>CM069921.1:49438116-50100463 GCA_036172225.1 Cryptocoryne crispatula var. balansae
CTTTACAGCCAACTAAATTGGGGCCGATCAGGGTCCTGTTATGGGCCTTGGAGGACCGCCCATGAACATGTGGGCATGAATTGCAGAATCGGCCGATCCGGATCGGGATCGGCCGATTCTTGGATCAGATCAGACCCCTCCGATCCGATTCCCAGCGGAACTACCGATCCGGACCGAAGATCGGTCCGGATCGGTGTTTGTAGGTGGAATCGGTGCCGGAATCGACCGATTTGGTCGATTCTGGATCGATTCCGGCGATTCCCTCGCAGGAATTGACCCACAGACCGCCGCGGTGGCCAACCCGCCGCAACGGCCCTCTTCCCCGCCCTATCGGGCGGGGAAGACGGAGCTACCGGGTACCGGTGACTTAAGTCACCGGATCGACGGGACCGGACCGGTCCGACCGGTCCGGTCCGGTGACTAAGTCACCGGATCCGGGCTACCGGGTCCTGATGAACCCGGTCGGGCGGGAAAGACGACCGCGGTGGCCACAGGGCCGCCACGGCACCATTTTGCGGGCGATTTCAGGCCAATTTCGCCCCCAAAATGCTGTAGAATGGATCGGAATCCGATCTAGAGTGTTATTTTGGTTTTTTTTTTAGTTTAACCACTTTTTGAAGGACCAATCTGGAACAATTCCGGATCGTTGTTTCTTCCGGCGGATCGCTCAGAATCGGACCGATCCGATCCGATCCGGATCGGATTGGTACATAGAATGAGACCGGCCGATCCGGAACGGATCGGCCGATTCTTGGATCGGACGGTACCCACCGATCCGATTCCAGCCGGATCTACCGATCCCCAGACTCCCGGCTGGATCGGTTTGAATCGAACGGATCGGTCGATCCCGGACCGATCCAGTGGATCGATCCGGGAATCGGTCAATCCGGGACCGATTCCTTAACCCGAAGGGTCCAGAATCGGATCGATTCAGACCCGACTCGGGACCATTTTCCGGTCCGATCCCCCCAATAAGAGGGAGATCGGACCGATTCTCCCTTCCCACCCTCATTCTCACTCCCCTAAATTTACCCGTTTGGGCGGGGGGGATCGGCCAATTTCAAGGTAGATTGTTAGGGGGAGGGGTCCTATATAGAAGATTCATAATCATAAATATATATTATGTACTTAAATTTACATAAAGATCTATTTTAACTTTCTTCTCTCTCTCTTTATATAATAATTTATACTCATACGACAGCTTGAAAGAAACTTACGTTTTATGACATTGTTTGATAGAATGTCATCCACATTATTTTTTATTATTATTTTGAATTTTTATTTATTTCTATGATTTTTACTGATTTTTTCTGATTTTTTGAGGATTTTTATGATTTAAAAAAAAATTGCCCGGTCCGGACCGATCCAAGACGCCCTTTCTTCCGGAGGATCGGCCGATCCGGACCGATCCGATCCCGATCCGGATCGGATCGGTGATCACCGATCCCGATCCCGATCCCGCAATCCTTGCCTGTGGGGCACAGTTTAGGGGGCCTGCAGGTGGACTGAATTGGGCTTGTTTGGGCTTGTCTACGGTGCCTGTACATGTTGTACACAGCCCAGATCTTTAGGGAGGCCGAGCATGCCATTTCTTTTGTTTCTCTCTTTTTTTTTGAATCGGCCTTGTCAACACATTTTTTTTTCACAAAGTTGGGTGTCAACAGATGGCTACCCTTGAGCACAGGAATAGAAGCATTCAGATGCTGACTATAGATGGATTAGAGTGTGTGGGTACTGAGCAAATAGGTAGACACAAGGATTCCGGAATCGGAATCGGATTTCGATTCCGATTCCAAGAATCGGCCGATTCCTGAGAAGGAATCGATTCGGGATCGGCCCGGGATCGGCCCGGAATCGGTTTTTTTTTTGAATTTTTTTTTCGTCAAAAAAATTCAAAAAAAATCAGAAAAAATTTTAAAAAAATAGGAAATGAGTTAGAAAAAAAATTAAAAATAACCAATGCATTCATCCACAGGCCCACATCGAATAAATACTAATGAACTCCAATTAAAGACTTGAAGTTAAGTACATATTCCAATTCCATTGATTCAAAAATCAACGAGATGAAACATCATGAAAAAAAAATAAATTTACATCATATCAATCTACTACCAAAATCTAGGATATACATATGGGACTTCCTCCTCTCCCTGCTGCGCTTGACGCTCCTCCCTCGTGCTCAGTCTTGTATACTGTCTGGGACCATATCCATATGAAAATAATGCCGATGCCATGCTATCGAGGTCGTACGGATCCGACTGCGGGACGACCGGGACGTAAGCAGAGGATGGTGGAGCTAGTGGCGTAATCCATTGCTGGTCAGCCTGGCCAAATGATGGATACTGTGGCTCATGTATATAAGAATCATGTGTATCTGAATCCAGCGTGTAATACGGCTTTGGATGCCGTGAATCAGGAGACTCGGCTGCTGCTGACGGCTGCGTCGCTGATATGCACTCCTCGTCATCATCACCTGAGGAGTGAGAAGGAGCCTGCGTGCTGTCATCTGGGCTGACAGGACGCCTGACCTCTATCTTCCTTCTATTCACCTCTTCAGCCATCTCTGAAGTACCAGAAGGTACAGAACCCAAAGTTTTTTTCAACTTTGCAAATCCTCCCATTTCCGTACAGTCACTTTTGTTTTCGTTTTCCCCGGACTGCGAATGGGCTGGATAGCGGCCGTCGCCGGGACCTGAGCCGGAGCCGGAGCCGGGGCCAAAGCCGCAGTGGTCGCTCCATAGCCGCCGGGGCGAAGAAGGCCCCGCTCGAGCCTCGAGAAGTAGACGGAGGTGGAGCCGAGCATCCTCCTCGGCTTCAACACCATCCAAGTCTCCTTCAGCCCATGCACGGTCATCGGGATCAAACTCAGTTGCATGATCCCTGGCTTTCCTCTCCTCTATCCAGGAGGCAAGTGCATGCTCCTCCTGGAATATCTGAACCATGTCCACCTCCTCGGGTGGTGGTGTGGCAGAGGAATGCCTTTGCTCGTATAGACCACTTGCGAATCGTGCAAATCGCTCCTCGTTGATCTTCTGTCGATCCTTGATGTTCTTTATGGGCAGCCTTATGTTGTAATGACAGAAGACCAGCTTCTCCAACCGGTCTGAGGTCAACCTGTTCCTCCTTTTCGTATGTATCAGGTTGAATGTACTCCAGTTCCTCTCACAATGGGAGGAACTGGTGCTCTGGCTGAGTATCATGATACCGATGGCAGCAAGTGGATTCCATCCACTCCTGGTATTCACCTAAACCCACCACTCAACTGCAAGAAAAAAACAAGAAGAGAAAAGGTAAACAATTAGCCCATCATCTACCACAACTTATATGAAAAGAAAATAAAATCTTCATCAAGCTATTACTATACCAGGTGACACTTTGTCAACTGAATATTTCAAATCAGCATCTGAGTATAAGCCGACCCTCATCTTATATTTCTGCATCTGAAAACTTTATAAAAAAAACATTAGTTGCCTGGTAAGGCTACTCCAAGATATTGAATGAACTCTAACTTACTTCTATCTCAGCCTCTATCCTGTCCTGCTGAGATCGGCACAGACGCTGAATAACAGCAAGTGTACCCCGCATCACCTCGTTGTCGTTCACCACCTGTCCTCCATATTGGATGCGGGGGTTCAAAAAATATCCTGCAATATTTTATTAATTAACATTGTGAATAAGACAAATATTCAAAGAAAAGTAATTTTTTAACCAAGTTACTCGCAAAGATGGACATCGTGGTGCAAGGTCTTGTCCCATCGGTCATCTATGATCTTCCACCACTTTTTGTAACCTCTGGGATTTTATCTTTTATTTTCAGCTTTGCCCGGTCCATGGCATCATACAACGTGCCCATCTGGTTCCTGTCATCTGAGTCTACCAACCTCAAGACAACTACCAGTGGCTCAATGATTGCCAAGTAGTAGGCAATTCTCTCCCAAAACCTCTTGTCGATGAAGCTTCTCGTACCCGACAAGAATCTCCAATCGATCTTTCTTGTCGTACGCAGTTGTCCACCATATAGTTATAATACTCCTGACCGTGCGAACCTAACCAATACATGCTCGTGCCGGTGTAGACTCTCCAACGCAATGAAATTCGTAGCAAATCGAGTCGGACCGGGCCTAACAAGATCGTGCCCTCTGCGCGTGATCTCACGATATGTAGCGAGCGGGGATGCAAATAAATAAATGATGCGATCGTCCGCGCCGCCCGATAAGAGTGGATCCACCCTCCTCCTTGCCTATATCCTCTAATATGAGATTAATAGAATGTGCTGCACAGGGCACCCAGAAGATGTGCTTCCTTTTCTCCATCAACTTCCTCACAGCCGCCTTATATGATGGTTCGTTGTCAGTGACAACCTGAACCACATTGTTCTCCCCGATCTCCTCCACCACCGCATCCATCAGAGAAAAAAGGAAGTCGGCATTTTTTATCTTCCCAAAAGTATCTACCGACTTCAAGAATGTTGTCCCCTCAGAACAGTACACCAAAAAGTTTATCATACTCCTCTTGGTGATACCTGTACACCCATCGCACATAATTGTGCAACCCCTCTCCTTCCACACCAACTTAAAACCATCCATCCACTCCTTCAACTCCTGGACCTCCTCATCTGTGCCGGCGCCGTATATATGTCACGCCGGGGCTTGCAAACCCGGTCCAGCCTCACCCACGGCATCCACCATCGTCTAAAAGTAGGGGCTGGTGGCTGCATGTGCTGGGATGCCTACATCAAGTTAAAAAAAATGGGATCAGGGTAAAATTAAGTTTTAGTAAATAAAACAGGCATAATGTCAATTTTAATTTAAAAAGTGATACCGTACGTAAAAACCATTCGACAATGTGGCGAACGGCTCTCTTTGCGGCTCGTTCTCGTAGCCTTCACCCCTTTCATTGCCTCGCTTTATCCCCATCCGCCCAAAGACTTTGTTTCCTAAATAAAAACTCGTCACTCGGTGTAAATCGAGTGCTGGTAGAAGTGGAACGGTGGTACGGCTCCTGTCTCCTGGGGTGAGGGTCTCGGTCCCAGCCCGAGGTTGGGCGAGCCCATGCTGATCGGCCCACAGCTGGGTCAACTCGAACCCGCACCCTCCTCGCTCCCCTCCTCCCGTCCTCCTCCTCGAAGAATCGCACGCTTGCTAGCGTGCCTGGTACGTCTCAGCTCGGACTCCGTGGACTCGCCCTCGCTCTCTGGCTCCGGCTCAGCTGGTGCCTTCCCCTTGCCTTTCCCTTTCGAGATAGGCAAATCGCGGTCCCTCCTCCTTCGGAGTAGCTCGTCGCGCAACTCCTCCCTCTCGCTCGATCCTAACGACCCGTCGAGAAACTCTACCGTCGCGTAGCCTCTCATCTCCTCACTCTTCTCCCCGGGCACCTTGTCACATTTCTTTACATTCCCACACGTTCCCGCAATATGTTGTTTCGGTAGGAACACCCCCCCCCCGTTCATCTCCTTCTCACACCATTCGCACCGTACCCTCTTCCCCGACCGGGTCTACCACGTGCCCGTGTTCCCAACCCACGTCGGAAGCCGATTCTCGGTGTTGCATCACCTTGATCCGGCCATTGCTTATATCCGCAAAAATTGTAAACAATGCACTAAAAATGATTAAATAACATAAAAATTGATTTAGGCGTTGTTTGGGAAGCGGACAACCCAAGTAACACACCATTCGATATGTTTAAAGGGTTACGTATTTGCCGGAAATGGTCGTAAATTAACGTACGGGATATCCGGAATTTTTCCCGTGCAAAATGGACTTAAACGAATAGTTCAAAACTTGGACGGACTTGTTCGGTCGGAAATCACAACGTTTAATGACGCTCGGACTCGTCAGAAACGCGTAAGAATGGATGTACGAAGTTTTCGGCGAAGAAATCTTACCAAAAAACCTTATAAAGATCGAAGAAGAGGTTGATTCAAAGCCGATCCGAGCTTGGATCGGCGGAATCCCTTGAAGACGTTGCTTGGAATCGCCGGAATCGCCGCCGGAATCGGTGGAATCCTTGCTGGAATCGACGGAATCGGCCCGGAATCAATGCTGGCAGCTGGGATCGAGGCCGGAATCGCCTGGTTATCGCGCCGGTATCGCCGGATCGACCTTCTGTCGCCGCGGGATCGATAGAATCGACCGCCGTGGGTCGATTCCGGCCCTAAAAGGGCCGGAATCAGTTCGATTCCCGGTCCAGAATCGAACCGGGAATCGAACCGGGCCAATTGACCCGGTCTTCCGACGAGATCGACCGATTCCACAAGGAATGATTCCGACCGATTCCAGGCGATTCATACCGATTCCGCGGAATTCTTCCCGGAATCAGTCATTCCGCCTGGAATCGGATCGAAATCGGACCGATTCCACCGATTCTGCAATCCATGGGTAGACATGCAGCCGACTTCTATAAACAGCTCATATCAAAGGATGACAGATGGGGTCCGTTGATGAACTTCATGTTGACCAACAGGTTAGATGAGGAGAATGCCCACTCTCTTGTCCACCCTATGACAGAGGGGGAGGTTTTGGAAGTCATTAAAAATATAGACCCGTACAAGGCACGGTCCAGATGGTTTCTCAGCTCAGGTTCTAACAGGCATGCTATGACGTGATTAAGGAGGATTTTATGACAATGATTAGAGAATTTGAGGAAAACCCATCGTGTATTTAGTTCCTAAATTCCATCACACTGGTTCTTCTGCCAAAGGAGTCTATGAGTGATATCAGAGACCACAGACCGACTAGCCTGTTGAACTATAGTTATAAGGTTGTCACTAAAACACACACTAATAGGCTCAGCAGCTTCTTAGATAAACTGACAAGCCATTCTCAGTCGACCTTCATTCATAACATTATCCTGGACAATTTTATGGCAGCCCATGAATGTATTCATGAACAGCATGTGAGAAGAAAGGAATGTATTATTTTGAAGTTGGACTTTGAGAAAACGTATGATAGGTCAAATGGTCAGGTCTGATCAGTGTTGCATCAGCCCTGCTCGGTTCTCAGTTGACATCAATGGAAGAACTTTTGGGTCCTTCTCCAGCACCAGAGGACTCAGGTAGGAAGACCCCATCTCCCCTTTGCTTTTTGTCCTGGTTGGCCAGATTTTTAACATTATGTGGGACAAGGTTGAGCAGGTTGGTTTGATTGAAGGCATTCACGTTAGGAACAATAGGGAGAGATAGTCACTCATCTTCAATTTGCAGATAGCACGTTACTTTTTTCCACTAGCAGAACAGATAGATGCTTCCTTTGAAAAGTTCTTTATTTACGGCAGTGTTACAGGTTTGAAAATTAATAATGAGAATTGTGAAGTTATAGGCCTCAATTTGACTGAATCATGCAGAGCTCAGCTTATGGATATTCTAGATATGTCATGAACTACGTTCCCATAAAGTACCTTAGCTTACACATGCCAAATAAGCAAGGATCGCGGGATCGGAATCGGTCCCTGGATCGTTGGGGACCGATCCGATCCGATCCAGGCCAATTCGCCAGAAGAGAAATCGATACGGATCGACCCTTAAAAAAACCTTAAAACACAAAAAAAAACTAAATAAGGAGGTAGATCGGATTCATTTTGGGGTGATTTCGGGCCCAAAATGCCCCGGAATCGCCACCACAGCGGCAAGCTGCCGCCGTGACGTCTTCCCCGCCCGACCGGGTCCATTGGACCCGGTAAGGCCAGGACCAGATCCTCAACCGGTAGGGTATTGTTGGCGTCAAGATTTTTCAAAAAAAAACAGACAATTGGGCCAAAGAAGAAATGGACTTAAGCGTAGGGTGGATAGCCCACAATTGAGTTAAATCAGGCCCTCTATGAGCCCATCGGCCCAAATTCTAGCTGACCAGCCTTTGTTTCCATTTAAATAATTATTTTCTGGCCCTCCTTGAAATCCACCTACGTACAGCCCATGGGAAGAGAGAAGTGGGCTGTGGTCAAGGCCAATTGGCCCAGTCAACAGGCCCAGCCATTGATTGCAGAATCGGCGGAATCGGTCCGATTCCGACCGATTCCGGAATCGGATCGGTGGATTCCCGGCGGAAGGACCGATTCCGGGAAGAATCCCGCGGAATCGGTCTGAATCGCCTGGAATCGGTTGATCCGACCGATTCTTCGGAAGGCCGGGTTGACCCGGCCCCGGTTCGATTCCCGGTTCACTCTGGACCGGGAATCGAACCGATTCCGGCCCTTTTAGGACCGGAATCGACCCGCAGAGCTGGCCTCGGTCGATCCCGCGGCGGAAGGAGGAAGCGGCCGATTCCTCGGTCGATCCACCGTCGATTCCGGTCTAAAAGGAGGAAGCGGTCGATCTCGGTCGGCGGAAGGAGGAAGCGGTCGATCTCGGTCGATCCCTCGGTCGATCCACCGTCGATTCCGGCCGATTCCGTCGATCCAGGGTCGATTCCGGCCCGATTCCACCGATTCCGGCGATTCCAGGGGCGATTCCGGCGATTCCAAGGTTGATCTTCAAAGGATTCCGCCGATTCAAGCTCGGATCGGCATCGAATCAACCTCAGCTTCGATCTTTGTAAGGTTTTTGGTAAGATTTCTTCGCCAAAACTTCGTACGTCCATTCTTACGCGTTTCCGACGATTTTGAGTCACCTTAAACTTTACGTATTTCTGTCCGAACAAGTTCGTTTAAGTTTTCAACTATCCGGATATGTCCATTTTGCACGGGAAAAATTCCGGATATCCCGTACGCCTATTTTTACACGTTTCCGACGACTCCCAAGAGAGTTAAACTCGGTGATTTGTGATCGAATAACTCCGCTGTTGTTTCGAACATCGATTGGATGTTCTTTCGTACGGAAAAATTTCGGATACCCCGTACGTTGATTTCGGCAAGTACGTAACCCTTTAAACATACCGAATGGTGTGTTTCGGGTTGTTCGCTACCCGAACAACGTCTAAAACAATTTGTATGTTATCTAATCATTTTTAGTGCATTGTTTACAATTTTTGCAGAGATTTAAGCAATGGCCGATCAAGGTGACGCATGACACCGACGTGCTTCCGACGTGGGTTGGGAACACGGGCATATGGTAGACTAGTCAGAAGAGGGTACAAAGCAAGTGGTAAGCGGGAAGGAGATGAACGGGGGGTGTTCCGGTGAAACAACATATTGCAACAGTGGGAATGTAAAGAAATGTGACCAAAGTGTGCCCCAGGGGAGAAGAGTGAGGAGATGAGAGGATACACGATGGTAGCAGCCTCTCAACGGGCTGTTCGGATCGAGTAGAGGGAGGAGTTGCGGGACAAGCTACTCGAGAGGAGGAGGGACCGCGATCGCCTACCTCCAAAGTGGAAAGGCAAGGGGGAAGGCGGCCGGCCCGGGAGCCGAGAGAGAGGACGAGTCCACGGACTCCGAGCTGAGACGTACTCGGCACGCTAGCAAGCGTGCATTTGCTGAGAAGGAGGGGAGGAGGGGAGCAGGAGGGTCTGGGTCCAGAGTTGACCCAGCTTTGGGCCGATCAGCATCGGCTCGCCCTACTCGGGACCGAGGCCTCGACCCTGGGGAGACGGGGAGCCCTACCGCCGTTCCACTTCCACCAAGACTCGATTTACACCGAGCGACGAGTATTTATTTAGAAACGGTCTTTGGCCGGGCGATGGGGATAAAGTAATGAAAGGGGTGAAGGCTACGGAACGCCGCAAAGAGAGCCGTTCGCCACATCGAAATGGTTTCGTACGCAGTATCACTTTTTAAATTAAATTCGACATTATGCCCGTTTTATTTACTAAAACTTAATTTTACCCCGATCCCATTTTTTTTAACTTAATGTAGGCATCTGAAGACACGCAAGTACCACTCCGGCCCCTACTTCTACAGACGAGGGTGGATGCCGTGGGTCAGGCTGGACCGGGTTTGCAAGCCCCGGGCAGCAGACACATATACGGCGCCGGCACCGAGGAGAGGTCCGTGAGTGGAGGGAGTGGATAGACGGGTTCGAAGTTGGTGAGGAAGGAGAGGGGGTGGACAATCATGTGCGAGGGGTGGCCAGGTAGCACCGAGAGGAGTATGATAGACTTCTTGGTGTACTGTTTCCGAGGGGACTACATTCTCGAAATCGGTAGATGCTTCGGGAAGATAAAAAATGCCGACTTCATCTTTTCTGCGATGGATCGGGTGGCGGCGCAGAGATCGGGAGGACAATGTGGTTCGTGTTGTCACCGACAACGAACCATCATATACGGCGGCCGGGTAGGAAGTTGATGGGAGAAGAGGAAGCACGCGTCTTGGGTGCCCCGTGCGCAAGACATTCCATAGATCTCATTTTAGAGGATATAGGCAAGGAGGAGGGTGTATCTACACTTGTTAAAGGGTGCGCCGACGATCACATCTTTTATTTATTCGCATCCCCGCCTCCTACATATCACGAGATCTCACACAGAGGGCACGATCTTGTCAGTGCCCGGTCCGACACGATTTGCCACGAACTTCATTGCGGCTTGGAGAGTTTACACCGGCAATGCATGCATTGGTTCGGTTCACACAGATCCGAGGAGTATTACAACTATATGGTGGACAACCCGTACGACAAAAGAATTGGAGATTCTGTCGTCCGAGAAGCGTATCACCGACAAGAGGTTTTGGGAGAGGATTGCCTACTACTTGGGCAATCATCGAGCCACTAGTAGTTGTCTTCGAGGTTGGTAGACTCGACGGGGGACCGACGTGGGCACACCGTATGATGCTATGGACCCGGGCAAAGTCGAAAATTAAAGAAAAAAATCCCGTAGGGTTACAAAAAGTGGTGGAAGATCATTGATGACCGATGGGACAAGACCTTGCACCACGATGTCCACGTCGGCAGTAAAATTGGTTAAAAAATTTATTATCGTCGTATAATTGTCTTATATGCCCAAAGGTTAACTAATAAAAATCTTGCAGTATATTTTTCAACCCCCGCATCCAATACGGAGGACGGTGGTGAACGACAACGAGTGATGCGGGGTACACTTGCAGCTTATCCAATGATCGTGCCGATCTCGGCAGGGACATGACAGTAGGCCGAGAAGCTGGCAAGTTAGAGTTCATTAAATACCTCGGGACTAGCATTACTGTGCAACTAATTTTTTTATTTAAATGTTTCAGATGCGATAAGTACAAAACGAGGGTCGGTGCATACTCGGATGTCGACACAAATATTCGGCCGACAAAGTGTCACTCGGTATAGTAATAATTTGACGAGGAATTTCTTTTCTTTTCATATAAGTTATGGTGATGATGGGCTAATTGTTTTCCTTTTCTCTTTTCGTGTTTTCTCACCGAGTGGTGGGTTCGGTGAACACCAGAGTGGATGGAATCCACTTGCGGCGTCATTGGTATCGTGATACCGAGTTGCAGCACCGCTTCCTCCCACCGCGAGAGGAATCGGAGTACATTCAACCCGATACATACCAAAAGGAGGAACAAAGTTGACCTCGGACCGGCCGGGAGAAGCCGGTCTTCTCGTCATTATACGCGTAGGCGCGCATAAAGAACATCAAGGATCGGCGAGAAGATCAACGAGGAGCGATTTGCATGGTTCGCAGTGGCCCGTACGAGCAGAGGCATTCTCCGCCACACCACCACCCGAGGCGGTGGATGACTCGTATTTTCCAGAGGAGCATGCATCGCCTCTGGATAGAGAGAAGCCAGGATCATCACGAGTTTCGATCCCGATGACCGCGTACGTGGGCGAAGGAGAGTTGGATGGTGTTGAAGCCGGGGAGGATGCTCCAGCCTCCACCTCCATCTACTTCTCGTGCTCGTGCAGGCCTTCTTCTCGCCCTGCCAGCTATGGAGCGTGTACCACTGCAGCCTTTAGCCTCAGCCTCCAGCTCCGGGTCCCAAATAGCTCGCTACCCCATTCAGTCCCTGGGAGAACGAAAACAAAGGTGTTGCACGGAAAATGGGAGGATTTGCAAAGTTGAAAAAAACTTTGGGTTCCTGGACTTTCCCGGTAGTTCGCAGATGGTACCGAAGAGGTAAAGAGAAGGAAGTTAGAGGTCGGCGTCTGTCACCCGGATGACAAAGACGTTGTGCCCTTCTCACTCCTCGGTGATGACGACGAGGAGTGTATACCACAAACGACGCGGCTATCATCGGCCAGACCGAGTCACCCGACTCACGGTTCCGAAGCCGTATTACACGCCGGATGAGCGACACGCATTCTTATATTACGGAGCCACAAGATCCGCATTCGGCCGTGTCGACCAAATGGATTACACCACAGCCTCCACCATCCTCTCGCTTACGTCCCGGCCGTCCGCAGTCCGATCCATACGACCTCGATGGCATGGCATCGGCATTATTTTCATACGGATATGGTCCCGGACAAAGATACAAGACCGAGCACGACGAGGAGCGTCACGAGCAAATAGGAGAGGAGGACGACCCACATCTTTATCCTAGATATTGGTAGTAGATTGATATGATGTAATTTTTTTGACGATGTATCAACTCTTTGATATTCGAATAAATGGAATTGGAATATGTACTTAACTTCAAGTCTTCAAGTCTTCAATTGGTGTTCATTAGTATTCGTAGGATGATGTGGTCTTGTGGATATCATGCATTGGTTATTTTTTAAAATGTTTCTAACTCATTTCCTATTTTTTTAGAATTTTTTCTGAATTTTTTGAATTTTTTTGACGAAAAAAAAATCAAAAAAAAAAACGATTCCGGGCCGATCCGGAATCGATTCCCTTCCCAGGAATCGGCCGATTCCGGCCGATTCCGATTCCGGAATCCTTGGGCCCAGCTGACCTGTCCAGCTCAGCCGCCACCTCAGCTCACTCCTCCTTGCGCACATAACCTGCCACCTCATCCTTGACCCATTAATTGCATGGGGAAAGCCAAGGGACAGCTCAACACTTAATGCCATGGGAGAACTCAAAGGTCAAGTCAAATATTGAATGGCCTAGGAGAAATTCAAGAAATTAAAACCTATTGACCACCACCCAAGGCATCTGTACGTACTCCCCAGCTGCCCCTTCATCTCCCCCTCATCTCCTATAAAAAGAGGAGGACGCCCAAGAGAAAAAGGGGGGATGAAAGGACGCTGACAGGCTGCTGCACTGACTGCTGCCCCTCCTGCGCACACCTGCTCTCCAACCTCTGCCAGCGGCCAGAAGAAGACAGCTGCTGCTCCTTTGTGCACCTGCTGCAGGTCCTTGCCCGCGGCCATGAGAAGAAGAAGGGGAGAAGAAGAAGAAGAGGTAGGAAGGAGATATACGTACATAGCTATGTAGCCCTCTAAGGGCCTTCTTTCTATCTGTTCTACTTGCCCTTTCCTGCCCACTATCCATCCTCACGAGATGCCTCATTTCGGTCCATTTAAACCCCCCCTAAGGTTGGACTGCACTGCCCCTGGAGCCAAGCCCAATCCCAGGCCCACATTTCGGATCACCTGCAGGTCCATTCTCTGGCCCATGACCGGACCACCTGCAGGTCCCTCTTCAGCCTGGCTTCAGCCCCGATCAAGGCCCAAAAGACCCCCTTTTCAGGCCCAGCTCGAGCCCATATGTCAGGCCCAAGATCTGGCCCAAGTCCAGTTCAATTTAACCTCCATACCCAGCCCCATGCTGGCCCATCTTCGGTCCCTTGCAGCCCATCCAGCAGACCTCCAAACAGGCCCATATTCCGGCCCACTTGCAGGCCTATGTCTAGGGCCTAAAACCAGTCCCCTTGTGACCCGGTTTCAGTCCATCAAGGACATCCCAGACAGGCCCATAATCAGCCCATCTTCTGGCTTACATCCAGACCCCAAACCGGTCCATTTCCAGCCCATGTTCAGCACCCAATCCAGGCCTCCAAAAACAGGCCCACTTCGGCTCCTTTGCAGCCAGCTTCCAGCCCCAAACAGGCTCCTTAAAACAGGCCATTCTCAGCCCATCCTTGGCCCATGGTCCTGCCGCCGCAGCAAAAGGGGAAGTGCTCCAAAACAGGTTCTGCAGAAGCCGTACTCCAGCAAGGCAGCAGATCGGCTTGAAGGTGACGGCCCGGCAGCCCTTGGAAACCGTCCGACGGGCCAAGGGCATAGCCGGGTGGCCTTCCAAGTCGGTCCAGTCAAGCAGTTCCAGCAGTGCAGCAGCTTCCCAACAGGCCCTTCCGGCCCAGAAACAGTCCAAGACAGGCCCAGCGGGCCTATGAAGATTGAAGGCCGGCTCGGAACGCCGATGAAACTGAACCGGCCTCCATGGCCTTGTTCCAAAAAATGAACAAATAAAAATTCAGAATGCGAAAGCAATATTAAATTAAGGAGATCCACCCTTCGCGGGGACTCCAACCTTGGACGACTCCCCCCGGGTCCGCCCCGGAATGTCGACCCCGGCGGTGGCGCGGGCCTGCTCCCGTGGGGCGGTTCCTTCCCCCAATATGGCTAAGCTAAGGCTGGCTATTTTGAATGGGTAAATTTTCACTAAGTTGGAAAAATAGCCGGCATGCCGTCGTAATGCCAAAATTTTTCCAAAGTAGCGAAGATAAACCTATATTGGGGGAAGGATCAATCATATTGTACACCGATGTACTTCACCCCATCTCTCAATGAAATGAAGCTTTGATGTTCACATCGATGCATGAAATCGGGCATTCAAGGTGACCCGATGGGTCGGAGGCGATGCAAACCGCCAAACAAGAAATAAAACAATTCCAAAGTCAATCTGGAAATTCAAACAGAAAATATAAAACAGAAAATCAAATCTGAAAGTCATAAAATCAGAACTAAACAGAATCTGAAATTCAACTCATTCCGGTTCAACAAACAATCGATCTTCAACAAGATTGAACCGGTTTTGAAACAAACCAAACCGAAATCAGATTTCAAACAAAAAATCTGCTGAAACAAAATCAGATTTCAACTAAATCTGTCAACATAAAAAGAAATCAGATAACCTGCCAAAAAATCAGATTTGGACCGAATCCAAAACAGATAAACTTCAGAGTCAAATTAAATCTGTCAACCATCAAAAAATCAGATTTCAATTAAAACTGCAAACCAAAAATCAGATTTAAGCAATCTACTAAAACAGATTCTAACCAACTTCAAAAAATCTGATTTTAGCAATCTGGAAATTCATAAAACCAACCAAACAACAAATACCAAATTGCTTAAAACACTTTAAGCACAACAAAATCAAAATCAAACAAATTCAAAACAAATCAAATCAAATCCAAATCCAAAAATAAATAAATAAAACAACAAAACCAAATCAATCAAAACAATTGATTCAAACTCAAACTCAAAACCAACTTTCAAGTCGATCTAAAAGTCGACCCAACGAACAAATAAAACAAACCCGAACAAATCGGTTTGCATCTCACCGGACCCAAAAGGCCGCTGCCCTTTTGAGTTCTTTACTTTTTTGTGAATGTGCATATCTCCAAAAACAGGTTGCCACGACGGTTAATCAAAGGCGTTCGAGCCGTTGCTCGATGTAAGTTAACGCCGGATACTCGCACCATCCGGCGGAGAAGGGTCAAAAAATGAAATTTTCAAAGAACCCGAACCTCGGTTCTAATATTTTTAAAACTATCACCGGACTACCTAATATTTTTAGGATATCACATATTTTCCTAGAAAAGTCCGGAGACGTCTTTCTTTCTAAAGAACAGACGCAGAAAAAAGAGGTTCACACAGGTATAAACCCTACCGATTTGCGTAGAGGGTCCAAGGGACCCGATACGTTTAACATGGCGGATCCGGTGACTTAAGTCACGGGATCCGTCGCTACCGGGTCCCGATGGACCTGGTAGCTTATCGGGCGGGGAAGAGGGCCGCTGCGGCGGGATGGCCGCCACGGCGGTCTGTGGGCCGATTCCGGCGAGGGAATCGCCGGAATCGATCCAGAATCAAGCAAATCAGTCGATTCTGGCACCAATTCCACCTACAAACACCGATCCGGACCAATCTTCTATCCGGATCGGTAGTTCCGCCGGGAATCGGATTGGAGGGGTCCGATCCGATCCAAGAATCGGCCGATCCCGATCCGGATCGGCCGATTCTGCAATCCATGCAAATAAGAGCACCTAGAGCAGCTTTGAGATTAACAAGAAGAAATCTGAAGTTATTAGGCCTCAATTTGACTTAACCATGCAGAGCTCAGTTGATGGATATTCTAGATATGTCCTGGACTACGTTTCCCATCAAGTACCTTGGCTAACCCTTGCCAAAAAAGAGCACGTAGAGCAGGTTTGAAGATTAACAATGAGAAATGTGAAGTTATTAGACCTCATATTGACTTAATCATGTAGAGCTCAGCTGACAAATATTCTAGATATGCCATGGACAACGTTTCCCATCAAGTACCTTGGATTACCTTTGCCAAATAAGAGCACCTAGAGCAGGAAGTGGCAATGTGTTATTAATAAGGTAGAAAACAAACTACATGGTCGGAAAAGTAGGATACTCAGTTCAGGAGGTTGATGGGTCATTTCCAAAACTGTCTTACAAAGCATTCCACTCTACTTCTTTTCTATTCTCAAAAATATCAAGGGTATTTGTAATGGAAGCACTAAGGGCTAAGTTTTTTGTCAGGACAACGGCGAGAAAAAGGACTTTGATCAAGTGGAATCATGTAAGTAGACATGTTAAAGAGGGAGCAGTGGGACTTACTCCTCTTGAGGCTATCAACAATGCACTTCTGTCCAAGTGGATCTGGAAGCTGAATCTATGTACTGTGTAGTAACACTCTATGGGCCAGAATAGCATGTTCCAAATACAGTGTTGGTTTTGAGGGGACCTGGATTACCAATTTCAGGGATAGAGGCAGGATCTACAGTTTTGGGAAAAGAATTATTTATAATTGGGATTTGTTCAACTCTTCTACCGCTATCAAATTAGGTGACGATAGGACACTTTTCTGAGAGGATCACTGGGTTGGTGAAGGTCCGTTGGCTAAGGCTTAATCTTAGTCGGCACCCACAGACCAAAGTTTGCAGGTATTGGAATGCCAGCACTGAATGAAACTTTCCATTAGAAGGAACCTTGAAGATGAAAAAATTTCTCACTTAGCTAGCATGTTGGATCTTCTGAAAGGTAACAAATTTGCAGATAATATGGAGGACAATCTCGTTTGGTTACCTGAGAAGAAATTGGTTTTCTCAGGCAAATCGGTCATCTGAAAGCTGAATATGGGTGGTGTAGAAATCAGGTGGCAAAGAGCGGTGTGATCATCCCCTATACAAGTCAAAATAAGATCGTTTATATAGAAGCTTGGCAGAGGCAGACTATCTACTAGATGCCACTTACACAAGATTTTACCTGTTGAGTCCTTAATCATGTGTCTTCTGCGGAGTATTGAAAGAAGATACTGACCACTTGTTCTTACACTGTGGGATAATTCACTCTATGGAAAACGGCTTTCAGGAGCTGGAATTTGAATTGGTTGGAACCTAATAGCACTACTGAGCTTTTGTAAGAGTGGCCTGAATGAAACCCTTGGCCGACAGAAACAAGCTTAGGGAAGAATACACTCCCAGCAATGTTATGGACAATTTGGCATTCCAAAAACAAAAGGATTTTCAAATAATAGTTCCAGAAACCATCAGCAATTCTCTTTCATATGGTGTACTTTGTAAAAGACAGGCATTTTGTAGGAATGGGTGGACATCTGGATTCTACCTCTTTCAAGGAGAGATTCTTAAAATTCTGTGTTCTTCCTTTAGCTTTTCTTTTCCATTTTTCTTCTTCTACTACCTTGGTAGAAGCTCTGTAATTATTCTTATTTTCAATGCAAAACGACCTCCTGGTTATGTTCTAAAAATTGGGGCCAAACTAATTTGTCCTAGAGGGAATGAATAAAATTGACAAGTATGCACAAAAGAATGAAAGCCTTTCACTATAAAATTCACTCATTCTCAACTTTATATATTATCCATCTTAAAAGACGTTTACTTTTCCATAACTAAACAATTGACCATTTCAAGCATCATATCCAAGAAGGCTGTCATTTGCATACTGACAAATGTAACCTTCATTCTTTCCTACCCAAAACAAAAAGGACCCTCTTCCTGCACATTGCCTCAGTAAAGCCACTGGTTGTGACACCTGGTTATACTTCACACGATCACAATAAACAGCATCAATCAAAGCGCCAAGGAATAAAAAAAAGACATTCATTTGCAAGAATGAAATTTGGAATTGACAGTTAGAGGCAAACTCCTAAATTAGATTATTTCGAAGTCATCCCAGAGTGCTACCAGTATGATGACTAATATTGGCATTATTATCAATAGATATAGACAAAGATAGATAATGATTGTAGGAAGGAAAAAAAATTCACTCTCCACCCAGGGGACAAGATCATGAAACAACAATCAATAAGGCAAACAAGCACATCAGAGTTTAAACCAAGATGATTCATTGAAGGTAAAAAAAATTACCAGTAGGAACAAGAAGAGCAGTGTGCAATTCATGACGATCCTTGCATGCACAAGAATGTTTCGAGAAAACAACCTTCATATATGCTACTTCCATGCATTTATATGCTAATGCTGCAGCAGCCATGTCCTTCAGTTTCTCATATTCATGGGCAACAAATCTGTATTCAGAAACCTAGTTAGCCAACTACAAGTGACATCTCTTTTAGAAAATCAAATAACTGAGATAGCCAAAAGAATTCCTCCGTGAGAACTATGACATGTTATCTGAAGAAAAAAATACAGATGCTTGGGAAGCCCGGGCAGGTGATGCAGACACATCACAGCTCATCTCATGTTTATCGTACCCAGTATTAGCAAAGGATAGCCAAAGTACTAATTCAAGCAGTATGTCTTCCAAAAAAATGTCAAAGAACGTCTTCACTAAGTTCCTTGTAAAAAACTTGCATGAAAGCAGAGTTGATGCATAGAAAGATGTTGCATATATTTGACAAATACATGGTCAAATTTGGTAATCTTGTAGGATTGTTATATGTATTTTTCTCATATTTGCTAATTTGTCAGCATACTTGACTTCTAACATTTCGTAGAAAGATCAAACCAAATGTCTACATCACTTTGGTAATTGAAGCTTAGATGAGTATTGAATGGCCTGGATCACCACTCACCTGAAATTAAGTTGTCACTTCTTTTTTTGAAGAAGGTCTGAAGACCTGAATTCTATTAATGCAGCAGAGAAAACATACAAGATAAAGTCAAGCCCAAAAAAGGCTCACCTACCAAGATGATAGGAAGAAAAGACAAAATCACATGAAGAAAGGAGCAAAGAAAGAGAATGCATCCTTCCATCTACCTATCTAATAGGACATCGGGGAGAGGATAAGCTTCACATTCTCAAAGTGATTCTCAAAAATGCAGTTGTTCCTTGTATGCCAAATGGACCACATCATAGTTAGTAATACCAGCTTCCAATGTAGCACATCCATTGATCGCAGAATCGGTGGGATCGGATCGGAATCGGCCGATTCCGAAATCGATCTTTCAATCCGATTCCCTACGGAAGGACCGATTTCGGGGAGGAATTCCCCGAGAATCAGATTCCGACCGATTCAGCCTGGAATCGGCCGATCCAACCGATTCTGCCGAAAGCTGGACGTTACAGTCCGGTTCGATTCCCAGTCCAATTTTGGACCGGGAATCAACACCTGCAGGTCAATTCTCACGCAGGAACCCCGCAACGGCGAGCTCCCTTCACGATCTGACGATCCCATAGCGATTACGAGGAAGGAATCGATCGATCCGGCATAGGATCGCTCGATCCCAGCTGTCCGCGGCGATTCCGGGGCGATTCCGACAATTCCAATGACGATTCCGACGATTCCAGCGGCGATCCCAGACCGATTCCGGGATTCTAGCGATCCTTCAAGGGATTCTGCCGATCCAAGCTCCGATCCACCTCCATTCAACCTGTTCTTCAATACTTAGAAGATTGTAGGTAAGATTTCTTCGCCGAAAATTCTGTAAGCTCATTTTTACGCGTTTTTGACGACTCCTAGCATCGTTAAACTCGTTGATTTCTTATCGAACAACTTCGTTCAAGCTATAAGAACATCAATCAAGTGTTCTTTATACGAAAAAAATTCCAGAAACCCCGTACGCCGATTTTTACGTGTTTTTGACGACTTCAAGTGTGGTTAAACCCGCTAATTTCCTTCTGAACAACTCCGTACAAATGGTAAGAACATCGATTGATTGTTCTTGGTATGGGAAAAATTCTAGAAACCCCATACGTTGATTTACGACCATTTTCGGTGTAGACAACCCTCTAAATATACCGAACAGTCCGTTCGACGGGCTGTCTGCTTCCCGAACAGCCCCTAAAGCAATTCTATCTATGTCTAACAATTTGCTATGAATTGTTTACAAATGTTGCAGGTATAAGGAATGACCAATCACGATGATATAGCACCAGCACGTCCTTCTGACGTCGGTTGACACAGCCACATGGTAGACGTAGCAAGAAAGATGGTACAATGCAAGAGGTGTGGGAAGGAGATGAACGGGGATATATTCCGGCTAAAACAGCATATTGCCGGAACAGGTGGGAATGTTAAAAAATGTGATAAGGTGTATAGGGAGAAGAGCGAAGAGATGAGAGATTACATGACAGGTAGAGCCTATCAACGGCAGATTAGAATTGAGCGGAGGGAAGAGTTGCACGATGAGCTACTTGAGAGGAGGAGGGACCGAGATTTGTCTACTTACAAAGGAAAAGGCAAGGGGAAGGCACCAGCCGAGCTTAGACATGCTAGGCATCATAATTGTCAAGACGACAAGGCGCCCAAGGCGTTGAAGGGTACCGATTCTGCTTAAGTGACAAAGCAGCCGCTTAGGCGTCGCCTAGGCGATCAAGGCAATATTCAAGAAAGACTGGGTCAAGGGTCGTTATACATAAAAATATGCATAAATATAATTATAATTTATGTTATAATTGAATATGAGTGTTTTATCTATGTATATAAGTAAATATGATGTATGTGTGAAATTTAAGTATATAACATATTTATGATTATAAAATTTATATACGTGCGATAGTATAAGTGATAGTAAAATATTGTTATAATTAAATAGGAGACGCAGAGTAGTCGCGGATCGACCTACGCGGTCAGGTCGCAGGGGTCAAGTGGCAGCGACCTGACCGCGCCCCCCTGTGATATATATGCAAGGGTATAAGTGAATTTATATATGTAATTATGAAAGTGTGGGTATTTATTTTTGGATACAGAGTTAATCTTGATAAATTAAGAGAGACAGAGAAAGGGAGAAGAAAGAGCTAAAAGAGAACTTAATTAAATATATAATATAGGTTTATAATCATAAATCTTAAATATGTATGATACTATAAGTGATAGTGAAATATATTAATATGTTCAAATTATCATTAAATAAGTGTCCCTTGTGAGGAGTATCAAGGGGGCAAAACTCCTCAAAATTATTTTTTAATCATGTAAAAATACCTAAGGCGCCTTGCCGGGGCACCTAGGCAGGCGCCTTGAACGCCTTGGGCGCCTTTTGGCCCCAGACAAGGCGCCCTGACAAGGCGCTGTTGGAAAAGCGCCTTGCCGTCTAAGCGGCGCCAAGGGCACCTTGACAACTATGCTAGACATGCTAGCAAGCGTACAACTGCTGCGGAGGAAGAGAGGAGGTGGGAGCAGAAGGGTCCAGAGCTGACCCAGTTATTGGCCGATCAACATCAGCTCGCCCTACCCAGGACTGAGAGACAGGGAGGGAGATAGGAGCCACACCGCCATTACTCGATTTACATCGAGTGATGAGTATCTATTTAGGAAACAAAGTGCTAGACAGATGGGGATTAAACAAGCCATGAAAGAAGTGAAGACAACGGGAACAGCTACAAAAAGAGCAGTTCGCCACACTGTGAAGTGATTTTTACATACAAGTATCACTCTTAAAATGGAATGTATGTATGTTTTATTTAGTTAACCTTATTTTTGACTGATCTATTTTTTTTTAACTTAATGTAGGCATCCAGCACATGCAGCCATCAGCCCTTACTTCCAGACAACAGTAAATGCCATGTGTGAGGATGGGCCGAGAATGTAAGTCTCGACAGTAGGCATATATATGGCGGTAGGCTAAATGAAGACGTTCAGGAGTTGAGGGAGTGGATGAATGGCTTTAGATTGGTATAGGAGGAGAGGGGTTGCAAGATTATGTGTGACGGGTGGACAGGTATCACCAAATGGAGCATGATAAACCTTTTGGTGTATTGTTGTGAGGGCACGACATTTTTGAAGTCGGTGGATGTTTCTGAGAAGATAAAAAATGTTGACTACATTTTTTCTTTGATGGATGCTGTGGTGGAGGAGATTGGGGAGGAGAATGTGGTTTAGGTTGTCACTGACAACGAACCCTCCTATAAGACGGCTGGGAAGAAGTTGATGGAGAAGAGGCAGCATCTATGCTGGATGCCTAGTGCGGCACATTCTATTGATCTCATACTGGAGGATATAGACAAGGAGGAGATTGTTTCTACACTTGTCAGGCAGGCGTAGACGATCACTTCATTTATTTATTCGCATCCCCGTCTACTACATATTATGAGATCATACACAGGAAGGCACGATCTTGTTAGGCTCGGTCCGACTCGTTTTGCCACAAACTTCATTACATTGGAGAGCTTACATCGACATAGGAATGCACTTGTCAGGTTCACCCGGTCCGAAGAGTATTACAACTATATGGTGGACCACCTGTATAACAAGGAAGACCAGCTAGATATTCTTGTTAGATCTAAGAAGCAGATCACTAACAAGAGATTTTGTGAGAGAATTGCCTACTACCTAACAAGCATAGAGCCACTGGTTGTTATGCTGAGGTTGGTAGACTCCAATGACAGGAACCAAATAGGCACCCTATATGACGCAATGGACCGGGTAAAACTAAAAATAAAAGAAAAGAATTCCAGAGGTTACAAAAAATGGTGGAAGATCATAGATGACCGATGGGACCAGACTTTGCACTATGATGTACATACTGCAGGTTAGTGGGTGAAAAAATTTTATGCTTACTTACTTTCAATTGTCAATAATTGTCTTGTTCATAATGTAATACTAATATTAATAAATTCTTGCAGGATATTTTTTGAACTCCCGCATCCAATATGAAGGACAAGTAGTGAACGACAATGAGGTGCGAAATACACTCTATTATTCAGCGTCTCTGTCGATCTCAACAGTATAGGGTAGAAGCTGAGATAAAAGTAAGTTGGAGTTTAGTCAATAATTTGGAGTCAATAATTATTTGTCAACTAATAATTTTTTATTATTGTCATTTTTCAAATGCAGACGTATAAGATGAGGGTCGAGATATACTTAGATGCTAATCTGAGATATTCTTGCGACAAAGTGTCTCCTGGTATCAAGGATTGCCGTCTCAGATCTCGGCTTCGTCTCAGAAGGGTGAAAGAGGAGATCTCGCGAAGTTCTCGGGAAAATCTCAGGAGATCGGATCTCGGATTTCATTTACGTAGGGTACACTACGTAATAATATAAATTTGAAAATACAAGAAAAAAAAGCTGGGGGGGGTCGCGATGGTTTCCGGCAAAACAGGGCACGTAGGCTGGAGAGGCGACCGACGGTGACAACGAGGGGGAAGGGGGAGAAGGTTGGCAGCAGCAGCAGCAGCGAGGGAGGGGGCTCCCTGCGGTGGTTCTGGCGGAACAGGCAGAGATCAGCGGCGACGGGAGGCAGAGATCAGCGGCGACGGGGCCACTCCCGGCGGCGATCGACGGTGGCAGCAGGCGAGGAGGAAACAAGGAGTCCCGGTACGAGCAGGATCCGGTCACTTTAAGTGGCCGGATCCCGCTTTCAAGAGATATCGGGTCAAGAGGACCTGATATCTCAAGAAGTGACCGGATCCCTCTTTTAAGAAATATCGGGTCAAGAAGACCAGATATCTCAAGATCCGGTCACTACCGGGTCCTCTGGACCCGGTACGACTGTCTTCCCCGCCCGATAGGGTGGGGAAGAGCCGCAGCGGCGGCTCCGCCGTCTCTCAGCTGATGCCAGCTCTTGGACTTCCGAAACAACTTATTTCAATTGTTCCGGATCTCGCAAGGCCGCCGAGACCGAGATTCTCGCAAGATTTTACGAGATTCTAGCGAGATGGCAAACCATGCTTGTGTACTTATTTAAGATAAAATTTTTATTTCTTTATCTTATAAGTTATTGAAGATGTTGGGCTGATTGTTTACTCTTTTTTTGCAGTTGAGTGGTAGGTTCAAGTAAATACTAGGAGTGGATGGAATCCACTTGCTGCTATTGGTATCAGGATATTTAGCCAAAGCACTAGTTCCTCTCACTGTGAGAGGAATTAGAGCACATTTAAACTGATACATACAAAAAGAGGAAGAACAAGTTGACCTCAGACAGGCTGGAGAAGCTGGTCTTCTGTCATTACAACATGAGGCTGCGCAACAAGAATATCAAAGATCGACAGAAGATTTCAGAGGAGCGATTTGCACGGTTCGCAGGTGGTCTATACGAGCAAAGGCATAGCTCAGTCACACCACCACCTGAGGAGGTGGACATGGATCACATATTCCAGGAGAGCATGCACTTGCTTCCTGGATAGAGGAGAGGACAACCAGAGATCATCTAGCTGAGTTTGATCCCGATGACCGTGTATGGGCAGAAGGAGAGTTGGATGATGTAGAGATTGAGAAGAATGCTCTACCTACTTCACAGGCTCAGGCATGCCCTTCTTCTACCCCAACAGCTGTACAGCAACCACCTTTCAGAGGAGCGATTTGCACGGTTCGCAGGTGGTCTATACGAGCAAAGGCATAGCTCAGTCACACCACCACCTGAGGAGGTGGACATGGATCACATATTCCAGGAGAGCATGCACTTGCTTCCTAGATAGAGGAGAGGGCAACCAGGGATCATCCAGCTGAGTTTGATCCCGATGACCGTGTATGGGCAGAAGGAGAGTTGGATGATGTAGAGACTGAGAAGAATGCTCTACCTACTTCACAGGCTCAGGCATGCCCTTCTTCTACCCCAACAGCTGTACAGCAACCACCTTCAGCATTAGCCCCAGCTCTAGTCCCAGCCCCAGCCTCAGCCGCAGCTACCCAACCCATTCGTAATTTAGGCAAAACTAAAACAAAAGTGACAGCACGAAAAATGGGCAAATTTTCAAAGTTGAAAAAATATTTGGGTTATAGTGGGACATCAAAGATGGCTGAAGAAGTGTAGAGAAGAAAGTTGGAGATCAAGCAACGTCCCGTAAACCCAGAGATGACGAGGAGTGCATACCAACCACGCAGTCATCAGCTCCGCAGTCACCTGATTCACGGCGGCCGAAGCCATATTTCACCCCGGATGAGACACCGCAGTATCATTTTATGGAGCCATAATATCCAGCGTTCTATGATCCTCAACAGCCGTGGATTCCTCCACCTGAGCCTACCTACGTGCCACAATCCGATGCCTACGATTTTGATGACATGGCATCGTCATTGTTTTCAAATGGATATGCTCTCGCACTAAATAGAAGATTAGGCACAACTGAGGACTTTCGAAAGCAGCAAGAAGAGAATGAAGGTCAATATCCATATCATAGATATTGGTGAAGATGTGATAACATGTATACTTCTACTTTTATGTTTTCATGTGATACAGTAAAAATTTATTATAGTTTTTGCATCTCACCATGTACTTAACATCTTTTCATGTTTATTAGCAATTATTAGCGTGTTCTCTTGTTATAATGTTACAATTAATAGGTTTGTTACCATCTTCTTATCATACATTGTAATATTACACATGTAAGTATTAAGAAACAAGCAAAAAAACTTCATGTTTCTGAAACTGCCCGACTCCGATTCAACTTGGCCGATTCCATGCTTCAATCCAGGTGGATGCATGCTAATCTTATTTTTGGAATTTTTTCTAAACTATTTCCTATTTTTCAGAATTTTTCCTGATTTTTTTAAATTTTTTTGATGAAAAAAACAGTAAATTCTTTTGATGAAAAAAAAACCGATTCCAGCCAATTCCGAGATCAATTTCCTTCCCAGGAATCAGATGAATGATGTAAGATCATGTGGTTCTGTCCAACCGATATTCCAACTCTTGAAGACAATCCTACATAGGAAATTGATAACCCCACACGATGAAAAGAAGATCAATGTTTTTATCCTTGCTGCCACAAAAAACACAAGACATTGATAACGACAAAAAGATTTTATGCAAAAGATGCCTGGTGGGAATACTCTTGGCTGATTTTCATAAGAAAATCTTAATCTTAATGGGTACATGTTGCCTCTAGACATCATTATGTCAAGGAACTTCCTCTCCTCTGTATATCCTGCTCAATGTAGATTTAACTGTGAATATGGATTTGCTACATGGAAGCCAAACCATCTTGTCTTCTTGTTCTCAAAACACACTTTCTCCTCATGAAATGCGAGTAAATTATAGAGTAATAATTTCCTCCTCCTTTAGGTTCCTCCTGAATGTAATGCTCCATCTAGAAAACGCATCCCATTTATCCTTAACCCTGGCACCGGGATCACGACAAATGTTGAATAATGAAGAAGCATGCCCAATCCACCTATCAACCCAAAAAAAAACGTCTACCATCATTCCCAAGTAAGATGCCTGAAGCGATGTAGAAAAGCTCCTAATTGTGACGAATGCCTCTCCAAATTCTGAAGACATTACTTCTACTCCTGAAATCAGTAATCCAGGAGCCATTCGCCCCAATATTACACTTAGATTGTACAATTCTTGCCTACAGAGCATCTCTGTTATGATTAAGTTTCCATAGCCATTTCGTAAGAAGAGTATCATTCAATGTCTCAAGGAATTAAGCCTACTCCCCTTCAATGGTAGGGCTACACACATGGCTCCATTTGATGAGATGCAAGTCCTTTTCATTGTAACCTTTCTAGAAAAATCTAGACCTAATACTCTCCAATTCATTACATATGCATTTAAAAACCTTGAGTATGAAGAAAAAATATATAAGTATACTTTGCAGCACAATCTTTGACAAGTCATCTCTCTCCTAAGGATAACATTATGCTTTTCTAGCCTTGTAACTTGCCTTCTACCGGGTCCTCAGATCCAAATGGTTGGAACCATGGACCTCTCATCTTCTCCACCTATAACAAGACAGGCAAGGTTCAGGGAGCACCGAGGTGGCCATTGACCCCTGCCTCAGTGTCGGCGAATTAGCCAATCCAATGATCTGGACTTCCGGCAGATTGGCTAACCAGCAGATCTGATCCTGCTCTGGATTGGGATCGGCCCCCAGCCAATTCCAACCTAGAATTTCCTGTTTGGGATAGACAGCTACACTTCAAAGGTCAGGAAAGATCTATGTGCATTTAGGGGGGCATGCCCTAGCAATGCAAATCCAAGACTTGAGGACTACACGCTTTGGAGTCCCTTAGATGTAAGTGTATCTGTAAGAGTAAAACACAGTTAGCAAAATTACTGACCACATCTCATCAGGGAGGATGCTATATTTATCTACATAAAAAATATGGCATCTATTACCAGCGCTTTCGATCAAAAAAACAATTAGGATATTTGCTCTCAAAAAATTACATTTCTACTAAGAATAAAAAACAAGAATATAAAGTCAGAGAAATTATCCTTACTCGCACAATCTCCCAGTATCAGAATACATTGGTATTGACTGTATAGTGTCCCCATGTTTTCCACCTTCATAACTGGAGTTCTCAAGAAGAAATGCTACATGAAGAAATTTCAGCGCAGCTTCAAAGTATAAACCCGTGCTCTCCTTTTCCAGCCCTTCATTCTGTCATAGAGAACAAAATGTATTCACAAGTAGATCAAGAGAAGGCAATTAAATATTAAAGGCATAAGAAATTCTAAAAGCATGCCATACCTTCATCCGATTAGCAGTGTGTTTCAAATCTCTTGCTTCTCTTAAAATTACAAATGGGCTTGGCGCGTCAACACCATTGGGGGTTGGTTGCCTCATTCTATTGTTGTGAGATCCATTCTGACTATCAGGCTTCCCTGGTCGCTTATGCATCTTTGATGGCTCCCCAGTGACTGCACCAGTAGACGGTGCTTCTATCCTGTCTCTTTTCATGACTGGAAGGACCATTCGATCTATATTTGGCACTTCTGTTTTATTTCCAGGATGCAATGAAAGTTGTGGCTTTCCCCTCCCACATGCAGCTTCTGATTTTTCAGTTCGATCTTCAAGAAAATGACTTGACCTGGCATTTTCTTGAGAAGTTCCTCGCAGATGGTTATCCTCGTGATAAGCCTTCACACCAATGGTTGTGACAGTTCTCACCTCATTATCTGTTGAGTGCTTATCCTTCTGCTGCTTAGACAGCAAGCGACTGGCCTCTACATTTTCATGTATACCAAAATTCATGTGACTATCCCTTCTCCCTTCAGTTGACTGCCTCCCAAGTGAAAGTGATTCTCTCCTTTTTGTATCCTTATCCAATCTGTTGTGCATATCATTCATACCTTCTTGTGAAGAAAAGGAACGGTGATGGAGATCAACTGTTTCATGCCTGGAGCCATTCCCTTTCTTTGATGAGTGAATATCTTCACGTTCAATAAAGGAATCAGAGGCCTTAGCCTTACCCTTATTAGCATCAGCTTTGGGATTTTTGTGTTTCTCTCTGAGGTGTGAAGAAGTCTTATTAGATTTAAGTGGAGTTGAACCACAAGACTTTGATGGGTTATTTACCTTGCCTTCATTGTGGCCACGAGCATTACCATAAAAGCCATCATGACACATATGTTGAGATGGGTGACTTGTACCTTCAGCAACTCCTAATGCTGACAAGTGGGCATCATTATACATATTGTTGTGTGCCTTCAAGCGCATGACACTTTTTCCTTCTCCAACTGACATTTGTGCATCTTCCGTGTCCTGACAAGCATCCAAAGATCCACAATGGGCAAAAGCACAATCTTTATCATCCTGATTTTTTTTGCCAGGAATTTTGTCAATATTCAAGATCCTCAAAGGTGATGAAGAAACAGACTCTACTGGTGATCCTCTTGCTTCCTGAAAGTTGGATTTACTTTTCTGTGTACCTGAAACTTTTGATGAGCTTGACGTAGCTGCTGTGGAGGGTTGTGCATAAGAAAAATCCTTTCTCTGAGTATCTAAAGAATCTAAATTCCGGAGCCCCTTTTGCCCATTATCAGCTGCCTCTTTGTTCTCATCTTCCATTCTATCAAGGGCATTCTCTCTAAAATTAGGTAACAGGATTCTTGTAGATCGGCCACTTTTGTCAATCCTTTCTTCAACCTTGTTTGAAACACTTTCCCTTCCTTCAGGTCTTGAAACTCTTGACCTTTTTTCCTTTCTTGACTCACTTTCACTAATCTCTTCCCTGACATTATTAGCCCTATCATCCCCATTGAGGCTGTTTCCTATTCTTGCCTTCATGTGGGTACGACCATGCTGATGCTCCTTAACTTTCCTTTTTTTGACAGCAGACTCCTTGCCAAAATTTTCCACATCAAAGGGGTCGTAACCATTTGATGGTCCTTTCAAATGTTGCTTTGATTTCTTTCTAGACCCTGATAAACTGTCTTGTGAGCTACATTTTGAGTTTTTACTTAAATTAGCATTACCATTTACAGAAGCCTTCTTCAGCACTTTTGGTGGCAGACCATTGTTACTGCTTGATGCTACCTTTCCAGACAAATCGTGATCAGAGACCCAATCCTCATCAGCACCAACTGTCCCTTCTCCCTTTAGTCTTTTTGAAATTTTAAAAGCATCTTGACCAAAATCCCTTTTGCTCTTGGACTTCAAAGGTTTGCCATTTTGTTCAGGAAATTTACCTGCAAGGATATTTGTAACAGGAGCTTAAGACAACAATAATGACCAGTTTCTGCTAAAGTGCTAATTCGATGCAAGTTAAACTAGGACTGAAACAACAGAAACAGGAGCAATTTAAAGCTTACCACCATCTACGTACAGATCCTCCATCCGGACCTTCTCCTTTTGCCTATCACAATCATTTTGCATGTGTAGTTCATTTAACTTGTTCAAATGCTGAAATGGGGATCTATTTGAAGGGAATGAAGCGACCTGGTTCACATCATCCAAGCTTTTACTTTTGACAGAAGCCTGGTGGGGCTTCTTAACAGCATGCGAAATATGTGCTAGATGGCTTAGTGTGTGAGATGCATCCTTTTGTACGTGCTTTTTCTTTCCAAAACTAAAATCTATGTCCAAGCCAGGGTCATGAATTTTATCAAAGTGATGTGTGTCTGTGGAAATCATTAATGGAATATTAGGACCATTTGTGCTATGATTCTCAAGTAGTGGTGCTTGATATAAAGCATGCAGAGCTCTAGTTGTTTCCTCTTCACTAATACTGCACTTGTTCATTCCTGGCCTGCACGAAGATAAGAGATAATGAACAGCAAAAGTAGGGCAAAATGGCACAAGATATGGAACAACAAAATCTGCAAATAGTAAATTGTGTTGGGAAGGGAGTAAGATGATAGAGTGAAAAATGAAAGTACAAAAATTTTTGTAAAAAACATTACTAATGTAAATAAAGCCTAGATGTAACAAATATAAGTATAATAATTCCAATTTTAATGTTATCCACCAAAGACATGACAATTCCATGATCACAAAAGAAATATGAATTTTGGTGAAATACATACAGCCAATTTAGCATCGTGCATAGCCATTTCTTGGGAAGGTGATCAGGGTTGGTGCCATAAGGCAACAGGCGCCACTTCTGGCATCTGTCACAGGCAACCCAATGCTCTTCTATAACAACAGGAGCTGCAGGTGCTAAAGCTACATCCGAAGCTAATCCATCAGTCAACAAAGGTGTTATTTCTGTATTCTTTCCGCATGTTTCTGGCACTAGCTGATTTTGAACTTTTCTGCCATTTGTCTTTTCAGTAAATGGAGAAGAACTATTTCCATATTCTATTCTAGAGTCCCTTGACTTCTCCTTCAAAGTACTTTCCAGTGTATCAGTTCGTTTACCAATGTGTTCAGATTTCATCTCACCTACTACATTCTTATCACACTCTTGACCATAGGTACCAATTGGCTCTTTATGTGCCCGAGAATTTTGTTTGTTCTCTGTGCGATCTGTCTTTGAGTTACAGATCTTCTTTTTCTCCTTGACTGATATAGATGAAACAGCTTTACTTTCTTTTGGAAGCTCCAAAGGTGGCATAGAATTTAGTTGGTATCCTGGTTTCTCCATGGCCCCTGGACTGTGATCCTTGTGTTGCAAAGCCTGTTCACTGTTAAACTCATGTAAAGAAGATTCCTGGAAGGTGTTAACCTTAGCCTCCTCAGCCTCACCTATAGGGCCCTTCATTGCCCTTGATCCATCAGACTCTAACTTAAAAGCATTGCAATTTTTATTAGATTTAACATCATGTTCCATATGCAAATATGACAAACCATATTTGCTCTTATTTGTTTTCCCTTCTTCCACTGCCACATCAGCTGAAGGTGTTTTGTATGCTTTCGCTTTTAAAGGCTGGCAAAAATTCCCTTGATTTAACACCTTTCTAGTATCTGAGCTGACCATTCCTACTGAAGACTCATCCTTAGTAAAACCTGGAGAGATAATTCTCACTACAGGTGAAATTTTACTAGGTTCTTGTTGAATACTATCAGATTTCATTATCTCAGAAGATAGTTGCCTTTCTATTTTCTCATCTGCAACATCCAGAGCATTAGAAACAGATCCTCCAACAGTTGTTGTCTGAACATCCACTTCCTTCTTTCTAACTTCGATTGCATCATTAGCAGTCCTCTGTTCGGAGGATTTCACACTTTTCTCTAAAGACCTTGCTTTCCTTCCTGAAGAACATTTTACATCCCTCGATGATGCGGAATCCACAAAGAATGTATTACAAGTTTCCATACAGGCGTCATGCACAGAGAATTTATCATCTCCTTGGTCAGGTTTTTCATTTTCCATCAAATGCAAAAGGGTTTCTGAAAGTGGTGAAATAACATATCCACCAAGAACTGGAAAAGACGTCATAATCTGTACCAAAAACAACAGTGTTCAACATGTTGGACAATAATAAGTATGACCAAAAAGAGCATTGACAAAAAAAAATACTGTGCTAACCCGATAAATGGTCATTGGAGATTCTTCAGGAAGTCCAGGAGAAGACCCTGCACTTGTGCCAGGGCTGTCTTCTGGTGACAAAGATGGAGAATACTCGAGGCCCATGTCACTGTAAATAGAGGCATTAGGCTGTTGCAGCACACTATCAGAACCTACTTTAATGCGGACCTTCAGTACATTCTTATTGCTGCTTCTAGAAGCTGTGCAAGCCATGTCATCCAGAGGGGTATCTTCTCTCAAAACAGGGTTGCTTATGCATGGCCCATTTTTTCGTGTACCATCCAATGTCGGGGCTTTTATAATAGAGCTGCTTCTTATGGAAACTGATGCACTGTTCCCAACTGGACAATTCTGATTAGCAACCTTCAAGAAACAACAGAAATGATACCTCAGCAACAACCCCAACTGTTCGAACTAAAACAACAATTCTCCTTCAAGTGACAGCAACACTTATAGGAACAGCACGGAATACCTCAATGGGTGGATTTTGGGGAGAAGTTGAGACATTATGGTTAGGCACACGGTTTGGGCTCCTAGGATGAGACCAAATGGATGGTGACCTTTGATACGCAGGTAGAAATGAACCGTAGCCACCAAATTTGGCCCCTGTAATAAGCAAGTTTTTCTTATCTCATCTTCTTGATATAAGTCATACACCATGTCTTATGGCAGAAAGGAACTAAATAGTATTTACCCAAATTCTCTGCCGAAACTCCACCTTCGAAGTCCTTCTGGAAATGTCCCAGGACATGCTGGATCTTGTCATCCTGAAAGAAGGATCTTGCAGTCAAGATGTGCACATGTCACAGCTCTTAAACTCAAATAATTAAGAGACTAGCGTACATACGTGTCACTTACCAGAAGAAAGCCATAGAAGGATTAGCATGAGCAGTAAGGAAACAAGTGGCAAGAGATGCACAATCCATAATAAGCAAATTACTGAGAGAAAATACTCCAAACCGATTTAGACGGAAGCATACACTAGTTTTCCAACAGTAACATGAGTCATAATGTAGAATAAACAAAATTTTAATTAAAACGCAACATCACAAATGTACATTGATGTAGAGCGCTATACGATAATCCCCATTATAACAAGTAATTTATTCCCATATGAAAAGCAATCAATCAAGGAACGTGTAAGCGGCCCGACCAGTGGGCCGAATGAAGGTTCTTACGATGTATGCCAGGTCGACGTCAGGATTGATACTGGCGTCGTCCTCCTGAATGGAACAGGCCTCCCCCTCCTCGAGTTCATTTTCTTCCATCTTGCCCACTCCGTGCCCCACCCCCCCTAACCCTAGCTCCTTTCCCGCATCTTCCCTGCTCCCGATAAAAAGCATCCAACTAGAACACCCAACTCCAAAACCTTCCACCTCCTCGTCCCCCTCCCTCACACCACCCAACGCTCCTCCGCCTCCAACGGTGCCCGCCAAATCCACATGAAAGGCGTCAATGCCGCCGCCTCAATTACCTCCCGCACACCCCCCCAACCGCGCCGTCCGAACGACCGCCGCCGCAGCTCCCCCGACCCGCCCGCCCGCCGGCGAAACCCCGTCCCCTTCCGCCACTTCCCCTCCGCCCGAAAGATCCGCCGATCGATCGCGCGCCAGCTTCCCCCGCGAACCCTCCGCCTCGCCGTGAAGCGTACAGATCGCAGCAGAAGAAACCCTAAGCTCGGCAAGATGGTCCTTCCCGGCTCCCCCCCTCTCCGCGACCACGGTTCTGCGCCGCCTCTCCTCCTTCCTCCCCTCTAACTTCTGCGATGAAACGGCGAAAAGAAAAAGCTCGGCTTCTCTATATTTTTTTCATTTATTTAACCATCCTCTCCCCCCCCCCCTCTCTCCCTCTCTCTCTCTCTCTCTTCCAGCGCTGAATACTGGTTAGATCAAAGAATTGCCTTGCCGTCGACGCCCTTCTCTCTCCTCTTGCAGGGGGAGAGAACAGAATTTTCTGCGTAAAAATAATTCCTATTGATATTATGTACGGCTCGTATTATTATTATTATCATCTTTTCTCCGTTTCGACGCCTCGGTCCGGGGTTACGTTCCGACGGACACGATGGAGGGGAGGCCTGTGGGACCCACCACGAGGCTCTGCCGAGGCGGCTCCTGCGGGGCCCGCGGGGTCCAGCTTGGCGGGCGCGGGAGGTCGGCTGCGTTACGTCAGCAGCACCTGACAGCGTGGCGCCTCTGGCTGAAGGAGGTTGACGTTGACGCCGTCCTACTCGGCAGGAGGGGGTGCAGCCTGACCGGTAAAGGTTGACAGCTGACCGGGAAATTGGACTGAATAAAAATTGATACTCCGGTCACTCCACTAGTTTATTAGGTTAAAAGAACAAGTTACAACGAAAAAAAACTAAAATTTAAATAGTTATCCAGTCAAGTCTGAGAAAATACATAGTCGACTCGATAAATCTTTGAGTAGCTGGCTTAAATATTTATTTTAAAATTTAAATTATAAATATTAATACTTAACTAAATATATAAAAATAAGTTAAAAAAATTTATCGAGTTTTATAAATAAGTTCAAGTTCATATTAAGTTCGAACTGAGTCAGAGTGGAATTGCTATTCTAACTTGAGTCAGGATTAATTAAATAATATATTAAACTTGAACAAGATGTAGCATACTCACGAAAACTTCGTCTCTTAAATAAAAAGAGCATAGAACAGCATATTACTCGACTTGATTTGGCCCGTTAGCATCCCTACTCGAGGAGTCATGATCATCTTCATTTGTCACTAATTCTCGTTGATCATTTTGAACAAAGCCAGTTTTTTTTTTAAAAAAAAATCTTGAATCTAGTATTGGGTTTTAGATAAATGACTTGTTGAATAAAATAGGAGAATTGTTTGTCATAAATTCAAAATTTTACGTGTACATTTTTTTGCTTTTTGATGATAATGATTGAGATTAAATTTTTTTAGAAGAGAGAGATAAAGTTATGTTATACATCTTCTATCAATTTTAAAAATTATCAATAGATAGATATAGAGATAATCAATTATTATAAAACCATACTTTTAAAATTATAGATTGGTATAGATTATTCCACAATGTATTCTTCACGTAGCCCTACTCAGCCCTACCCAAATGCATGTGTCAATGGTTCCCTTGCAATTAAGGGTATAAAATGGTTGATCCAAGTTGAGTAGTGTGCTACTTTATGCCCTGTTTGGTAACATTATTAGACACCTCTATCACTATTAATTTTAAAATTGATATTATTGATAATCACCTTGAAGTGTTTGACTAATAGTATCAATTTTGAAATTTGTAGTGCAAACAACACATGTTATGTAATACAAGTGTCAACTTGTATCAATTTTGATATTGATACTCTATCTTCTAGAAATATCAATATCAATACTAATATAGTATCATTTTTGATACTCTAACCAAACAGGCCATTAAGCACAACTTGATACTTGACAAGTAGACTCGACATGCGGTAGAGTTTGGCTCAAAAGAGCTTGATATTCAAGTTTGGTTGGATGACCTATTTATTTATGTGATCTAGCACAAGGTTGAGCTCTAACTTAAATAGGAGCTCAACTCAATCTCTTTCTGAACTTACCTATGGAGTATAGCTTGAGTTTCGGCTCAATTTAAACTTGTTTAAGAAACTCAAATATTTACTTGTCTGTGAAACTCGAAGTCAAATTAAGATAAACTTACTCAAAATAGTGTCACAATAACTAATAGCAAAATAAGAAAAACAATACAACTAATGACAACTAAAGAACTAATGCATTCCAATACAATTAATGATCAATATGAAAGAATTGATGCATTCTAATACAACTAATGACAAATATGAAAGAACTAATGCATTTTAATGTAACATAATTTATTTTTATACATTTCACTTGCTTTTTTCTTTTGATTACCAATTTATTTTCGTTTTCATGAAACTAAATTTAAATGTTCAATGCAAATATTCTTATCACTTTCACAAAAAACTTTTTGTCCCAACTTCAACATATAGTATTCAATAATCATATAGCTGAGTTAACTCCCGTGCATCTAGACAATGGTGCACAAAGACAAAACCATGGAATCCGAGGCCATCGAGTACACAGGACAAATCAAGATTGCTCTCAAGTGAACTATGCCTTGGTCCAGGAAGCTCAAGTTAACATATTTTCAAAAGATACACATGCAAATGTGACACATACATGTTCAAATATCTATCAAATTCAAATATCCATATACAAATTGCAATATGCACAAAAGGCATATCACATTTCAAATTCAAATGATGCATGGCATCCTAAAACTAATGATGTTTCTAACTTAGATGCATGCACGAAAATTTTGAACAAATTCTAATTTTGCATGAGACAAGCATCTTCAGAATTTAAAGTATATCTAGCTATCTAAAGCTCATATACATGAAAAATAATAGCAAAAAGAGTGAAGATAATGTATAGCTAAAAATGATGATGGACCACGAGGAAAAAAAATATCTCCACATTTTGTTTCTAAAAAATTCTGCATAATTATATTTTATTATATTTGTCAAATAACTTTTTAATAAATTTGTTAGAAAAACATATTTTTATTGAGAAAAAATATCTTATCAAACAAACAAACATCTTATAAACAACAAGCCATCATAGAACTTACCAAGGATAAGTTCTTAGATGAAATCACTTTCCTTCTCTTATAAGAGGCAAGGGACCAACCTTATATTTTGAATGTAGCATCTGAGATAGTGTAAGTAGTTGTTTGATACATGATTAACGTGAAGATAAATATGGCTTATCCTTAAATTTTAAAAGATAAGTCAAGTTTATCTCCTAAATAATGTTGTGCCAAATATGCCCTAAGAACTCATTTTGTACAACATTAATTGTTAATCTCTACTGTCATTGAGATAAAAATGATTAGAGAATAGAAATAAGATATTTTCTTATCTCTTTTCATTCTACCCCCCATAGAAGGAAACTACATGGAACTAAATGCATTATCCAACACAATAGGGGTACAAGGCACAACTCGGAATGGAGGGGAAACACGTTCAATAAGAGGAGCTTCTTTTGAGTTTGGATCACCAACTGCTGATTCAAAAACATCCAATCTTTCTAGAAGAAACATGCTTATCTACAACAAAATAAAAAAATCCAAATGAGAAAAATAGAATAGGTATAATAGCAAAGTGAAGACATTTACTACAATCTAAAAGAAAAAAAAACAAAGAGATAAAATTGCTTGATCATAACCCTCTTAAATTTCAAGCACATTTTACATCTTATACCAGATAAACCCTAACATACAACCTATAGTTTAGTGCGTAGAAAATTTAGGAAGCCATCAAGTTGTTCATGGACATATTCATCTCAACAGGCCAGTATTTGATAGAAATGTATGCCTTGCAAGCCAATCATATATTATATGATTCAACATTTCTAGGAATATCTCATTCTATTAAATAGGCAAAACTTCGTTACTAACTTTTATTAGAAGCGAATATAGTAATGAAGTCATTGATCACATGTAATGATGATTGAATCATGATAAGATCATGATAATGAGATCAATCATTTAGAGATATGTGATCTAAATGTTCCTAGTCATAGGATCCTTGAGACAGGACATCAAGAATTCGGATAGACTAGTATGTGTGATGTCTTCTCATGTGATGAGAATGACCAATCTCATTGGTCATCAGTGTGGGGACACTGAGATACACATGTAGGTGCTCATTAGTGGAATGAGTTCACTGAACTGACCAATTTAAGAAAACCTGATCGGTATCTTACCGAACTGTCTATCAGGTTATTCTTACATCTCAATAGCACGGTTGGATCTTTGACCTGAGTCACCAAAAGATGTCTTATCGGATGTATCTTGTACTTTGATTATTGACTTATGGATCACCATCTTGATGGTCCAGTATAGTTGATGTATTGGGTGCAAGAGAAACCCGATGGAGGCAATTGAGTGGACAACAAGGGATCGTTCACTATCGGTAGAAGAGATAGAATGTCCTATGGGATAGTACTCTAAATCCTTGGTCAAGGTACTTAGGATAATTGTAAAATGAGTTTTTCAATTGATCCAAATCTGAGTATAGGATCCCATAGAGTTGGAATATTTAGGGGTTGACAGTCAGTGTCGAACCCCTGACCGACTGGGACATTGTATGAACGAGGATTTAAATACGTGTGGTAATTGATGTTGGAAATGCTCAATGGATGTTAATTAACTCCCCAAAGTCATTTGGGATCATAGGATGTGGCTTGTACCCTTCATGACCAGAAAGCCGTAAAAACTATTATCGGATAACAGTTTTGATTTAATTTAAAGGAATTGTTCTTTTAAATTAATTAAGACTTCAACTAAATTGACTATTGGACCTAGTGAGTCACACACAATAGATCTGGTCAATAAGATAAGGGCATAGACGCAATTTTATAGAAGTTTTAGATTTTTGTGAAAAATTCCATCTTCTATATATAAATGGCTTATGAAGTCAAACCCTAACAAGCCATAGGGCTGGAGCACGTCCCAAGCATCCTCTCTTCCTCCTCTCTCCTCTAGAAAGTGATCTCCCATGGTCAAGCTTGGATCTGGAAGGTTTCTGGAGGCCTGAAGGAAGGGAGAACTCGTCTATTGAAGCAGATCGTGTGGATACCGTTAGAGACTGAACACTTGAACGGTTTTCAGCAAGGAGGAATGTCCTCTTTTCATCCATGGTGAGAGATTTTATAAATTCCATGAGGTACTCTCGTTCTACTTCATATTCGGTTCCCGGTTTTACTCGTTTGGCATCGACCAAGGCAAAGATCATGGTTTTATGGAATCAAAATTTTTCCGTTCTCATGTATTGATTCCTTACAGTATTTTCTAATACTTTGGTAGATATACCCTTGAAAGTGTCAAAGAATCACTTAATTGTATTCTGCATAGTGTTTTATTTGACAACTACTGGTTTACCTTTTTTTTGGTTATTTGTCAATGCTGTTGATGATACACCTTTCATTGACTTTTCTGGAGCTTTCACTTCCTCCATTACACCAGCCGCATGCTATATACAACTTTCGGTTCCATAGTCATCCATTAAGATCTTCAAGTCATTGATAAGAACTTGTATAAACATCGAGGAAGATAACATAAGTTAATGTGCATGCTTTGAATTTCTATTTTCATGTGAATGTATCTCAGTGATATCAAAGCTTCAAAAAGAGTTATTTGCAAGATTGAAACCACTATTTGAATATATCAGCATGCACATACAACACTAGAGGTTACTATTAAATTTAGATGATTTTTTTTTGTATCTTTAACAATAACATTGTAAAGAATACAGCAAAGTGGTTGTATGAATATGATACTTTTAGTTTGTATGTTGTTAATTCATTTATTTATACATAGATTTGTTATCTCTTGCACACTTTTCTAATTAATAATACTGAACTACTTGTGGCTGGTCATCTTGTTACATATCAAATTTTATACTAATTTACAAGAAACCCTCTGTACAATCTTTATATTTAAATACAATGCTCTGTGTTATGTGTCCCTTCAATTTACAACATCTAGGGATTGTACAAGTTGGTTATATCTACAAGACAAAAGCTTCATCTGCTTCATCCATTCCTAAACATTTAGTTGTCTTGTATCTTTACTACTAACTGAACCTCAATATAGCTTAAAAAGAATGTTGAAAGCAATTCTCAGGATCTTTCTTGTTGTGCCTTTTTCTTTCATGAGTTACTGCTTGTGGCCAATTTAGATTAAGGTTAGATTAGAATCATGATGTGTCGGATCGGATCAGATTGGCTAGTATCACCTGATAACATAAAATCTAGCACCAGTTGATTCACTCCCAAGATGGATTGGTCAATACATTTTGGGTAACAAGCAAGTGGCCTCTCACAGCCGAATAGGATGTTGTTACAATCTTCTTTTCAATCAATGGAATAAACTCACCCACTAACTTGACCTTCACCCTAGAAACTACCATGTGCGATCTTACTTAGTGGACCTAAGGAATGCTTGTGGTCAAACACACCTCGGTGGTTAATTAGGGGAGGAATAGCTATTTAACCCTGATGATTGCTACCATATAAGTTGTCAGACGCTTGAGGCAAGGAAGGCGTCGCCTCACCTCAGGCAGTAGTGACAAAAGGAGGGAGAGAGGTTTTCTAGTGAAATATGCCTTCTAGGAAGACTAGAAGACTAGATAACACAAGGGATATACGAGAGCTACTGAAAGCAAAAACCATGACAAAGGCTCAATCCCACCACAGTGCAGTAAGAAATATGGTTGCAATTTAGATGAGGAAGATGAATGAACAAGTTTCTCCAACCAACCCTCCCCTTCAAAAATTAAAATGGATCCCAAATAACGTTGTACCGTCCAATCTAACATGAATCATCTAATGATTCAATGTTCAGATAGGAGTGGAATTGAGCTGAGACAAGTCTAGTGTGTTGTTGAAGCTCAGCTCCTTTATATTTACTCGAGTTTGAGTCCCTACAAGTAGGCTTGACCTACGTTCAAGCTCTAGACAAGCTAGATACAAACTTGAGTTCAAACTTCATATGAACTTGTTTATAAAACATGTACTCAAGTTCAATCTAAACTTGTTTATAAAACTTAAATTTATGCTCTTTCCAAAGGTTAATCTAAAGTTTAAACTCAAACTAAGTTACATTTCACCATTTTAATATATTTAATTGGCATTATATAACTATTAATATAAATGTTTATAAAGACTTGAGGTGGTGATGAGATATTTTTCTCAATGTCTCGTGAGGAAGCATCAACACTTACTAAGCTGTAGTCATTAATTAAAAGAAATTTGGACAGTGATCTTCAAGGTCCAAACAAGTTGATAATTTTACATGTTGGTATCTATAAACTAATAATAAATAAAGTACAAAAAATGTCTATCACAAAATTGAAATAATAGTTAGTCACTCAATATTTAACAATATTTATATACTTATAATAATATATTTTGAAAATAAAATAAAAATACTTGATTTTTTTGTCTAATGCGGAAAGCAAGTCTCTTATTGATTTATCCTCTCCATTTAGGTAACGGGAGAATCTTGAAGCCTTGAACCAATGAATGTAGGGCATGGCATCTGATTTCTTACATTATTACCCAATTGTCATTATGGTGCAATTCCAACACTTGCTTGAATATAAGTATGATACATGAAGGTTACATTTTTAAAAAACACTTCGCTATCTCTCTGCGACTCACATGTAAAAAGGTGTAACCTCACAGCTAGTAAAAAACTTAAGCCTCAAGGGGTAATTGGATTTCCTTGCCCCTGAGGCGTAAGCTTCAATAACTCAAGGTGGTGCCCTTTTAAACATTGATGAATATTTATAATTTAAATTCTTTTAAATAAATATTTAAACCAGTAGTTAAATAGTTAATCGAGTTGCTTATGATCTTTATCGAGTCAGGTAGAGGTATTTTTAAGCTCGACTCGTTAATGAATCAAGTTTCCTTTTTTTGTTCAATCTTATTCATTTAACATTATGAACAAGTCAAGCCAAATTTTTATTGAGATGGGTTTTGAGCTACTTGTCAAGAGTTGTGGTACATTTGCACTCCTAATTCCAAGGGGGTATGTTTTTTAAGTTTCAGACCCCCCCCCCCCCCCACTTAATAGATCCACGAGAACCAACATCTCCATCTGACGTAGGGTGAAAAAGGTGCATGTGGTGCCCTCACTGTCGGTTGTAGTGGGAGGAAAGCCCAGCCAGGAGACCTTGACTAAATTGAGGCAGGGAAGGACTACCTCGCCTCGCCTCATCACCTAGGCAGGTGTCTCAAGGGCCTTTGATAATATGTTACCATTAATTTCACAACTTACATAATCTGGCCAGCCCACTATTGGCTGATCTAGTATTTTTTATTTCTTATCGTTAATTTGAACATTATTCTAGGGTCATCACTATGAATAACCCACAAAAATGTATATTTGTAAGCTTATTTTTCCTCTTTCATAAGTTTATTTGTTTTTCCAAACTTTAAACTTGGCCATGTTGATTTGAAATATTTTATAAAATAAACCCATTAAAATTTTTACAACTCTATAGAATTCGTAATTTCTAGAGTAAATTAAAATACAACCATCCAAACATTTTCACCCTATCTTTGCCAAACTAAATGTTCATTTATTTTCCTTCTATAATATATAAATTACACAACCTATATAATTGAACCTCTTTAAAAATAATAACAATTTATTATATATTTTTATTTTTTTCGATAAAAAATAACTCATTTTAAGATCAGATTTGGCAGTGATCTATATCGGACCTAGATCGGATCTGTCTCAAACAATATATACATATCGGTTGGGACTTAGTATACCAATCACTACCGATACAGATACTTCCTTGGATGGAATGTCTACACTTCTATCGACAATTTACAAGGATTAATGTGCCAAACATATTGATGTGGTTGAAGTTGAATTTGGTTATATATCTGCATCCTAACTTCAACCTTGAAATTCTTTTAGGAACTATAACTCTGTGCATTAGCCATCATTTAAAACAGATAAAAGATCACTGAGAACTAGGCCAGACCATAACCAACCTTTAATTAAAATAGTACCAAGGAGTTACTATGATAAATAGTAGTTATTTTGTGATAGTCTGGCATATTTTGACCTCATTAATTGCAAGTAAGTTTTGTATCACCAATTTTCTTTATGTTACCATGTCTCTGACTTTTCTCATTATGAACAGAACTAAATAACTGGCTTATACCTACTTCATTCCTAACAGAAAACCCTATCACCAAGAAATCTCATGATCCATCACACATTCATTGTTATCCTATACAAAACACTGAATAACCCTACCTCAGTAGTCAGCATTCCACCATCAGAACATGATAAATTGACAAATTCTTGCATAGTTTTATGTTTTTTCTTGCAAAACTTGATAAAATAGATGTTTGATCACTATTACAATTTTATGTTTTCAAAGTGATTTTTTTCTTGAACGTAAAAAGTAAAAAGTGATGTGACTCTGTTTTTGTTTCCGGTGATCCCCCACTTTTTTTGTTCATACATGGCCCACTCTTTGGCTCCCACTCTTGTTTGTTTTCACTTCTCTCCAAACATGACAAATTTATGTCATTAGTTAATACAGTTTTGTTTTAATACAACTTTTATCGTAAAGTGTATAAAAGTTTATTGTGTAACCAAACACCCTTTAGGTAAATTTGTATATTCACTATCATGAAAGTTCAATATTTATTAAACATGTTATTCTTTTATTTAATCAATTTTACGTTTAATTATAAAAATAAAGAGGAATATATACACATACACCTCTCTCTTTATAAATAGATGCATACACACACGTCTTCTTGAACCTTTTTTTTCTTCTAATAAACCCATATATATGTATGCATGCAAATATCTGTGATCTTTTGGGCTGAAAAGCGGAGCACATCAGGGTTTAGAAGTGACAGGTATCATGTCAAACTTACCTTCAAGATTCGGTAGTAATAATTTTGAGTTGTCTGATACCAATCTCAAAATTGATATCTGGAGGTTAATGACACCAATTCTAACCAGGGTGTCAACCGGGCGGGTTTGGGCTGACCCGGCCCAAGCCCAACTTAGCCTATGTCTAAGAAGCCCAAGTCCAGCCCAATTAAAATGTAAAAATTTTTTTGAGTATGTAAATGGACTTAAAGCCCAACGGGCCACAAAGCCTGTTTACAGCCCAATAGGCCAAATAACTTGTTTCACATATTGTTAAATTGTAAATAATTAAGTTTTGAGTCAACACCATCTCCTGATCTGCGCACCTACCCCTTAGGGCTGTAAACGGGGCGGATACGGAGTGGATATGACATTTCCGTATCCGCTCCATTTAGCTAATCAGATAATCTATATCCGATTTGAATTGGATGCAAATACGGATTGGATATTATAAATAGAAAAATCTTCAGATTTGGAGCAGATACGTATAATATTCATTTTGGAATGTTAATTAAATATTATTTGATTAATATATTTAATAGTATACTAATACATATAAATAAAAGTATAAAATATAAAATTTATCATATATTTATTAACATTAACTTAGTATACTAATATATAATAGAGAATATTTAATCATATTCATAAATATAAAAATTTTAAATATATAATTATATATATTATGCATATATTATCAAAGATTAATTCAGAGCAGATCTTACACGAAGCGAAGCAGACATTTTGTGTCCGTTCCAATTAACATTCGGATAATATCTGTATCCGGATATCCGCTCCGACGAATATCTTAAATTGAATATCTTCCACCTAAATGAATAAATTCAGAGTGAATCTGGATTTTATCCGCATCCGTTTACAACCCTACTACCCCTTTCAACTTCCCTTAACATTTAAGGAAAAAAACATTATGACCGTACTTTTGACAAATTAATATTACAACGTAAAATATAAAACATGCATATCATAAATTAATAGTTTTGGTGTAAAGATTATCTAACTCTGCTTTGTAGACACGCAATTTTGGCCTAGTTGGAGAGTTTAAATTCTTGTTTTCATGGAGAATATTTAAAGCAAATTGTGTTTTCCGGACGGATCAAGTTTTTGGGACATTCCGAAAGGGATCAATAGAACAATCAGCCGGGCCGAACACCCTTATAGGGCACCTGGCGCCCTGTAAATAGGGCACCTGGCGCCCTATTTATAGGGCATTTAGGGCGCCTGGCGCCCTATATACACGCCAGGCGCCCTATATACAGGGCGCCTGGCACCAAATCAAGTCGATTCGACCGGCTGATTTGACCCCCTGCAGTGACTCGTCTTGTCGATCTGACGGACCTCATGATGCTGGCGCCCCATATATGGGGCGCTATGCCGCGTGGCACTGCTTTTCGGAAATGACCAAAGTGCCTTCTTTTGAGCTATAAATAGACCTCCATTTGGAACTTGGAGGAGGTTCCAAGTCCGTACCATCTTAGAGCCCATCCAAGACTACGTTTCCAAGCCACTCTCACCTCCCATAGTCTTTCAAACCGATCCAAAATCGTCCACCAAAAACCCGAAAAACCTTCTGTTTCTGTCACCAAGAAACATGTTTTTTCTCCAACTTTGAGAGCTTCTATCCGTCTCTCCTCTTGCATCCAGCATCCAAACCACCTTTCATTAGCTTCATTTGCATATTGTCTACAAGGAGGAGCCCCTACTTCATCCTAGAAGCCGCCCAGCACTCCGGAGCGGCGTCGCGAAGAGGGGAAGAAAATCTGTTCGGGCTAGACTTAGTGCCCCGTATACAGGGCGCTTTGACCTTAGTCAACACGCCCCATAAGGGGGGCACCTGCAGCTAGCGCCCTATATACAGGGCACCAGCAGGGACAGAAGCTCGTTTTGCCATTTTCGGAGTCCGATCGCCCGTTTGATCGAGTTTTTGTCTCCCTTTTTCATCTTAGCACTGTTCATCGTGTTATTTAGCATGCATTTGATCATTTTGCACCTCATATATGTTTAAAAACCTACCAAAAATAGGGGTTGGGATTCCGTCTCGATCTGGTTAGTTCATTCCCTTTTGCATGATTCAGAGTCTTTATCAAGCATGATGCTACACTTACGCCAGAGCTAATGATCTTCATTTGTTTTTCTTCATGTTTTTATGCAGGACATTCTTAGATGAATCGACCGGAGTGAAGCTTCAATCCGATCGTAGGTGAAAGAACTCTATAAAGCTCTCCCTTCTCGGCCGGCCAAGAAAGGAGAAGTTAGAACCAAACAATCTCCCCCCGTTTACATCCCCAAGGTACGACGGTCAAACTCCTTCCTCTTCTAGTTCATGTGCTTAACACCTAATCACACTTTGGAGCCTTCGGCTCCTGGCGACCACACACTTCACTTTTCACTACACACATTTCTTCACCTTCTTCTCCCTCTCTCGCCGACAAACGCGGGCCGAGCCGGCTCATCCGGGTGCCCACATGCTTAAAGAAATGCATGAGTCAAAATATCCTATATCCTAAAATGTCTAAAAATTGTCAAACAATTTAAACAAAGATCGGGACAATAAAATATGACAAATCGATAAACTTTCCACAAATTCATATCTATCTTGTTTTACATGTAGAAGTCAATAAATTTCACAGATTTTCAAAAAATATTAAAAAATATAAATATCATTTGAAACTGATCGTAACTAATTTTTATACAATGACTAGATAGTATAGCTAATATTTCAAAAATTAGTTATTTTGTTTATGGTTATTTGTTATATATTTACCGTTCTAAATTAATTTATAATAATATGTAACTATTAAGGTAGTTTAACTGTTATAATTATTATATTAGTCAAAAGTATGATTAGAAAAAATTATTTAAATGAACATAACATATGTATAAATTTATTTACTGTATTTATCAAAAGGTATATTTAGACCAACATAAAAGTAAAAAAAAATAAGAAGAGTGTTTGTCTTTGATGTGATTTTCAATAGACTTAAATATAAAAAAAATTAGTTTCTTAAAACAAATTTAAATATTATCTTTTTTGTTTGAGTTTGTTAAAATACTGTATTGTATTAGTTTTACATAATATTCTTTGAAATATGTGTAATCAAATAATATTTTATTCAACACACGTTACCATTATCCACGATAATGATAACCTGGTGAGTTGTGCGTGGGGTCGATTTGGTGCCAACAGCTGGCATCCAATCTTGTCATGTCTTCATATGAGATGTTGTCATGTGGAGTGTAACGTTACGTTTTTAGATAATTAAAAAAAAAATTGATTAATAAATATTTATTATCCCTTCTTTCCCCTATTTATCTTTTTTTTCTTCCCCCCCCCTCGGTACCTCCCCCGTGCGAGCCAGCGGCGCCCCCTTTTTCCCCCAAAAACCCGACTTTTCCCTTCCGCCGCGTGCCTCTGCCCAGCCGCCGCCCCCTCCTGTCGTTTTCTTCTCCGCCGCACGTGTACACGTTGACGCAGTCGTCGCCGCGCACGCGTCGCCTTCCGCCATGTCATCGCCCGCCGCCCGTCTCCTCGGCCGCCACGTCGGCCGCCGTCCTCGCCGCCCGTGCGCGGTCGACGCCGCGTCACCCCGTGCCTCGGTCGCCGCACGTCTCCGCCGCCTCGCCCGCACGCGGCTGCCCCCGTTGACGCCCGCCCACCGCTTCCGTTTGACCGCCGTCGTCGCCTCATGCGCGAGCACGTCGTCGCCCGCCGCCCGCCGCCGCCGTTGACCGCCACGCCAGCCGGCGCCCGCGCGCTCGCAGCCGTCCGCCGCCCGCCGCGTCGCCGCGTGTCCCGCGGCCGCCGTCTCCTGTCGCAACGTCGCCGTCCCGCCCGCGCGCGCTGCCGCCGTGCGCCACCGTGCGCCGGCCCTCTATCCCCGCGCGGTACTCTCTCTTCCTCTCTCATATCGCTCTCTCTCCTATCATCCTCTATTAAACTCTCTAGTTTATGATTTCTTTTCTACCAACAGAACACCTACCCGGCTCGATTTTTCGTCGCCGACGCAACCGCGGCAGTTTCGTCGCCTGATTCTTTTTCCTTGGAATTCCGTGCGCCGTTCGCCGTCGCCGTTAAGGTAGGCGTCTCGGCTATCCTTAGCACTCTATATATTTAATTAAATCATAAAAATCATGCTTAGATCATCATGATTAATAGGTTAGAAATAATGAGCTGTTTTTGATTTATTTACATGTTTAGATAGAGTTAGATTAATCGGTTTAAATTATGCATGCTTAGATTAATTTGGTTATTTATGTATGCTAGTCATCATGATAGGTTGTGTATGTTTAAATCTAGCTAGTTTAGTATGTTTGCATCGCGATAAACCTTAAACATGTATATCCTGATTTGATAAAAAGCCGATGTAAGGTTTAGGCATAATATTGGTAGAGTTTAGTTTATTTTCTTTTATGTAATAGGTAGTTCTGTTTAAGCATGTAATTGTCATGTTTAGGTTGTAAATTACATGATCTTATTTATATGCATTAGTTTGTGATAGACTGTAGTATGGTATGCAAATATGTGGTGCATAGAACCATGGGTGTTCATCTATGTATTTCATGTTTGGATTGCCAATTTCATGTTCATGGTTACTGTCTGAGTTAATTATATGCTTGCATTGTGTGAAATGTGGTTAATGCAGTGAGCTGCATTGTGATGGAAATGTACTTCACCAGACTATAGTTCGGTCCTGTGGGCGACGAGATGAATTAGAACAACTGGAGCATCCTTCGATCCTAGATACCGCGGTTTATCCTAAGTACTCCCCTGCCTATGGGGTACTATGGGATTTAGTTACTATATGTTACTTCCTACTATATGGTAAATCTGGTGCTAGTTTTGTGATGTGACTACATTTTTCAGATGGAGCATGATATTTACTCAGACAGGTGTCTAGTTGTGTATTTTGGCATAGATGTTAGTGTTCTAGATGTGTCCTTGGTTTTATGTCAGGATAGGTGTGTTATGAGCATACCTAGAGTAGTTTACAGTGCAGGTTATGTTGGTTTTAATGCATATAGAGTCTGGTTATCATATGGGGTAGTTGAATGACCTTGTAATCAATTAATTAAAGATATATGATTAGTTTAAATCCTATGTATTAAATTTGATTTTTAGGCTTAATATGTATAGTATACCACTAGCAATCACTAGTATAGTAGGGTAGTTCGGGTGTAAGACCTACTGAGTCTGTGGTGACTCACCCCTTCCCATTATTAACTTTTTTGGCTGATTTCGAGGAGCCTCTTCCTGAGGAGGACTTTGGAGAAGATTTCGAGGAGGACCTTGGAGATGATCCAGAGCCGTTCGAGGACCCAGAAGAGGAGGAGTTTGGTGACGAGTGATCACCTCATATCTTTTAGGTTGCTTGAATTTCCCTTCTGTTGTTAGTTTGGTATTTGTTTGGTGTGATTTTTACAGGTTGATTGGACTATGTGTTGAGTCCTTCTTAGTTGTTTGGTGTTGGTTATTTATAGTATTTTCTTGGAGTTTGAGTTTGATTGGATCAGTATAGGTTGTTTTAATTATTCGGATTTGATAGTGTGAATTGGATTTTGTTTGTTCTCCTAAACTGTCTCGATATTCCGGATTTATTCCGCTATGCATTTGTACATTCCGGGTCGTGACATGGAGGGCTTTTGGCGGGCTCAACGGGTCGAAGTCGGTCAGATCCGCCAAGATAGCTAAGATAGATATATGTTGATTTAATTAGCCCCATGACTTTTTTTTAGCGGACCTAAGCCCAGCCCGTGGTGGGCTTTCTAACGGGCTGGCGAGCTTGGCCCGCCCACTTGACAGGCTTAATTCTAACCTATAATTCAGAATATGAAGATTAAGGAATCTGACACCTTGAGGTAAGCAAGGAAAGAAAAAAAAATAAAAATAAAAAGAAATGGGCAAAGTCAGAAAAAGGAAAGCCCTTTGGTACTAGAACACAAACGAATTCACAGCAAAATGAAAAAGAGTAGATGAATTGAGATCATCTGCCCCCACATTTGGCACTATATTGTGCTCCACTCTCTTTGATTTAAGTGTTGTAGATGCGCAGCGCAAAAAAAAAGAGCTGATAAAATTAAATGGATCACAAGTAGAGCACTTAAAAGTGGAACAGAGGATCTGAATCTCCATTTAATAGCCATTTCAACCAAGGGCACAAAGGCAGAGAGAGATCACAACAATGAATCTATATCTCATAGAGACAACATTGGCCAAGGCATCTCAGTCCAAATTTTCTACCAGTTGAATCCACATCTTCTCACAATATCTGCCAAGAAGGCTACTAACAGGATTAGCCAAAGCATCAAGAGAACACAAAAGACTAAAAATCAAAATGAGATCGATGTCATTACTGAAGGGGATCTTTCATCAACCACCAACTTGCAGGAGCCCTTTTCCCTTCTATTTAGTCCTTTTGACCTTCCTCCTGTAGTAATTCAGGAGGAGGCCAAAGGCCAAGATCACCAAAGTAGACACCTCCGTGGGATCAGACTGTACCTTTTTAAACCCTTTATGTCACATAGAAAATAAAATATATCTGCACCCATCAAGACCTCAAGATAGAGTCTTTTACAACCACTTGCCAGAGCAGTAAACTGCTACAAGGATTTTTATCAAAGGATATTTGATGTACAGAGTGGCCTTCTCTACTTCATTAAGTCTACAGAAATTTCCTTTAAGGTACACTCATCATATTCACGCATCTAACCCTTCTAATACATGTGCTTACCATCTTTATTATACCCTCCAACCTATTGGAAAAACATTTTAAATCTCCCTATATTAGACATCACACTATAGATCAATCATATTACTCTACATGCACTGCATCTGCATTAAAGCCTTATTGTCATGACCTGGAATTAAAATAACATAACCACAACTATGTAGCGAAACTGCACAATGTCGTGACAGTGGAAGAAATTCATCACTCGGATTTGATAACCCAAACAAGTATGTAGCTAACACTAATCACCAAGTCCACATAATTCCACAAGATTCTAACATAAATTTAAACATTTAAACAACCTAACACCAAGCTAACTTCATCCACAAGTTCCATCTTCAAAGGAAAGCAAATAAAATAAAGTTTAACTACATATCATCCCAAAAGTTCACAATAAGCAACCTGATAGAAAAGATCACTCTGCTCTAACTCTAAGGGATTCTAGTTCTTCCACGGCCTCTTCTTGAGTCTTCAAACCTCTCTTGATCTTCAATACTTGCTGAAAAATTTAACTCACAATGAGGTGAGTTCGGGGACTCGGTAAGATTTATACCAATTTTTTTATTAATCGGATAACTAACATATATTCAAGCAATGATAGATAATATATCTAGTTTGAGATGTAATACAAAAGTATAAAATATCTTCTATATCAATCTCACAACCCATAACCAAACTATGATTATCATTAAGGAAAAGATTATGCCAATGCTACACTTCTATACTAATGTACACAAGACCATACTAATTAAACATATATCAAATAAATGATCTCAAGACTTAACTTAACATGACAAAAAAGGGACATATCTGATTTTTCTAACATAACATACATTAACACTCTACATAACATGCAAGTAACACAACTACGTATTCTTTCCAAACACATAACCAAATAGTAAGGAATTGGTCATTTTGATTCACATATACAGAATGTTTTCACCAGCTCTAATATATATATAGTAGTAACATATACAAAGGTAGCCCATAGTGTACCTAGGCAGTGGTGACACTTAGGAAAAAACCGTGATAATCCGAAATCTATGGAAGGGTTGGATTCATCTATGTTACCCATTGTCCATGAACAATTGACTAACATAGATTGATAAAGCCTTCAAAGCACGTCGTATCAAGAGTTCATAACATAAATGCAAATCATGACATACTTGATCAAACCATGCATACGAGACATACACCTCTCATTATAATGCTTTACATGCAAAACAACCCATTTTACCATATGCTAAACCAAACTTATTCCAACTGACTTGGTTAACATATTCTAAACAAAACCTACCTCAAACTTGACGATACGAACATGACCATATCATGCCAAACCTCTCACATAATCTGAAACAAAATTGAGTATGAGCTATATGAACAACTTATATGCAAATAATAAGAAGTCGAAACTAGACATGACTAAACATATGCAAAATAATTAACTCAAATCAAATTTGACATGAACCAAACATCTAAGGTTCATACTTTTCTTTCAATATTCTAACTTGAATAGGGTTACAAAAGTTCAAATTGATTATCTAAGATTTTTCTAAGTCTAAACTTAATTAATTTTCAATTTTAGGTCTTAACTTGCATATAATCACATACATAATTAACATATGATCAAATCTCATGGAATAGACTTCTATTCAAGAATAATCATGATAAAAATATTTTATAATATAATAACTAATAAATTTAGATTTATGGTTTCAAAGATTTTGATACAATCATTAATCACAAGTCCAAAGTCTAAAACTAGTCAAGTTAAAGTTCTTAAGTTAAGTCATGCATATTTTCTTATCCCAGTAAAGTAAAATAAATAGACCCGCTTGAAAAACCTACTTGGGAGCTTATGTGAATTTTTCAAAAATTTCTAGATTTTTACACTATTTTATGGCTTTATCTCTGATTTACGCAATTATCTAAATAGGAAAAATCTGAGAGGTTAAACCGGCGGTCGAAGCGGCTGAACCGGGAGGCTCGACCAAAACTGGACCGGATCTGGACCGGGCGGGCGATGGAGGGTGGCTGGCGCCTCCGCGCATAACTGCGTGGTGCTCGCGGGAGGTGTGGCCGCGGCGGCTCCGGGCGGCGGCGACGGTGAGCAGCGACGATGGGGCAGCTCCGGGCGGCGGCAAACAGCAGCGGACGAGGCGGTGGACTGGACAGTGACCAACGGCGAGGTAGAGGGCGGTGGCAGCGTGGGGAGGGGGGCTCGCGATGGTTTCCGGCAAAACAGGGCACGTAGGCTGGGGGAGGCGACCGACGGTGACAACGAGGGGGAAGGGGGAGAAGGAGAAGGTTGGCAGCAGCAGCAGCGAGGGAGGGGGCTCCCTGCGGTGGTTTTGGCGGAACAGGCAGAGATCAGCGGCGACGGGGCCGCTCCCGGCGGCGATCGACGGTGGCAGCAGGCGAGGAGGAAACAAGGAGTCCCGGTGAAGCCGGCTGGACGAGAGGGAGAGGGAGAGGGAGAGACCGAGGCAGCGGGGACGGCAAGAGAGAGGGGGGGGGGGGGGGAGGTGGCCGTAACAGGCGAGAGATGGGGGCGTTACATGCAGATTTTTTTTTTTTTTTTCAAAACGTTACACTTGCAAGTCCATCAGCTTGATGCACAAGGTTGTGGACAACGCCTTCATTCCATATTAATCAAATGACCCACTTTTATCATTTCTCTAGAGCAACCGAAGTAGGTGTGACAAACTGAATATGGAGGACGTCTCATGGTTTAATAACTGTGCATTCTTCTTGTAACAAAGTTGTTGTAACTATTGTCAAGATTTCTTATTAATTTATATTGATAAAATATTATAATTTTAGATTTTTATACTAAGTTATTTAAAATAATAATATTTATTTATTTATGGATAGAAAATATTGTCAATCTTTTTCATTTATTATAATAATTTGATAATTTTTATTTTTGTCATTTATAGTTTTGGCAATAAAGATATGCTAATTTTTAATAAAAATAAATATTTTAAAAATAAAATTTATTGATTTTGACTAAGGAATTAGCTCAAGGTCACATTTTGATTTTCCTTAGGATGATTGACAAACAAATATAAAATTTATATATCTTATTAAGATTTTGATTTAGAACTTTTACCAAAGAGGACATCTAAAATCACTTGTATCTTAATCATGTTTATGGGTGTTTGGTTGCATGATAATAGATATTTTTATTTTAATTTTTAAAAATTATAAGAAAATTTGTTAAAAGAAGTATTTGACAACCATGACAATTTTATGTTTTGAAAGTGATTTTCTTCTTAAACAAAAAAAGAGGGACTCACCTCTTTTCTTTTCTTATGGTCCCCCACTTTGTTTGGTCATGTATGGTGGTTACTCTTTTTTGTTATCATATCCCTCCAAACATGATAATTTTATGTCATTAGTTGGTTCACTCTTTATTTTAATACAATTTTTTATCATGAAAGTGTACAAAAAATTATCATGCAACCAAACATCTCATTAGCATTTTTTTTCTACACGTAAATTGGTTGGATATAAAATTAAAAGTTGAGATTTTCATATTAAGGTGGAGGTGGTGTTTGATTCATTTGAACTATAGTCTAAACTCTGATTCAGGCCAGAGTTTACACATTTGTATATGTTTGGGAGTTTCTCAGAATGAGTGGCTACAACGTCATCAAACCCTAACAACCCTGGGCTTGATAATAGCCATGCCTAATACCTGCCATCTCTCTCTTGTTGGAGTTTTTAGAAATACCTGACGATGATCCAAATTCCATCCTGCGCTGCGGAAGACTAGAACGAAGAAGATCTACCGGTTAGGAATCGTCTGTCTTCTTCAAACGACCCTCTGGTTTCCTCTCTCTATTGAGTATGTATGGTGCAACCGTATGAGGAGTCACAGCCCTGCCTATGCTTATATAGAGAGGAGGGACCAGTCTGAGTTTGACTAGGATTATGATACTGCCCATAGTCGGATCCTGGGCCAAACAGGAGAAACGACCCTATAAGTCATATTCCATCTTATATACCTAATAGTGTGCTAAGCAGAGCTCAATAACAAGTGGATCACTTAAATAAATATCAGGTAAACCCAACATTCTCCCACTTGATCCATCTTGTTCCTTATACATCAAATCTTTTCTTTGAACTATACATATAATACTAATATATATTTTTTAAAAATGACTATAGAAGATTTGACATCACAAGCTCAGACTTGAAACGAGAAAACCGGTATGCGCACGTGCGATAAAACAGATAACCAGCACACTGTCTCTATTAAATAGAACACAAATTACTCCGGTTATAGTAGGTCAAATGACAAGGGTCATGGCGGTAAATGCATTCAGTTACACACCACCTTCCTGTCGACTCTGAAAATTTGATGGGGTCCTCTCCTTTTTAGGGAAGTCCGTGAATCCAGATCGTCACCTCAAGAGGGGATGAGAAAAGAAAGGAATAAAACATTGGAAAGCAACTCTCACCTCGGTCCCACACTCACATTGATCCCCGAACTTTCATCCCTTGGCGTCGCTCGATCACCAAAGAAATGGTTCGGGTCATGTGGGAGTAGTATGAGAAGAAAGAAATGTGGTCGCCAGGAACCGCGGGTTCCGATTTATGAAATTAAAATGACCGTGTGTACATTAGCGTGAAGAATGTGGGTTAAAGCTTCTCCTTCTTCGGCCGGCCGACGAAGAAGAGTCCTCAACGTGTGGGTGCTTGATATTCTGTGCAACTAGACAAACAAACAAGTGAAATAGACAATTAGAACTAAACAAAGTGGAGTATATGTAAAGAGACTGACATGAAACACACAACTGACTAGAAACTGACCGGATTCGGGTTATCTCTAACTCCTCTTTTTCTATTTTCGAATTAACAGAGTAAAAGTAATGAAAAAATGTAAAAAAATAATGGGAGGATGTATAATCACTAAATAAAGAGATAGGAAAAAAACAGAAAGATTCTGAGTTGAATAGAGAAAGATATGGCCAAATCTGTGTTGTCGAAAAAGCCGAGCAGCAGTCCAGGATCTGCCAGGCGCGACTTTGCTTCTGTGCTCGTCACGACCAGCCCCGACCTCAGAATCAAATGCCGTCGATGGTAAACTAAAGAAGACTTGGAGAGGAAGAACTTTGATGAAGAGAGATATGGCATCATACGTCCACACGCTGCTGTAGAGGACGAAGAAGAGAGACCTGGCTGATCACCAGCAGAACAGCCTTCCTCTCTCTTGAACCGACTTTTCTCTTTCTAAAAACTCGAAATTCTCTCTCTAAAAATCACAAAATCAATTCAGGAGGGAGGTTGGATGTCTTGAGATGCCTGGGGGGTCGTGCTCATGCCTTTGGAACGACCAGAATCAGAGTCAATTTATAGGAGAACGAACGGCGCGATCAAGACTAAAAAATAGGGGACCTTGCGCCCTACCCCAGGGCGCATGCGCCCTGGTGCAGGGCGCATGCGCCCCACTGAGGGGCGCATGTGCCTCCCAGTGGGGGCGCATGGCACTGTTCCCGAAAATTTTGACCTTATCCGGTCGATCGGTTCAGTTGTAGAGTCCCGGTGAAAAACTGGTTCCCTCGTGCCTCAAGGGTAGGGCGCATGTGCCCTCAAGTGAGGGCACGAGGTCACGTGCCTCACTGGTAGGGTGCATGGGCACGTGTCTTGGTACCTGGGGGCATGTGACCAGGGACCCGAGCGCATGGGACTGTTTTTGCGCGTCCTTCTTCCGGAAGCCATTGCAAACATTCCCGAACTCGGAATTCGACGCCGTTTGTTGCGTTGGAAAGATAACAGGCTGAAGAAGCTTTATATAATATCAGATCAGCCATCACACCCTCCAAAACTTAATAATTTTGTCTGGAAGTTAGGGCAGTGAACAGAAGATCCAATACAGGTCAAAATGACTCCGATGGCAAACCAGAAAGGCACGGTATGCAACAAAACTTGTCCGGGGTGTGAATATGACCATAACCTTCAATGCATGATCATTAGGCATTGGTCATTCAGCCAACTTCCATGTTTACACGATTTACGTGTGGCTTTCGTTTGGAAATTACGGCTTTTGTGGAAAACTTCGGAAAACATCCGATTTCGTTCGGTGAAGCTCTAAATCAACTTTTAAAGACCTGACATCATTATAAGGTCAATCGCACATGTTACCCTATAAAACATGAGTTTTATGCTCTGAATTAGGCGAATTTGGCGTGTTTACAGCTTGCCTCGCCTTGATGTCGGCTTTGTAAGGGAGTAGCATGTAATGAAGCTGAGTGATTCAGAGTGAACTGTAATGGAATGCAAGTGAGCGTAGATGAATGTAGCGGAATAGAATGGTGATGGACTGAAAAGGTGGCATCAAGGTGTAGATATAGACACGCTTATCTACCTGATCCAGCAAAATGAATCTCTCTGAGTATTCTAGATCACTCTTATGTTCTATCAAAACCTCATATAATTGACTGGTAAAAGACATGCCCTTGGCACGAGAGATGAAAAAGTAAATGATAAAGGATAAAAGGATGTAGCCAACCCTCAGCGTGGTGAGTAGTCCTTGAATTCGTAGGTTCATCATCAGCCAGCAACCCGAACTTTGCGGTGTTCTTGTACTGTGATGGGCTAAAGTTTTGAAAGAGAAATTGATCTTAAAATGAAAAGAATACCAATCAATCATATTTGGAATCTCAAGTTCATTCAAGTTTCATCAAAATACTCAGTTTAATTCTAAGTGGAATAATCTCAAATTCTTAAAGGGTTCGTTTAAGCATAACAAAATTGCTCGGGTATCGTGAAAACCATGAATCACGCTCTGACAAAAACCCGGTATTCGGAAAACGACAAGACAGATTTAAGCCATAGTGGGATTGAAAGATAATGGTGGGACTAACATAGAATGAAGGGAAAGAAGAAACAATGGCATGACAATTGCCATGGTGGGGTGGGATAAAATAAAAGACACGGTGGGATAAAAGAAAGGACAGAATAAAACATGGTGGAATAAAAAGAAATGAATAAAACATGAAGGGATAAAATTAGTAATGATGAAAAATGAAATGCGAACACATAGAAAATAGTTGAAGATATAGATTGTCTATTGGAGGTCAAGACACCCGATTAGGAACCATCGTCCCTTCAATGTTCAATTTTGGCTTATCCGTGAGTGTGAAGAAATGACCAAGCCGTCGTAGATTTTGTTGAAGGGGATCTCGGGCCCAGTCATTTTCACTCTCAAGGTCTTCAACATTAATGCATATAATATGTATCAAATGGCCCTAATATAACTAGGTGACAAATAGTAGGAGTGATGTGAAGTGCAAAAAATGAAGTGATGGTTATGATGTGAGATTGATGAGAATGTGGATTTGAATGAAGTCTTCAGGCGTGATTTATCAATTTGTATCGACTGCCTGATTCATCAGTATCTCTGATCCATCCTTGTCTTGTCTTTTGACGGAATACAGCACCACGATAGGTAGTGCTTCCTCTCTTTTCGCCACAAGGTTGGCATAACGTTCCTTGGGGAACACTGATCTCACTACTTCACCTGTTGGACTTAAGAGGTTGCCTGATGGCCCTTCTCTTTTGCTTCTTCAGCTCCTGAAAGCACTTAACAAAGATGATTAGATTTTCATCATGACTCATCCCTTTGCCTGTATATCATTTGCCTTGATTTTGAGTCAAAGGGAGGAGCCTTCTTAACAAGGTAATTAAAGCAAAAATGAATATGTATTGCAGAAATGGAAATATGCATGACAATCAAATAAACATGGATGCAACTAAGGCAATGATCATGACTGAGCATTTTTTTTGGATTTTCTTGAAAACATTCATTTTTTTGGATTTTTAAAATATTCAATTTTTTATTTTTGAAATATTCCTTTTTTGTGGGTTTTTGAAATATTCATTTTTTGTGTGTTTTTGAAATATTCTCTTTTTTGTGTTTTTTTAAAAATATGCATTTTTGTGTTTTTGAAATATGCATTTTTTTGGACTTTTGAAATATGCATTTTTTTTGGACTTTTGAAATATGCATTTTTTTGGGTTTTTGAAATATGCATTTTTTTGGACTTTTGAAATATGCATTTTTTTTGGACTTTTGAAATATTTCTTTTTTGGGGTTTTTGAAATATTCCTCTTTTTTTGGCTTTTGGAAATATTCACTTTTTGTGGAGAAAATGCTGGTATTTGAGATAATTCATCGGTCTTTGGGGTTTGTCAAGACTCAAGTGGTAGATGCCACGTGAAAAAAATCAAGTTCCCTACCTAGAATCCTTTTAACCTTCTTCCTTTGATCGGCTTGAATTCCACCTGGATTTGGTCGGTTTACCCTACCCAAGGGGTTTAAGGAGGAAGAGTATAGAGGAAGTCCTTGATAGGGTTTGAAGATGTTGAGAGGGATTTCTCTACTCTCACTCAAATTACCCATTGGGGTTCGGCCTCTTTGGGTTTTTCTTTCTTTTTTTGCTCTTTTCTATGTGGCACATATTTGGACAGGTTTTTGACCCGTGGGGACATTGCCCATCTTTTAGTGTCTTTTGCCTTGACTATCATTCTGGGTACTCATTCGGACAGGTTGATCATTTTTCTTTTTCTAACCTGAGGGGTTCATTACCCATCTTTTGACACCCTTTTGTACCCTCTGAGACGGCCTCCTACTAGGGTGGGAGTGTTTTCGATACTACCCCTCTCTAATCTTCTCTCCCTATCTTGGACAGAGTAGAAGAGAATAAGGTAAGGGTACTCCTTCCATTTCTAGATTTCTGCCTTGCCTTTCGCAAGTGTCGGGTTGTCTGGATTCTAGGATTGGGAAGTGTTGTGTGTGTAGGATGGTACCTACCCTTGACTTCTCACGAACAACCTAGGATCGATGACTTGAGATTACACCAGTGGTTTCTCCATTTTTATGGAAAGTACTTTTTGAGGTAAACTCCATTCCAAGGATGATTCAATTTTTCTCCATCTGCATCAGTCAATTCATATGCATTACCTGGATACTTTTCAGTGATTACAAAAGACCCTTCCCAATTAGGTTGTAACTTCGAGCGGGGACCCCCTGGCTTAACGAATATGCGTTTGGCTACCATCTCACCGATCTCGAATTTTCTTTCAACCACCCTCTTTTGTTAAAACCTTTTGAGTCTATTCTGATAAGTCCGGGCATGCTCGGCGGCGGCTAGCCTTCTTTCATCCAAGAGTTCAAGCTGTGCAAGGAGAGATTCTCTTCTCTCATCAACAGGAATATCCCTGTCGAGCTGAACTCGGAGAGATGGAAGTAATACTTCGTAAGGGACCACTGCTTCCATCCCATATGCCAAAGCATACGGGGTTTGTCCAGTGGGAGTCCTTACGTAAGTACGATAAGCCCATAGAGCATCTACAAGCTTATCGTGCCGCCGGCAAATTTGCTAGACTTACAAGATTTCTTGATGATTTTGATTAAGGTCTTATTGGTGGCTTCTGCTTGACCATTGCCTTGAGGATAGTATGGTGATGAATGATGTAATGAAATGTGATACCTGTTGCAAATATCACGCATATCTTGAGAAAGAAATTGTGGCCCATTATCGGTGACGATGTCGCTGGGGATCCCGAACCTTGCCAGGATGTTGCGCTTGATGAAGGAGCAAACAGTTGATGCTTTAATCTCCACGAATGCTTCCACTTCAGCCCACTTTGTGAAGTACTCCGTTGCTGTCAGAATGAATGATTTTGAGCGCATTTCGGAGTTGAGGTCACTCAAGGGGCCAATGATATCAAAAGCCCACATGGCGAAAGGCCATGGGGCATGAATTGGATGAAGGGAAGATGCGGGAGAGTGAATCTTGTCGGCATGGAGTTGACATGAATGACAATGCCGGACAAAGATGGAGCAGCTTCTTCTAGAGTTGGCCAATAATACCCTTGTCGGATGATTTTCTTAGCAAGGGCTTGGGCATTCACATGACCACCACAAACTCCGAGAATGTGCTTCCTTCAAAGACCAACTCAGCTTCTTCTTCATCAAGACATCTGAGTAAGATTCCACTTAGGCTTCTCTTATAGAGCACTCCTCATAGGATTGTATACCTCTGGGATACTCTTCTGATTGCCTTCTTTTCTTTGGTGGATGATCCAGGTGGATATGACTGATCTTGGCAACACCTCGCAATCCCGTCATACCAAGGTCTCTCACCTTCTTCTAATTCTTCCAACTCAATCAAGGAGATTTTTTCTTTATGTTCTAAGTATTCCTTTCTGTTGAACCTCTCCTTAACCTTCAGAAAATGTCCATCCTCAATTGCTGGAATTGTCCTTTTACAGATGTGGATAGTTCGCACTTGCCTGCCTAGCGGGATAGATAGAGATGAAGCTAGTGAAGCTAAGGCATCAGCGAGGATATTCTGAGAGCGGGGGACATGGACAAAGGTGAGTTTGAAGAATAGCTTGATGTAGTAGGTGGTGAGCTCCTGGTAGGGTTTGAGGTTTGGATGAGAAGTTCGGTACTTGGATAGGACTTGGCGTAAGATCAATTGACTATCACCTATCACCCTCAGTTCGGTGGCACCATGGAAATGAGCGGCCTCCAGCCCGGCCAGCAAGGCTTCATACTCAGCTATGTTGTTGGTTGCTGGAAAGTTAAGCTGAAAAGCCTGTGGAATGGTGACACCTTCAAGTGACAGAAGGACAATACCTATCCCTCTACCATGAGAGTTCAGAGCCCCGTCAAAATATAATGTCCAAAGATTGGAAGATCGGACTGACATTAGTTCGTCATCCGGGAACTCCGACCGTACTGGGTCAAAGACGGGTATGGGATGATGGGCAAGGTGTTCAGCAATAGCATAACCCTTGATTGCCTTCTGTGGGACATAAGTGATATCAAATTGGGATAAGAAACTCTGCCATCGCCCTAACCGATCAGTCAAGACTGTCTTCTCTAACAGAAACTTAATGGGATTGATACGAGCAATGAGCTTGACTTGATGAGCAAGGAAATAATGTTTGAGTTTCTAAACCACCCAAACAAGAGCAGCACAGGTCTTTTCTACCACAGTGTACTTCAGCTCACAAACATCAAACATCTTAGACAAGTAATAAGTAGCCCGTTCTTTCCCTTCTTCATCAACTTGTGCAAAAACTGCCCCAAGAGAGTTCTCAAGAACCGAAATGTAGAGGACCAAGGGCTTGTCGGGAATTGGTGGTCTAAGTACAGGGGGACTTGCCAGGTATGTTTTCAACCCATCAAACGCCTCCTAGCACTTCGAATCCCATTTAAACTCGGCCCCCGCCTTGGTTAACTCATAGAAAGGTTTACACCTTTGGGAATGTTGTGAGATAAACCGGCGGACAAATTGTAGCCTCCCAATCAATCCTTGAAGATCTTTCATATTCTTCGGAGGAGGCATACCAATAATTGCTTTGGCCTTGTTTGGGTCGATCTCTATGCCCCTTTTGCTTACTATGAACCCTAGTAGCTTTTCTGATGAAACTCCAAATGTACACTTCTTAGGGTTCATTTTCAGCTTGTATTCTCAAGCTCGTTGCAAAACTTTCCTTAGCACTTCAAAATGATCTTCCCGACTCTTGGACTTGATAACCAAATCATCCACATACACCTCTACAAGGGTGTGCATCATGTCATAAAAGATAGCCATCATAGCCCTCTGATATGTAGCACCAGCATTCTTTAACCCAAAGGGCATGACAACATAGCAATATGTTCCCCAAGGTGTAGTGAATGAGGTCTTCTCTTGGTCCTCCTCAGCTAACCGGATCTGATTGTATCCAGAATAGCCATCCATGAATGAAAGCATTTCAAATCCAGCTGTGTTATCAACCAAAACATCGATATGAGGTAAAGGAAAATCATCCTTAGGACACGCTCGGTTCAAGTCCCTGAAGTCTATACAAATCCGAATTCGTCCATCCTTCTTCATAACAGGGACTATGTTAGCCACCCATTGCGGATATAGGACAACCTTAATAAATTTTGCTTGATGTAGTTTGTCGACCTCTTCTTTCATTTTGAGTGCAATATTAGGGTGGAACCTCCTGAGCTTTTGTTTAACCGGGGTAGTTACAGGTTTCAAGGTTAATCTATGTTCAACCAATGAATTATCTAATCCCAGCATATCTTCATATGTCCATGCGAACGTGTCCTTATATTCTTCCAAAACTTTGATCAAACGTTGTTCTTCTGAGGGAGTGAGGTTTGCACTAATGAGGATAGTCTTAGGATCTTCCAGGGTTCCTAAATTCAGTTCCTTGGTCGGTTCATTCCCTGTGGCAGATGGTTCTTCAAATATTCTAAGTCCTGATGCATATGCATCAGCCAAGTCATCGATTTCATCCTCGGATTCGGGATCCTTCTCTGATACCACCTCATATACTCCCAAAGTATGATCTATGTTATGTTCATCCTCATATCGGATTTTATCTAGCTGGATGGTATTATCTAAAAAGTTTGGCAGCCTTGCACACTCTACGCATTTCTGTGTCAATTGTTGCAGATACCTATTTGGAACTCGCTTACCTCTGACTTTCCTATTTCCTAACCTAACTTGACCTACTGAAGATGAAGCTGGAAAGGTGGTATTTACAGTGGAGGGAGGATCGAGTAAATCGATCAATGATTCAGAAAAGAGGGATCCCTGATTGGGAGCACCCTCTGGGATGAGTAGAGACGTCTCCTCGATGGAAATGTGAGTTTCAGAGAAGACGTTTTTTTTTGGAAATTTCAAGTAAAAAGATAGAATGAGTTAGCATGACTCGAGGTTTGCTGGAAACTGACTGAATTACTAGAGAGAAAAACTTAAGAATAAAAGGGAAAAAGGCGCTCGTGGGCCCAATGGTAATAGAAAGTGGACACATGGGTCCAAAACTGATGTAAAAAGTAAACGGGTACGTGGACCCGATCTTAAAAATAAATGGGCATGTAAGCCCATTTTGGGAAAAGCCCTCAGTTCTGAAGTTGATGAGGGAAGCAAATGGGCAAGCAGGCCCAATAAGAGTGGAAGGTTGAAGAGGGCACATGGGCCCAAAGTGGGTAAGTGGGCCCTGAAACCCATCCAAAAGATCTAGAAACAATGGTACGAGGTTCAAACATGGGATTGTTGTATTTGGGCCTCGTGGAATGGTTTTGACTTGGGTGGTATGCTCAACCAGATGATCCAAGATTGGTCTACCCTCGAGTGGTTCATGGTGCTCTTCCCCACTTGAGAACAGACGAGTCAAAGATAAGCATAGGTCTTCCAAGTCTTCTTCTTCATCTGGAGCCTTCCTTCTATTGACAACTGTAATGAAACTGGATATCAAATTGGATCTAAACTCAAATCGGATTCGGATCTAATTCCTTAAAGGATTCAAAATCCACTTAATTTAAATCCAAATCAGATTTTACTTTAAAATTTTTAAATCCGAATTAAATCCAAAAGCCTTAAAGAATACCAAAATAGATTCTAATTTAAAACATATTCGGAATGATTCCTTATCGAATCGAAGATCCATTTAACCAAAATCCAAATCTATTTCATCTTTAAAATATCTATCCAAATCGGATTCTAACAACAATGAGAATCTGGATCTAAATACCTTAAAGTTTCAATTTCAAACCGAAATCAAATATTAAAACTGATATAGATTCAAAACAATTTAACTTAAATATCTGAAAAAAATAGCCTAATGAATAACCAAACATAAACCAGATTGTGGATCCAGTAACAAAACAATTCGGATCCAAATTTAAACAAAAATCAGATCCCTCGGGCGCTTATTGGATCCTAGATGGCAAATTGGTAATTAGGGTCATCTGCCCCATCGGTTTCTCCTCTCCGGAGAAACCCTAGCCGCCTTGCCAAATAGGGGCGGCGGCGGCAGAACAACGGGCAGGCAGAGCCCCCTTCACCGGACGGAGATGGCACCTGTCGCGCCATCCAGCGATGGGAGAAACAACAGATCCTTCTTCTTTTTTCTTTTTAAACTGAAGCGCCTTCCCGCGGATGAAAATCCCGTAGAATAGAACATGGGCTCTGATTCTACATGTCGGAGTTTTTAGAAATACATGACGACGATCCAAACTCTATTCTGCGCTGCGGAAGACTAGAACGAAGAAGATCTGTCGGTTAGGAATCATCTGTCGCCTTCAAACGACTCTCTGATTTCCTCTTTCTATTGAACTTGTATAGTGCAATCGTATGGGGAGTCACAGCCCTGCCTGTGCTTATATAGAGAGAAGAGATCAGTCCGAGTTCTACTAGGATTAGGATTCTGCTCATAGTCGGATCCTGGGCCAAACAGAAGAAGCGGCTAGGGGTGTCAATGGGCCGGGCTTGGGCTGGCCCGGCCCAAGCCCACTTAAGCCCATATACATAGAGCCCAAGTCCAAGCCCAAGTCCACGTAGAAAGCCCAACGATCTTAGATTGTGTAAATGGGCTTTAGCCCGCCAAAGCCCGTTAGCCCAACGGGCTTTAATTTTGTAAAACAGTTATAAATAGAAAATTTTTAAAAAATCAAAAAATTAATAATGAATGCGAAAAGTTTTAAAAATCACAAAGAGATTATAAAATCATCCTTAAATTTCATAACTCAACTAAATATAAAATCTAAAAAAAATAGAACACCTGTCAATTTGTGGACCGCGCATAGGGCTACGAATAGGTCAAATTTGATAGGGTATTATTTGTTTTTGAGGATGATTTCATTGTATAAATTTGAATATTTTATTTTTTTAAAATATAATACTATTTATTATCATCTATCAAAATTTGACAAATAAATCTTATTTTTTGACAGACTATATATAAAATTTAAATTTTTATCATAGTATTAATATCTAATATAGATTTTTTCAAAATTGAAAAAATAAATACAAAATTTTACTATTTTTTATTAAAGTCATCGGATATCAAAATAGGATATTAAATATATAACTATAATTTTTTGTTTTAAATTTGTAGACCGATGCTAGTAAATATATACTATATATCAAAATAAGATATTAAATATATAACTATAACTATAATTTTTTAAAGTGGAACTTTTTCCTTCCATTAGAAACTTTTGAACACCATCTACCCACAATGGTGTCAACGATGACCCCGTAGCCATCTTCCATCATCACCCTCCTGTTGCCTCTCTTGCTCGCTACACCGTAGCAGCACCCCTCTGCTCCAAACTCGGGGTTTTTTTTTCAACTAACACAGTTTAGTTTCAAATTTGTAAGAGTAACACACTAAAGTTTTTTTTTACCAATCTAGCACGGTTTGAACGAAGTCGAACTATGACAATTCGACTTTAAGATAAAAAAGTTTAAAGTCGAACTATAATACAACGACTTTAATTCGTTCATAAAACAAGTCGATTAAATATAAATCGACTTTATAAAGTCTCCGTTAAAAGAATAAAGTCGACGTCTTATAACTCGATTTTATGAAGTCGATAGATAAAAAACTCGACTTTGTTCGACTTTTACCTGCGCGGATTTACCCCATTTCAGCCCCCGATTCACCTTTACCTTACCCGATTTCACAGCAGCGGCGGTGGCGGTGAAGAGGCGTCTTCCACGGCGGCGACAACGGCATTCCCGGCGTCGGCGGCAGCATCTCCGGCGGCGGCGGCGGCTTCTGGTCCCTTGGCGATTCCGGACGCGGCGGCGGCGCCTGCTTGGACGGCGCTGGGTGTTCGAACCCTAACGGAGGCGTGCTTGGACGGCGGCGGCGCGTGCTTGGACGGCGGTGCGTGCTTGGACGGCGGCGGCGCACCAGTTCCCGGACGGCAGCGGCGGCGTGGTTGGACATTGGCACCGGCGCGTACTTGGACATCACCGGCGCGTGGAGGGCGGAGGCGGCACATGCTTGGACGGCAGCGGCGCGATCTCGGAAGGTAACCACAAAATTTGACACCAAACCTAGCAGCTTTGTCGATCGATACCCCCTTTGTTGGCCGGCGTCCGGCGTTCTTTTGAGAGTAGTTAACAGTGAAAGAGAGACGAGATCGATCGATCTTGACACCCAGCTCATTAAATAATATTTAAATTATACTGTGGCGGCAAGATCGCCGTCGATCGGAGTGTAGAGCCACATAACAGAACAAATGGGGCTTTAATATGTTCCTATCTCCCTATCTCTATCGGATAAATTATACTCTGCCGATAGTTAGAGAGAGAGGAACAGATTACACTCGGCCGATAAACTCTGCCAATAGATAGAGAGAGAGCTCTAATTACACTCTGACGATAAACGAAAGCTCTAATTCCTAGGAGTATTTCAACTCCAATGAGTTGTTTAGTCGATAATCATTTTTTTTTTACAGTTTTGTGATACATATTTATATATTGAAATAAAATATAACAATGTACTATAAATATATGCATATCTTGCTGTTTGGTATCAAGAGAATAGTCGCAAAATTAGTTATAAGATATATTACTTAATTTGATCAAAAAGAAATGATATATATTCATGAGTATATGTGGATTCGTCTTATGTTGTAGATTATGTATCTCTTTAAATACGATTGATCAATCGATTGGATTATTTTAAAATACATTCAATTGATGTTTAATGCCGTAGATTACGTATCTCTTTAAGTTAGATGTAGCATGATTTAATTGATCAATTAAAGTTTTCAGGTAAGAGTACCGTGTAGAAAATATGGCAGCTAGAGAAATCAACATCCGTGTAATGTTTGATGGGGTCATTTCATTTAGTAATAATTATGCATATTACAACGGTGGATACGAAGATTATATCCAAGTATCTGAATTATGCACTTTTGAAGAGTTGATGAGTTACATCTATAGGGTGATTGGCTTAGGATCATCATCATCTATCAGTGTGAAGTTGATTTATAATTATTTCAATGGTTTAAATTATGTGGTAAATGACGACACCAGTCGAACACTAATAATGAGATGTATGGAACATGATGTCACAGTGTACATCATAAAGGATCTTGTACATTGTTCGCAATTCCAATGGGATCCTCAAACATGTGACCAACCAACCATGAGTCAGTTATTGTCGCAAGTTCAAAGTAACATCATATCTCGGAATATTAAAAGTGGAGATAATGATGAAATTAACTTGAATGAAGAGTATGAGTTAGAAGATACAAATGAAGACTCATTGAGTGAGAACGAAGATATACCAAATGAGATGGTTAACAGTATTGCCGCAGTTGATGAATTTCATGAAAGTGAAGACATAAGTTGGATTAACAGTGCCATTGCAACTAACAACTTCGTAGACAGTGATGAGGATGATGGTGGAGAGGAAGAGACATCAATAGTAATAAGAGGTGAAGGAGAAAACGTGGATGAAATCTCAGTGGGAGATGTTTTTACGTCTAAAGAGGATTTGATACATGCGGTTGCTTCTTGGTCTTTGAAACGTAATGTCCAACACCGAACTGACAGATCAACAAAGTCTAAACTCACGTTGATTTGTCATTCAAAGAACGAAGGGTGCAAGTGGAGATTACATGCATGTGTTAGCACTCGAGTTGGTGGCTTGTGGAAAGTTATGAGTTACGAAGATAACCATACATGTTGTACTCCTAGTTGTAATACGAACCATAGACAAATGACGTGCACAACAATCTCTCGTTTAATTTTGTCTATTGTTCGATCTCGATTAAATATTCGACCAAGAGACATCATGGATATGGTTCAGGTAAAATACTCCATAAGACCTACGTATCATAGAGCTTGGAATGCTCGAAGGAAAGCTTTTGAGAAGTTGTTCGGTGATTGTGAGAGCTCTTATACTAATCTTCTGAGATATATGGAAGCCGTGAAAATGACTATGCCAGGGACAGTGTGTAGTTATTTATGTGAGAGTGACAGTTCAAAATTGTTATTTTTCTTCTGGTCTTTCATGCCATGTATCGAAGGGTGGCGATTTTGTCGTCCAGTAATAAGTGTGGATGACACGTTCCTTCATGGGAAGTACCGTGGAATATTATTAGTTGCTTGCGGTGTAGATGCTAACCAAGGATTGTTTCCTATTGCATTTGCCATTGTAAATAATGAAAATGATAGATCATGGTCATGGTTTTTCAATCAAATGTTGACACACATCTCGTCCGTGAGAGAACGACGACATGAACTATGCATAATTTCAGACAGACATGTAAGTATTAAAAATGCAGTGGAAGAGTGGTTTTCGTTAGCAGCTCACCGTTATTGTCTTCGTCACTATCGTCAGAACTTTCAATCACATTTCACAGGAAATGATCTATTTAAGAGGATGTACAATGCAGGTTTAGCTTGTAACTCAATTGATTTTAACAATCGCATGAATGACATAAAGTTACGTTGTTCAGAGGCATATGATTGGTTATTACAAGTCAATCCAGAACAGTGGGCACTAGCATGTGACGTTGAAGGTAAAAGATTTGGTATAATGACTACCAATTACTCTGAATGCTTCAATAGTGTTTTAAAAATTGCAAGGGGATTGCCGATTCACGCTCTTGTGCATATGACTTATCATCGGGTAAGGCTTATGTTCTTTCAACGTCGGGCAATCGGGCTCAACATTGAAACACAACTCACACCAAATTTTGAAAAAAAAATGTCCGAATTGAAAGAAAAGAGTCGAGAAATCATTCTTCAAGCTAGACTCAATGTTGGTGAGTGGGAAGTGAACGATTCTTATGGCCGTGTGTTCCGAGTTGACATTAAACATCATTCTCTCAGATGCACTTGTTGTGAGCCTCTTTTAAAGCATTTTCCGTGTAAACATGCTTTGTGTGCTATAGGGTCGGTAAATTGGGATCCATACTTATATGTTTCGGAGTGGTACAACAGTCACAATTACCGATCAGCATATCAATTTGAATTTCACACCGTGCTGGATGCACGTTTTTGGCCAGCATTTGATCCTGATAGAAATTTAATACCATTATTGCCTCCATCAAATGTTCGAAAAACCGGAAGACCAAGAAATAAGCGATTACCAATGTTGATGGATCGAAACCCAGGTAGACAAAACAAGTGTAGTGTATGTAAACAATCAGGGCACAATCGTTCTACTTGTCATAGGAATACACGGTATGTAATTTTTTTTATTCTTTGTGATTTGGCCATCATATATTGTTTTAATTACGTTGTATTTAGGCATGAAGTGTGCTTAACTCGTATTTCCATCTTTGCAGTGATGGAGCGCGTTCCATGTGATAGTTCTTTGTTGCATGCCCAGGCACGCCACCGTTCGGCGAACTCCGAGGTAATTATGTAGAAATCTTTCTTTAATGTGATATTATGTCGCACTCATAATTTGTTTTGACAAAGTCGAGTCTTTCTTTTGACAAAGTCGAGTTAAAATACCTCGACTTTATATTGGGATTTGTTAAAGTCGGTGTTTTATACCTCGACTTTAAAACGTCCAGATTGCTCACTTTCTGGGAATTGAAAGTCGAACTTTTGGCGTTCGACTTTAAGGTATATATAAACTAAGTCGTCTTAAAGTAATTCGACTTTTAAGACGACCAAATTGAAAGTTGAGTTCAAAGACTACGACTTTATATTGTGATATGTTAAAGTCGAGTTTTTACAACTCGACTTTCAAACGTCCAGATTGCTCACTTTCTGGGAATTGAAAGTCGAACTTTTGGCGTTCGACTTTAAGGTATATATAAACTAAGTCGTCTTAAAGTAATTCGACTTTTAAGACGACCAAATTGAAAGTCGAGTTCAAAGACTACGACTTTATATTGTGATATGTTAAAGTCGAGTTTTTATAACTCGACTTTAAAACAACCAGAACGCTCACGTTCTGGGAATTGAAAGTCGAACTTTTATTGTTCGACTTTAAAGTATATATAGACAAAGTCATCTTAAGGTAATTCGACTTTTCAGACGACTAAAGTTAAAGTCGAGTTCATTGACTACGACTTTATATTAAGTCGAGTTTTTACAACTCGACTTTAAAACAGCCAGAACCCTACTTCCGGAAAATGAAAGTCGTTGTTTACCGGACACGCCACCGTTCGGCGAACCCCGAGGTAATTATGTAGAAATCTTTCTTTAATGTGATATTATGTCGCACTCATAATTTGTTTTGACAAAGTCGAGTCTTTCTTTTGACAAAGTCGAGTTAAAATACCTCGACTTTATATTGGGATTTGTTAAAGTCGGTGTTTTATACCTCGACTTTAAAACGTCCAGATTGCTCACTTTCTGGGAATTGAAAGTCGAACTTTTGGCGTTCGACTTTAAGGTATATATAAACTAAGTCGTCTTAAAGTAATTCGACTTTTAAGACGACCAAATTGAAAGTCGAGTTCAAAGACTACGACTTTATATTGTGATATGTTAAAGTCGAGTTTTTACAACTCGACTTTCAAATGTCCAGATTGCTCACTTTCTGGGAATTGAAAGTCGAACTTTTGGCGTTCGACTTTAAGGTATATATAAACTAAGTCGTCTTAAAGTAATTCGACTTTTAAGACGACCAAATTGAAAGTCGAGTTCAAAGACTACGACTTTATATTGTGATATGTTAAAGTCGAGTTTTTATAACTCGACTTTAAAACAACCAGAACGCTCACGTTCTGGGAATTGAAAGTCGAACTTTTATTGTTCGACTTTAAAGTATATATAGACAAAGTCATCTTAAGGTAATTCGACTTTTCAGACGACTAAAGTTAAAGTCGAGTTCATTGACTACGACTTTATATTAAGTCGAGTTTTTACAACTCAACTTTAAAACAGCCAGAACCCTACTTCCGGAAAATGAAAGTCGTTGTTTACCAGACCGACTTTCATAGAAAAAATTTTAAAGTCGAATTATTATAACTCGACTTTAATACTCGATCTTAAAAAATTAATATCGGAGTGCCTTCACCAGATCTTAAAATCGATTTCTTTTTAATCGACTTTTAAAGTCCATTTTAACAAGTGTACATGAAGATTATCTAGCGCACTTTAAAGAGTCGATTTATTGTTAATCGACTTGATTTAAGAACTTATTAAAATCGTTCTATTATTGTTCGACTTTACACTTTCTTCTTAAAGTCGAATTGTCACATTTCGACTTTGTACAAACCGTGCTAGATTGGTAAAAAAAAATTTTAGTGTGTTACTCTTACAAATTTAAAACTAAATTATGCTAGTTGAAAAAAAAACCCTACAAACTCGCCATCCGACTCCACCTTCCCGGTGTCGCCGAAACCCCAAAGGATGACATCATTCTCCGGTATGTCTATTTTCGCCGGCCGCCTCCTCACCCTCAGGCACCCACCCGCCTGGCCTCCTCCTCCTCCTCCTGCACGGGCGACCCCGCCGGGGAAATAAATGAAGCCCGCGGGCTCGTCTGCGTGGAGAGCCTAGCGTGCGGCGGCGGCCCCCTCCTTGGGCCTCTTGGCGGCGAGCAGCGGGGGGGAGGGTGGGGTCGGGTGGTAGGGGAGCTCACTGCCATGGATGGCGCCGCCTTCGCGCGCTACGAAGCGGAGCGGAGGGGTGAGGAAGAGATCCGAGCAAGTCGGTCGTATCGACCATCGTGACGCCGCCCTGCCCATCAAATCAGAGAGTGGAGAACACCGTTGCGGCGAGAACAAGGAATCACCGCCAATCGTGACGAGGAATAGTTGCGGACCTGTTGGAGCCTCTCAGCCGACAGCAACCTGGTCGCTGAAACCTACGCGATGCCAGCAGAAGAAGTAGAAGACTGGGGGTGAGGGAGAGAAAGGTGAGCTCGTTGCTGGCTCGTCGTTGAAACCTGACATGTTGGAGCTCGCGGGTTTGTGGCTTGCACGAAGACGGGTTTTTGACGGGCCGGTGGGCCAAAATCGACGGGCTTCACTGATTCACCTAAAATGAGAAACGGGTCTTGCGGATCGTTCATGTAGCCCTCTTAATTTTTTTGAGGAGCCCAAAGCCTAACCCGCAACTTGCTTTTTCACGGGCTAGCGGGCCCAGCCCGCCCATTTGACATTCTTAGAAACGGCCCAATAAATCATGTTTTATTATATAGACCTAATAGTGTGCTAAGCAGAGTCTAATAACAAGTGGATCACTAAAATAAATATCGAGTAAACCCAACATCTCTCTCATGCACACTCTCTGTATCCATCTCCATTATAAATTTATTGAATCGAATATTTTAATTCGAGATTTATCTTCTTATTTAAAATATTTGATATATAATCTATTTAAAATATTTTTATACATATAGAATTTAATAAAATATTATATATATTATTATTTTTTATATTTGATATATGGTCTAAACCGTATATTGGTAATATCTATTGACACATACATTACCATGTATACACTTGATGCCAATTCATTTTGATATTTTATCGAACGACATTAATCAAACGCCACCTAATTAAGCCTAAACAAGCGCCGCTTTACTATTCTAAGTGTGATATCTTAAGTTGACATCCAACCTCTTAATTTAAAAATAGAAAATTGCTGGCCTATAAATGATCTGATTCAACGTGTTAATTAACCAGAAATTTCTGTGACTTTTGATTACAATATAGTAGTCAAATTTTAACATCTTTTGTTGTACATGTAGTTTCTAAAGCCTGCAGAAAGCTTTCTTTGAAAAAAAAAAGATTTCCTACGTCTTAACATTTAACAAAAATTTTAAGACATAATATTTTTATTCGGATGTATTTTGAGACGATTTCCCGAACAGTCTAGTTAAATGCTTACATGAACCAATTTATTCTTTATGGGGTGTTTGGTTGCATGATAATTGAGATTTTTATTTTAATTTTTAAAAATTATAAGAAAACTTGTTAAAAGAGGTGTTTGACAACCATGATAATTTTATGTTTTGAAAGTGATTTTCTTCTTAAACAAAAAAAGAGGGTCTCACCTCTTTCTTTTTTTGTGGTCCCCCACTTTGTTTGGTCATGTGTGGTAGTTACTCTTTTTTGTAATCACATCCCTCCAAACATGATAATTTTATGTCATGAGTTGGTTCACTTTTTATTTTAATACAATTTTTTGTCATGAAAGTGTACAAAAAATTATCATGCAACCAAACACCCCATTAGCAATCATATTTAGATGATAAGTCAATTGACATAATTTATTCTTTAGCAATCATATTTAGATGTGGTATATCGTGTTGGGAGAGATACGATAACAAAAAAGAGTAACTAACATACGTGATCAAACAAAGTGAGGAATCACAAGAAAAAAAAAAGGAGTGAGACCCTCTTTTTTTGTTCAAGAAGAAAATCACTTTCAAAACTTAAAATTGTCATGATTGTCAAACACTTCTTTTAACAAATTTTCTTATAAATTTTAAAAATTTAAAAAAACTTTCATTGTCATGTAACCAAACACCCCATTAATGAAATTGGTAATGAGTTTAACAGCCTGTGTTCTATGGCAATCTAGACCCAGTTTATATCAATGATAAAAAAAGTCAATCGTACATATTTCCTTTTTTATATCTAGTATTAAAGAATCTTATGATGATTCAATTGAAAACAATCTTATAATTTATAAGTACTTTTTGTAAATATTTCTAACATATTATTTTTATGTTTTGAAATTCTTCACATAATTTATTTTTTATTTTTTAATGTATTGGATCATTACATATATTATGTTTATACATATTTTTATCATTTGTCAATGGATTATTAACCATTTTTAACATATAACACAATAGTTTGAAGGTATACACGTACATATCCATTTCTCTATGATTAGTGAAAAACAAGTGGATACAATTATAAGATATGGTCTCCGTAATATCTAGTTAAAAAAACAGAAGTTAATTTTTCTTTTTTTCTATTACCAACCCCCCACCGTCCAACGAGTTTGTTTTAACTAACACATTTTATTTTTTATTTTTAAAACTAACATATTAAAATTTTAAATTGTAAATCTAACACACTTTGATCAAAATAGAATTTTTAAAAATCGACTTTAAATAAACACAAAGAACGTAACTGTGTAGTTATACGAAAGTTGAATTCTAAAACTTGACTTTCAATAATGAATAAGTCAAATTTTTAAAATTTGACTTTAAAATTTTTAAAATAAAATTGAATTTTTAAGACTCGATTTTAACTAAATATGTTAGATTTACGGACAAAATTTTTAGTGTGTTAATTTTAATTTTTTTTTAAAAAATGTGTTAGTTAAAAAAAAACTCCCCCAACCCCTATCCTCGCCGACTTCCCTGCAGGTTACGCCACCCCCTATTCTGCACCCCTCGTCAGATTCTCTTTCTCTCTCTTTCTCTTGCCATCCTCTTGCCCTGTCTCTCCCTCTCCCTTACTTCCGGATGCCGTTGCCACCCTCTTTTTCCTTCCTCCTGGCCGACGTGTCGCTGTTGCCTCAGTCACGATCGCCAACATCGTCGTGTCCGGCCTCTTCCCCCTTTGCCGTTGCGGTCGGTCGTCGTCTCACCCACCGCTGCAGTCGTCGCCGACACCGTCCGACTTTCATCCGCATCGCCATCGCCGCCGTGAGTCCCCTGTTTCTGTAATATCTGACAATTTTTAAAAAATGGTACCCCCCCTCCAGGATTCCCCGCCGTAACGCCCGCCCCCGCCTCCCCCCCCTCTCTCTCTCTCTTGCCGGTTACGCCGGCCCTCTTTCCCCGCTCCTCCTCCCTGTCCCCGCTGTAACGCCCGCGCCCCCCCCTCTCCAGTTTCCTCCTCCCACTCGAACTCCCGCCGGAGTCCCGTCGGGGCTCCCGTTTCCCTCCGGGATACGCCGCCACCCTCCTCCTCTCCTCCCTCGTCGTCGCCGCGGTGCCTCCCCTGATCTGCCGGAAGCGACCCCCCACCTCAGTCTCTTTCCCCTTTTCCACCCGCCGCCTTCCTCTTCCCTTCCCCGGTCACCTAGCCCCACCGCCATGCCCCACGCCCGCCTGCAGCCTCACCCGAGCGCCCGCGACATCACCGTGTCGCCCTGCTAGCCGCCGCGGCCGCCGCCGCGTGTCCAGCCGCCTCCGCCCGCGGCCGCGTCAGCCCCGCCGTCTGCCGCCAGCCCGCCGCTCTGCCTGTGCCCGCATGCTGCCCAGCGCGGCAGCCGCCACCGTGCATCCTTCCGCGCCCAGCCACAGTCGCGGCTGCGGCCACTGACCGCCCCCCCATTTCGCCGTCACCTTGCCGGCCTGCACCCTCGCCAACCGACCATGCCCTCAGCCACCTTGCGCCGCCTCCACCCAGCCTCCTCCCTTGCCGTCGAGATCGTCACCGTCCAGCCCCTTCCTCCGCCGCCCGTGGCCGCCGCCGGAAGCCGCCGCCGTCACCTCCCCGTTCCGGCCGGAACCGCCGCGGGAGAGCCTCTCGCCGTCGCCACCGCCGGCCGTCGTCTTCCTCTTGTCGTCACCGTCGTGACCAGCCCCTCCCCGCCCATCGCCATCGCCGTCGAGCGCCGCCGGCCGCCTCCGCCGTCGCGAGCGCCGCCACCGCCGTCGCCGGCGCCAGCCGCGAACCGCTGCCGTGAGCCGCCCGGTCCAGCTCCGCCCGGCCCAGCTCCACCCGGTCCAGCCGCCCGGTTCAGCCGGTCGAACCGCCCGGTTCGACGCCGGTTCAGGATTTTTCTGATTTTCAGAATTAATAAATCCGGAAATTAGATTTGAGGCCAGAAAAATAGCAGGAAAATTCTGAAAAATCCGAAAAATTCATAGGAGCTTCCAGGTAGGTTTCTCAAGCTTGTCTAAGTATTTGATCCCATTTTGATTAGAAAATATGCATGATTTAACTTATGGATCATAAGTTGACTAGTCTTAGACTTTGGACTTGTAAATATTGATTTTCACAAAATCTCTGAAATCAGAAACTTGAAATTAGTATTTTGTATATTATGGAACATGTTTAGCTTGATTATGCTTGGGTAGAAGCCTTTTCTATCAAATTTGATCTTATGAAAACCATGTAAGTGATTCTATGCTAGTTTGGAACAAGAATTGAAGGTTAATTATGTGTAGACTTGAAAAACTCTCGGGTCATCAAATCACATATTTCAGAACCTGTTTTGGTCAGATTATGATTGATTACATGAGATCTTAATTTGTTTAGTTTATGCCAAGCATGACTTAGGTTAAGTGTCTTGTACATATGTTTTAGTATGTCTAGTTCGGTTTGTCATTGCATGTGTGAGGATCATGTAAATTTTGATTAGTATGATTTCAGATTATGTATTATGTCATGCATGATATGATTATGTTCATATGGTTAAGTTTGGTATATGTTTGATTTAGAATATGTCAACCAAGTCGGTTAGTACAAGTCTTGTCTAGTTATGGTGAAATATGTTTAATTTGGTTTCAGATCATGGGCTATGCTATGCATAGTTAGTTATGTCAATTTGGTCATGATTAGTACAAGTTGTCATTGAGAACAAGTTCAATTAAGTCAGATTATCATATGTCTTGTCAAGTTCGTTATGAATGCTATGTCTTGCATGAAAGGCTATGAAATTAGATGTTTATGTCATGTATGCATGGTATGGTCAGGTATGTCATGATATGAAATTATGTTATGAATTCTTGATATGACGTGCTATGAAGGCTTCACCAGCCTATGTTAGACAATCGCCCGTGGGCAGCGGGTAACTTAGATAAATCCGGCCCTCCCACAGATCCCGGATTACCGCGGTTTTTCCCTTAGTGTCATCACTGCCTAGGTGCACTTTGGGCTAGCTTAGTATATGTTACTTCTATATATATATTAGAGCTGGTGAATGCATTTTGTACATGTGAAGCAAGACGACCAATTCCTTGCTCTTTGGCTATGTGTTCTGGAAAGGATAAGAAATATGTTACTTGTGTGTCATGTATGGATGTTAAACCATGTCATGTTAGAAAAATCAGATTTTTCTATTTTAATTTATGTTAAGTTAAGTCTTGAGGTCATTTAGATGATATTTGTCTAGCTTGTATGGTCTTGTGTGCATTGGTCTAGAATTAATTGGCTTTGGCATAATCTTTTCTTTGAAGATAATTATGTTCAGATATGGGTTGTGAGATTAATATAGAAGACATTCTATACTTTTGTATTACATCTCAATTTAGATATGTTACATATCATTGCTTGATTATATGTTATTTTACCCGATTGATGGGTGAAGGGTGTAAATCCTACGGAGTCCCCGGACTCACCCCGTTGTGGGTTAAATTTTTCAGCAGGTTTTGAAGATTTAAGAGCTTGAAGATGAGGATCAGGTGGAACCAAAGGAATCAGAGTCATTTGCACATGGAGATTCTTGGTATTCTCTACTTAGGTAGATGATCTTGGTTGTTTTTGAACAAGAGTGTGGATAGACTTAGAAGTATGATTCTATACTCTTGTTTTGATGGATCTTAGGAAATTAATTGTTTAAGTTTGGGTTGTGGAACCCAAGTGTTGGGTTTCATCCCACTGTCACGACATTGTGTATTTCTGCTGCGTATTTGTGGTAATGTTATTTAAATTCCGGGTCGTGACAGTTTCCGCCAGAACAACCACATGTGTCCTCTTCCTCATCGCTGCCACCGACCTTCCTTCCCCTCTCTGTCGCCATCGTGGACTCCGACATCTTCCCCTTGGCTGCCGCCGTTGTTGTCGACCACCGTTGGCTGCCTCCCTCCTGCAAATGCCGCCACGCGAGCACATGCACGAGCTCGATTGACCAGCCGGCCGACCGCTCGGCCCAGCCGATGGCCCAGCAGCCAACCGCCCCGTCCAGAAGCCAGCCCAACTCCGGTCGGACCACCCGATTTAGCCGGTTCGAGCTGCCGGTTCAGTAATTTCATAATTTTTTATGATTTATTTATTCTAAAAAACAAAAAATAGCATAAAATAAAAAAAATTAAAATTCACAAATTTTTTTAATTAGGTATCTTAAGTTTGTCTATTTATTAGACCACATTTATATGATAAAACATGCATGATTTAACTATGGACCTTAACTTGAGTAGTTTTAGACTTTGGACTTATGATTAACGATTTTCTCAAAATTTTAAAAACTAAAAACTTGAAATTGTTATTTTGTATATTATGGAACATGTTTAGCATGATTCTGGTTAGGTAGAAACATTTTTCATGATTTTTGACCATATGTTAATTATGTTTATCATTATATGCTAGTTTGGACCTATAATTAAAAGATACTTATGTTTAGGCTTGAAAAAAATCATAGGCCATCAAATTACACCTTTTGAAACCTGGTTAGATCATATTATGGTTGATGACATCAGAATTTAATTTGATTAGTTTATGTCAAGCTTGATTTAGGTTAATTATCTTGTATATGTATTTAAACATGTCTAGTTCGGCTTGATATTGCACGTGTAGATCATGTAAAGTTTGTTTAGTTTGGTTTTAAATTATGTAATATGTCTTTCATGATATGGTTATGTTCATATGTTTAAGTTTGATCTAGGTTTTGTTTAAAATATATTAACCAAGTTAGTTGGTATAAGTCTTGTCTAGTTTACGGTAAAATGGGTTGTGTTGCATGAAAAACATTAGATTGAGAGGGTCTTGTATGCAAGGTATAATCAAGTATGTCATGATCTGGAATTATGTTATGAACCCTTTTTATGGCATGTTATGAAGGCTTCACCAGTTTATGTTAGTCAATTGTAGCGAGCAGTGGGTAACTTCAATGAATCTGGCCCTCTCACAGATGCCAAATTACTGCGGTTTTTCCCTAAGTGTCACCACTGTCTAGATGCATTAAGGGCTAGTTTAGTATATGTTACTACTATATATGTTAAGAGTTGGTGAAATTATTTTGTACATGTGATGTGTGAAAGCAAGACGATCAATTTCTTGCTATTTGGCAATGTGTTTGAAAGGAATATGAAGTTGTGTTACTTGTATGTCATGTAGAGATGTTAATTCATGTTATGTTAGAAAAATCAAATATGTCCCATTTTAGTTTGGTCATGTTAAAGTATGTTTTGAGGTCATTTAGATGATATTTGCCTAATTTGTATGGTCTTCTATGCATTAGTCAAGAAGTGTATATCATTGACATAATATTTTCTTTTAAGAAAATCATAGTTTGATTATGGGTTGTAAGATTAATATAGAAGATATCATATACCTTTGTATTATATCTCAATTTAAATATGTTATTTAGCATTGTTTGATTATATATTAGTTATTCGATTGACAATTAAATGGTGTAAATTCTACAAAGTCCTCGGACACACTCTGCTGTGGGTTAAATTTTTAGCAGGTATTGAATATCAGGAGCTTGGTTTGGAAGCGCAGGAGGAGCTTGTGGGAGAACCAGAATCCCCTAGATTTAGAGTAGAGTGATTTTCTATTTATCGGGTTGCTTGTTGTGGACTTTTGGGATGATGTGTAGTTAAAATTTATCTTGTTAGCTTTTCTTTGAGATGGTGCTTGTGGATGAACTTGGTTGTTTAAATGCTCAAGTTTTTTGTTGGAGTTTTGTTGAACTATGTGAACTTGGTTTGGTTTCAGGTTGTTTAATGTTTAAATCTATGTTGGAATCTTATGAAATTATGTGGACTTGATTATTAATGTTATCTACAACTTTGTATGGGATATAAAATTCGGGTGCTGGATTTCTTCCATTGTCACAACGTTGTGTGTTTTCCACTACATAGTTGTGGTATGTTGTATTATTTTCCAGGTTGTGATAGTCTCAATACTAAGATCAAAGATGTCAAAACCCAGTTGTGTAAACTTGCCGCTGAACCACAAAACCAAATCTCATATTGACCAGCAGCTTATGTTGGGAAAAAAACTTCAATGGTTACAAAGAGCATAGAAGAAAATTATTGGTAAGAAATATCTAAAGAGCATTGGCACAATTATGGAGATAGTTGTATCAAATATTTTCATGCTAAAACCCTTAATCAAAAAAGAGGGAACAAAATTCATGAAGTCTTTACTCTATTCCTGGTGTACTTGATCGAACAATTTTGAGGATATATCAAAAGAGTTTTTGCAACTATTTCATCTCCATGTATTTCACCCGCCAATTTGACCCTTCATCCCTGTTTCTCAGTTCCACCTCCCTACCTTTAAGCCGGTCTCAGTTATAAGCCTTATGGCATCCCCTACATTGGAGAAAGTTAAGAAAGCTTTATTGTCCATGAAACATAAGAAAGCCTTAGGTCCAGATGGCTTAGCCTGTTGGGTTTACCCGATATTTAATTAAGTGATCCACTTGTTAATGGGCTCGACTTAGCACGCTATTAGGTCTACAAGATGGAACATGGCTTATTGGGCCGTTTCTCCTGTTTGGCCCGGGATCCGACTATGGGCAGGATCCCAATCCTAGTCGAACTCGGACTGGTCCCTCCTCTCTATATAAGCACAGGCAGGGCTGTGACTCCCCATACGGTTGCACCATACAGGCTCAATAGAGAGAGGAAATCAGAGGGTCGTCTGAAGGAAACAAGCGATTCCTATCCGGCAAATCTTCCTCGTTCTTGTCTTCCGCAACGCAATGGAGTTTGGATCGTCGTCAGGTATTCCTAGAAACTCCAACATGTGGTATCAGAGCCCGTGTTCTATTTCATGGGATTTTGATACGTCGAGAAATTGGCATTTTTCACCGTTCTTCCGATTTCTCCACGGCATGGGATCGATTTCTCTCGTTGTCGTCTGAAATCGATTATGCTTTCTTTTGCTTGGTCCTGGCGTCTGCCATGTAGCTGTCGAGCCCTTTGATCGTCTCTAGTTAGATCCCTCGTTGGCTATCTCGGTCTGGGGATTTATTTGTTGGCGGCGGGTGCAGCGCCTGGCCCTCGGCGTCGGCGGCCTAAAGGCGGGGCTTGGCGACCCTTTCCTGGCGCACGGCGGGCGGCTGTGCAGAGCGCTGAACGCCGCTCGCTGCCAGGCTGCAGTTGACAGCGCCCGATGGCGCTGCTTGCTAGATCGGATGCCAGGATCTGCAGGGGGCCTGGATCCGCTGAGGGGGCGGGCCGCGCTCGGCGCCGCTTGGGCGGCCGGCGGCAGCAGGCAGCGCGCTTAGCGCTGCCTTTCTTCTTCCCGCGGGCATGTGCCTGCGAGAAGGGGTTCACATTAAAAAAAAAAAAAAGGGCTTCTGCAGCATCTCCCCTCGCCGGACGGCGCCTTCGGCGCCATCTCCGGCCGGCGAGGGGGCTCCGGCTACCCCATGCTCCGCCGCCGCCGAAGGAATCCAGCGGTTAGGGTTTCTCCGTGGAGGAGAAACGTGGGGGAGAAGAAGACGTTTTTACTATATTGCCCCTGTCTGGATCCAGTAAGGATTGATTCGGTTATTTACATTTATTGGATCCGGATTTGGTTTGTTAGGATTTGATTCGGATTATGTTTTTAAAGTTAAAACATTCTTTAAAATTTTGGTTAATGGGTATTTCTATCCTTTTTGGAACTGAATTTGAAATTGTTTTGAATCTTTATCCATTTTTATGATCGGATTTCGATTTGACTTTGGATCTTTAAGGTATGTGGATCCAAAATTCTTTTTGGTGTTAGAATCCGATTTGGATTCTGATTTTAAAGATGAAATAGATTTGATTTTTGGTTAAATGGATCTTCGATCCGATAAGAATCATTTCGAATCTATTTTTATATTAGAATCCATTTTGGTATTCTTTAAGGTATTTGGATTTAATTCGGATTGAGATTCTTTAAAGTAAAATCTGATTTGGATTTAAATTAAGTGGATTTTGAATCCTTTAAGGAATTAGATCCGAATCCGATTTGAGTTTAGATCTGATTTGATATCCATTATGTTATCCGGTTGAAATATCCTTGTTAATTCTATCCATCAAGTTAATTGTTTTTTATTAAAGTAAATGTCATTGTTCTTTGATTTGGTTAAAGGATTATCCAGTATCCATTTAGTTCATAGGATACTGGGCCCTTAAGCATCCTGTAGGGCTGAAATCCATTAAGCAAAACCATGTTAAAGGATACAGGGACATGCATGCAAAACAGTGGATTCAGAATTACTTGTGGTGGATATTTCTACAAGAGAACTGGATATATATGCAAACAGGTTGCTAGAATTTCTGTATTAAGTTATTTTCAGTGAATTTTAGCATGAAGTTGGACATTAATTATTGCACTTTTGGTTAGAAATCTTAAGCATGCAATCATGACCTCTTAAAGTTTTTATTTGTGCATGAATATTTCTTATTGCAATAATATCATGGAAATGTCCTTAGCTCACATAAAGTCATTATTTGATGTTGTTATATAGTTTAGTGGTGAATTTTTGCATTCTAAGTGGTTGGGTAGATCACCAAAGTGGCACCAATCATGAGGGATAATAAAATTTACTTCTCTTTAGTTTAAATAGCATCAAGTGAGCATGCAGTTTTAATATTATTCTTATTTGGAGGGAGGGAGATTTAATATTTGAAGTGTGTGAGTAGATCACCAAAGTGGCCTTATACATGGAAAATATTGAATAATCCTTATAAAGAAAATAAGAATAGTATTAAATTTGTACTTTTAATTTAGAGATAAAGTTCAACTCCCAAAGGAGTGCTTTATTTTTAAGTTAAGAGTAGGATAGAATGATATTTATGTATACGGCGACTCTTGGGAGTTTGGTACCCAAAGGTATAAATTCTCTGGACATCAAAGTATATGTGGATGTTAGTTCTATCATTTCGGTCTATTTGGGGAGTTGGTCCATTAGCATGTTGTGATTGCCTCCCAAAGGAGAAATTACAATGATGCCTCGGACTGATTGTAATTCTTTTCGGCTATTAGAATTACTTTGAGCTTTTAGCCTGTTGCCTCGTACATGATTAAGTTGCATTATCTCATGTGAGCATGTTTATTAATTGCAGTTGCTTCTCCACTCTTTACACCTTTTACTGGGTCTGTGCCTTATCTTAATGGAACAAACTTTGCTGAATGGAAACAAAGGGTACTGTTTGCATTAGGGTGTATGGACTTAGACTTAGCCTTACGTGAGGATCAGCCTGCTCCTATTACAGTTGATAGTACTCTTGACCAGAAGACTCATTTTGAGAAGTGGGAGAGATCCAATCGTTTGTGTCTCCTATTTCTTCAGGGACACGTCAGTCAGAACATAAAGGGATCAATCCCTACACAAACCAGTGCTAGTGGGTTTCTTCAAGCTATTGAGGAGCAATTTGTCAGTTCTGACAAGGCTAAGGCAAGTACCTTGATGGCCAAACTCTCCTCGATGAAATACACTGGCAGTGGGAGTGTTAGAGAACATATCATGATGATGAGAGACACTTCAGCTCAACTCAATGCCATGGAGGTTACAATTTCTGATACTTTTCTAGTTCACTTCATTCTTAACTCTCTGCCTATGGAATATGAAGCTTTTAAAATTTCCTACAACACACATCAGGCTAAGTGGTCTGTCAATGAGTTGATGACCATGTGTGTACAGGAGGAAGAGAGATTGAGAGGAGAAAGGAATAATGTGGTTAATTTTACCTCTCATAATGGAAGTGGACATTCAGTGAAAGTAATTGGTGTTCAAATGAAGGGTAAGAAGAAGAAAAACAAAAATAGAAAAGAAAAGAATGATCAGTGCTTCTTCTGCCATAAGGTTGGACACATAAAGAAAGATTGTCAGAAATATAAAAGGTGGCTTGAGAAGAAAGGGATTCCTGTTCAGAAGGCCGATCCATAAGGGTGAGCAGCCGATTCTCTTGAGGAATAGGACATGCTTGCAAGTGAAGGCTAAAGGAATCGTTTTAGGCTATATTTAGTAGTGGATATGTTTCAAATTTAGATGACACTTTTTATGTACCATCATATAGTAGAATTATGGTGTCGGTATCAAAACTTGATTGTAAATGGTTCCATTTCAGTTTTGGAATTGTTTCCTTTAATTTAATTAAAGATTCAGTTGTTTTGGTACTGGCAATCTTTCTGATGGTTTATGGAATGTGTGTATATCTTCTATGGTTTAACATGTTCACGATAGTCTACCTACTTCGGTTTAATGGCAATGAGCATGATAGCATAAATGATGAGTCATCCATGTTGTGGTATAGGAGATTAAGTCATATCTCCATTAAGAGGTTTCAAATATTAGTGAGAGGAGTATTTTCTTCTCTTGACCTCAAAGACTCTATGACATGTGTTGATTGCATTAAGGCAAAGTAAACACACACGCCTAATAAGGATGCGACAAGGAGTTTGGGATCTAGATTAAGAGGTGTACATGGAGCAACCTCAAGTGTTTCATATTGAATAGAGAGAACATATGGTATGCAAGTTAAGGAAATCCATTTACTGACTTAAGCGAGCCTCCCGACTGTGGTATCTCATGTTTAATGAGATATTTTTGTCATTTGAGTTTAAAGTGAACACTTTTGTTGAGTGTTTATACCTGAAGGTCAGTGGGAGTAAATTTTATCTTGCTTTTGTGTATGGATGGCATATGTCTTGTTAAAGGTAATCTCTATTTGTTACGTGAAATTAAGGTTTTACTGTCTGAGAATTTTGTTGAGATGGAAGATTTAGGTGTAGCCTAGTACATCTTGGGCTTAGAGAACACCAGAGTTAGACTATTAGGCTTCTTAGGTCTTTCTCATAGATCTTACATCTTATAGGTTCTAAAAGGTTCCATTTGCTGTCTTGCACACCCGATGAGGTACCTATTGTTAAAGGTAAAAATGCAGTATGCTATGGTGTTCCATTTATGACCTTGAAGGTCTTAGATATCTTAAAGGCACAGTAGGTGTTATGCTCACATAAAGGAGGTCATATCAATTTGAGATAGTTGCATATGCCGATACAGACTATGGTGGTTGCTTGATATCCGAAAGTTTACTTTTGGTTATCTTTTACGGTTACTTCCACTATGGCGGGTGTTTTCAATGCATGTCATGAGGCTAGTGCACAGGCTATTCGGTTATGGAATTTGGTCGTTTCTCTACCTTTTGTAGTCTTTTGAGGCCTATCAGGTTTTATAACGACTATTCCACTACAGTGTTTTCTCTGAGGACAATAAGGTGTCTAAGGGTGGTAGAACCTTAGGCATAAAGTACTTTTGTCTTAAAGATTAAGTGAGGAATCAATTAAGTGTCTATTGAGCATATTGAGACAGGTCTCATGGTGACAGATCCACTCACTAAGGGACTACTGGCTAGCATCTTTGTGGTCATGTGATTCGGATGGGTCTTGTCAGTTCTCTTGATATGTTGTGATTTAGTTTGACACTTACAGTTGTGTGATTGATTCTTCATTGTTGTTGTATTCTGCATGTTCCATTTGTGTACACTTCAGTAATGGACTTCGTGTATGCGAATGTAACTTAAAGTGGTGACCATCGAATAAACATCGGTGTACGTTTATTCAAATGACCATTTACAGTGTTCAGTTATGGGAAAGTTGGTGACACGTGGTACATGGAAGGTGGTGTGTTACTGAATGCATTTACCGCCATGACCCTTGTCATTTGACCTACTATAACTTGAGCAATTTGGGTTCCATCTAATAGAGACAAGGTGTCCGGTTTTCTGTTTTATCGTGCGCGCGCATACCGGTTTTCTCGTTTCAAGTCTGAGCCCTTGATGTCAAATCTTCTAGAGTCATTTTCAAAATTATATATATTAGTATTATATGTATAGTTCAAAGAGAAGGTTTGATGTATAAGGAACAAGATGGATCAAGTGGGAGAATGTTGGGTTTACCCGATATTTAATTAAGTGATCCACTTGTTAATGGGCTCGACTTAGCACGCTATTAGGTCTACAAGATGGAACATGGCTTATTGGGCCGTTTCTCATGTTTGGCCCGGGATCCGACTATGGGCAGGATCCCAATCCTAGTCGAACTCGGACTGGTCCCTCCTCTCTATATAAGCACAGGCAGGGCTGTGACTCCCCATACGGTTGCACCATACAGGCTCAATAGAGAGAGGAAATCAGAGGGTCGTCTGAAGGAGACAGGCGATTCCTATCCGGCAGATCTTCCTCGTTCTTGTCTTCCGCAGCGCAATGGAGTTTGGATCGTCGTCAGGTATTCCTAGAAACTCCAACATAGCCTCCTTATTTTTCAAAACTTTTTCATCCAGTGTCTAGCATAGTCTTTTTGATATCATCAACCATATATTCCCTATTCAAAAGCTACATGGAGGTCTAAACCATACTATTCGATCCTTGATACCCATGCTAGAATCCCCCAAAGTCCCTTGAGCAATATAAACCTATTAGCTTTTGCAATGTGATTTTTAAAATTGTTACCAAATTTCTTGTCCAAAGAATGAAAGAATCAAACCCTTCCTTACCAACTTGGTTTCTAAACCTCAACCTGCTTTTGTCCCAAGAATATCGGAAAAAGACAACATTGTAATTGCGCAAGAGATATTAAGTTCTTTCAAAGGCAGAAGGGGTAAGGTAGGAATTTTTTTTGCTCAAGCTAGATATACATAAAGTATTTGACAAAATTAGTTGGCCCCTCCTTAGGTCTATGCTCACCCAATTTGGATATTCACCCCACATGGCATCTTATTATGGAGTGTACAAAGCTTGGTAAGCTAATTGGTCTTGTTAAGCATTCTAGAGGGATTCGTCAAGGGTATCCCTTACCTTTTTATATTTATATTCTTTGTGTTGAACCACTAATCTCTCGAATGTTTGAGGACAAGATCAAGGGTCTCAAAAAGCACTCACCTTATGTTTGCAGACAATTTTATTATAAATTGCAAGGTTACAACGGCATAAATTAAAACATCCTAGACAATTTTACTTTCTATGAAGGTATCCCTCGCCAGCACATTAATAAAGAGAAATCCTGAATAGTTTAGTTTTTTTTAAAACTAGCATAATTTTTTTTTAAGAATGACACCCAATCTTTTAATTTTACAAAATTAGCACCCTTTGATCAAAGTTAGACTCCTTAGATTTTGAGCCAAGTTGGACATTTTAAATCTAACTATAATATTTTTTAATTTTAAGAATAGAAAAATATTTAATCAAATTTTAATTAAAATTATAAGATATTAAAGTTGATGTAATAAACATCAACTTATAAAATAAAAAATAAAGTTGAAATATTTTACTCCGACTTTTACATCAAGGTCAGACTTAAAAAGTGTGACTTTCGTATTTTTACCTTAAAGTTAGATTGAAAAACTCTGACGTTAGATCAAAGTGTTAAAGTCGGAGTTTTTGACTCCAACATTAAAAAAAATGACATGCAAAAATTAGTGTCTAATATAAGTCAGATATCAAAAATCTGACTTTCTCGTTAAAGTTGTACTTCAAAAGTCTATTTTTAACATTTTGGTTGAAAGTTGGACTTTTGACCACAACTTTGGTCAACCGGTGCTAGTTTTGTAAAATTAAAAGTTAGGGTGCTAGTTTAAAAAAAATGACGCAACTTTAAAAGAAACCACCGAGACTAGAAGGGAGATAGGCCAGCTATGACTATGGCTTTTACAAAATTTTTATGAACCTCTCGATTGGTGAAAGAATTGAATCTCTCTGTAAAATCTCCTCCGACAATATATCTGATGCGATAACATATTTGCCGTTTATCTTACCGTGAATCCAATCTTTAAGGCAAAAATTAATGGGGTGTTTGGTTGCATGATAATTGAGGTTTTTATTTTAATTTTTAAAAATTGTAAGAAAACTTGTTAAAAGAGGCATTTGACAACCATGACAATTTTATGACCCGTTTGGTTAGAGTTTCAAATTTGATACTATATCAATATTGATATTGATAATTTTAAAAGTTGGAGTATCAATATCAAAATTGATACAAGTTGACACTTGTATTACATAATGTGCTTTGTTTTTACTATCAATTTCAAAATTGATACTATTAACCAAACACTTCTTAGTGATTACGAGGAATATCAATTTTAAAATTGATAGTGATAGATGTGTCAAATAGTGTTACCAAGCAGGGCCTTATGTTTTGAAAGTGATTTTCTTCTTAAACAAAAAAAGAGGATCTCACCTCTTTCTTTTTTCTTGTGGTCCCCCACTTTAATTTGGTCATGTGCGGTGGTTACTCTTTTTTGTAATCACATCCCTCCAAACATGATAATTTTATGTCATGAGTTGGTTTACTTTTTATTTTAATATAATTTTTTTATCATGAAAGTGTACAAAAAATTATCATGCAACCAAACACCCCATAAGTATGTAGAGGTGGACTTCCATTTCATTAGGAAGTCGATTTTCAAGGACAGATCATGGTTCAACATGTTTCTACAAAGGAACAAGTTTGAGCAATTTCAAAACAAATTGAACTTAATTTCTCCTTCCAACTTGAATACATATAAATTTGATCCGGGCTGAATTACCCCTTTAAAGTCTTCTGTTATAACTCTAATTACAATGTACCTTCTCTCGGAAGCCCAGCTATCAAGAAGTGTAACCGCCATTGCAATGGTCTATCTGTAACGATCAAATTCCATTTTCTGTCCTGCGGTACATCCTTTCGTTTTCTCTGCCTTATCAGTTCTCTGGGCTCTTCATCTTCTGGGTTTAGCAAGAACGGCAACCATTACATCTTATCCATATATATATCGTGTACCATCCTGGTCCCCAAGGCCTCGACAGCCCTGCATGCGACTAGGGGTGGGCACGGTTCGGTTTGGTCCGATTTGGACCGTTTTTTTTCCAAACCAAACCAAACCGAAACACCCTCGCTAGTCGCACCGTGACTAGGACGGTGTCAGAACGCTGGTCGCCTCCCTTATAAACCACCACGATCACCGCCCGCCAGTGCGCGAGAGCTCACGTTGTAAATCGACCCAAAACTACGGTCTTGAGTTAGAGTGACTCAGACTTATAAGTTTAAGAAGTCTCCCCTCATTGTCCGATATGGGTTTGTCCAACTTGTCTCTTCGAGTGCAAGCTCTTCTGACTTTGACATGTGTATGTTGTTACGGGTAACGGTCGACGGAGGAGGATCCACTAACCTTTAACTCTGATACCATGTAAATCGACTCAAAATCGCAGCCTTGGTTAGAGTGGTCTAGACTTAGAAGCTCAAAAAATCTCCCCTCGTTGTCCGATATGAGATTGTCCAACTCACGGACGGCCGTGGTGAAGCGCGCTCGGCCGGTAGCCTAAGGGCGGGGCGGGCCTTCCCAGCTCCCCTCCGGTGCACAGGCTTGAAATGAAAATATTCGATGCTTTTCCCCCCCAAAAAAACAAAGAAAATATTCGACGAGCGAGCTAGCTAGCTAGCCAGACACACGGACGCCCTTTCCATAGGTTGTCTTTGTGATTAATGGGTCAAAGCAGGGACACAAAGTCAACCTCAAAACCCGGACGCCCTTTCCAGTGCGGAGAAAGTTGTCTGTCTTGATCTTGAGTGCCGTGCCTTCTGCGATATATATACTTTGGGATTGCAAAGAACGTACGGAATAATAAAAAATAACTTGTTTGTTTGAGGTGGACAATTATAAGAGTCCTTGGCCTGTGGCCGAGTGGACATCCACTTCCCCTCCGTAGAGCCTCCTACCAGATTCGAGCTCCAGAAGGGATAATCTAAGATAGACTTGGTTTATCCTCAATCTCTTATTTGGTACACACTTAAAAATAAATTTAACCTAGATTAAGTTAATCCAAGTTATCCCCGAAATTAAGGATAAGTGCAGGGATAAATCATCCCATCTAATACTTGGGATATTTTACTCCCAAAATAACATTTCGAAGATACGATGTGCGGGAGTTGGGAGCTCCGGGGGGGGGGGGGGGGGCAAACGCCTCGCCAGCGCGGCCTCCGCTGTCCGCGGAGGGGGGCCGCCGTCCGTCCTCCCCTGTCCGCGGGCCGCCGGGTGGGGGGGTGTCTGCGGGAGGGGGGCGAGGGGGCGAACCGGGGGGGAGGGGGGGATGGGAGCTCCGGGCGCCGACGTCTGCGGCGGGAGAAGGTGTCTACGGGAGGGGGGCCGGCATCCTCCCCTGTCCGTGGGCCTCCGGGGGGGGGGTCCGCGGGAGGGGGGCGAGGGGGCGAACCGCGGGGGGAAGGGGGGGTTGGGAGCTTCGGGGGGCGGGGGGCTGCGGCGTCCGCGGCCAACAACCCCGTAGTAACTCCAGCACATTCTAGGATAACCTAGGATAAAATTATTTAATTAAATTTAAATTAAGTTAAATCATTTTTATCTTATTTAATAAAATTCAAATTTAATTTTAACTGTCATATTTATATTTATTATTTATTATATAAATATATAAGTTGGTTAATATTTTTATAAATATATTATGCGTAATAAAATAAGATAATATAAACAAGATAAAAATATAAAAATATAGGACTATCCTCGAATTTATTGTTAACATGCCAAACATAGGATAGAGTTATCCCTAAACTTATCCTAAGTTAAACCAAACATGACGAGGATATGGTTAACCATAAGAACTGGTTTATCCCTATCCCCATCAATTTTATCCTGATACCAAACGACGCCTTAGCGTCTGGTGGTGAGAGTTAGCAACTGCGTGGCTTGACTACTGTGACAATGTGACAATGTGACAATCTTCAAAAAAAAAAGAAAAAAAAGAAAAAGAAGTGGACATTAATTATGATTACCTTAATTTAGGAAAAATTCTCTCCCTCTCCCTCTCCCTCTCTATCTCTATCTATTCCGTCCTTGTAGCTCCCTCTTAGTACGTCCATTAATTGACTGTCCACTAATGGGTTTCTTAATTGTTTCTTAGGATTTGTTTGGCAGAGATTTTGTGTGAGCGATTTCTCCCAAAATCTTCGAAAGCTCTCGTGTCTATGAAATGTGAGGGTTTTTTTGTTGGATTTTGTCTCTCTCTGTCTAATTCTCAAAATCTTTTATTTTTAAGCATGGAAACCAATGCAAATATGCTGTATTTGATTGAGATTTTGAGTTGCCAGAGATTTTGATCTCTCTCCGAGAATCCCTACCAAATGCCATCTTAGTAGATAACACAAAGTAGTTTGTTGATATATATATTAATTCCTGACATCAACTAGCATATACATCTTTTGCTTATAATAAGTTTGAAATTAGTAAAATTTTTTTCTAATCATCAATTGATGAGTCATTGCATCTTTAAGAGGTTGCTATGGTGAGAAACACATGTCAATTCGTTAATAATACATCTCTTAATTCTAACAACTGTACATTTTGACACAACATTTTATATTTATTTCTAATTATATCTTGTAATTATCATTAGTCTAATCCCATATTAGGTATTACACAAAAAAGAGTTTGTGAAAGTACACATACAAGGTGCCACCTCCAATCAATATTGTTTTAAAATTTTGAGTTAGATGGTCTCTTAATAGTTTTAACTTATTATATCAAACCCATGATTTGATTCCTACTTTGAGTGTGTATATACCCTCTTATATTTATGGTTCACCTGATAGAATCTAGTTAAAAGAAGTTGACTGATATGTGAGGGTGTGTTAGAAAAAGAGTATCACCAAAGAATTTGTGAAAAGATTAGTGTGATGTCTATTCCATTCATTGTCTCAAGCTAATTTTGAGGTGGATGAACCAACAAGGCTTGACAATTATGATTATCTTAAAAATATCTCATAGACTCTCTCTCTCTCTCTCTCTCTCTCTCTCTCTCTCCGGTGAATAAAGATCAGATGCGCGTCATGTCATCGTCTGGTTCAGGTGCGCATTAATATATTTATACACATATTTTATGGGAAGCTCAAGGCCTTACAGTAATGGCATTCCCCACCCCTTAAGATTCCATGGGCTGCACATGCATTTGAGCTTGAAACATGGAGCGCAAAGAGACCACTAATTATCTGCCATCGTGTGATTACAATTATTTATTACAATAAGAAGTCTTACAATTGAGGGAATCCTTTCACTTCTGAGCTATTACCATATAATATTAACAACACGGTGTACAGTGCATACATGGCTGCATCTCACTGTGATCATATCATCGAGCGTACATGGGTTACAATATGGTCAGTTGTGCCTTGCGTGGACTTGTAGGAATGGACAGCTAAAAATGAAGCTTCATGCTTTTTTGCTGTTTATAAAATAACAACTAGCCGGATTTGATGACTGTTGCTCCACTTCAGAGAGGGAGAATCCAAGGGGAGCTTAATTATGATATGCATCAACCTTCCGAAGACCATCCTGACAGTGGAGAAGTCAATGCCAATAAGCTACTCTTTAAGACAAAACATGGCTGGTGTCACGCTCCGGATTTAATCCTGCACAGCGGAACATAATCCGACGACGTAGCTGGGGAAATAACCCCAAAAAAAAATTTATATCGATTTGGAACAAATGAGACTAATATCACAATTCCCAAGATTCCTTCTAATATATCATGCTAATAATACAATCAAATAAAACATATACCAATCTATGACATAAAGATCATCTAATTGCCTTCTCGAGAATCGATCCACCACGCTTCTGCTGCGCTAAACCTGATTACCTGAAAAATTGATAAGAGGATTGGGATGAGTACGACGACTTAGTAGACACCCCATCATCCGCCAAATCGGATAGCCAGAAGGCCCTAGATGTTAATTGAATAGGTACCCAGACCTACACCAATTATATGTAAATATAGGCTAGTCAATACATTAGATATATGGCTTAATCCATGTGTTTTACACCACCAACCAAAGCCTATAATCACACCAACCAGCACCTAATGCATCGTAACATGACCTAAAAAGATGGTATGAACATATGCATAGACACCTACTATATGTTCCATATGATGATATACTACAAATGAGACACACCATACATACACCATGCTACATAACCTGATACTTGACAAAATAAAATACATCACTAGACCACCTATACCATACCATGCAAAATGCATCTATCCTCTAACCAGAATCACATTCACACATATGCACCTATCCTCTAATAGATGCACATATCTTGTACACAGATTTCCATTAGCAAGGAATGCGTCGTCTTGCCATCTCAACGGCTACCACCGGATCTATCATATATAAATACCATATACTAATCGAAATCCCATAGTGCACCTAGGCGGTGGTGGCACGTAGGATGCCCAGCAGGATACGGGATCGAAGGATGCAGAGACGGTTCTAACCCCTCGCGCCCTTCGAGTCACGACCCAACTAGTACGGTGTAGCTCATTTTTTTCCATTCACGGTTTCAATGCATCATGCACCACCTCAACCATGCCATGCCATGACCACCAACATGCAGATCAACGAACATCAACAATACTATGCCATGACATAACAACACAAACTATGAACATTAACTTGAATATATACACAACCAAACTATGTTAGACAACCATGCTCAAAATGAACTAAAATGAGACAATATCAACATACAAACACCTAAGCATGATTAAACATGGACATAACTAGATGCTGGAAGATTAATCACCAAAACCTCTAATTTTTGTTAACCTATGATCACAAACATAACAAGGTTCACTCGATCTATATACTCTAATATACAATCGGACGACAAAATTTATAAGGACCAATATTACACTACTACTAAGTATGATCTCATATATATATACATAAACAACGACAAGCACCCATCAACACATATACTATGCATCTAGCTAATTAACCCATGCTAACTCACAAATTACGTAAAATGTAACTACACACCCCTTTAATAAAAAGGCCAATTCTATAGATCATGGAGAATTAAAATAGAAATTTTAATGATAGTAGACACGTCAAGGATGCCTACCCGAATCGATGCCGAAGAGTTGGAAACTGGCGACCCAAAAATGATATCGAACGACGGCTACGCGCTGTACAACTTGAACCGGTCGAAAAGGGTTAATTCTCACCACTTAGGCTACTGGAAAAAAAAGAGTACACATAGAAAAATAATCTGTTGGATCAAGGGAAAAAAATAGAAAAATAATTGAAGAACATAATGATATGATATGGCAATAGATAGAAGAGTGAGGGGATAGGATAGGAGAGAGAGAGCGCTCACGCGGCGAAAAGGCGGCGGTGCACGGAGGGCGCACAGCGGGCGTACGGCGGCCGGGAAGGCGCATGGCGGCGCTGAGGTGGGAGGCCGCGCGGGAGGCTGGCCGCGCGAGGGCGGGGGGGCGGCCGTGGCGGCGGGGCGGCCCCGGCCGCGTGGGCGGCGGCGGCGGCGGCCGACTACGCCGAGGAGAGGGCGGTCGCGCGGGAGCGCGCGTTGACCAGGGGCGGCGGCTGCGCGGGCGGCTGAGGTGGCGGGGACGGCGGCCGAGGGCGGCGGGGGCGCGGCGCGCGCGGGCGGCGCCGGCTGGTGCAAGCGGCGGACAACGCGCGCGGCGCGCGAGGCCGAGGCGGCGGCGCTGGTGCGCGCGGTGGACAGTGCCGCGCAGGGAGGCGGCGGCGAGGTCGACTGGGGGGGAAGAGAAGTCGCGCGGCGATGGAGGAGAAGAAGAAGAAGAAGAAGAAGAAGAATAGGGCGCTCGGCGGAGGCGGTTTCGGGAGGGGGGCGTAACCGAAGGGAAAATAAAAAGGAAGGATGGGGAAAAATAATAGTAATAATAAATAGAATAATTAATTCTCTTTTTTTTCTCTCCTAAAAACAGTAATGTTACAGTTGGACTAAAAGTGGGGTTGTCCCGCGTCGTTGGATGATAAAGGGTTCACTTGTTTACATTTTTTGAGTTCATCACGGTTTCACTGTTTTGAGAGTTATTGTTGGAGTTTTAAGAATATCTATCGACGATCCAAACTCTTTCACTGTGAAAGACAAAGAACGTTGAAGATCTACTAGATAAGAATCGCCCATCTCCTTCAGACGATCCTTTAGTTTTCTCTCTCTATTTACCTTGTATGGTGCAACCATATAGGGAGTTACAGTCCTGCCTATGCTTATATAGAGTGGAGGGACCAGTTCGAGTTCGGCTAGGATTAGGAGATAAGGCCCAATAAGTCATGTTCCATCTTATAAACCTAATAGTGTACTAAGTTGAGCCCAATAACAAGTGGATCACTTAATTAATATCAAGTTAAACCCAACATTCTTCCACTTAATCCATCTTGTTCCTTATACATCAAATATTCTCTTTGAACTAAACATATAATACTAATATATATATAATTTTGAAAATAACTCTAGAAGATTTGACATCAAGGGCTCAAACTTGAAACGAGAGAACCGGTATGCACGTGTGCGATAACATAAAAACTTGCACATTGTCTCTATTAGATGGAACCCAAATTGCTCAAGTTATAGTATGTCAAATGACAAGGGTCATGACGGTAAATACATTCAATCACACACCACCTTCCATGTACCATGTGTCACCAACATTTCCATAACCCAACACTGTATATGACTGTCTGAATTTCATAACCAAATAGCCTATGCATTAGCCTCATAACATGTATTGAAATCTGTCGCCATGGTGGAAGTAACCGTAAAAGATAACTAGAAGTGAACTTTCGGATATCAAGCAACCACCATAGTCTCTATCAGCATATGCAACAATCTTTAATTGATATGACCTCCTATATGTGAGCATAAGACTACTATGCCTTTAAGATATCCATGACCATAAAGGTCATAGTTGGAACACCGTAGTTTACTGAATTATTATCTTTTACAATAGATACTTTATCATGTGCACATGACTACAAATAGAAACTTTCTAGAATCTTTAAGATGTAAGATTTCTAAGAAAGACCTAAGGAGCCTAATGGTCTAACCTTAGTGTTCTTTAAGTCCAAGGCATACCGGGATACACCTAAATTTTCCATCTCAACAAATTCTAAGACATTAAAACCTTAGTTTTATGTAACAAACAGAGATTACCACTAGCAAGTAATATGTCATCTATACACAAAAGCAAGATAAAATTTACTTCCACTGACCTTTGGGGGCAACAAATTGTCAATTAAATTGACTTTCTTATTTGGATGGGGAATCCATTTTTATAAATTAAAATGCCTTAAACCAAAAATGCCGGTATCTAATCCCACCGATTTGCAACCCCTAAGCATAGGGTGAGGAGTGATGATCATCACGGTGATGTCCACGCGAAAGTTGCTATTGTTCTCAACTAATTATACAACTTTGATGATGGGGTGTTTGGTTACATGATAAATTTTTTTATTAAAAATATATTTTTATAACAAAACATGTTAACATGGGTGTTTGGCAATTATTGTAAAAATTATTTTCTTACAAAAAATTTTTTGGAGAATAGAACCGGATCTTTTTTTTTCTCTAGTGGTCCTCACCTTTTTATAGACATACTTGATTCTCACTTTTTTAATCATATCTCACTAAATATAAATATTTTATGACCTTAATTATCTTACATTTTATTTTAATGGAACATTTTATCGTGAAAAATGTTTAAAAGATTATTGTGCAATGGGGTGTTTGGTTGCCCAATTTTTTTACACATTTTTATGATAAAAATTTATATTAAAATAAAATATAAGATATTAAAGATAAAATTATCATGTTTGATGACATATAATAATAATAATAATAATAATAATAATAATAATAATAATAATAATAATGAAGATCATGTATAACTACATAAAGGGTGAGGGATCATAAAATAAAATCTTCTACGGAAACATTTTTTTGTAATTATTGTCAACCACCTATTTCAACCAATTTTGTTATATGTTTTCTTACATACAGTCAATTTATTGTGTACCCAAACACCCAGAATCATGATAAATTGAGTGTTTGTTATCGTATTATGTTTTTGTAACAAACTTGTTAAAAGAGGTGTTTGCCACCATTACAATTTTATGTTTTTAAAGGATTTTACTTTGAATAAAAAGAGATGCTCACCTTTTTTTATATTGTGGTCTCCCATCTTTGCCTGGTCATACCTCATACCCACTTTTTTTGTCATCACATCCCTCCAAACTTGAACAATTATATGTCACTCTCACAATTTTGTTTTAATATAATTTTTTATTACGAAAGTATATAAAAATTTATGGTCCAACCAAGCACCCTACTCGGTTTTACCCAGGTATCTCCCTTTGCAACCAGATGTGTCCGTGCTCTCTCTCTCTCTCTCTCTCTCTAAATATATATACGTACGTACGCATGCTGTACAGCTTTACTAGTTTCCTTTGAACGTATAACACGTCAAAGCAAGCCCCCTGAATGCACTCTCTTTCGCGAAATCCTTCCCGAGTTTCCTAATCCCACTGGTTTGCTACTGTTGCCCTGAGAAACCCGACCCCCACCACGGTGCACTCTCACATTAATCTAAGCCCACGTCGTAGTTAGTGTTTCAGGATATATAAGTTTATCACATGATAATTAACCCAGACCACAGTGCGTTCAGCAGAAGATGCCTGCCTCTCTTTATAGGGGGTCAAAGAGTGGTGGACTCCATGGACCCTACCCTTCGAACCCCTTCATGTGGCAGTCACTTTGGACGACCGGCTTTGGCCGAGAGATAGCCACGGGAAGATCACGTTTTGAAAAATAATCATGCATGAAGGAGACCAGGAAGCAAGCTTTACAGCATATCTGGAGCTTTGTTTCCCTCAATTGCCTGTGCACCGAGTCTCTCAAACTTCGACACCATAATTAATGTTAAGACTTGACAGGATCTAAGCGGACATTTATATTTTTGATATTCGATGAATTATATCATCTCTTAGTTTCATTGTTTATCGTGATATATGTCAATCAAGACGTCAATGACTAATTCTTGCTTTGACACCATAATTTTAAGATTTGTATAATGTATGTTACTTTTTTTTCTCTCTTAGTATGTTATAAGATATGTTGTTCAGATAGTCAGGTAGATCACCAGTTCTTGCTACTTCTTTGTCTATGTGAACCTCAACGGGAAGCAGCTGAAAGAAGGGGATACTCATGGACTATATGAATATCAGAGTTTGTTGACGGGCTATTTCACTACACTAATTGAAGTTGTTGAAGATACACATCAATCACCTGCATGTTTGCGTGATAATTATGTTGCTATCTAGATATATTCTAGATGTTATTTCTCTATGAACCTCTCAATGGCCTCTGCTGGCTTTGGGGTGTCTTTTTTTATTTTGAGAAAAGACGTCCAATCAACTAAAACTTAGACAATTACATGCGACGGACCCAAATACAGATAAATGAGAGAGAGTTACAATAAATAGAAGCAATAGACAGATTCTAACAATAACAAAACTAGGCATAAAGCTAACATTAGAACAGCTTTGAGGCTTCAACTCTAACTCGATCGAACATTGTGGTGAGAAGTGCTGGACCTGCACACCGATGTGCTTTGATGGTCTAAGTAAAAGGACTCTCATCCAGAAGTCTGATATATGCAGAGAGACCAGATGAACACACACTTTGAAGGTGTGGATGTTGCTCAAACTAAAGTCCCATCAATAACAACATGATAATATAATCGAGTCGAAAGAGGAACCAAAAATAGACCAGTAGATAAACACAAATATGGTATTACACCCGCCTAAAGAGACATGACTAACTCACCTCCAAACACAAAAGGATCTCAAAGAGAGGACAGATGAAGTGGATTAGTCTAACCAGATGCCTAGAAACACTAAGATAGGCGAAAAAAACTAAGGGTTTTGAGGTAAGAACCTCACAGAGTTCCGAAACTCTCAAAAAGAGGGGTTTCAAGGAGACAAAGAAGGAGATTTATCGTGTCCACCAGAAAAATAGGCTGGCCGGAAGAGTAGATGGATTCATCCTAAAAGGAAGTGCCTTCCCCTCATGCCCCCTTTTCCAAGCGAACATCACAAAATCAGCCGAAGCAAGTTCGGCGCACAAACAGGCAGATCCCTGACAACATTGGAATGGGGGGAGGGAAAGTGGTGCTTCCCCCCTCCCTCTCCCCTTCTCCCATGGTGGAGACGGTAAACAGAGAGACCTCCGCGCAAGCGAAACCCATGTTTGCTTCCACCTCGTTGGAATTGTTCTCACCACCGACAGATCGACCAAGGTCGGTGACAGATTCTGCCGCGGAGAGGAGAGTGGTGCATGACATGACTGGGGCGAGATGCTCTACTCTCTATGCTCCTCGATCGGCTTTGGGGTGCTAAGGGTTTACACATTTGAAAAGTAGTTCCCGATCACTTGATTCAATAAATACATGCTTAGCTTGTTTATCATGTTAAATGAGTAACATTGGATTTAAATTACTTGATTAGTTACTCAATTAGATATTTTAACAATAAATTAAATCAAGATTAAACTTGAACCCGGGTTTCATAAATTAACTTAAATTCAATTTTTGTCAGTAAACTCAAGTCAAGCTTGAGCTTAATTATCATATCTCACTAAACATGATAATTTCATAATAATTTTATGTCTTTAGATATCTTTGATTTTACATTTAATATACGTTTTTAGCAGGAGTGATGTAAACAAATTTATTTTGCAACCAAAGAGCGCATAAGAGAGTTTGTTCGATTGATGCCTATCTTACGCCACTATACACAGTGCGGAAGGAAAGTAGATAGGGATGCAGTGACAGTGGTAAGGAGTCATTCTAAAATGAGTGGGAGAATTGATTTCTCAAAAATCTATGATCTTTGTCTCAATTGAAATCAAACGATATATCTAAGAACCAAAATAGAAGAACAACAATTGTATTTTCTTGGGATTTGAAAATTTTTTTAAGCTTGATGAAAAGAGAATGTATCATTGATCTCCAAATCATTCAAGTGCACAGTATTTGATGGTATCCACACAAACATCTTTAAAAGTAGATTCTTCCTTGCACTATACTTGAGAACTTTTTCCAAATGAAACTCCACCATACGAGGACGTCCTCCAAAGGGGGGATATTAAGGACAAAATTCTAACCCTTAGCTTGTTAGGGTTTGGATCAACTCACCATTATTTATAAAGAAAATAAAATTTTTCATAAAAACTTAAAATCTCTATAAATTACTTCCATGTCTCTATATTTATGGATAAGTTCTATTCTGTGTGATATGCTAAACTCAATAGTCTATTTTGTTGAAGCTTAATTTAAATAACAACTTAATTTAAATTAAATTTATCATCTGATAATATATTTAATGACTTTCTTATCATGAATGGTACATGTGACATCCCATGATCCTACAAGACTTTGAAGATATTCTTATCTTTGTTGAGCTTTTCTATTATCAGTTATCGCATGGATATAAATCCTAATTCATCTAATGTCCAAGTCAGATAGGGGTACGGCACTGACAGTCAATCCCTTAACATTCCAACTCTATAAGATCTTATAATCTCTGAATAAGATTAATTGAAAATTTCTCCAATTATCCTATCTACCGTGGCCAAAAATTTAGAAACTTTTCTATAAGACATTCTCTCTCACTTACCGAGAGTGAACAATCTCACGTTGTTCACTCAATTGTCTTTATCGGAATTTTCTTACACTTGATCTATTAATTATATTAGACCATCATAATGATGATTTATAGGTTAATAGTTAAAGTACAAGATATCCCAACTAAGAAATCTTTGGCGACTTAAGTCAAAGATCTAATTATGCAACTGTTATGATAGAAATACTCTGATGGATAGTTAGATGATATCATTCAGAGTTTCTAATTTGATTAGTTTAGCAAACTCATTCTATTATATATATCTCAGTTTCTTTACATTAATGACTAATTAGATTAATCATCCTTATCATATGAGAAAATAACATATTAGTCAATCTGTATTTTTATTGTCTCATCTCATAGATTCTATGATAAAGAATATTTAAATTATATATTTTTAGATAATTGATCTAATGATCATGATCTCATTATTATTCAATCATCATTATATGTGATCAATGACTTCATTACAATACACATATCTAACAAAAATGATAATAAAGAAATGTTAATTTTATTAAAAAAAATAGAACAAGAAATACTCTTTCATAATATATATGATTGAATTGTAAGTTATATATATATAAATATATATATTTCTATTGATTACAAGAACCTAACAATACCGGGAGAACTACTCTTATTATGTCTACCATAATCAAGCTTTCCTTCTCTATTTTCAAGTTGCCACCAACACCTTGAACAAGATAGGGTCATTACAAAGCTCCTTTTGGGCGCTTCATGCAATTGAACACCCCGTAAGCGTCTGTTTTTTGTGCTCTTAATCTAGCCGTGACGGTGAAGTCCACTCTAATCCCAATCACCTGGATTAGTTCACACTTGAGGTGAACTTAAATTTTTTTAAGCCATTAGAATCTTATATAAAGAGAAACTAAAATCAGGTCGAGCAATTGAAGGACGGAGTGAATATCTTATAACCTAGCTAGATATAAAAATCATGATAATTTTCTGCTTACTGCTCTATATTCAACTCCAATTTGTTTTTGCATAGGATTGAGGCGATATATAATATGTTTACGACGTTTGCTTGTTCAATGAGTGCAAACAGTAGCTATTTTCAACGTTTGCTTATCCAGTTGAATTTGAGATGGAAAATCATATACTGTGAGAAACATAGAGAGATGATGCTTACTTTCATTTATTGTCATAAAATTTTTAGTTGGGTAGTATATATGATAAGGTTGATTAATTATATTTTAAGACAGTCACCTAGGGCATGTTTGATATTAGATTAATTGGGATATAAATATGACTTATTCTTACAAATTTATCTCCAAAAAAAGTCTGCCAAAAGGGCCCTTGAATTAATTATCTCGAAGTAACTGAGGGATACCCTTCCATGCAGCGCTGGCTAAAGGTGGAATTACCATTTAGGGGGTGTTCATCATTTCAGCCAGAAGAACACACTACAAGAAAATAGGTTACTAGGGACGGCTGTAAGCCGTCCCAAAAAACCAAAAAGCCGTCGCTAATACATATTAGCGACGGCTTCAAAGCCGTCGCAAACGCGTCGCAAATAACGCCGTCGCCAATAATATTAGCGACGGCTTTTGTTAAGCCGTCCCTAGTACATTTATTGGCGACGGCTTATGAGCCGTCGCATAAGTTATTAGCAAAGCGACCATTTATTGAGGCCGGCTTAGCGACCATTAAGCCAATAAGTTTACTAGCGACGGCGTAAGCCGTCATAAATGATAAGAAGATTAGGCAATGACGAAGTTATTTGGAGACGGAGTTAAGCGTCGCAAATAATCTTAGTAATGCGGCTAGTGAACTGATAACGCCAATAAATTTATTCGGCGACATTGGTACAAAGTAAATGTAAATAACAGCGAAAACGCCATCGTCGCGGGAATTTTACTACGGTATTGCGTGAGCTGTATACCGTCGCCAATAACTTTATTGGCGGCAATGAGTCCCAATATTAAAAACAGCGAAGCATAATACCAGGAGAAAAAAACCGGGTTCGGGATTTTCCTGGTATTCGGTGGTACATTTTTAATATTAGGGCGGCTTTAGCGTCGAATAACTTTATTGGCGTGACGGCTATACACGGCGTCGCCAATAATCAATTTACGAAAAAAAAATAATTTGATTGAGGGATTGGATCAATTATACGATCAATCCGGAAAATCAATCATTCTTGAAAACTTTCGTAAAGATCTAAAATCGGATCTACCCGATCAAAAAATTGAATTATATTAATAATTTCGGTGCCGGATTGCTCGTTTCAAACTCGGAACGGACATAGAATTAGGATGAAACAACACACATTAACATACCAAAATTGAAATTCAAGTGAAATTTAAATTCATATTCACATACCATATTCGTTATAACATTCATACACAAAATGTTTTGATACATATGAATAACATTCATAGAGAGTAAAAAATACATCTTCTATTCATCTTCTTCATCTTCATCTTCATCATCATCTTCACTTTCCTCGGCATCCTCGTAGTCCTCGTCGTCATCGCCATTCATCCTCCTCTGTTTGTTGAGGCGGAGGATGCCCGATGTGGATGGCACATCGGGAGTCGGGAACCTTTGAGTCAAGCCTTCAATGATCGGATTGGGCGATCGAAATTATCTTGAAATGATTTGTTGGTTGTCCGATTGTTGTTTCAATGAAGTTATTTGTTCTTATTAACGTTCATTGATTTCTCCTTGCCTCGCCACTTTGATCTCCTAGCTCTCGAACTTCTTGAGTCGAGCTAGAAGCACCTGCGCTTGACTCACCATACCAAGTGTGGCGAGTTTCACTCGCCCACATCGGATCCGTCTGGTCGATCTCTGGCCAAACACGGATACGAAAGCTTCCTCGCGGTGAGTGGAGGCTGCGATACCCGTGTCATCAGGGATTCGGATCTTTGGGGGATTCATCAATCCTTGCATATTTTCCTATAAATAATATGAATAAAAATTAAAATCCCACCGTGATGAATTGTGGATTATAAAGAAAAATAGGTTATGATAATCAATAATTACCATCATAAGACGACTTTGGTCATTATCCCGAATATTGCTCCATCGAGTTCTTCATGCGTTTGACTCGTACGGAATACCTCGGACGAGTTGGAGGTCGACCTTCTTTTCGTACCTTACGAAAAAATTAAAAATAAAGATAGAGATGATTACGAATAAGAATCAACTAATATGAAATTTTAAGTTTTAACTACTTACAAAGTCTCTTTCTAATGATGTATATTTGTTCTTCCTCTTACGTACGGCATTGTTAATTTGCCGCCTATTCTCGACATTCTTTTCACTCAATGCCTACATATATATATAAAAATGAAACAACATTAAAAAAATGCAAATGAAAAGAATAGGATCTAATTATAGAGGAAATAAAATTTGGAGTTACTCTAGCATCATCTTGACTCCATAAATGGCACATATGATGCCATTGTTCCTCGTTACCTTGTGGAGGAATGTTGGCACGAGCTTCCTCATTTGATCGTACTGTAAAATACTGTACACAAATATTGTTAACAAAAAAATAGTTATCTCGAATTTACATTCTAAATTATATTTTACCTTTCTTTTCAAATGATTTCTTTGTTTTCTTTGCATCTCTCCCATATGCCTTAATATCTGTGCATCCGATTGAGGATTCCGCTCAAAGGTAAAATGTTCTTTGCATTAATATAAAAATGATTAAAAAGTTCACCAAAATTTAGATAAGATGAAGCTACTTGAATGTTACCTCTAAATCACGGAATATGGCATCCTTTTTCTCTGCGGTAGATGAAACCATGTAATTATGCTCCCACAAATCGCAATAAACTGCATTCATAACTCTAAGTACGAGGTAAACTCTGTCCATGTGATCCAAGCCGGATCCTCCTACTAGAACGACGTTGTAGGACTCATCGAGGCCAAGTGTTCGCACAACGTGGCCTTTCTTTGGACCTCTCCACGTCTAGCGTGTAGCTAGTTAAGTATAAATTAAAAATTACAATTAGACAACGACGATTTTTTAAAAAAACTTTTTACTAGCATTTATTCAAATATTTACTGAAGCATGGGAAGATGGACTACTACCATCTGTAGGAGGGCGTCGTCGGAACCGGTGAGAAGGAGTCGAGATGGACTAGGCTCATGGGGTGCCTCCCTGGCCCAGCTCGGAAGCAACACCCCTGGAGGTGGAAGGTCGATCCCTAGATGCTTGAGATTGACCGAGGTCCCACCGCCCTCGGATGGTGTAGAAGTGCGAGATGTCCTACGACTTTTTTTGAAAATTCTCTTCATACGCTCACATAAAAATATTAGGCGGCAATCCCGGCTTATAATTGTGCAATAAAAAAAATTTAGCGAATCCGAGGCCGGATTAGTAATCCGAGCCGGATTGCCCAATCCGAGACCCGTTCAGGGTTCCGTCGGGCAATCCGGCTTCGGATTGAGAAACTTGGATTTTTGGCCAATCCGAGGCCGGATTGCCCAATCCGAGACCCGTTGCGGGTTCGATCGGGCAATCCGGCCAGTTGAGAAACTTGGATTTTTTGTCGAGGCCGGATTGCCCAATCAGACCCGTTCGGATTCCGGCGTCAATCCGGCCAGTTAGGGACTTTCTTTTGGCCAATGTCCGAGGCGGATTGCCCAATCGAGACCACGTTCAGTTCCGTCGGGCAATCCGGCCAGTTATGAAAGCAGATTTTTGGCCAATCGAGGCGGATTGCCCAATCGAGACCCGTTCGCAGATTCCGTCGGGCAATCCGGCCAGTTGAGAAACTTGGATTTTGGCCAATCAGGCGGATTGCCCAATCGAGACCCGTTGATTCCGTCGGGCAATCCGGCCCAGTTGTAGGACAACTTTTTTTGGCCAATCCGAGGCCGGATTGCCTTGTCAGACCGGTTCAGGGTTCGGTCAGGCAATCGGCCAGTTGAAAACTGGATTTTATTGGCCAATCCGAGGCGGATTGCCCAATCCGAGACGTTGCTGGAGTTCGGTCAGGCAATCGGCGGAGTTGAAAACTGGATTTTTGGCCAATCCGAGGCGGATTGCCCAATCGAGACCGGTCAGGTTCGTCGGGCAATCCGGCCAGTTGTGGAACTCTTTTTGGCCAATCCGAGGCGGATTGCCCAATCAAGACCGTTAAGGTTCCGGTCAGGCAATCCGGCCGGATGAAAACTGGATTTTTTGGTCAGAGGCGGATTGCCCAATCCGAGACCGGTGCGGGTTCCGTCCGGGCAATCCGGCGGATTGAAACTTGGATTTTTTGGCCAATCCGAGGCGGATTGCCCAATCGAGACCGTTCGGGTTCCGTCGGGCAATCCGGCCCAGTTGTATGGTTTCTTTTTTGGCCAATCCGAGGCGGATTGCCCAATCCAGACCCGTCAGGTTCGGTCAGGCAATCCGGCGGATTGAAAACGGATTTTTTGGCAATCAGGCGGATTTGCCCAATCGAGACCCGTTGCGGGATTCCGTCGGGCAATCCGGCCAGTTGAAACTGGATTTTGTAATCAGGCCGGATTGCCCAATCGAGACCGGTCGAGTTCCGTCAGGAGCAATCCGGCGGATTGTGGAACAACTTTTTGGCCAATCCGAGGCGGATTGCCCCAATCAGACCCGTTCGGGTTCGTCAGGCAATCCGGCCCCGGTTAATGGAGTTTCTTTCTTAGCCAATCCGAGGCGGATTACCCAATCGAGACCGTTCAGGTTCCGTCAGGCAATCCGGCCGGATGAGAAACGGATTTCTTGGCCAATCAGGCGGATTGCCTTGTCAGAGACCGTTGCGGGATTCCGTCAGGCAATCCGGCCAGTTGAAATTGGATTTTTGGCCAATCCGAGGCGGATTGCCCAATCCGAGACCCGTTGCGGATTCCGGTCGGGCAATCCGGCCCCAGTTGAAAACTTGGATTTTTGGCCAATCAGAGGCGGATTGCCCAATCCGGGCCGATTCGCAGGTTCGTCAGACAATCCGGCCAGTTATGGGACTTTCTTTGTAATCAGGCGGATGCCCAATCGAGACCGTTGCGGGTTCCGTCAGGCAATCGGCGGATTGAGCTCTGGCTTTGGCCAATCCGAGGCGGATTGCCCAATCGAGACCCGTTGCGGAGTTCCGGTCAGGGCAATCGGCGGATGAAAACGGATTTTTTGGCCAATCCGGCCGGATTGCCCAATCGAGACCGATTGCGGGTTCCGGTCAGGCAATCCGGCCAGTTGTAGGACTTTCTTTGGCCAATCCGAGGCGGATTGCTCAATCGAGACCCGTTGCGGGTTCCGGTCGGGCAATCGGCGGATTGGGCTTTTTTGGCCAATCAGGCGGATTGCCCAATAGACCCGTTAAGGGTTCCGGTCGGGCAATCCGGCGGATGAAACGGATTTTTTGGCCAATCGAGGCGGATTGCCCAATCGAGACCAGTGCGGGTCCGTCAGGCAATCCGGCCGGATTGTAGGACTTAGCCTGGCCAATCGGGCGGATTGCCCAATCCGAGACCCGTTCGCGGGTTCCGTCGGGCAATCCGGCCGGATAAACTTTCTTTTGGCCAATCGCCGGATTAACTTTCTATTTGTATGGAATTTGAGTTTCTTGAAGTTGTACATCTTCGTTAAATCAATTACTCCAAATGTTATAGATACGTTAATAAGTTGTTCTTGATACGGTTAGTTTTTCATCTTCACTTTCATTTAGGAAATGTTGTAATAGTTAGGTAGTGATCATCTTGGTAACACCCGTCCTTATTAGAGTTATCATTTACATAAAACTTGTTCCACTTGGCTTGCTAGTGCAACGGGTTCATCAGTTCTAATCTTCTCTGTGTGTTTAATGATATAAAACCATATTCATTAACCTTAAAACCTCGATCATTATCATGTACATCCCACCATTCACATTCGAAAAGTGTTAAACGGCTATTCGATCGAACGATATCTCGATTATATCTAATATTCGTCCATAATAACCGTCATGACCAGTTGAAGATGGTCATTTACAATAACACCACTTAGTTGAGTTGATTTGGTTGAATCGGATTCCAATGTTAGAAATCTAAATCCATTACATATATAACCGTTTAATGACGAGGCAAATCTCGGCCGACTAAGTGATAAAATCTCCGGCTCCTTGGTATATCTAGAAGAACCTATATTTCTTAACTCTTGAATGTGTGTTACTGAACCACACGAAGAAGTTTTCTTGCGTAGTTGGTCTATTTTTAAGAGCATCACTATGAGATTGACGAAAATAATCGATGTCATCAACTTGATTTAACACGTATGCATGTATTAGCTTGTTGTTCTCTTTAAGTCAAATTTTAGGCACACGCTTTGCATCTCGAAGGGCGACCAATTGGTTTGAATATTGAACTATCATCCGTATCAACTTCTTCGAACCACCGTCGTAGTTAGATCTCTACTATATTCACTCGTATCACGCATATATGTTGAAATAAGTTGGGTACACTCCTCGAACCAAGTAGCCCTGGGCAATAGAACCTTCAACTCTCGCCTTGTTGCCCGCATAATCTTTGAGCCTCTTTAAATATCTTTCAATTGGATACATCCATCGGTATTGAACTGGTCCGAGACATTCTTGCCTCATAAGCCAAATGCACAACTAGGTGAATCATTACATCGAAGAATGATGGTGGAAAAATTTGTTCCAACTTGCCTGATATTCTGCAATCTTTGTCTCCCAATCTCTCGAAATATTCTTGTTAAAACCTTAGCGCGAGATGATCTTAAAATGCGGCATAACTCTACAATAGGACTCGGTACATCCTTCGGCACATTTCCTTGAAATGCCAAAAAGGAATAATTATTTGCATCATCACATGACAATCATGACTTTTTAAACCACTTTAATTGTTCGGACACTTAAATCTACACATCTACTAAATTCGACGAATAACCATCCGACTCGAACATTCTTAATGAATTAAAGTATTCTAGACTTTTGATCGTTGCTAAGTTTATAAATTGCATCTGGAAACTTTGATGAACCCTCGTACGGATGTAACTCGGGACGAATATTTAAATCTACTAAATCTTTAAGTGAGTTAGTGTCCTTGTCGATTCTGATAGGTTAAACATCTCTAATATATTGTCGCACACATTCTTCTCGATATGCATGACATCCAAATGGTGCTTAGAATGATAAGAGATGACCAATATGGGAGTTTCTCAAAAAATATACTCTTCTTCTTCCAATTTTATTCTTTGACAAATTTTTCCTTAAGTTCTCTAAATCTTTCTTAAACGGTTTTAGAACCTAATAGTGTCCATCTCCTTTTGTTGCCTCCATAGGTCATATCCGTAAGTATCTTTGGTGCTCCCTTCACGCATCGTCGACCATCGAAAGATGCTTATCTTGGTTCTTTCTCCACTTAGATGTGCTCTGGTAGGCAGAGCGATGACCAAGGTAGCATTGTTTTCGACTATGGGTAAGTCGAATGGTATGTGTTTCTTCGTTACATATAGGACACGCCAATTTTCCTTTAGTACTCCATCCGGATAAATTTGCATATCCGGGAAATCATTTATCGTACTAAAAGTAGGACTTTCATTATGAAAATCTCTTTCTTTTCGGCGTCATAAGTCTTAATCCAATCTCCACAAATCTTTTAGCTCTTCCACCAATGGTTGTAAGAATACATCAATATCATTTCCGGGAGCTTTCGGACCGGGAATTATTAATAATGATATCATTGTGTATGTGGCTTTCATACACATCCACGGTGGTAAGTTGTACACCATTGTAACAACGAGGCCACACACTATATTTTGAAGACATTTGACGAATGGATTAAAGCCATACGAAAGCCAATCCAATCCGAATGTTGCGTTTCTCTAGCATGATGCAGATAAAGTTCATCCACCCTTTTCCAAGCGGGAGAATCGGCGAGGATGACGCATTTCACCCTCTCAATTGATATGATCGTGATGTTGTGCCATGTCATCCACTTAGCCGTATTGGATGATATGAATAAACGCGCAACCTAACTCCTAATGGAAAATAATGTAAAACTTTTTGTGCTATTTTTTTATTTTGATTTTTAGGATCATTTTTATATACGGAGGTGTTACAATATGGACAAACATTTTTATCTTTATTCTCTTTCCAAAATAGAATACAATCATTTTTACATGCATGAATTTTCTCGTAAGTAAGTCCCGATTCCTTAACTAATTTCTTAAGCTCATACCAATTATCGGGAACACATGCCCCATTAGGTAAGACTTCCTTAAATAAAGATAATATCATATCCATACATTTTCTAGTGAGACCATTAATGGACTTAAGTTGAATCAACTTTAATATAAATTTTAATTTAGATACATTTTTAACACCTTCATATAGAGGTGTTTCAGAATCTTTTAATAATTTAGAATATTGAAAATTATCTTCATTGTGTTCTTCCTCATTATGTCGAATAGAAGATTCGTTATTTTGAATATCTTGTAACATTTCCATTACCTCATCATCTACATAATTATCTTGTGGTTCATTTAAAATTGAAATGTCCTCGTTTATCATATTGACTTCAATTTCGCCATGGCATATCCATTTTTGATAATTTAACCATATACCATTGCATATTAGGTGTTCTTTGACAACATTTCTTTTAAAAATAAATGTATTACAACATTTTTTACAAGGACAACGTATTAGATCGTTATGTTGTCCATGTCTAAATTGTATTCTAGAATCATGAAAAGAATAGTTTTAAAAATTCTTCGATTCCTTCAATATATCTAGAATCTAATCTATTAGGAATATGCATCCATGATTTGTCTAAGTTACTCATCTTAATTTGTCGAAAAGATTGAAATACAATGAAGAAATGTTAATTTAATAAATAAATCAATATATAACCGAACCTCCATAGAAAGAAGAAACTCTCAGTATATATCTCGATTGAAGTTTCTGAAAAAGAGATAAAATGATCAAAATTAGACTTGTTGTTGAACAATAAATGTTTATACATACCAATTCAATGTTTTTCTCATAAACTAATAGTTCGACATGACAACTAAGAATTCGGATTTGTTATATTAAGTTAAAACAGAAACAAAAAATTATACAAAATCAATAGTTGGAAGTCCAAAGGTCCTTAAAATAAGTAACCAAATCAAGAACTAATAATTCAAAAATTGAATATCCTTAGTACGAAGACACTTTTGAAATCCTAAAAAAAAAATGCAAATCGAATTCCCAAATTCACAACTCTCGGCGAAAGTTCAAATCGAAAATCTCGAAACTTGAAAAACTCATCAAGACGAGAAATTTCAATCTCGAAGTTTAAAACCTGCCAAATTTCAAATATGAAACTCCGGATATCAAAATCCCAAATCGCCAATATCACCGATAAAGAAATCTCCAAGTTCTAGAATTTGAATCAAGAATCCCAAATCAACTCTTAATTTGAAACTTCAATCTCTTGAACAAACCTAAATCTCCCGATACGAAATTCAAAGCGAAAATCCCAAACAAAAAAATAAATCCTTAACTTGAAACTTTGTGGTTCGATCTATATACCCAAATATCACGAATCACTTGAAGGCGAAAATGTCAAAGCCCAAATCAAACAATTGAAATCTTAAAATTGCCACTGCGAAATCTAAAACGAGAAAAATGCGAATATTTTTTGATGCGGAATCACAATCAGAATCTCAAACTCCCTCGATACGAAACTTCATGTTTCAAACAAAAAAAATGAGATCTCGGAATTCTTCCTTGAAGTTTAAGCTCTAAAATCTCGAGGTTTACGGCATCTGAAATTTTCAAACGAGAAATTATTCTAAGGCTCATTCCGTGATTAAATAAATTATGCACCTATCTACCTTTGTTCTATCTCGTAAATAATTAAAGTGATCAAGGTGCTACATAATTGGTTTGAGGAGGTCCTAACCTATTAATTTGTTAGGGCTATTTGGCACATATATGCTTTGTGATGTATATAAAAAAAATTAAAATAAAATTCGTTTGTTGAAGATGTATACCTCGAAAGGAGGTTCGATTAACCCTAAGTAGGGTTTAAATCTAGCACAAAGGAGGTGGCGGCGGCGGCGGCGGCGGCGACACCCGCGGCGGTGACGGAGGTAGCTCTCCGTGCCCTACGCGGAAGGGGGCAAGCCGGCGGCGGCGGCGACAGCGCCGGCCACGGCGGCGGCGGCGGCGGCCGGCGGCGGCGGCGGCGGCCGGCAGGCGGCGGCGATGGCTGAAGCGGCGGCGACCGGCGGCGGCGGCACCGAACGGTGAGAGAGAGAGAGAGAGAGAGAGCGCGGCGGGGGGAAGAAAAGGAGGGCGGCGAGGGCTTTTTTGAGCTTATTGGCGACGGCTTTTGAAGCCGTCGCCAATAACGAGATAAGTTACATTGGCGACGGCTTTCGCGCGTCGCCAACAAAAGTCGACCGTTCGACGGTCACCATGGATTAGTGGCGACGGCTTACGCCGTCGCCACTAATGTTATTGGCGACGGCGTATGAAGCCGTCGCCAATTTTCCGAGGGAAAAAATCCGCACGGGGCGTTTTACGGGTATTGCGGCCGGCAAGCGTGTGCTCTTATGTTAGTAGCGACGGCGTATCAGCGTCGCCGGTTTTCGAGAAAAAAAACCCGCCGGTCGTTTTACGAGTATTGCGGCCGGCTTCGACCGTCGCAAAAACCATTATTTTCGACGGCTTAATTGAGCCGTCGCTATTTACCAAATATTAGCGACGGCGTTAATTTAGCCGTCGCTTTTATCATTATTGGCGACGGCTTATAAAAGCCGTCGCAAATAACCCGTCGCCAATGACCCAGTTTCTTGTAGTGACATGATCAAACTTGATACCTTTATAGCCTGTCTATCACCATTAATTTTGAAAATAATATTGGCAGAAATAAATCATCAATAGGCATTTAGCTACAGTATCAACTTTAAAACTTGTAAAACAAAATACTCTATTTTCTAAAAGCATTAATGTCATATTTTACAATTTTTGATACTCTAACCAACATGGCAATTAGTTTTATTGGGTTTGAGTTAGATTAGTCTTATAGTTTAGTTCAATTTCTTGAACCGATAAAATAGAACCAAACTATCAACCAAACTAATTTTTTTGTTGCATGATAATAAAGATTTTTATTTTAATTTTAAAAATTACAATAAAATTATTGTTTGTAAGGTGTTTGGCCAATGCTTTAACTTTTTTTGAAAGTTTTCTATCACTCAACACATCATTGAAAAAAAGTGGTTGATACCTCAATTTTTTAATCACGCACTCCCTCTCCCCCGACAAACCTTCACGGCGTGCTCTCTCTTGAATCCGGATCACCTCAATCTCATAGTGGAGGGGACACCATCAGTCCCCAATCATAATAAGCCATAACCCCCAATGCCACTTAGGTAACAGCACAGTAACAGGTAAGTAATGGTGAATCGCCTGTTACTGAATGGTTACTGAAATCAGTGTAACTCGTTACTGAAGACAGTGTAACTTGTTACTGAACTTTACTGAAACCAATTTAAGTCATTATTGAACCGGTTGATTCAGTAACGATTTAGTAAGGGTTCAGTAATAACTGGTTCATTGTTACTGAACTGTCACTAAGTGACATGGGGGGTTGCAGTATATCTTGACTGGGGACTACCCTTCATTGTGGGACAACTGAGGTGATCTAAACTCATCTCTCCCCTAAGCCCCTTTTTTCTCGATATTGATGGCAATTCCTCACCGTAGATGGAGGTGGAAACAACTCTTTGACAGGACCCAACTACCGCTTGCAGAGGCCGCAGACCCTCAGGAAGGCAGCAGGCTCCACGGCGAAGTCATCAGAGTTCCACTGGGGGTTCTTTGGTGACACCATCCACCACAAGCATTGGTGTTGGTGGTAAACGTACTGCAGTGGCTAGCTGTTTACTAGCATGGAAGGAATTTTGTCGAAACTAGTTTGTTGGCGCCTAGTAGCCACGGCGGGGGCCGGCTTCTAGTGGTAGTGCTATTGCTATAGCGGGGAGTTACCAGGATGGTGCTGGGGCTCCTCCACCGTGCCCAAGTCAAAGGTGATATTTGTCAGGCTAATGGTCCTCCTCATGGTTGGGCGAGGTCTCTTCCTTCATCCTCCCCCCAATTTTTTTTTCATTAATATCTTCCAATATCCTTATCGGCGGAAAATAATGTTATTACGAAACACCCTATTATTATTTTTAAAAATTTAAAAGTTTTTTCCAAACACCATAATATCATAGTTTGTACTTTTAAAAATTGTCATGTGTTTACAATACATTTTTTTGTCGTGAAGTCATGTAAAAAATAAAATGTAACCAAACACCCCATAAGTAATTGAGGTACCTATTTTATACATATATTTTATCATCAAAATATAAACATGATAGTTTGACTTCTAAATTAGTTTGGGGCCGCCGGCTCGTTCCGCACCCCTACTCCCCTAATTACTCAAAAAAAACACTACAGTAACACTATAATTACTATGTTAGTTAAAAGTACATTATAATATTAAATAGCACACAATTATTAACTTTTTATTTTTTTTATTAATCTTTTGTAATATATTTTTAATTCATTAATAATATTATTAAGTGGTTAATAACATATAACATGAGTTATTAAGTAAAAGTAAAGAGTTTAATAAAAATATGCACCATTTAGTAATATAGTATAGGTTAAATGAACACAATGTCCGTTTCAACACACCTTAGGTCGAGTCAAATGTTCGTTTTAACACAAGGTCCATTTTTTTCAAATTTTTTCATATCCACTCCAATTTCTATGTAACTGTAGGTGTGGAGTTAAAAAGAAAAATCAAAAGACAATCGTGCCCTTCCGTTACATATCTAGGTGAAAGGTCTTTTAGTTCGTACCAAATTATTTTTCAAAAATAAAATTATTAATTTTTTTGAATCTACCTATAGTTGAAAATATGATATCGTTGTGTACATTGACATTAAGCCTTAAAAATATTTTTAATAAAAATATTATATACAATAAATTTTTTCTTAATAATATAAGATATATAATGAAGATTTTAATATTTTAAGATGATGTTAGATAAACCATTATGTCTTATAAAATATATTTAATTCAATTTCCAATATTGCTGGACAACTTTGCATCTAATAAATAAGTAAATTATTATAACTTTTATCATTAAAAAAATTTAAATATAAAAAATAACTTTCCATGCATTAACTCTTCACGGACGTTGCTGCCTGGTTAAATGGAACGGACTCTAACGTTAAATGAACAATGGAAATCGGATTTAATATTAATGCACTTTTGTAAACGGACATAACATTAAAGTGACTTTCTTATATAGTTCTAGTGTTAATTTTCTTTATAATATATCTTTAACCGTGATGTTTCTATCTTAGTAAGTGGGGGAGGAGCATCATGACAGCTTGTGCAGGTTGAAGACAGCGGAAGTCCCCTCCACCAAGGGGTTGATCCAATCATTTTTTTGGGTCGGTCGGCCAGTCTTGACCCCAAGATCCCGACTTGACATTTTTTACTTTATTATTTATTATTTATTATTAGGACTTGATTTCAATGTTGTTCGACTCGATTTATTTCTGTGGAGTTGGAATTATCTATGGAGAGCACAGTCACAATCTTTAATAAGAAGTAATCATAATCCTCAAACCCTTTAAGTGGTAGTCTAGTTCGTCTCTGAGGTTACATGAGATAAATCTCTTGACCTCCTAACAAAGAGAGTGATGTGATGAATATTTTAATGATGATTCAATAATATTTAATGATAATTTGATGCTATCACATCAACTTCGAGAGATCTCTTAAGATGAAATAGACTCTTTGAGTGACAATTCAATTAAATGAAAACTATCATTTAAATAACCATAATTGAATTGTCAGGATTATAATTTTTATTAAAGATCGATACTGTTCTCCCTGCCCAGAACCGGACTCATTTTTGGTATGGGAACAGCTCCCGAACCGAGACCCGCCTACCTTGGTCGAGAGCGGATCACCTCAGTCCCACGGTGGAGGGAGAAGCCTCAGTCCCCAATCAGACACGACCACATACCCTCGCCACTTAAGTGGCGGTTCAAGAACCGGTTCGGTGAATCGCTACCGAAAAAGGTTGAACCGCTACCGAGGCCTTACTAACTCGTTACCAATGGGTAGTGAGTTACAAAGATGTCGGTAACGGTTCAGCTTTTTTCGATAACAGTTCAAAACTTTTTAAGTTATATTATTGAACCGTTGTTAAACCACTACCGAAAAAGGCTGAACCGCTACCAACATCTTACTAACTCGTTACGGACAGATAGTGAGTTACAAAGGCTTCGATAATGGTTCAACCCTTTTTTGTAACAGTTCACCAAACCGATTTTTGAACTACCACTTAAGTGATGGGGTATGTGATCACCTTTGATTGGGGATCGAGACTACTCGGTCACCGTGGGACTGAGGTGATCTTCACGGTGGGACGGAGGTGATGGGCACTCTTTAAAATCACCCCTTTGCGCCACCTACTCCGCCTCCCCACCGCACCGCTTCTCTTCCTCTTCTGGCCTTCCGCCTTCCGTCTCGATCGTATGTCCGCCTCCGGCGTCTCTGATCTCGGGGAGGCAAAGCCCGGCGACGCCGACGCTCCTCCGGCCGGTTCCTCTGCGGCCGGAGCACCCAAAACGGCTGCCCCCTCGTTCCCGCCGTCGCCGGCGGCTGCAGAGACGGCCTCCTCCGGCGAGAAGAGAGGGAGGAGGAAGCCGGCAGGAGCCGGAAGCTTTCTCGGCGTGAGGCGGCGGCCATGGGGACGATACGCGGCGGAGATAAGGGACCCCGCGACCAAGGAAAGGCACTGGCTGGGAACTTTCGACACGGCCCAGGAGGCCGCCATGGCGTACGACAGGGCTGCCCTCTCGATGAAGGGCGCCCAGGCCCGAACCAACTTCATTTACCGGGACGCCGCCTTCGGCAGAGCTCTCGCGACGCGCCCGACGCCGCAGCCGACGCCGGCGCTGCTACACCAGCAGGCACCGTCGTCGTCGTCGTCGTCGTCGTCGTCCTCGCCGTCGCCTGCGCAAGGCTTCCACCGCTCCCCGTTCCTCCTGGGCATGGCTCCGCAGGCTGCTGCACCGCCGCCCCACGTCCGGGGCAGCCCCGCACGCGGTGACCTAACAAACCCAGCGTTCCGAGCTGATCGCGCAACATGCTCGCCGGAGGCGCCGTTAGACGGCGATTCCGCCTTCTTCTTCTTCCTTTCTTCCTCCGGCGACGGCGATGCGTCCGGTTATCTGAGCAGCATAATCCCCAAGTGCTGCCTGCTATCCGCTTCAAGTCCGAACCCGGCGACGACCTCCCCGGCCGGCCAGGAGAACCGCCGGGATTGCCCGTTTAACCTCCCGCTTCAATGCCATGACTCCGGGGCGACAGATGGTTATGCTGGTGGAGTGACGAGCTCCGGCACCGCCGCCGCCATCTCCGCCGCAGAGGGGACGAGCTCGGGCTGGCGGACCGTTGAGCCGTCGTGGGAGGAGATGTTCGGTACGTGCACCGGCGGCGCCATGGGTGGGGGCACGAACTTCTGCTCCTTGTGCCAGAGCTCTCCGTGCGGGTCGGTGCCCCAGGCACCCGGTAGCACCTCTTCGCCGGCGCCGTCGGTTTCCTCCATGGCCGACGCTGGCGTCGACGAGGGCTGTCATCTTTCCGATCAGCCGAGCAATAGGGCTGTGATATGATTAGTTTTTCTCCTCCTGCCATCGAGAGCGGATCACCTCAGTTCCCGGGTGGAGGGAGCTTCCTCAATCCTCAATGGCGTGGTGTCGCGGAAAACGAAGCGTCAGTGCGCTTTAAATATGGCTAAAAGTAGATATGACGTCGCTCGGTAGTGGGTAAATAGAGGGTCGGTAGTGTGTCTTTGAAGCCTCGGTAGCTCGGTAGTGGGTACATAGAGGGTCGGTAGTGGGTCTTTGAAGCATCGGTAGTTCGGTAGCGAGTTGATAAGCGGTCGGTAGTGGATTCTCAAGGCTCGGTAATGAGTTAATAGAGACTCGGTAGTGGGTCTTTGAAGTCTCGGTAGCTCGTTAGCGAGTTGATAAGTGGTTGGTAGTGGATTCTCAAGGCTCGGTAGTGGGTCTTTGGAGCCTCGGTAGCAAGTGTAACAGGTCTCGGTAGCGAGTCTTTAAAGACTCGGTAGCAAGTGTAACAGGTCTCGGTAGCGAGTCTTTAAAGACTCGGTAGCAAGTTAAACTAGGCTCGGTAGTGGATTAATAGAGGGTACTACCGAGCTACCGAGGCTCCAAAGACCCACTACCGAGCCCCTATTTACACACTACCGAGTTACCGAGACTTCAAAGACCCACTACCGACCCTTTATTTACCCACTACCGAGCTACCGAGGCTTCAAAGACCCACTACCGACCCTCTATGTAACACTACCGAGCTACCGAGGCTTCAAAGACACACTACCGACCCTCTATTTACCCACTACCGAGCGACGTCATATCTACTTTTAGCCCTATTTAAAGCGCACTGACGCTTCGTTTTCCGCGACACCAGGTGTCCTCACGTCATTGAGGACTGAGGGAGCTCCCTCCACCCGAGAACTGAGGTGATCCGCTCTCCCTGCCATCTGCTTTGAAAATCTCTGAGGTGCAGTTTGCCGGAGACTGCATGCATCTCCGACTTTTTTTAAGAAAATTGACTTCAAGTCTGATTAAGAAAATCAACTTAATACTGATTTATTGACCAAATTTATATAATATGAGATCTATTTTCACCGAATTCTATAATCATAGGTTCACTTTACCTGTTTCTGTTGAATGCCGTCGATTTCCAAAATGCCCTCTCTTGAAAATTGGGGGTAGATGTCACGGTTGATTGATAGCTCAATGTGAGGCAGACAATGGCGAAATAGAATCGTCTAAGTAGAGGGGAAGAAGGACGACCAGAGTGGTGGAAGCTCGTCATCTATTTTTGAAATAACGTAGTTTTTTTTTAAATTATAAAAATAACGCACAAAAATTGCACTTTAACCCAAGTCGGTATATCAGACCGAAAATTACAAGTCGGAGTCAAGAAGTCCGACTTGCTTTAAAGTCGGACAAAAAAATTACGAATTTGAAAGTCGTAGCATCTACTACTTTTAACTTAAATTTTTTAAATTTTTTTTTGCATGCAGAGCATTAAATGCTTGTATAGATTCGTAAATTTTTTATTATAGGAATCGAATTTGTCCGATCCACTTGGACAGGTGAATTCGTGGCGCTTGATACTATAACATTAGATTTTTAAATTTATCAAAATAAATAATTTTTTACAATGGACGATCGAGATTGTTTTGAATTATTAATTTTTTGGAGTTGAAATTCAGAAATTCAAAAATTTAATCCTATAATTTTCAACATTTTGAATTCATTGAACCAAACGGATCGTTAAAATTCAACTCCAATAATTAGCAATTTATGAATCTATACAAGCATTTAATGCACTGCATGCAAAAATAAAAATAAAAAAATTTACGTTAAATGTCGTAGATGCCCTCTACGACTTTCAAATTCGTAATTTTTTCGTCTGACTTAAAAGTAAAGTCGGGCTTCGTGACTCCGACTTGTAATTTTCGGTTTGAAGTCGGTATTTTATTTACCGACTTGGGTCAAAGTGCGTTAGTTTTGTAAATAAAAACTTTTGTGCGTTATTTTTATAATTAAAAAAAACTACGTTATTTCGAAAAAAACTCCTCCCACCGCCGCGGGACTTTGCTGCCGCCGCCGCCTCCACGGCACCACCCTTCACCGTGTGTTTGCTGCCGTCACCAGCCTCCAAGCCTCCCATGGGTTGGAGTGCCACCTCGTGGGACCGGATCCTCTGTGCACCTCGGTGTGCACCTCAATGCACACCACTTCTTAAATTCATCTAATTATGTGATCAAATTAGTTATTGTAATCATTTTTAAGACCGTGAATATACATATATATTATGTATTGATAAAAAAAGTAATATTAATATTTTTTTAATTTATACTATTTTGTAAATTAATTATATATTTTAATTGAAATAAATATGTATAAAATATATTTAATGTTGATTTTCATAAAATATAACATCACATATTATATATGTATATTCACGGTCTTAAAAATGATTACAATAACTAATTTGATCACATAATTAGATGAATTTAAGAAGTGGTGTGCATTGAGGTGCACACCGAGGTGCACAGAGGATCCGGTCCCCACCTCGTCCCCTTCCGAAACTCGTGCTCCACCTCACCCTATGCCTACTTCCTCTATACGCCGTATCCTATTCCGGTACACAACACCTTCCTTCCAAACCACTTCTCTCTCTCCTAGGGTGGCACGCCGGGGGAAAGTCCTTGGACATCGGAAGTAGATGCGACTATCGAGAAGAAGAAGAAAAAGAAAGCAAATTATTGCAGCATGGCAGAGGATTGTCCACGTGGGTTCCTGGCAGTGAATTTCGCTGCTAAGGGAGACGTGACAATGGGGGTAGCAACAGAATGTGGGTGAGGGTGCATATGTGAGATTTTTGGGTGATTTTTTATGTATATAGGTGATTTTTTCTGGTTTTTATGTATACATGACTATATTTTGGCGATTTTTTTTGTAAGGAGGTGATTTTTTCTATCTTTTATGTAAATATGCTTATATTTTGGAGATTTGTTGTATATACAGGTTGATGTTTTATGACTTTCTTATATGTATACATGTATATTATTTTGGTGAATTTTTATGTATACCGGTGAATTTTTCCGAATTTCTTGAATACATGACTATTTTTTGGTGACTTTTTATGCTAGCAGCAATTTTCTATTTTTTATGTATACATGTTTATGTTTTTGGAGATTTGTTATGTATACAGGTTGATTAGACATGAAATTTTAATGAGTATATATATATTTATATAATTTATGTATTCAGCTTGATTTTATTGATTTTTTATGTATAAATGTCAATTTTTTTGACGATTTTTATGCATACAGGTTAAAGTTTTCTACTTATGTATACATCCATTTACTGGCAATTTTATACACTCAAGTTGATTTTTTCTGATTTTTAAACACTTAAAATTTTATGTCTGGTTCAACGTTGCTGACGGACATCTCTTTACCAAGTTGAGAGGGTGAAAAAGTTCATTTATACCTTCACTTTCCACCTCCACTCTTGATTCCGTGTAAATTGGACTTAACATGGTCAAATTTAGTGAAAACGGACCTAACATTAACATGATATTTTGACAAGAGTAAGTGTTAAACAGTGTTGGTTGAATCGGACCTTTAATTCATTTCACCTTTTTTTTAACTAACACACTTTTGTTAACCTAACACACTAAAATTTTTAATTGCAAATCTAACACACTTTGCTCAAAGTCGAGTTTTCAAACCTTGATTTCAAACAAAAACACTAATGATGTTTAATTAATCATAGATTAAGTTAGTTAAAGTCATTTAAAAAAACTCAATTTTTAAAAACCAAGTTGTGAAAACCCGACTTTTGAAGAACGGTGGACGGTTCCTTCAGAAATCGAGTTCTAAAAATGCGACTTCTAAAGTCGAGTTTTGGAAACTCGACTTTGATTCAAAATCTGGAAAAAAAGAGCTGCATTAGGTGGCCCAAAAATTGAATTTCAACCTACAAATTGGGTTTTATAATAATTTTTCAAACACATTGAACGTACAAATTTCACAAATAAACAATTCAAGAAACTATATACAAAATAGACTGGATCCCCTTAGGAGGCCTCCTAAGGGGGTTCAGTCATGCCACACACATTTTGTTGATGTGATAGATGATGTGATGTTGATGTGATGAGCATTAAATATGATATGACACCTGTCACATCAACAAAATGTGTGTGGCATGACCGAACCCCCTCAAGAGGTCTCCTGAGGGAGTTCAATCAGGCCACACACATGTTGATGTGACAGATGATGTGATGGATATTAAATATGATGTGACACCTGTCACATCAACAAAATATGTGTGGCCTGACCGAACCCCCCTCAGGAGACCTCCTGAAGGGATTCGATCTCTTTTGTATAGAGACTGGATCCCCTCAGGAGGCCCTCCTAAGAGGATCCGGTCATACCACACACATTTTGTTGATGTGATAGATGATGTGATGTGTATTAAATATGATCTGACACTTGTCACATCAACAAAATATGTTGAGTATATATTCCAATCCAACCATCCATTCCATACACTTGTCCATACATAACACAAAAACACAACTCCATTCCATTCCAACACAAACACACACAACTTCTTCCACACATAATGAAGTCTACCAAACACTTTCCAAATATACACACACTTGTCAATACATACAACATATCGATACCATATAACGATTTGAATAAATTGAAAGGAAAAAACACATTTCATAAATACACTGTAAGGAATCGTCCATAAAAATTTGGTGCAGCGAGAGCGACGATTCCTATGGGTTCTTTTAAATCTGTCTCAATTGGAACCGAACGGCGAAAATCGAAAATTGATCAAATTGAGTTCGAATATACCTGATAGGGATTCATATAATCTCATGGAGAGGAAGGATATGAGCTTCTCAAGCTCTTCAAACCGTTCAAGTGTTCGGTCTCCAACAGTATCCACACGAACTTCATCTAAAGCAAGTTCTCCCTTTGCGTCGGCCTCGAGAACACTTCTCGAACAGAGCTCCATCGACCATGAACACCTTCTAGAGAGAAGAGGAGGTAGGGAGGAGGCTAGGGACATGGTTTTCACCCTTGGATTGATAGGGTTTGGCTGAAACCATTAATATTTATAGAGAATTTTGGAATTTTTCATAAAAACTCAAAATCTCCATAAATTATGCCTTTGCCCCTGTACTTGTGGATAAGTCTTTTTGTGTGTGACCCACTAGGCCCAATAGCCTATTTGGTTGATGCCTAAATGAAATAAAATAATTTGATTTAATTAAATTAAATTCGTTATCTGATAACAGATTAATCGACCTACCGATCTTGAAAGGTACAAGCCACATCCCATGATCCCAAATGGCTATGGGGATAATCTTATCTCTATTGAGTCTTTTCATCATCAATTACCGCATGGATATAAATCCTCATCCATCTAATGTCCCGGTCGAAAAGGAGTACGGCATCGACTGTTAACTCCTTAGTGTACCGACTCTATAAGATCTTGTACTTGGAATTGGATCAATTGGAATTTGTAAAACTCCTTTTCCAATTATCCTATCTACCATGGCCAGGGATTCAGAGTACTATCCCATAGGACATTCACTCTCACTTAGCGAAAGTGGATGAACCCTCGTTGTCTGCTCAATTGTCTCTATCGGGCTTTCCTTGTACCCGATCCATCGCTATACTGGACCATCTAAACGTTGATCCAAAGTCAATAGTCAAAGCATAAGTTCCACCTAACAAGGTATCTTAGGTGACTCAGGTCAAAGGTCCAACCATGCAATCGTGATGATAGAAAATCCTGATTGACAGTTCGGTAAGATACCATTCAGGGTTTCTAATTTGGTCAGTTCAGTGAACTCATTCAACTAATGAGCACCTGTATGTGTATCTTAGTGTCTCCACACTAATGACTAATGAGATCGGTCATCCTCATCACATGAGAAGACATCACATACACTAGCCTATTCGGATCCTTGATGTCTCATCTCAAGTATCCTATGACTAGGAACATTTAGATCAATTGCCTCTAAATGATCAATCTCATTATCATGATCTCATCATGATTTAATCATCATTGCATTTGATGAAGGACTTCATTATGATATTCGCATATAATAAGAGCTTATAATGAAGATTTGCCTAATTAATTGAATGAGATATATGTAGAAATCTTGAATCATATCATATATGATTGACTTGTAGGACATACATTTCTATCATACACTACATCTTAATCACAACAAAATACAAGTTTTCTACTTCACCTCTTACTACAATTGTGTCTTTTCCTCCAGTGTCCTCGTCATCACTCTCTATGTAAACATTGCTTGCAACGGTGTTATTAATTCAAGTGATGTCTTCACGGTGAAAGGTGCAGGGTAGAATCGGGGGGTGAATTTCGCGGGGTAAAACCTAACAAAAGTTGGGTTTTCAAAACTCGACTTTTAACTTGAGTAAACAAAACTCGACTTTCAACTAAACCGCCGCAACCGTCATTAGTCGCTGCGGTTAAACCATTCTTGATCAAAATCGAGTTTTGAAAACTCGACTTTGAGCAAAGTGTGTTAGATTTGCAATTAAAAGTTTTAGTGTGTTAGTTTTAAAAATAAAAAATGTGTGTTAGTTAAAAAAAAACTCATGCATCTCCTTCATTTTGTCATGGCTTTTCCTGTTTCCGGATGCTCATCTTCTCAAATCTTCTTTTCCACAGAATGAGAGATGGGGAAGAGCCCACCGTCTCTGGCTAGCTAAATTGCCAGGTTAGAGTGCTAAAAATGGTGCTTTTAACATTTTTTATATTAATATTTTGTTTATGTTATAAATTTTAAAATTGATATTAACAGAGAAACACCGTGATTTATATTTATTTTATGACTAATAATGATGTAGGTATCAAACACTACTATCAAATAGCTAAGTTTTAAGGTATCCACATTTGTCCATAAGATCTTGGTTCAATTCAACTAAGAGATGGGCTTGGAGTTCCAAGGGTGTATATGGTCGCATAATAAATACTTTGATGATAAAATTTTATATTGAAATAAATCTAATGCCTATTTAGTTAGATTATCAAAAATCGTACTATATATCATTATTGATATTGATGAGATCATATGTAGGTAACAAAAAAGGTACGGACCATGTATAATGGAAGGTGAGGGATTTGCAATCACCTCTTTTTTAATATAAAATGGAATCCTATGTTAAATTATAACTTTGTAATGACTGTCAAAAATTTTTAATAAATTTTTATCCCCATAACATATTTTACAACAAAAATTTAATTTGTCATGCAAACAAACTTAATTTGTCATGCAAACAAACTCCACATTATGGGGTGTTTGGTTGCATGACAATGAAAATTTTTATTTTTATTTTTAAAAATTGTAAGAAAACTTGTTAAAAGAGGTGTTTGGTAACCATGACAATTTTATGTTTTAAAAATGATTTTCTTCTTAAACAAAAAAGAGGTTCTCACCTCTTTCTTTTTTCTTGTGGTCCCCCACTTTGTTTGGTCATGTGTGGTAGTTACTCTTTTTTGTAATCACAACCTTCCAAACATGATAATTTTATGTCATGAGTTGGTTCACTTTTTATTTTAATATAATTTTTTATCATGAAAGTGTACAAAAAATTATCATGCAACCCAACACCCCATTAGGTATCATAACAATCTTTTGAGCATGATCTTTATGAGTGGCTTTCAATTTTCACATTTGCGAGTTAAACTCAGTGTGTCCTCTTGAATGTTTGGGAATGAAAAACAACTGTATTCATGGACATTGAGAAGCTATCCCTTGTTGCATCATTTTCGTCTTCGGGGAGTCCCATTCTCATAATGTTGGTTCAATGGTGGGTTCTACATGCATTGAATGTGTATGAACTATTCCCAAGGTTATGTGGGATCTACCCTTAGATGGTATGGGTCTATGTGGAAAGGATATCCTTATAATGAGCGGATCCACACTTGTTTCTCTTGGGTCATGATTTGTGGGGTGTTTGGTTGCACAATAAATTGAGTTTTATTATAATTTCAAGATTTTTGTAACCAACTTGTTAAAAGAGGTGTTTAACAATTGTTATAAATTTATATTTTTAAAGATATTTTCTTATTGAACAAAATGGAATTGAAATCCTCTTTTTCTTTAATCTTTTGGACCCCACTTCTTTTGGTCATACATGGCTACCAATATTTTTTCTTATTAAACCAAACACCCTGTGAACTTTGACCGACATTGTTGAATGAATCACCATAGATGGAAGAACATATGTTTCTCCTAAATCAATTTTTGGGATGGAAGTTCCAGGAAGGGTGTTCAAAGAAAATGGCATATTTGCTTTATGTCAAAGGCACACCAAAACTACTATTTTGTTAAAATATAAACATCAGTATTGATCATGTTAGACATGAAATGAAAGATTCAAAATACCATATTTATATTAGTGTAACATGCATATAACACCTTTGATATAGAATTTATATAGTTCAAACTAGTCTTTCCAAACGACAAATCCATGGTAGTCTTCTCTTACCTTTAAAGAGATACAATCATTACAAGAAACATAGTTAGTAGCGATCTGTCGCAAAGCCAAAAACTATTGCAAAAAGATTTTGCAACGATTTTAAAATCATCACCCGAACGTTGCAATTAAGCCTGACACCAATGATATTAAGCAATGAATAAATAAAAAATCATTGCCAATAATGTTATTCAAGACGACTTATAAGCTATCCCTAATTCATTATTGACAATGGCTAAAGTTGTCACAAAAAAACTTATAAATAATTAATGGTGATAGTTTAAATCATCACTAAAATAATCAAAATGCCCCCAAAGTATGATTTGTGGGCATTGTAATTTGCTATGGTGATGACCGTAGTGGTGTCATCACCAGAGTTATATAGAATGCCCCTGAATCAAACATCAAAGGCATTTTGATCTAATTTGGCAATGGCATCATTGTTGAAATGTCTTAAACTATTGCTAATTTGTCATTATTGACTTTTGTCTTGATTGAAGACACATTTAAAGATTAAAGATGCTTAAATTAAAATATAATGTCTAATTGGGTGTTTGGATATAATAACTTTTCTTAAATAGTTTTGAGTTTGAAAATTATTCTACGTTGCATAGTAATACAAAAATTGAAGTTTAAAGCATATCCAATAGAGAGGTTTGACAAAAATAGCATAATTATTAAGGCTTATCGTGGAATGTTTGTAACTGAAAAAAGAAAATATCTCTTAGAAGATGGTTGTTATCACATTCTCACGTTCCTTCCCTTTTCATGTAATTGTAAATAAAACAAGAAATCACTATTTTTATTTTGAGAGAGATGAAGAAAATAAAAAATATCTTCTTTTAAGAATAATAGAAACAAAATCTACACATATACAACTATATCTCTTAATTTTTATTATAAGATAGAAAGTAACTTAAAAAATATTTTCAAATACCCTATAATGCTGTGAATTATGTGCTCGCCCTTCTTCTAATTCACCGTTATAACCTATTATCATTGGTTAGTTAATTACATCATCTATGGTGGTATTTGTTTTAGCATAGTCCAAAATTGTGAACTCTTAATTTCATGTTTAACTTCTTAGCTTGTGTTTACTTCTATTCCTAATAAGCCATAAATGCGAAGAATTCATAAACTTAATTATCAACAAACCTCGTAGACAAAAAATTTATTTTAACAAAACGAATAGACATGGTGCTAGAAAAAAATAAGATATTTTCTAATTCATTTAGAATGCAAATTACATTTACATTGTGCCTAACGAAGAAATTTTTTAAAAACCAAGATGTAAAACAAACACTTAATTAAGATATGGGATTTATACCTAGTTAAGTGAAGATCTGGATGGTGGTGACGCTACTAGATGGTGCCATCAGAGATGGCATGGAGAAGAGGGTTCATCGGAAGCTTAAGCATTTTTGCCTCTACGGTGTGATATGATGTGTGTGTGAGGGAGAGAGAGTCATGGCTCAAAAGCCATGGCTAAAGAAACACTTATGTACATGCCAGTGTTAGTGTGAGTCGATTGTGGATGTCTACACATTATCATGTATCGGTGATGACTGCATTGAGCCATCACCATAAATATTTAGAAATGCCCATAGTTCTCAAATTTTCTTTTGAGTTAGAGATGGCTACTCATCAGTTGCTAGTGATATCAACGACCACGACATGTTTTAGCTATCACCCTTAATGTCCAAAAATGTCTTGAATGTCCAAATTCAGGTCATTTTCTGAGTTAGCGATGGCTTCATTTGTCTTTCATATTTTTATGCGATGGCTAATAGCCATTGTGACAAACTATTTGTGGTGACTGCTTTTTAGTCATCACAGATACATTTATTAGGAATGATGTTTGTAGCCATCCCTAATAGTTTATCTCGATTAATACTTTTCCTTGAAATGAATCATCAGCCTCTAACATATCTTCTCTAAATCCCATATAAGAATAGTAACTTTGGTGGTGCTGAAAAGTCCACGACATGCTAAATAATGTACTTGGATCTTACCTTCTTATATTTATAACTAAAGGATTTCCCTTCAATTATTTTATCCTATTTAGAGAAGACAATATGTTGCATGGTTTGTCGGGCTGGTCCGGGGCTGGATCAGGTCGGCTGACCCGATTGATTTTCTGGCCGATCAGTCGGACTGACCCAATCCAACCTTAAATTGGGGTCACGCGACCTAGCCACCTGTTCTCACCCCAGGTTGCTAACGGTCTCATAACTTACATTTTTTCTTTCTTTCGGGAGGTCTTTACCCCCTATACCTTACAAGGGGTGCTACCCCTTGACCCACATGACTTGACCATGCAAATGATCCACGATTCTTGAGCACCCACATATTGATAATATAACAATATTTTACTATCACTTATGTTATTATATATGGTTAAGATATGCGATTATAAATATATGATGCATATTTAAAAGTTATAAAATTATTTCTTAACTGTCTGTGCCCTCTCACTTGAGATTAACTCTTTTCCAACATATACTCATACAACATAATCACAAAAAACTCATATTTACTTGTATACACGGATAAACACTCATATTAAATTATAACATAAAAATATAATTATATTTATATATATTTTTATGTATACATATATATACTTTTATATTTTTATGTAATTTTTATATTTTTAATTTATATATTTTAAAAATAATAAATTTCACTCCATCCGACCCATGTCACGACCCAGGTCATGACCCAATCAGACCGGGTTGGAATTGGGGCCGACTCCTACCCGGACTTCCTCGATATGTTGGAAGTCAATGACTGTATCGCTTTGAATGGGAAAGAATACTAGAGTGGTATGGTGTTTATTTTTATCGACCGAGCATCGCTCGGTTGGTATCACCCCTTGCTCACGAGAGCGAGGGGCAAGGTTCGAACGGCCTTGAGCCGGCCATCCCCCGGGGGGATGGTACTTGTGGGGTTCGAGCAGAGGGGATCGAACCCTCGTCACCGTGTGGTGCTGCGCAGGTTGGGGCCGTTTCGGCCACAGTGACCCAAAAAAAAAGGTATGGTGTTTATTTTCCCCTGATAGGTCAAATAAACTAATATAAATCCTATCTTCTGTGTTAGGCGTACTGCATCTTCTCATCTGTGTACTTTTCTACATTGTATGCTTATTAATGTGCTGATGGTTCTTACGTTTACTTCAAAGTTATCATCCTCTGGATAATAATTAATTCACCCCTCCTGTAGGCAGGTATTTGCTAATCAAAGATAGCGTACCTTTGTTTCACCACAACAGTTTCTTCATGCTTGAAGAAGAAAAACAGGTTTTTCGTGCACCAAGTTTTGAGGAAAACTTAATTGAACTCTTCATTTAGTTGCTAGCTAGTAAAATTAAAGTCAATGAAAACTATTTTTCATTTACCATCGCTAGATCTAGATTTTAGTATCCCGCCAAATCATACGGATGCCATTTTCAGCAGTGTATATTACATTTTTAGAAGCTATGAAGGTTTAGATATATGCCATCAACGACCAAATAATTATAATTTTGATTTTAAATTCTTATTTAAATATATATTTTTTATGACACATTTTATTGAAGAAAATTTTATTTTGTCTAAACAAGCATAAAAGGTAGGGGATTCGTTTCACTTAAATAATAAAATTTTAATATATAATAAAAGTTTAAAGATTTTAAATTTATTTTTTAATTTTTTAAAAATATTTTTTTACACTAGTAAGTACAATAATAAGATTGTATGTATTAAAATTTTTCAGAAGCAATAAAATGCATTATACATTACATTTCAAGAAAAAATGCAACTTTAACAAAGAACTGGTTTTTTTGAAAAAAAATGTATTCATTAAAAATTATTTTTTATAAAAAGCATTCTTAGTATTAATATTTATTATAATTTTTAAAATATTTATATAGAGCTTGATAAACTTGTTTTTTTTTGATAATATGAAAATGCTTTACAAAAGTCAAACCATTGAAAAAGGTTTCAGGAAAATAAATCTATAAACAACTAAATAACAAATGACCTTTCGATTTCAATGGAATGAATTTTCCTTGAAGTTATTTTTCTTAGTTTTCTTTGTTCGATAAACCAAATGGACCAATAGGTGACTCCACTGTACCGATATGCCCCTCCCTAACCCATGGCATCTGCCCCTTAAGGATGGGAGAAGAAGTAAAGAGAAGTGATGTCAACTTCATGGCATATAATTACTTTTTAACTTTCACGGATGTTCGAGGTAACTAGTATATTAATATATAATATTTTTTGAGACAAATAAGACCTGCTTCATTCATACTATTAAAAAAATGGTATATTTTCGAAGTCACAGATAGCAGATAGCAGAGTCAAATTGAAATTCTCAAATAAAGACTTGTTATAGAATATACAAAACAAATATAATTTCAATGGTGCTTGAAGTCATTTTCTCAAATGCAGTCGAACATAGCCACATAACTAGAATGATTTGCACGTAGCACTTTGACCGTCAATTAGCAAGGATCGTAACTCTCTTTGTAGAGTTCGTCATTTCCCAAGAAATCGGATTGATCGCATAATGTAGATGTGGATATCAGCCAAATCGACAGTTTGACCCATAAGATTATGGTTATAAGTACGGCGTGGGAAAACGTCAAGATAGAACAGAACATGAAGACAGAAGGGAATATCAAACAATAAGTAAATAAGAAACAACTTAAATAAGCTTGACACCACCGTGTCAATGCACAAAAGGTGAAACTCCTATATAGACATTTAGGCATAGCATTGGAATGGGAGAAAGAATTTAGAGAGCCTGATATGAAATATGAAATTATCTCAAGGATAATGTGAAAAACTGCAACATGGATAATAAGATAACTCGAGAGTTGGGGGCCGCCTTAGGTTAGTTTTGAAAGCTAAAAAAAAATGAATAGCTCTATTGTGGGTGCCTCATGCAGAACATCTCCGACGAGCATGGCATTGCAAAACTACCTTGGGTTGTAGATCAATAGTTAATAGCCCGTTTGGTTAGAGTTTCAATTTTGATACTATATCAATATTGATATTGATAATTTTAGAGATTGGAGTATCAATATCAAAATTGATACATATTGACACTTGTATTATATAACGTACTTTGTTTCCACTATCAACTTCAAAATTGATACTATTTGCCAAACACTTTTTAATGATTGCTATGAATATCAATTTTAAAATTGATAATGATATAGGTGTTTAATAGTGTTACCAAACAGGGCCTAAGAGTACAAAAAACTTAGAAGTTAATAGAAATTTACCGGTAGATCTAGGAATGGAGATGAGTACAAAGGGGGGCTTCACATGGGGGTATGGGGATGTGGGGTTAGATGAGCCGATGGGTAGAAAAGATGGGATCTTTAGCATATAGAATGGTATTGAGGGTGGGATGGAGTCGTTGGGTGTTGAAGGAGACGCCTTCAATGAGGATAGTTTTTAATAGACAAGGTCCCCTTGAGGTAGGATGAACGAAAATACCGAGGACACTCACGTCTAAGATACAACTAGCATTGCCGCCGCTGCAGAAGGAGGCGAACACATTTAGCAATGGCGCTCCATTGTTCGACTATCTTGTGAAAGAGAAACCCAATTAGGGAATCAAGAATGCATTGGCACTTCACCGAAGCCTTGCTTGCCTAGTTGTCGGTAGGGGCGGCAATGGACTGGACTGGCCCGCGGGCCCTCGGGCCGGGTCAGCCTTGGGCTTTGTTTCGGGGCGGATCAACAAGCCCTCATGCCTTAGTCGGGCCAAGAAAACAGGCCCGCGGGCCAACCCATGGGTGGCATTGATACAAGTGAGCAGCCATTCACATGGGTGGGCTCATCCTGGTCGCATATATTCTCTCTTAGATATTCATCTTTACGAGACCAGAAAGACTTCTGCCTTTGCCCCACCTTATTCAGGCATATATATATAATATCTACTCTTTTTTTGTTATCGTATCTTCTTAAAACATGATATTTTATATCATCAATCAGTTAACTCATATTTTATTTTAATATAATTTTAACCGTACAAATATATCAAAATTTAGTGGTCAACGAAACGTAGAAAATTCTTTTTCCTGGGGTGGTTGAGAAACCGGAGATTAAATAATAACAGCACGATGCCGCCGTCCACGAACACCCTTTTTTTAAATAATTTAAAATTTAAAATATATCTTATAATATGTTAAAAAGAACGGGCCGGGCCGGGTCGGGCCGGGCCAAACTTATATTTTTTTTGGGCCGGGCCGGGTCGGGCCGAAATGTAATACGGGCCGGGCCGGGCCGGCCCATTATATATTGGAGCGGGCTTTGTTGGGCCGGCTGCGGGCCGGGCCGGGCCCGGCCCATTGACACCCCTAGTTGTCGGTGTCATTTGATGCAAATCTTCCCAACCCCAACGGACCAAATATTTGATAACGTGCAAGAATTACTTTTGGAAATTTAAAAGTAGTGAGTTTTTTGGTCATTACCTAATGGTGAAATGTAATGGCTAGTTTTTCCAACACAAAATTTTCTCTCTTATGATTCGTGACCAAGGTATGTTTAACCGTGAACAATTCTATACACTAACTCAAACAACACATAATTTGTAGTTGTGATACGGATGAGTTAGCAAGAGTCAATTAGGATTTGCCCCATTCCAAAAAAAAAAGATTACATTTGGAAAACTTACAAACTACTTCCTTTATCCTTCTCAATAGAGAATTACTTCGCACCAAAGAATGTCAATGATAACTAAGTACTATTTTTTTTTACTTGCTTGTTAATTTAATAAAAAGCTAAAAGGTAATTTAATAGCTTCATTAATTTTAGAGTGGTATTCACAATGGAATCAATTTGAGTTAGATTTTTTTTCTCAACCAAATCAAAGTAAAAGTTAGTCAATCCAAATCAAATTTAACATGATCTAATTCTGTTTAATTAGGATCAACTTGTAACATTTTAGGATGTTCACAATCAAATCGATCAACTTGAGGAGGTTACCCTGGGTTCGAACTTGGGGTGTTGCCCCATGTGTTGCTTGAATTGTTGAGGAATCGTGCCAGAAAAGGTTCAAATTATAATTATTTATAATTTATATACATTTAAATTATAAAATTTTAAGTTAAAAGTATTCTAAGAATGATATTTTAATAATATAAGTATATAGTACTTTTTATTAATACCAAAAATAATTTTAATTTATTATGGATTAACTAGGGGTGGCAATTTGGTTCAATTTTTCTTATTTATGTACTCATACCAAACCAAATCAAAGTGACTAATCTGGTCCAATTCATTGGGATGAGTGAACACCCTTAATTAATTTAATGAATGCAAAATCAAATACTTACCAATCCTATTGGAGTTGTCACCGAAAATTTCAAACATGTACCTACCTCATAAGAGGAGACTATACAAAAAATTTATTGATTGGTCGAATGATACTTTAATTAGGTTTACCCTCATAGTGCCTATAGATGGTACCTACAGGAAATAAGGTCATTAGCGACGGCTGACCGCCGTCGCCACAAATACAAAAGCCGTCGCCATAAGGCAATTAAATTCTCATGTTGTGCTTCATCTAATCGAACTTCATTAACGATACTTAAACTAGGTTCAATTTCTCCGTGACTTATCCACGTTCGATAATTGGACCATATGCCATCACATATTAGATGTTCTTTAACTACATCTCTTTTTAAAGTAAATGTGTTACAACACCGTCTACATGGACATTGAATCAAAGTTTTGTCTAATCCATGTCTAAATCGAGTCCTACATTCATCGTAAGCATAATCTAAAAATTCTTCTACTCCTTGAAGATACCTAAGACTTAATCTGTTAGGAATATCTATCCAAGACTTATCTAAGCTCCTCGTCATGTGTTAATATAAATAAAGATATATATGCACAAAAATAAACAATGAGATAAGAAAGTCTCGAAACAAAATAAACACAAACCAAACCATCTCCAAGAGAAGAAAGTCTCGAACAAGAATGTCGTTTGAAACTACCTGAAATAAGAATTAAAGCCGTCATAAGATAAACATATTAATGACATTGAGTTTCATTAAAAAATTCTTATAAATTTTTTATCTTCTACTCTTGTTAAAGAAAAATCCAACTACGTAATAATATGTAACATAATATGTATTTATAATAATATATATTTATAATTGATGTAATATATATATATATATTTAAATGTAACATAATATGTAAATAAAGTGGGTCAAATTTTGACAAATTGGGTCAACTAGTTTACCGGTTCGGTTCGGTTTGGGGAGGTGCCGAACCGAACTAAATCGATAAAAACTTATCGGTTCGATTTGGTTCAAAAAACCAAATAGATAACTCATCAAACCGAATCAAACTATATACATATTATTTTTCTTAATAATAATGTAATGTTTTAAACAATTCGATCCAAGCGATTCGGTCCGGTTTCATTCGATTTGTGAGCCTTCCGAATCGATGAAATCGAAACAGGGGTTCACACCGAGCCGAAGAAGCCGGATCGTTTAGCTATACGAGTGATCTTTTTGATTCATGCTGACGTATAATTTAAAGAAATCAGCATAATCTAATTATAAAAGACTTAATACACTACAATACGACGATTTTTTTAAACAATTTATTACACTAAAATGCTTTCTACTTAATTTGGCATATATCATGATTTCCTAAAAAAATTACATGGTCTCAAAACACACGAGTGCTAGATGATTGACCACACAACTAACCCTAGCCGATATGAAATGAAAGATTTATCAATAAACATCCACTTTTCATAAGACTTTAAATAAAATTCAAAGAGAAACTAATGAATAAAATAATTTCAGTTAAAATATACCTTGGAGGATAATGCCGGACGGATGTAGCGAGGGGAGGGCGCGCGGTGGCGGCGGCGCAACGGCGGCGGCGCCGGCGCAAGGAGCGAAGCCGCGGCGGCGCAAGGAGCGCGCGGCGGCGGCGGCGGCGGCGGCGGCGGCGGCAGCGGCGGCAGCGCAGCGGCGGCGGCGGCGGCTGCGGCAGCGCGGCGGCGGCAGCGTGTCGAGAGCAAGCGGGGGGGGGTTCCCATAACCCGGACCGATGGGTGTTCCGGGTGCATTTTCTGGTTTGGCGACGGCTTAGGCCGTCTCTAATAAGCGATATTGCGACGGTCTCATAGAGCCGTCGCTTATATCTTTGTATTTGTCGACGGCTTTAATAGGGACGGCTTAAGCCGTCGCAATTAACTCTTATAGAGACGGCTTAGTAAAGCCGTCGCCATTAAACCGTCCCTAATAACTTTATTTCTTGTAGTGGGTAGATCTAAACCCAACCTCGGTGCCTTAGCTTGGCATCGAGGTTAGTTTTCTCTCTCTTCGGATTCATTTTTTCTATGGTAGATAGCAAGGGTGTAAATGAAATCTGATATTTTGATATTTCGATTCAATTTCGATAAAAATTAATGAGTTTGAAATTTGTTTTTATATCTTATAAGGTATCAGAATCAAAATCAGATATTCCGGTAATGTATCGAAATCAGAATTGGAATCAGTTGATTCCATTTCCGTTAATCCGATTTCGAAAAAAAATTAATTATATATAAATAAAATTAAATAAAATGAAGGTAAATAAATTATAAAATATAATATATAAATTGATAAAATGATAAAAATAAAGTTTTAAGAAGATTATATCAAATTTTAATAATTATATGTAAATCATCGACTCATTTTTGAATAAAAATTAATATTTAATATGTATTTCGGATTTTATCGGATTCGATTCCGATTTCGATAACGAAATTGAAATCGGATCGAAATCAGAACATAATAATTCCGAAATTATCAAAATCGGACTCGAAACCCCTTAACCCTTATCGGAATCGGAATTAGATTCTGCTGAATCCGCTACCGAATCTGACCCGTTTACGGCCCTAGGGTGGTCCTGTTTCATGGTAGGGAAGAAAAAAAAAGAGAGGGTGGATAGGATGTGTAAAGTATGTGGTTGCCCAAGGATGAGGTTCCTAGATTCTCTTCTTCGACTGGTTGAAGATGAGGAGTCTGTAAAATCTAGTTTGACCTACTTCTGCACAATTCAAAGATAATAAACAAAGTGACAAAATGATCAGAATTGAGCAGGGATCTGAATAAAAATAAAGTTGGAAATGAAAATAATCAAATATAGATTAAAACGGTGCATAAATTGTGTTTTGGAGTAGATGTATCCTTGAACAGAGGTGAATGTGCTTGTGCCCTCCATCCGGGGTATGTAGCCATGTAGGACAAGAACTAAGCGGTTGTAATCTATACCTCGCTCCATAAGCTGTATTGGTAGCGTGCATGTCGGATCTCCACCACATGTTTCGGTAGTGATCCAGTGTCGACAAGCTCAATCCGATATCTCTTGCTCTCTAATGGCCTGTTTGGTTAGAGTATCAAAAACGATACTATATTAGTATTGATATTAATATTTCTAGAAGATGGAGTATCAATATCAAAATTGATACAAGTTAACACTTGTATCACATAACATGTGTTGTTTACAATACAAATTTTAAAATTGATACTATTAGCCAAACACACCAAGGTGATTACCAACAATATCAATTTTAAAATTAATAATGATAGAGGTGTCTAATAGTGTTATCAAACAGGGCATAAGATATCTTTCGGTATCGAGATAAAAATAAAAAAGAAAGAGATAAGTCGTTTTTGTGTCTAAAGTTAACTCTATAATGTCTAGATGTAAATTTGAAAATAGTTTCATTATAAATATATAAATGTTTATTGAATGTAATATTATAGTTAATAAAATATATTGAAATTTAATACTCTTAGGATCTGTTTGATAACACTTAACAAGTCTCTTATGTCTGAATTATTCAAGGTGTTTGATAAAATTCCTGAGCTAAGTTTTGACTGAACATCTGATATATGAAAAATGATTGAGCAGTTCAATTTTGACATATAACTTTGTTTTGTTCAGATATTTCTTCGTTCACACGTTATGTGCAAAGACATCCGTAAATGCACGTGAGTTATTAACTTTTTTATTTGAATATTCAAATCCAACGCCTTGTGCACATGTTTGCTTTAAAAATAAATTTAATTTATTTTTGATAAAAAATGATTGTATAATAAATTAAAATTTTGATATAAACATATGATTTTAAAATAAAATTTATTAAAAATTTATTTGATGCTTATTACCAAAAAAATTTGGGTCAAACGAAATAAATCACTTATATGTTAATGAAATTAAATATTTTTTACCACTTATTTAAAAATTAAATTTGAAATTAACATTTTAAAATTTAAAATTAAACTAAATCAAACTGTTACCTTATCCTTTTATTTAGAATAAGTTTAAAATATTTAAATTATTTAAGTAAGATATATGTATGTTAAAAAGAGAAATAAAAATCTAAACACAATATATCAAATTTTATTAGTAATACAAACTTTATTACCTAACTCATTAATAAAAATATATATCGTTAAATTAGTTTGAAAAAACATATATTTATAGATATATATATTTAAATTTATGTATTTCTCATAATGTTCCGTGTAAATGTTATATATATTAAATTTGTATATATTTAGCTCTTACCTAGATAGTACTCATTCTATTAAGTTTTACTATAATATAAATTTTATAATAAAATTTATTAAAATAGTTTTTGATTCGTTATATAATAAATTTTAAATGTTACATTCAAATTTTAAAAATTTTATATTTCTATGAACACGTGCACATGTGATCCAAAAATTTAATATGAAATTAGTCTAATTAGATGTTGATTTAAATATTTTATCAAACATACTTATCACTTATTTATATCTTAATGATGTTAAATATTTTTTTACCATACGTTAAAGTATTAGAAATGAAATTAAAAAGTTAAAATTTCTAATTAAATCTAATCAAATACCACCTTAAAAGTTGGGCGCCACTCTCCCTCTCCTCTCCCATCCTGGACATTGCCGCCACCAGCCCTCCCCTTCCTCTTTCTCTCTCTTTCAGCCGGAGCGTTGGCAACCTCATATGCTTGCCGATCGCCATCGGGCAGCACCAAGATCGGTCACCACCATCGCCATCGTGTTCACCCGGGAGCTTTCTAAAGCCGTCGATGTCATGACTGTTGGGTCGTCTACTTGAAAAATTGACAAAAACGCAGCTATACGAACAGATTAAAATTAAATAAATGAAGTTAGAAACATAGTCTGTCGGGTCGAAGCGCGTAGTCACTAGAACTAAGAGTTCTATTGCCAACCGACGTGCGGTTCTCGTGGCAACGTCCTCCTAGAGATACGACGACCCTCGGGTAGGCGAAACTCTTCTCTCCCGTCAGCACGTCCTTCAGGAGAGCTATGCGAACCGATCTTGCTTTGAGTGCTTCTAGCGAAGAAGAAGAAGAGGAGGAAGAAGAAGCCCTCGTTGTTCATCCGAGTGCTGGAATCAGAAATTCGTCGATGACCGAGAGAGACAGAGCGTGCGGCCGGCGGCAAGAGCGTACGGTAATACCCACGATATTTAAATAAATAAATAAATAAAAATAGTTATTATATTTATTATGAGTTTTATTTATATTAACCTACTTTCCTCCTTTATCCTTTCCAATTTTCTCTCCCTCCCAATAATTTTCCTCAACCGCCGCCGCCTCCTCCGGATTGAACTCTACCCTCCCCTCTTCCCACTCCCGGTCGAACTCTCCCACCCCCACCCCCTCTATTTTCTTCCCCCCCCTACACGCAGCCCGCGTCCCTCCCCCTTCCCCTCCCCCGCGAGTGCAGCCCCGCACCCTCCTCCCCCTCCTTCTTCTTCTTCACTCCTTGCGCCCACGCCCGCCCAGCCGCCGCCGGCGCTCTCTCCCCGCCGACCGCCGCACCGCGCTCGCACCCTCGCCGGCTTCCGCGACGCCGCGGCGCCCTCCGCCGTCGGCGCTCCCCGGGCCGCCGGCCACCGCCGCGCTCACCCACCTGCACCCTCCCTCGCGCTGCCGCCGTCCGACGTTCCCCTCCGCCGGCCGTCGGCCACGGCCCTCCGCGCGTGCCCCGCGCCCGCACCCCTCTCGCCGTCGTTGTCCACCGGGCCGCCGGCCACCGCGCGCCACCCACCCGCACCCTCCCTACCGCCGTCCGACGTTCCCTCCGCCGTCGCCGGCCATGCCTCCGCGCGTGCCCGCGCTCGCCCTCCGCCGGTCGCCCGACGCCGCCCGCCCGGGCGCCGCCCCCGCCACCGGGCCGCGCGAACCACCGTCGCCGGTCACCTTCCGTCGCCGGCCACCCCTCTCCCCCGGCGGCCGCGTACGCCGCCCGCCTACCCCCGTGCGCACCCCCCGGCCCGTCCGCCCGCGAGGTCGCCACCCTCCATTGGCCGGCCTCCCGCGTCTTGCCGCGCCGCGGCCGTGCACGTGCAACCCTGCACACCCTCCTCGGCCGCCGTCTCCCGCCGCTGCTGCCGCCTTGACCCCCCACCCCCGGCCGTCCTCGCAAGCACCAGCCGGCACCGCCCCCGCGCGCGCCCGGCCCGCCGCCTCCCCGCGCGGACCCGTCGCCGCGGACCGCGCGCCATCCGCGGCCGCCGCCGCCCCTCGCGACCGCGCGCGGGGTGCGCCCCCCGTGCGCCCACCCCCCCCCCCTCCGCGGTATCCCCTCTCTCCTCTCTCTCCTATCGCTCCCCCTCCCTCCCTCTCTCTCATATCGTTTTCTCTCTCCCCTATCATTCTCTCTCTCTCTCTCTCCTATCTGATGACCATATTCTCTATTTATTCTTTGTTATTCTATTATCTCTTTAAATTAACTTGCTGTCAGGATACTACCATTTGATTCCATCTTTCGTCGTCGTCATGACCACGACGGTATATTCTTCACCCGGATCGACTACGTTGGAATTTCGTGCGCCGTTCGCCGTCGCCGTCAAGGTAGGCGTCTCGGCTATCCTTAGCACTCTAATATTTTTATTAAACCGTAAGAATCATGTTTAGATCACCAGGATTAGAAGATTGTGATTAAGGGGCTATTTTGGATTTATTAGCATGATTAGATAGAGTTTAGATTAGCTTATTTAATCATACATGTTTAGATTGTTCTATGTCCATGATTATTCATCATGTTGGATAATTATTCAATTATGCATGTTAGCATGTTAGGTATGTCTCTATAGTTGGACCTAGTTAGTTTAGCATTGTTGCATCGCGATAATCTTTAATGTATATCTTGATTTGTTAAAAAGCCGATGTAAGGTTTAGGTATAGTGATATTAGAATTTAGTTTAGTTTCATATATGCACTAGGTAATAGTGTCTGTCTAAGCATGTGTTTGATATGTATAGTTTGTAGCCTGCATGATCCTGTTTAGATGCATCATATGTTAGATTGGTTCTGGTTTATGCTAGATTGTGGTGTGGTATGCAAATATGTGGTGCATAGAACCATGGGTGTTCATCTATGTATTTCATGTTTGATTGCCAATTAAATGTTCATGTGTTTACTGTCTGAGTTAATTATATGCTTGCATGGTGTTGAATGTGGTTAGTGCAAATGAGCCGCATTGTGGTTGTATGTACTTCACCGTACTAAATTAGTGTCCCGTGAAGCAAATGGGAGATTAGTTGAATTCTGAGCATCCTTCGATCCCGGATACCGCGGTTTATCCTAAGTACTCCCTCGCCTAGGGGGTACTATGGGATTTAGTTACTATATGTTACTTCCTACTATATGGTAAATCTGGTGCTAGTTTTGTGATGTGACTACATTTTATCAGATGGAGCATGATATTTACTCAGACAGGTGTCTAGTTGTGTGTTGGCATAGTTGTTAGTGTTATAGATATGTCCTTGGTTTTATGTCAGGTTATGTGCATACCTAGAGTAGTTTAATGTGTAGGTTATGTCAGTATATAGAGTCTAGTTATCATATGGGGTAGTTGATTGACTTTTGTAATCACTTAATTAAAGATATATGATTAGTTAAACCCTATGTATTAAATCTGATTTTTAGGCTTAATATGTATAGTATACCACTAGAATCATTATTATAATGGGGTAGTTCGGGTGTAAGTCCTACTGAGTCTGTGGTGACTCACCCCTTCCGTTGTTAATATTTTCAGGAGTGCAGGTTTAGCGCAGCAGAAGCGTAGTGGTGTTTTGAAGTTCGAGGAGCTAGTGGTGTACTCATTCAATGTTGGTATTTAATTTGTTTAGATAGGTGTTTGTTTATGGTGTTAATATGTTGTAAAGTTTGGAATTATTTAATTGGATTGTGAATTTTGGTATTATTTGGTTCCAGACCGATATCCTTTCCCGTTACATCGCCGGATTATCTTCCGCTGTGCATATTAAAAATCCGGGTCGTGACACGTACACCACGGAGGGTTTTTCTTCCCGAGAGAGAGAGAGAGCGCACGTATATGGGATGCTCTCCAACGGCAAGGGGAAAACATGGAAACGGACGCGCGAAGCCCGCGCGCGTCCGTTTCTATTTTAATTTTTTTTCTTTTTAAGAAAATATCTTAACAATCCCCCACATATTTTCTTAAAACTCGCAGAAATATATCAAATCAAAATAAAATAATATCAACAAACAATTACTAGTGAGCACTCTTATACTATGTAATAGGTGAAGGTACCTTTCGCTTTGAACCCCACTTAGTGATATTTGGGAATGCCCGTAGAACCCTCGATGCATGTTTCACCTTGAATCGGGTTCCATGATTCAAGTTCTCCCAAATCCACACATAGTATAGCAAGATCAAATTCATGCGGGTTGCGCTATTTATGGCCTTGCGCAGGTATCTCATGTGTGTTTTAGAAAATAGCTCACATCTCATAGTCGCGGCCTCACGACTCCACACATGTCGGTGAATCCTCCAAGGGTGAGAGCAAGGTACCACCCTGCCACTTGGGTCTTGGATTCATTAAGAGTTTAAAACTCATCCTACCACTTGCTTCTACATGAGCACTATCGCCATAGGGATGGGAGCATTATATATATAAGTGCTCTACACATAGTTACCCATCAGCTTGTTTCTACCCATTGAACCTCTGTGAGGTTGGGTTGCCACCGTGGTAACTTTTTATTTATGGGCTCAATCCCATCCCCCTCGACGCTTCTAGAACCACCGTTCTAGGCAAGCCTTTTGTGAAAATATCTGCAAGATTCCTTTCTGATTTCACAAAATTTAAGACTATCAATTGTTGCTTCATTTTGTCTCTTATGGACTTCTACCTCACTTTCAGATGTCTATTCATCTTGACATCAACATTGGCCTGCATACATTTATCAATAGGCGACTAACGCAATCACACAAAATAGATATAGGAGGCAAAGGATGTGTAAACAATGGAATATCAATAAAGAAATCCCTTAGCCATTCGGCTTCGGTGCATGTGGTGTCAAGTGCAATCATTTCAGGATTCCATTGTACTTCTAGATAACTGATTTGTTTAGTAGATTTCCATGATATAGCACCTCCTCCTAAAAGGAAAACAAATCCAGATGTTGATTTTACATCTACTGAATCACTAATCCAATTAGTATCACTAAAACCTTCTAATACAGAAGGATATCCACTATAATGCAAAGCATATGATGTAGTACCTTTTAAATATCTAAGTACTCTTTCTAATGCTTTCCAATGACTTTCATATGGATTTATAGTATATCTACTAAGTCTATTTACAGCATATGCAATGTCTGGCCTTGTATAATTTGTGAGAAAACCAAGTGAGCCTATGATTTGAGCATATTCGATTGTAATGTAGGGTTACCTAAATTTTTCTTTAGGTGGACACATGCATCATAAGGAGTGGATAAAGGCTCACAATCTATATAATAGAATTTTCTAAGGATTTTCTCTATGTAGTGAGATTGTGACAAGGCTATTCCATTTAAATTTCTTATAATTCTTGTATTCAAAATCAAGCTAGCTTCACCAAGATCTTTCATGTCAAAAATTTGAGATAAGAAATCCTTAACTTTATCTATAACATGCATGTTAGATCCAAAGATCAAAATATCATCAACATATAGACATAAGATAACAATATGATCACCAAACATTTTGTAATAAACACATGTTTCAGTTTGATTGATTCTAAAATCATAAGAAAGAATAATCTCATCAAATTTTTCATGCCATTGCTTGGGTGCTTGTTTTAATCCATACAATGATCTAATCAATTTACACACTTTGTTTTCTTGACCTGGAATAATAAAACCCTCAGGTTGATCCTTATAAATTTCTTCATCTAATTCACCATTTAAAAATGCAGTTTTTACATTCATTTGGTGAATAATCAATTTATTTATGGATGCTAATGCAATCAAGGCTCTAATGGTGGTAATTCTAGCCACAGGAGAATACACATCAAAATAATCTACATTAGCTTTTTGTGTAAACCCCTTAGCTACAAGTCTAGCCTTATATTTATCTACAGATCCATCAGGTTTCAATTTCTTCTTAAAAACCCATTTACATCCAATTGTCTTACAACCAGGAGGTAGATCACTAAGCACCCATGTTCCATTTTGAATTATCAAATTCATTTCATTTTCTATAGCTTCTTTCCAAAAAGGTGAGTCTATGGAATTCATAGCATCATTAAAAGTGATTGAAGAATCTTCTACTAATAATGCATAGAAATCATCAAAAACTCTTTCTGTCCTAGCTCTCTTACTTCTTATTTCTAATGGTTCTTCATCTTGATCTTCTCTATTTCTAACTAAATTTGGGTTAGATCCAGAACTGCTACTTCTTACAATAGATTCAATTCCAGATTTAAATGGAAATGTATTCTCATAATAAACTGCATCTCTAGCCTCAATGATGGTATTATTCGAAATATCTCCTATTTCAGAATTAATCACTAAAAATCTATTTGTGTTGCTAGTGAAATTTTCAGCATTATTATTTGTGGTATATCCAATAAAAATAGTATCCACAAATTGGGTCCAATTTTCTTCCTTTTAACCTCAGGAATTTTGACCTTTGCAAGACACCCCCACACTTTAAGAAAATTCAAGTTAGGTCTTCTCCTTTTCCACATTTCATAAGGGGTAAAATCACCTTGTCTAAAGGGTATTCTATTTAAAATAAAACATGCAGTTAAAAGTGCCTCCCCCCACAAATTCTCAGGTGCTCTTGAACTAATTAACATAGAATTAACCATATCCATCAATGTTCTATTCTTCCTCTCTGCTACACCATTAGATTGTAGTGAGTACGAAGCAGTTATCTCATGAATTATTCCATGTTCTTGACAAAATTGAGTAAGAGCATGAGAGGTATATTCTCCTCCTCTATCTCGATCTAAGTATCTTAATTTTCTTTTCTTGTTGATTTTGAGATTCGGCCTTATAAATCTGAAATTTATTTATCACTTCATCCTTAGTGCTTATCGAAATAAATATAACGGTATTTCGAAAGATCATCAATAAATGTCACAAAATATTTGTTACCACCTCTTGAAAATCGTCCAGAATCACATACATCACTATGTATTAATTCTAAGACATCACAATCTCTATCAACTGATTTAAATGGTTGCCTAGGTAGCTTAGCTTCAACACATACGTCACATCTCTTTTCATTTTGAATGCTAACTTTTGGAATCAGATTTAATTGCATCAACCTTTTAATAGAATTATAATTCACATGGCCCAATCTAGAATGCCAAGTAGAAGATGATTCAACATTCAATACAATAGATTTCTCATTAATAGAAGGTAAACTTACATTCAATCTAAAAAGCCCATCATACATAAATCCTTTTCCAACAAAGGATAGGCTTTTGGTTATTACAACTGTATTTGACGCAAATACTAATCTATAACCTTATTTGCCGAACTAAAAGAGATCCACTAATCAGATTTCTCCTAATATCTGGAACATGATGAACATTGTGCAGGGTCAATGTCTTCCCAGAAGTCAAAGTAAGATCCACTCTTCCGATCCCATGCACCTTTGCTTCATCATTGTTTCCCATCATCACAATTCTTGAACTTGAGTCCTGATATGTAGAAAACCAAGAACGATCAATACATATATGAATGTTAGCTCCAGTGTCAATCCACCAATCAAAAATTGAATTTGATTCAAGGTTTAAAAGAACAGGACTAAGTCCTGAAGTGGATGCTCCACCATGCGCAAACCATATTGACTCGAGGGCCCATTGTTTGAAGAATCTTGTCCTTTCCCCTTTAGCGGATGCCTCTTCCAATAAAAGCATTGATGAGCAAGATGATTTGTTCTTCCACGAATAAAGCATCTCTCTTCTTTCTTCTCATTTGACTTGTTGTTGTGAAGATTCAAGTTTTGGAATTTTTTCCTTGATTGTCATTGATTTTTCTTGAAATTCCTATTCTTAGGATGAAATGATTTTCTATAAGATCTAAATGACTTGTTCTCAACTATGTTGGCCTTAGGTTTATAGATTTGAGTCGAACTCTCCCTTACCCTATGTTGTTCTTCAATTCTAAGTGTACCAAACAGTTGGGTCAAGGTAAGAGTTCCTTGAGTGTGACTCATTGTCCTAGTGAAGTCAGACCAAGATGAGGGTAGTTTATCCAGAATGCATGCAATCTGGAATGATTCATCAAGTTGGGATCCTGTAGTTCTCAGCTCATGGACTAAGTTCTCAAACTCATGTATTTGATCATTCATTGATCTTATAGGGTTCAAACTCAAATTTAAATTTGTTGAAAACAAAAAGGGTTTCGCCTACTCGAGGGTCGTCGTATCTCTAGGAGGACGTTGCCACGAGAATCGCACGTCGGTTGGCAATAGAACTCTTAGTTCTAGCGACTACGCGCTTCGACCCGACATGCTATGTTTCTAACTTCATTTATTTAATTTTAATCTGTTCGTATAGCTGCGTTTTTGTCAATTTTTGAAGTAGACGATCCAACAATTTAAGAGTTCTATTGCCAACCAACGTGCGGTTCTCGTGGCAACGTTCTCCTAGAGATACGACGACCCTCGGGTAGGTAAAACCTTTCTCTCCCGTCAGCACGTCCTTCAAGAGAGCTATGCGAACCGATCTTGTTTTGAGTGCTTCTAGCGAAAAAGAAGAAGAGGAAGAAGAAGAAGCCCTCGTTGTTCGTCCGAGTGCTGGAATTAGAAATCCGTCGATGACCGAGAGAGACAGAGCGTGCGGCCGGCAGCAAGAGCGTACACCATGGAGGGTTTTTCTTCCCGAGAGAGAGAGAGCGCACGTATATGGGACGCTCTCCAACGGCAAGGGGAAAGTCCGTTTCTATTTTATTTTTTTTCTTTTTAAGAAAATATCTTAACAATGACGGCCGCAGCGGCGGCGCCTTCCTCCTTCTCTACTTCACCGCCTTCTCTGCGTCGATGTCATGACGCTCCTCCAGGGCAAGTTCCGCTCTCGTAACCTTATACCCGCCATCAACGCCTAGGTCAGCCGGCGCCTCGCTCACTGCATAGACACTGCCGCCACCAATGACTCCCAAGCACAACCGGTACCCTAGCCGCTCCTGCCGACGTCCTCCGCATCGGCGTTGGTCACCCAGCACAGGTCGTCCCCGGGTTCCCGTGACGACGGGTTGGAGCAGATCATGGCGAAGCTGATGGACTTCCTCCGAGAGGCGACGACCGGATTGAGCTCCCTCAGGGAATGTTCGCGGCGGCGTCAGGTGTAGAACATTAGCCGAAGGGGGAGAACGCCGAAGAGATGGCAGCGAAGGCCCATGTTTACGACGGTAATCCCCGCTCCTCTCTCCTCCGTCGAGGACCTGCCGTGGAACCTGCAAACGAGGAGGTCGATTCTGGCATCCACCACTCGGCAGCAACACCCGGGAATCGATGCATCGGCAGTAGCGGCACGGGAAAGGGACGATCGGGCGTGAAATATCCCAAGTATTAGATGGGATGATTTATCCCTAACTTTACTCCTTATTTTGGGGATAAATTGGATTAAGCTAATCTAGGTTAAAAGGGAATACTCCTAGCCGCCGGGTGCTCATATCCAGTGCCGTGTATATGAACTCCATGGCTAAAAAGGTTGAGATATCTTTTCCGGACAGCATCTTTGTGCAGTGCACTTGCTCTCTTTGCATGTACACTAGACTATAAGTAAGTACGGGATTGTGTCCTTACTTTAGGTGAAGTCCTTGTGCATTTGGCAACATTGCTTTTCATTCCGGCGAGTTGATACTTCAACAAAAAAATTTCACTTTACATGACCTTCTCATAATACTTATATTACACTTTTCTTCAAGACATGTTGATCAAGTTACAATGAAGTCAAGCTAAAACTTCGGATTATCTCAGAAGTTTGAGTGTTACAGCTAGGAGGAGATATTTAAAAAATGATATGACAATAATTTAGAAATAATGTTTACACAAAAGGGTTAGTAACACAAATAACTAAAGAAAGATAATTAGAGAGTTTTAGAACGTCGTGAGAAATGAAGAACTTTAGACAATTTTAGAGAGAGAAAGATCACTTAGAATACTAGAGAGAGATTTTAGAGTGAGACAGGAAGAGAAAGTAGAGTGAGGGTGTGGGAGAGTGCGAAGTCCCCAAGGCTCCTAGGGGGACACAAGGAGTGCCTAGTCGTTCGGCTAGCTGTTGGTGACCTGGTTCAGGTTCAGTCGGGTTGGGTTCCATCGGGACCATTCTAGGTTAGAGCAGGTTTGCCAACCCGGCATTCCATGGAAAAAACTTAAACATGTTCAAGACATTTATAACTTCCAATCATTTGACCCTTCTGAAAATTTATTATTGTCTTGTAGAAGATTGAAGGCCTTAAAAATGCTCCATATTGGTAGATGAAGATAGGAGGGTATCATTCGACATATTGCTTGTGTACATTTTTACTGCATCTCCAAAAGACATTCAAAACTTGGCTGAGGACAACGATAGTGTAATAGGGGTTCCCTATCGGAAACCCCTTGACTTCCAAGTTCATTGCCATTAAAATCTCAACTTGCAAAAAACCATGCAGTTAAGGAAGGCAGAATCGGAATCGGCTATCGGATCGGTGGGTGCCAATTTTAATCTAGATCGGATTGGCCAAATTCGCCGATTTTTCGGGAGAAAAATGGATCAAAAATTGGTCTGGATCGATTCTTCAAAAAGCCTAAAATAAAAAATAACACAAAATAAGAGACTAGATCAGGTTCCGACCCAATTTAGCTATTTCAGGGGGCCAAAAATGGCCACCGTGGCAGTGCTTTCCCACTCTATTAGGTAGAGGGTGGGGAAGATAGGCTTACTAGGTCTAGGAAGATGTCATGGTAAGCCTATCGGGCTGGGAAGAGGTCATACCTGATAAGCCAAGATCAAATCACTGAGGACCGGTAAGCCTATTGGGAGGGGAAGATGCCGCGGTGGAAATTGGCTGCCGTGGCCGCCATTTCTGGCTTATTTTGGGGCCTATTTCGCCTTTTATGGTTTTTTGATGATTCGATTTGAATCGATCCCGGATCACTTTTATCTTCTAAAAGATCAGCCAATTGGTTGATCCGATCCGGATTGGTTCGGAATTGGCACCCACCGATCTTGGTCTTATTCTCATCCCGCGATCATGGGTAGAAGTGTGCATTAAACAGTTCAAACTAATAAACCAAACTAAACATGTTTGTCCGGTTCAGTTTGAACCACCCTTTAGTTTGGTTCGGTTTTAGAGCCTTCCAAATTGACCTAAACCGTTCAAACCGATTTGATTAATATATAAAAAAAAAATTATATTATTAATAAAACTAATATTTATATAATAAAATAATATTTATGTTGATTATTTTTATATAAAAATCAATATATTTATGTAAAAAAATAATTAATTTATATTTTTTTATTTTTTTGTTTATACTGAACCAAACCAAAGTGAAATCGGTTCTGTTTAGTTTGATATGAGAGCCTGATTCAGATTGGTTCGGTTTGAAAAAAAATAGTCCAAACTAGATCAAACTGAGCCGTGTAGACACTTAATCATTGGGCAAATCCCTACCCTGATCAAGGATCAGCTAGCTCAGTTGATCCACCAAAAGAAAACAAGTTCAGAATCTATGTTATTCTAGTTGTGGCACTTGGGGCGAGGGGAGGGTTGCCTTGCCCCAAGTGGGCACTTGAGGCAAGGTATGTATTTTAATATATTAATATTATATATAATTGTATATTATTAAAACTTTTGAAGAAGATATGAAAACAAAAATACTCACTTCTAGGGCCAATAGAGTGTCAGGATGTCAGAGTCTCGGGGTTGAAGACTGGGCATTGGGGTGGAGGAAGAGGATTTTTAGTTACCGAATCTGGTCCTTGTTGGGTCCTGATTCGGGTGAGTCAAGGACTACTGAGGCGAAGCGGTTTTGCCTCTCCTCGCCTAGGTGCCTGAGACAAGTGCCTTTGATAACATAGTTCATGATTGATCTAGATTGATCCTTCAAAAAGTGAATAAAAACAAGAAAAGTCACTGAAAGTAGTTTGGAGTTGATCTATACTAGATATACAACTGGAATTGCCATTGTCCAATGCCTCCCATATCCCAGTGGTGTAAGGAGCAATCACCATTGCTTGGACTTCTCCACCCTAATTGGCAGGGAACAGGGAAGAAGAGACATATGGAGTCTAGGTTGGTGGATCTGCTTTTTAATGGGTCCAGATACTCGATATGACCGTGGGTCAGTCATATCAGGTCTTTGGACTAGTAAAAAGCAGAGATGCTGCCTCTCATCACCGGGGGAGGTGGTGCAGTTTCTGCCATATCAGCTCCAAATCGGTCTAGAATCGGCCAATCCCAATAGAAGTTGGCCCTAGATCAGCCCCCTGGTAGGATTGTTCATAGTTAGGTTTGGATCCATTTTTTCGGAACCAAAATTGAACTGAAAAACATACTGAACCGAGCTGAACCAGTTTGGTTGAACCCCAAACCGATCATGAACCTAACTGATCCGAATGGTTTGATCAGTTTGGTTTGGTTTGGTTCGTTAGTTTAAGATACATTATTTTTATTTATGAAAATAAATTAAAGTAAAATTAATTAATCAATTAAGATTAGTACTTTATTTATAAGAGAATCATTTTTTTAGTATTATTTTGGGTAGATTTATAATACAATATATTTAAAATCAATATAATATATAAATTAAGTCAAACTAGATCAACTAGTTTATCGGTCTGGTTCAGTTTAGAGAAGGGTTAAACTGAACCAAACAGAAAAAATTATCAGTTTGGTTCAAAAAACTGAACAGTGTAAGTCTTTGAACCAAACCAAACCAGTCATTTCGGTTTATTTCAGTTCAGTTTACCGATTTGCCTGGTTCTCTTGAACACCCCCACCTTCGATTTGGTCAGCTCCTGATGATCTCAAACCTGATCAGATCAGCTGATCCAAGGGGTCAATTGGACGCCTGGATAATGGCTCTAGAGACTAATAACTATATTCAATAGCTTGATAATGGGTCTAGAGACCCGATAAATAGAGATCCAATAGCTTAAAGTTACCAGATCCAGAGTTATCACACGTACTGCAAAATTTGCTGATCTGGATTGAGATTAGCATAGGCTGATCTGATCCTAAAGGGGACTGGGAAGCCTGATTGGAATTTGCCCGAATCTGCCAATTCATGGCTGCTCCTGGTGGTGGAGGGGCGACGGTTGGTGCCTGGACCTTCCCCACCCTATTGGACAAGGAAGGTGACCCATAACGGGTCTTGATATTTGCAGGATTTGTAGGATTGACAGATCTGGATAGGGAATGGCATAGACCGATTTGATGCATGGGGGGGGGATTCTGATCCGATCCTGGACTTTTCCCTGGATCGGGCCAGGATCAGCCTTAATTGGCCGATCTGGGGCCGATTCTACAGCGACAGGGGGTGGCAGTGCTTCTCCCCCCAGTATCTTCTCTGCCTGTTAGGGCAGGGAAGAGTCATATCTGGTCCATTTTAAGTGACTGGATCTGAGATATCAGTTCTTTCATTCCCAATATCTTAATATTTAATGTACTTTAAAGTCCATTGAATCTTCGATATCAAGTCCTATGTACCCGATATCTCAGATCTGGTTGTATTGGGTCAAAACTCTCTTGCTTGTTAGGGCGGAGAAGAGGCACGATGGCAGGAGATGATGCACTGTCACGCTGAAGGGTCTTTCCAGCATTGATTCGACCTCAATTGGGGTCAAATCAGATCTGAGTCAGCCCATCTTCCATCCTTAAAATTATTTTTTATGTTTTTCCTGTTTTTGTTCTTGGAAGAGCTGATCCAGGCAATTCTGAATCGGTTTTTCTTTCTTGGGATTGGCCTATCCGATCCAGATTGGGATTGAGATTGGCCCCGGCTGTTCCTGACCTTGATCTAGCCTTCCTTGAACACTGCAGATCTGCTAACTTAAGTTGGTGGTTCCACTGCCCTTTCTTCACCAGTAGGCTGTGATGGGATGGTCTGGAATATTTTCTTGTTTGTTATTGCTTTCAGTTGTTAGAAGAACTGATTCGGGTCGGTCCTGGATTGGTTTTTCTTCCCTCAGATCGGTTGAGCTGATCCTGTTCTCTAGGGCTACTCTCACCCTGATTCCCACCTGGATTTCCTTGGCATATAGACCTAATATGCTCATCTTCCCTGCCCTTTGGGGTATCAGACCCTGATTTGGGGTTGGATGAAGGTCAGTAAATTGGCAGATCTGGCAGTTTTGAGATGCTCATCTTCTCTGCCCGTTATGGGATCTGACCCTGATTTGGTGGTGGATCAGAGTTAGGATATAGGCGGATCTGGCAGTGCTCTCCCTGGGATGAGGTCAACAGTTGTCGATCAGAATGTGGATTGGTTGACATTGCCCCTTCTGAACTCAGTCACTTTAAAATGGAGTTAACTTAAAATACGCCTTTGGAAGGCCAGTGCCAAATTGTATCATCTAAACATCACAATTCACTTGGAAAGCTTGTATATGTTGTGTGAGCATCAGAAATTTGTTTTTCTCAGTATTTTGCATGTTTTGTCTGAAAAGATAATTCCTCATGATTGAACAGTCCGACTGAACAGTCGGTGTTAAGTGCTACGGAGAAAAGCTTGGGGAAATTCTGAGGGCAGCATTCCCTACTCCATTTGTGATGGGAACCGAATCGGGACACAAGAACCGATTCATGTTAGTAATCGAATCGGGATGCAAGAACCGATTATTGATTTTCAAATTTCATGTAATTTTTGATTTTTAGTTTAATAATGGGTCCATTTAGGTAATTTTCTAATTTTTAGGATTTTTAGTTGATTTGTTTGAGCATTTTTCCAATTTCTTAACATTTACGGACTTTTTTATGAATTTTAACTTTATAAATAGGGGCCCATGTATACGATACAGGATGATGATGTTATAATGGAATGAATGAAGTCTTTTTTGTCCCGTTGCTCTTTTCTCTCCCGTCTCACACTCCTCCCGAGAGCCTAAACCCTCGGCGCTAGTTCCCTTCTTCCAGCGGACGGAGGTCTCCTCAGGCGCAAGTGCCCTCCTCCTCCCGCAGCGAAGCCCTAGCTCGGGGCTTCACCTCTCCGTTCTGTCTCCTCCGGTTATCATCTGGTCGACCATCATTAGGTGAAGCTCCTTCCCCTCTGCGCCGACCTCTCTTCTCTCTGCGGCGAGTTCTAGAGGCTGTCTCGAGCCCCTCTCCTCTGCACCAAACTCTTCCTCCCGGTAGCAACGAGCTCTCCTTGAGAATGGTTTGATCACCTCCGATCGGACATGTCTCCAGCAGATACGGGTGAATACTGCGCCTCCCTCAGTCGGATCTACTCTTCGTCCTCCGAATGGTATCTTAGCAGTGGCGTAAACCAGTGAAGAAGGAACCAATCGACCCCCCCCTTCGCGTGTGGGTATGGTTTGCCCTTGCTCGTTCCACTGAAGCTAAAGTTGGTGTTGCTTGGTTATTTGTATTGAGCTATATTCTGAGGGTTTTGTCAGTTTTCTTTTATATCCGCCATGAGCTATTGGCGACTGTGATTCCTCCTGGTTTCATTATACTGGTCGCTGTTTCATTCGGGATCCAGTTGCTCTAGTGTTCCTTGGACTCGTTCTGCCGATGTGTGGAATCTTATAGAGGGAAAGGACTGTTATAGTTGGTTTTTGTTTCATGTGAGAAGGAATTTTTTACAGTTGACTGCTGAAACCTATATGGGATATTGAGATTGATCCTCCCTTGTCATATACCGACAGTTCTGGTTTTCTCCGGTTCTGAGCATGCTGATTACAGGTTTCATATTCAGTCACGTTTTGAGTTGAGACTGGTCCTTATTCCAGTCGGTTGTCATATGATCCCTACTGATTTGGTATTCGTAATCGCCTGTTAGACTGCTGGTTCTTGGTTATTTTCTGTTTGGCATTTTATCTTTTGGGTTATATTTCTGGATTATTTGAGAATTATGGGACCCCCGGTCCTGTCCTGCATCAATTTGCCTTTCCAAAACCTGATGGTGGAGCCATTACCAAGATGGAGAGCAGAAACACCTTTTAAAAATGTCCATCCGTTGATAAATGTTCTTCCATATTCTGGACCAGCCTGACTTGCATCTTGAACTCCCCAGTTTCTCTTCAGTCAAAGGATCGCGGAATTAGAATCAGTCAGAATCGGCCGATTCCTGAGAAGAGAATCAATCCAGGAATCAGCCTGGATCGTTTTTTTTTGAATTTTTTTCATCAAATAAATTCAAAAAATTCATAAAAATAGGAAATGAGTTGGAAAAATTCTAAAAATAAGATTAGCATTTATTTACAAGACCACATCGAATAATTACTAATGAACATGAAATGAAGCTAAGTACATATTTCATTGATTCAAAAATTAATTAATTGATACATCATGAAAATATAAAAAATATGAATTTACATGATATCAATCTAATACCAATATCTAGGATATGGATATTGGCCTTCATCTTCTTCCTACTGCTGTCGACGCTCATGAGTTGTATTCGGTCTTGTATATTCTCCGGGACCATATCCATATAAAAATAATGCCGATGCCATGCTATCAAGGTTGTAAGGATCGGACTGCGGGACGACAGGGACGTAGACAGACTCTGGTGGAGCTAGTGGTGGTGGTGGAGGAATCCACTGTTGTTGAGCCTCGCCAAATGCTGGATACTGTGGCTTTATAAAATGATGCTGTGATATCTGCTCATCCACCGTGGAAAACGGCTTTGGCTGCCGTGAATCAGGTGACTGGGCTTGCTGCTGATGGCTGCGTCGTTGGTATGCACTCCTCGTCATCATCAATTGAGGAGTGAGAAGGAGTCTGCGTGCTGTCATCTGGGCTTACAGGACGCTTGACCTCCAGCTTCTTTCTCTTCACCTCTTCAGCCATCTCTGAAGTATCAGAACCCAAAGATTTTTTTAACTTTGCAAATCTGCTCATTTTTCGTGCAGTCACTTTTATTTTCGTTTTCCTTGGACTACGAATGGGCTAAGTAGCGGCGGCTGGGACCCAGGCCGGGGCTAAAGCCGAGGTGGTCGCTCCATAGCCGGCGTGGCGAAGAAGGCATTGCCTGAGCCTGAGAAGTAGGTGGAGGTGGAGCTGGAGCATCCTCCTCGACTTCAACACCATCAAACTCTCCTTCAGCCCATGCACGGTCATCGGGATCAAACTCAGTTGGAGGCAAGTGCATGCTCCTCCTGGAATATCTGATCCATGTCCACCTCCTCAGGTGGTAGTGTGGCAGAGGTATGCTTCTGGTCATATGGACCACCTGCGAACCGTACAAATCGCCCCTCACTGATCTTCTGTCGATCCTTGATATTCTTGATGCGCAGTCTTATATTGTAATGACAGAAGACCAGCTTCTCCAGCCGGTCTGAGGTCAACCTGTTCCTCCTTTTTGTATGTATCAGGTTGAATGTACTCCAGTTCCTCTCACAATGAGAGGAACTGGTACCCTGGCTAAGTATCTTGATACCGATAACAACAAGTGGAGTCCATCCACTCCTGGTGTTCATTTGAACCCACCACTCAGCTGCAAAAAAAGAAGAAGAGAAAAGGTAAACAATTAGCCCATTATCTTCAATAACTTATATGAAAAGAAAATAAAATCTTCATCATAAATTAGTATACCAGGTGACACTTTGTCGCACGAATATTTTAGATCAGCATCTGAGTATACGCCGACCCTCATCTTATACTTCTGCATCTGAAATTTTTTTAAAAAAGAATCATTAGTTGTCTAATAATTAGCTACTCCAAAGTATTGAATAAACTCCAACTTACTTCTATCTCAGCCTCTATCTTGTCCTGTTGAGATCGGCAGAGACACTGAATAACAGATAGTGTACCCCACATCACCTCGTTGTCGTTCACCACCTGTCCTCCATGTTGGATGCGGGGATTCAACAAATATCTTACAAGAATTTAATAGTTAACATTATGAATAAGACAATTATTGAATAAACTTAAAGTAGGTAAGCACAAATATTTTTTGAACCTACTATCCTGCAACATGGACATCGTGGTGCAAAGTCTTGTCCCATCGGTCATCTATGATCTTCCACCACTTTTTGTAACATCTGAAAATTTTCTTTTTTATTTTCAATTTTGCCTAGTCAATGGCATCGTACAGCGTGCCCATCTGATTCCTGTCATCTGAGTTTACCAACCTCAAGACAACGACCAGTGACTCAATGATTGCCAAGTAGTCGGCAATCCTCTCCTAAAATCTCTTGTCAGTGATCTGCTTCTCAGACCTGACAAGAATTTCTAACTGATCTTGCTTGTTGTGCAGGTGGTCCACCATATAATTATAATATTTCTCGGACTGTGTGAACTTAACCAATGCATACCTGTGCTGGTGTAAACTCTCCAATGCAATGAAATTTGTGGCGAAAGTGTGATCTCATAATATGTAGCAGACGGGGATGCGAATAAATAAATGACGTAATCGTCTGCGCCTGCCTGACAAGGGTGGATACACTCTTCTCCTTGCCTATATCCTCTAATATGAGATCAATAGAATATGCTGCACAGGGCACCCAGAACATGTGCTTCCTCTTCTCCATCAACTTTTTCCCAGCCGCCTTATATGAAGGTTCGTTGTCAGTGACAACTTGAACCACATTATCCTCCCCGATCTCCTCCACCACTGCATCCATCAAAGAAAAAAATGAAGTCGGCATTTTTAATCTTCTCAAAAGCATCCACCAACTTCAAGAACGTGATTCCCTCAGAACAATACACCAAGAAGTTTATCATACTTCTCTTGGTGATACCTGTTCACTCGTCACACATAAATGTGCAACCCCTCTCCTTCCACACTAATTTGAATCCATCCATCCACTCCCCCAACTCCTGGACCTCCTCATCCAGCCCAGCACCATATATATGCCTACTGCCCGGGGTTTGCAGACCCGGTCCAGTCTCACCCACGGCATCCACCTTCGTTTGGAAGTAGGGGCTCGTGGTTGCATGTGCTGGGATGCCTACATCAAGTTAAAAAAAATTTGGATCAGGAAAAAATTAAGCTTAAATAAATAAAACGCACATAAATGCCATTTTAAAAGTGATACCTACATGCCAAAACCAGTTCACAATGTGGCGAACGGCTCTCTTTACAGCCGTTCCTGTTGCCTTCACCTCTTTCATAGCTTGTTTAATTCCCATTTGCCCAGCACTCTGTTTTCTAAATAAGTACTCATCACTCGGCATAAACCGAGTATTGACAGAATGGCGGTGTGGCTCCTGTCTCCATCCCTCCGTCTCCCGGGCCCGGGTAGGGCGAGTCGATGCTAATCGGCTAAGAGTTGGGTCAGTTCTGGACCCTGACCCTCTTTCTCCTCTCCTCCTGTCCTCGTCCTCAGCAAATGCACGTTTGCTAGCGTGCTTAACATGTTTAAGCTCAGAGTCCGTGGAGTCCTTCTCGCTCTCTGGATCTGACTCGGCTGGTGCCTTCCCCTTGTCTTTCTCTTTCCAGGTAGGTAAATCTCGGTCCCTTCTCCTCTGGAGTAGCTTGTCGTGCAACTCCTCACTCTGCCTAATCTTAACAGTCCGTTGAGAGGCTCTACCTGTCATATAGCCTCTCATCTCCTCACTCATCTCTCTCGGCACCTTACCACATTTTTTTACATTTTCACCTGTTCCGGCAATATGTTGTTTCAGCCGGAACACCCCCCGTTCATCTCCTTCCCACACCATTTGTATTACACTCTCTTTCTGACCGGGTCTACCATATGCCCATGTTTCCAACCTATGTCAGAAGGGCGTGCTAGTGCTGCATCACCTTGATCGACCATTGTTTAGACCTGCAAAAATTGTAAACAATGCATTAAAAATTATTAGGCAACATAAAAATTACTTTAGGCGCTGTGCGGGAAGCAAACAACCTATCAAACACACTATTCGGTATGTTTAAAGAGTTACGTATTTGTCAAAAATGGTCGTAAAATGACGTACAGGGTATCCGAAATTTTTTCCATACAAAGAACATCCAATCGATGTTCTTACAACTTGAACGGAGTTATTCGATCAAAAATCACCGAGTTTAACATGTTCGGAGTCGTCGAAAATGCGTAAGAATGGGTGTACGGAGTTTTTGGCGAAGAAATCTTACCAATAATCTTCTAAGAATCGAAGAAGAGGTTGAATCGAGGCCGATCGGAGTTTGGATCGGCAGAATCCCTTGAAGAAATCACCTGGAATCATCGGAATTGCTGGAATCGCCGCCGGAATCGCCAGAATCGCTGCTGGAATCGTTGGAATTGCACCGGAATCGGCGCAGGGAGCTGGGATCGACCTTGGAATTGCCGGAATCCTCGATTCCCTAGTTGAAATCGCCCAGAATCACCGGAAGGAGTGCGGTGAGACAACTGGATCGCCGGAATCGACCGCAGCAGTCGATTCCGGCCCTAAAAGGGTAGGAATTGGTTCGATTCCCGGTCCGGAATCGAACCGAGAATTGAAACGGACCGGCCAAACCGGTCTTCCGTAGAATCGGTTGGGATCGACCGATTCCAAACAGAATTGCCGGAATCAGATCGATTCTGACTGATTCCGACTGATTCCACGGGATTCCTGTTGGAATCGGCTCTCCGGATGGTTCCGGAATCGGCCGATTTCAATCCGATTCCGGCGATTCTGCAATCAATGCTTCAGCCTGCAGACTACATTTGCTTCTGATAATCTTTAGCTTGGAAGGATCCCTATTCTTTGTCCAGACTCTACTGTTTCTTGTATATAGGCATGCAAGTCAGACTCTCGTTCGAGTTTCTCCTTTCCTGTATCATTGAGAAATCAATTGGCGTAAGCCAGAATGGAAGAAGAGAAGGGTGGCATTCTACAGGAGGGATGCTAGCCTGATACAATCTTCCTACAGATAATTTGTACTTTCCTGCTTGCAGAACAGAAAATAAGTTCTGTAGGTCTCAGTAATACAATACAGTTGTTTGCACTAGATTTCTCAGAAATGTACTGATATTTTTGCCCTTCTGGATAGTTGCAAGTTCATGTATGATTTGTTTGGGACACTTGGCTTCTGTCATTCCTCTGAACTTATTTAATCAGATATTAGTGCACAAACTTTACAATGTTTTCATTATTTTGGCACCTGAGAATTTAAAATATTAAAATTTAGTCTTTTCTGTCAGGTTCTGTTAACTTTTGAAATTTCATTATGGCTACTTTTGATGTGTTCAAGATCAGATAACATGTATGTTGGCACCTGAAATTTGCATGCAAAATATACATGTATGTTCTTGCAAACTTCTATTCTATATGGATCTAGATCCAAAATGAATTGGGATTTATATAATTTTCACTCATGGGATTTCCTATATGTATGATTGGACTACCAGTGGCTATGACAGATGGATGCTAACACTTGGCATCAAAATATGGTTCTCTACATGGATGATTATGGACTTAGCACAGGGTTTGGTACCCAGTACCCATCGATTTGGGTACCGATTCCTATCTGGCGATCGCTGGTTTGCAGTCTACATGTGCAAGGACACCCACATGATATATGGAAAGGTGTAAGTATTGATAATAACTTAAATAAAAATATTATAAATTTAGTTCTAATTAATCAACCTGCATGTAAGAATCAATTGTAAATATTCTTCATTGCATGCCTTGTTGTCTTGGCAGCGGCTTCAACACCTTTCAATGCTTGATTTATTATTTAATGCAATGAGCCTTGTCTACCAAAGAGAAATTCATTTATTAGTTGACTATGAATGAATAAGTGTATAGCCAACACGTATTGGCTGATTGGGTCACGGTGTCTGTTCCAAGGATTCCGGAATCGGACGGAATCGGCCGATTCCTGGGAAGGGAATCGATTCCAGATCGGTCCGGAATCGAATTTTTTTTCGATTTTTTTTTTCGTCAAAAAATTCAAAAAATTCAGAAAAAATAGGAAATGAGTTAGAAATTTTTTTTTTAAAAAATCAATACATTCATCCACAGGACCACATCGAATAAATACTAATGAACTCCAATTGAAGACTTGAAGTTAAGTACATATTCCAATTTCATTGATTCAAAAATCAAAGAGATGATATATCATGAAAAAAAATAAATTTACATCATATCAATCTACTACCAAAATCTAGGATATAAATATGGGTCTTCCTCCTCTCCCTGCTGCGCTTGATGCTCCTCCCTCGTGCTCAGTCTTGTATACTGCCCGGGACCATATCTATATGAAAATAATGCCGATGCCATGCTATCAAGGTCGTACGGATCGGACTGCGGGACGACCGGGACGTAAGCAGAGGATGGTGGAGCTAGTGGTGTAATCCACTGCTGGTCAGCCTGGCCAAATGCTGGATCTTGTGGCTCCCGTATATAAGAATCGTGTATCCGAATCTGGGCGTGTAATCTGACTTTGGATGCCGCGAATCGGGAGACTCGCCGGCCGCCGATGGCCGCGTCGAGTATGCACTCCTCGTCATCATCACCTGAGGAGTGAGAAGGAGCCTGCGTACTGTCATCTGGGCTGACAGGACGCCTGACCTCTAGCTTCATTCTCTTCACCTCTTCAGCCATCTCTGAAGTACCAGAAGGTCCAGAACCCAAGTTTTTTTCAACTTTACAAATCCTCCCATTTTTCGTGCAGTCACTTTTGTTTTCGTTTTCCCGGATCGCGAATGGGCCGGTAGGCCGGGACGGAGCCGGAGGCCGAGCCGGGGCTAAAGCTACGGTGGTCGCTCCATAGGCCGCTGGCGGCGAAGAAGGCCATGCTCGAGCTCGAGAAGTAGATGGAGGTGGAGCCGAGCATCCTCCTCGGCTTCAACACCATCCAACTCTCCTTCGGCCCGTACGCACGGTCGGCGGGATCAAACTCACCGTACGATCCCCGGCTTCCCTCTCCTCTATCCAGAGGCAAGTGCATGTTCCTCCCGGAATATTCGATCCACGTCCACCTCCTCGGGTGGTGGCGTGGCGGAGGAATGCCTCGCTCGTACGGACCACTGCGAAGCATGCAAATCGCTCATCGCCGATCTTTTGTCGATCCTCGATGTTCTTTATGCGCAACCCTCACGTTGTAATGACGAGAAGACCGGCCTTCTCGGCCCGGTCCGAGGTCAACTTTGTTCCTCCTTTTCGTATGTATCCGGTTGAATGTACTCAGGTTCCTCTCACAATGGGAGGAAGCGGTGCTCGGCTAAGTATTATGATACCGATGGCGACGAAGTGGATTCCATCCACTCCTGGTGTTCACCTGAACCCACCACTCAGCTGCAAGAAAAAAACAAGAAGAGAAAAGGTAAACAATTAGCCCATCATCTACTATAACTTATATGAAAAGAAAATAAAATCTTCATCAAGCTATTACTATACCAGGTGACACTTTGTCAACTGAATATTTCAAATCAGCATCTGAGTATACGCCGACCCTCATCTTATACTTCTGCATCTGAAAATTTTATAAAAAAACATTAGTTGCATGGTAAGGCTACTCCAAGGTATTGAATGAACTCTAACTTACTTTTATCTCAGCCTTCTATCCTATCCCGCCGAGATCGGCGCGTACGTCGAATAACAACAAGTGTACCCCGCATCACCTCGTTGTTGTTCACCACCTGTCCTCCATATTGGATGCGGGGGTTCAAAAAATATCCTGCAAGATTTTATTAGTTAACACTGTGAATAAGACAATTATTCAGCAAAAATAAATTTTTAACCAAGTTACTTGCAGCATGAACATCGTGGTGCAAGGTCTTGTCCCATCGGTCATCTATGATTTTCCACCACTTTTTGTAACCTCTGGGATTTTTTTCTTTTATTTTCAGCTTTGCCCGGTCCATGGCATCGTACAACGTGCCCATCTGGTCCCTGTCATCTGAGTCTACCAACCTCAAGACAACTACCAGTGGCTCGATGGTTGCCAAGTAGTAGGCAATGCTCTCCCAAAACGTCTTGTCAGTGAGCTGCTTCTCAGACCTGACAAGAATCTCCAACCGATCTTTCTTGTCGTACGCAGTTGTCCACCATATAGTTATAATACTCCTCGGATCGTGTGAACCTAACCAATGCATGCTCGTGCCGGTGTAGACTCTCCAACGCAATGAAATTCGTAGCAAATCGAGTCGGACTGTGCCTAACAAGATCGTGCCCTCCTGTGTGTGATCTCGTGATATGTAGCAGGCGGGGATGCGAATAAATAAAAGATGTGATCGTCTGTGCCTGCCTGACAAGTGTGGATACACCCTCCTCCTTGCCTATATCCTCTAATATGAGATCAATGGAATGTGCTGCACAGGGCACCCAGAAGATGTGCTTTCTCTTCTCCATCAACTTCCTCCCAGCCGCCTTATATGATGGTTCGTTGTCAGTGACAACCTGAACCACATTGTCCTCCCCGATCTCCTCCACCACCGCATCCATCAGAGAAAAAAGGAAGTCGGCATTTTTTATCTTCCCAGAAGCATCTACCGACTTCAAGAGTGTTGTTCCCTCATAACAGTACACCAAGAAGTTTATCATACTCTTCTTGGTGATACCTGTCCACCCATCGCACATAATTGTGCAACCCCTCTCCTTCCACATCAACTTAAAACCATCCATCCACTCCTTCAACTCCTGGACCTCCTCATCCGTGCCGGCGCCGTATATATGTATGTCGCCCGGGCTTCGCAAACCCGGCCCGACCACCCACGGCAACCACCATCGTCCGGAAGTAGGGACCGGTGGCCGTACGTGCCGGGATGCCTACATCAAGTTAAAAAAAATTGGGATCGGGCTAAAATTAACTTTAAGTAAATAAAACACACATAATGTCAATTTTAATTTAAAAAGTGATACTGCGTACGTAAAAACCGTTTCACAATGATGTGGCGAACGGCTCTCTTTGCGGCCGTTCTGTTGCCTTCACCCCTTTCATTGCTGTTTAATCCCCATCCGCCCAAAGCACTCGTTTCCTAAATAAATACTCGTTACTCGGTGTAAATCGAGTCCGGTAGAAAGTAGAACGGCGGTGTGGCTCGTCTCCGGGGTCGATTTCTCGGTCCCGGCCGGAGGTAGGGCGAGCCGATGCCGATCGGCCCAAAGCCGGGTCAACTACGGACCCCGGACCCTCCTGCTCCCCTCCTCCTGTCCTCCTCCTCAGCAAATGCACGCTTGCTAGCATGCCTAGCACGTCTAAGCTCGGAGTCTGTGGACTCGTCCTCGGTCTCTGGCTCCGGCTCAGCTGGTGCCTTTCCCTTTCGAGATAGGCAAATTGCGGTCCCTCCTCCTCTGGAGTAGCTCGTCGTGCAACTCCTCCCTCTGCTCGATCCTGACAGCCCGTTGAGAGGCTCTACCTGTCATGTAGCCTCTCATCTCCTCACTCTTCTCCCTGGGCACCTTGTCACATTTCTTGACATTCCCACCTGTTCCGGCAATATGTTGTTTCAGTCGGAACACACTCCCCGTCCATCTCCTTCCCACACCATTTGCACTGTACCCTCTTCCTGACTGGGTCTACCATGTGCCCGTGTTCCCAACCCACGTCGGAAGCACGTGCTGGTGCTGCATCACCTTGATCGGCCATTGCTTATATCTGCAAAAATTGTAAACAATGCACTAAAAATGATTAGATAACATAAAAATTGATTTAGACGCTATTCGGAAAGCAGACAATCCAAGTAACACACCATTCGGTATGTTTAAAGGGTTGCATATTTGCCGGAAATGGTCGTAAATTAACGTACGGGATATCCGGAATTTTTCCCGTGCAAAATGGACTTAAACGGATAGTTCAAAACTTGGACGGACTTGTTCGGTCGGAAATCACAACGTTTAACGACGCTCGGACTCGTCGAAAACGCGTAAGAATGGACGTACGAAGTTTTCGGCGAAGAAATCTTACCAAAAACCTTAGAAAGATCGAAGAAGAGGTTGATTCGAGGCCGATCCGAGCTTGGATCGGCGGAATCCCTTGAAGACGTTGCTTGGAATTGCCGGAATCGCCGGAATCGGTGGAATCCTTGCTGGAATCGACGGAATCGGCCCGGAATCGATGCTGGCAGCTGGGATCGAGGCCGGAATCGCCGGAATCGCGCCGGAATCGCCGGATCGAGCTTTTGCCGCCGCGGGATCGACAGAATCGACCGCCGCGGGTCGATTCCCGGTCTAGAATCGAACCGGGCCAATTGACCCGGTCTTCCGACGGAATCGACCGATTCCACAAGGAATCGGTCGGAATCGATCCCGATTCCGACCGATTCCACAAGGAATCGGTCGGAATCGATCCCGATTCCGACCGATTCCAGGCGATTCATACCGATTCCGCGGAATTCTTCCCGGAATTGGTCTTTCCGCCTGGAATCGGATCGGAATCCACCGATCCGATTCCGGAATCGGACCGATTCCACCGATTCTGCAATCCATGGTCTGTTTAGATGAATGACATGTATCAAATGACTTTGCTTCAAGGATGGCAGGATCGGAATTGAGACCTGGATCGGTGGGTCCCGATGTAATCCCAATTGGAATTGGTCGGCCAAATTGGCTCATCCTCCGGGAGGATTTCTGATCTGACATTTTTCTGTATCGGTTCTTCAAAAAATCCTAAAACACAAAATAAGAGCCTATATTGAATTATGATCCGATCTAGGCTCTTTTGGGGCCAAAATCAGTCCCCAAAGACAGGCGCGACGAGGTGGGTCTTTCAGCCTATTCCGGTCCCAATCCAGGATGTTAGACTGATTTTGGTCAATTCGGGTGGGAGATAGGCTTGGATCGGGTCTACCGGCTTGTGTGAACCTCTTTTTTCTGCGTCTGTGTTCTTTAGAAAGAAAGACATCTCCGGACTTTTCTAGGAAAATATGTGATATCCTAAAAATATTAGTAGTCCAGTGATAGTTTGAAAGTAATAGAACCGAGGTTCGGGTTCTTTGAAAATTTCATTTTTGACCCTTCTCCGCCGGATGGTGCGAGTATCCGGCGTTAACTTACATCGAGCCGCCTTTGATTAACCGTCGCGGCAACCTGTTTTTGGAGATATGCACATCCACAAAAAAAGTAAAGAACTCAAAAGGGCAGCGGCCTTTTGGGTCCGGTGAGATGCAAACCGATTTGTTCGGGTTTGTTTTTATTTGATTGTTGGTTGATTTTTGGATCGACTTGAAAGTCGGTTTTGAGTTTTGGAGTTTGAATCAATTTGTTTGATTGATTTGTTGTTTGGCTTTTGATTTGATTTGTTTAATTTTGGACTTGATTGGTTCAAGTTTTTGTTTTGATTTCAGTTTTGATGTGCGTAAAGTTTTAAGCAGTTTTGGTATTTGTTGCTTGATTGGTTTATTGGATTTTCAGATTCTGGATTTTTTAGATTTCTGGATTTTTTGGTTTTGAGTTGGTTTTGATCTACGTTTTGAGATGTTTGAAATGTTGTTTATTTGCTTTCTTTTGGGAAGAAGTTTAGTGGATTTTAAGTGGATTTTCAGATTGCTAAAATCAGATTTTTGAAGTTGATTAGAATCTGTTTTAGTTGATTGTTCAAATCTGTTTTTTTTTTGGTTGCAGATTTAATTGAAACCTGTTTTTTTGTGATGGCAGATTTTTTTGTTTGAAATCTGATTTCGGTTTGATTTGTTTCAAAACCGGTTCAATCTTGTTGAAGATCGGTTGCTTGTTGAACCGGAATGAGTTGAATTTCAGATTTGGTTTAGTTCTGATTTTATGACTTTCAGATTTGATTTTCTGTTTTATATTTTCTGTTTGAATTTCCAGATTGACTTTGAAATTGTTTTATTTCTTGTTTGGTGGTTTGCATCGCCTCCGACCCATCGGGTCACCTTGAATGCCCGATTTCATGCATCGATATGAACATCAAAGTTTCATTTCATTGAGAGATGGGGTGAAGTACATCGGTGTACAATGTGATTGGTCCTTCCCCCAATATAGGTTTATCTCCACTACTTTGGAAAAATTTGGCATTACGACGGCATGCTGGCTATTTTTCCAACTTAGTGAAAATTTACCCATCCAAAATAGCCAGCCTTAGCTTAGCCATATTGGGGGAAGGAACCGCTGGCTACGGGAGCAGGCCCGCGCCACCGTCCGGATCGACATCCCGGAACGTATCCGGGGGGAGTCGTCCAAGGTTGGAGTCCCCGCGAAGGGTGGAGTCCTTAGTTTAATATTGCTTTCGCATTCTGGATTTTTTATTTGTTCATTTTTGGAACAAGGCCTTGGAGGCCGGTTCAATTTCATCGGCGTTCTGAGCCGGCCTTCAATCTTCATAGGCCCGCCGGGCCTGTCTTGTACTGTTTGGGCCGGAAGGGCCTGTTGGGGAGCTGCTGCACTTCTGGAGCTGCCTGACCGGACCGACTTGGAAGGCCACCCGGCTAAGCCCATGGCCCGTCGTACGGTTTCCAAGGGGGGCCGGGCTGTCACCTTCAAGTCGGCCCACTTTCTGGCTGCTGTCCTCCTGTTTGGAGCTTCCTGGACTGCTGTCCTCTCAGTAGGCCACAATGGGGCTGTTTTGGTTTGGGTTTAGGTGGGCCGGAATGGGCCTGCACGAAGGGCTATTTTGGAGATCAGATTTGGGACCGGTTTTGGGGTCTGGTTTGGTGACCGGCTGGGGGCCTGATATGGGCTGTATATGGACCTGTTTGGGGTCTGGTTTGGAGACCGGCTGGGGCCTGATTGATGGGGCTTTGGTTGGGCCGGAATGGGCCTGGCGAGGGCCTGGTTTGGAGCTGATTTTGGGGTCCTGGTTTGGGCTGGACGGGGTCTGGTTTGGAGACCGGCTGAGGCCTGATTGATGGGGCTCTGGTTGGGCCGAAGCAGACCTGCACATGGGCACTTGGGGGCCTGATTTGGGACCGGATTGGGGTCAGACGTGGAGACCTGCAGGTGGTCCAGTGAGGGCCTGGAGGGGGCCTGCAGAGGGTCCAGAATGTAGGCTTGGACTGGGCTCGGCTCAAGGGATGATGGAGTCCAGCTCATGGAGGTTTGAAGGGACCGAAGTAGAGCATTTTATGAGGATGAATAGGGAGAGGGAGAGAGAAAGGGAGATAGCACGTAGGACAGATAGAAGGAGGGCCCTTAGAGGGCTAAAGGGACATATCCATCATACCTTCTTGCCTTGTCTCCTTCTTCTCCTCTTTTTCTCCTCTTCTCCTGGGCGCAGACAGGTTTCTGCAGCAGGTGCGCAAAGGGCAGTAGGTGCAACAGGTGCAGATGCAATTTGGCAGCCTCCCGGCGTCTGAAGCTGCCGCCCTTCTGGCTGGTGCGCCCCCCCTCTTTTTATAGAGGCTGGAGGGGGAGGTGAAGAGCCAGGCTGTGCTGTACGTGGATGGCTTTTGGCCTTCCCCAACTCCTTGAATTCCCACCAGTCTTCAATATTGGACTGACCATTGGTGTCTCCCACGTAGGCTGGCCACATTGGCTTCTTCACCTCATAAATGGGTCAAGGATGAGGTGGCTAGGCAGGTGACTTGGGCGGTCAGCCCTGCTGAGGTGGCAGGTGGGTGCGCACATTTTAATGCTGAGGTGGCAGGTGGATGCGGCTGGGCCTTGATGGCCTTGCTGCTGAAGTGGGCCTGGCCCAATTGGGCCTGGTTTCTGGGCCAGCGGGCTGAGAGGAGGCCCAGGCCCTCCTATGGGCTGCGCACATGGCCTGAACTTGGCCTATCTGTGCCAATTGTGGGCTGGATGAATCCGGTCCCTGCTGGGGTGCTCAATTGGGCCCAATTGTGGCTAATCTTATGGGCTATTGGGCCAGCTTCTAGGCCAGGCCATCTGTTCTACTTCTTTCTTTTCCTTTCTTCTCTTTTTTTTGAAAAAAATGTGCGCCAACACGGCTGAAATTGGATTGGAGGGGTCCGATCTAGTTTGGAATCGGCCGATTTTGATCCGGATCAACTGATTCCACAATCCATGTCTTGCATACTTCTTTCTTGTTCTTCACCATGCTTTTCGCTTTGATGCATAGCAGTCCTCATCTCCACATCTTGTTCATGTGAACTAGATGACCGATCATCAGCCTTGCCTATGGCTTTTGATTTATGGGGTGTTTGGTTACGTGATAACTTTTTGTACACTTTCATGATAAAAAATTATATTAAAATAAAAAGTGAACCAACTCATGACATAAAATTATCATGTTTGGAGGGATGTGATAACAAAAAAGAGTAACTACCATACATGACCAAACAAAGTGGGGGACCACAAGAAAAAAGAAAGAGGTGAGGCCTTCTTTTTTTGTTGAAGAAGAAAATCACTTTCAAAATATAAAATTGTCATAGTTGTCAAACACCTCTTTTAACAAGTTTTCTTACAATTTTTAAAAATAAAAATAAAAATCTGCATTATCATACAACCAAACACCCCATTAGCCTTTTCTTTTATTAAGCATGTATCTTTGCATCTCAACAGCTCTTGTCATAAATTTTTTTTACTCAACTTTTTTGTCTGCGAGATGTTTTTTATATCTTGTAAACTCATCCTATCTCTCAACTGAGATTTTATAACATTTCATCACATTGCCACTAATATCAACAATACATTGTTTTAGGTGAAGCATGCCTCTATTCATTTTATTTTAACATTATTTATATTGTAATTTTTTATGTTAATAATGAATCTGTGATTTTATTTAATGTCACAAGGTCTAGTAGATTTAACCCCATTATGCTTTTGGTTTACCATATTAAGTATAAATGATAAACATCCCTAGATTCTAGTGCTCTTGTGGATCTTCAAGTTGGACGACTAAAAACATTAAAGCCTTGTAATTTCTACTCAAAACAAAAAGAAAGTGGTTAGAAATCTTATTGTTTAATAGATCTATGATCCACCTTGTAAACAATGGAAATAGATGAAAAAACAAGAAAAATGACAATACAGATGAAAAGAGCCATCACTAGGCAAGATGTGGCAGTGATGGAGGCAAGTTTTGGCAGTGAGAACGGCAGCTCTGATGGCAAAAGGGCTGGCTTGGTATTGTGGCAGCCCTTTCAGTTATTTGTGCATAGATGTTCTATCCAAGGGAGGTAGGGTCGGGGGTCGCGACCGGGTCGCGGGACCCCCAGGCCGACCCGGTCGCGACCGGGTCGCGACCCTCATTTTTAATTATTTTTTTTTTGAAAAATTCAAAAAAATAAGAAAAATGCGAAAAAAATCTGGAAAAATACAGAAAAATTGGATAAATTAAATGGCATGATTTAAATGAATAATGCATCAATTTTATTCCAACATGATGTGTTGTACACTTTGTAGGTAGTTGATGTACTCTCCTACGTCATTTGTGTCAGCCGAGTACAAAGCTTCGATACACGTACACACGACGATCATATTCGTCCGTCCTCTAGAAACTATCCCAAGACTCGATCCAAAGGAGTCACCATAACTATAGTCGATTGGATCGAAGTATCCGATGACTCCACATAATTCATTCCACGCATTTTCGATCGTGTAGGGGAACCAAGAGCTTGGGATGAATCATACACATAGTCGGGGCATCGTGGTATTCGCCTCCAACTACGGCTATGATGACCTCCTCTACCTTGTGGCGGCCTTCTACCGTGATCGGTATTCTTGGTCGTACGGAGTATATGCTCCTCGCCGCAAAACGTAGCGACGCGGGTAGGAGATACGGGGAGGATCCGAGGTCCCTCGTACTCGTAAAGTGTCCGTGCCCCCGTATCGAGCACCATCATCGGCCGTCGCTACTCTTCGACGACGAATCCCTCGACGTCCGGTACCGCACTCGGATGTTCGGCTCCGCGTATCTTCTCGATCGTCTTCGACCGTATCGCAAGATCCGCAATATCGAAAGGATCAACCAACTTGTTTACCGCCGCCTACTTCGCGTACCGGCCAGTTCCTTCTCCCCCCCTGCGGCGCTTGTCAGTGAGGGAGGGATTTGGAATTCTTCTGCCAGCGGACATCGTCGAGCACTCCTTCGGCCCCATTGTCGGTCTCGGGGTTGAACTCCGGTTCTCCCAACCCTTCTCGGTCGTTTACCCAAGCTTCTAAGGAGTTCTTCTCGTAGAATATTTGATCCAAATCGATATCCTCCTCTTCAATTGGCGGCTCGTCCACCGAACGTCCCGCCGCTCGCGTTTATCCAACTCTTTTCGTTCCATCCTCGGTTCGCTTCATTCTATCCAAATTCCTCAACTTTAACCTCACGTTGTAGCGACAATACACGACGTCTTCAAGCCTCTCGATGTCAACCTATTTCTCCGCTTTCGCGCGAATCAAGCCGAATGTGCACCAATTTCGCCGTTGCCCGAAGCCGACGTGGTTTCGACTTAGGACCCCGATGGCTACGTCCGCCAAGTCCTCGTACTACGGTACTTTACCATGGTCCATCCACCACCGCCGCATAAATCGAATGTCGTAGATTATTATCTAAGTAAGCTTTGATTAATTAAGTGATGAAAAACATTTCTACGTGCCCCCGGACTTAGTATCATCAACATGTTCGTTCAACTCGCTCGTTCCAAAGCGATAACTCCGCATTCTCGTAATCATACATCTCGTCTGACGATAATAGCCGTCGTCACCAAGCAACCGTCGGATGACGCTCTTCACGTCATCTAATAGCTCGTTCGTCGCCTTGAATCGCGGACTATAGCGATTCTTGGGTTGAAAAGTAACCTACGAAACAAATAGTATTAGTAAACATGTTATACACAACTTCGATTAATAAAAAAGATTAGTAAATGTTTAAGAAAAATATACCGCCGCATGTATGGGTCGATGTAATGTACGCTCCCACGACGATCTATAATATCCCACCACTGGGCGAAGTCCGACACGGTCTGACATTTCTTCCTTCGCTCTCTCAACCGCATCGAATAAATACCCGTCTCGTTTCTTTTCTATCTCCGTCAACTATTCTTAACGTACCTTCACTACGGGTCGGACGATGTCTAACGTCTTCTTCACAACTTTCCAAAAATCTCCACTCTCTATCAGTCTCTTCTACTTTTCTCCCATTTCTCTTATCCGACGGGTTACATCTAGCCATCCAACTACCCCAACCTGCTGAAATGACCATCTGAGTTAGAGCTCTCCTTTGACTCAATAAACTTTCTAAGGAAATATAATGTGAGGCGAACCGGGTCAGACCGGCCGTAACAACTCTCGCCCTTGGGTGTGTTCCCTCATAAGTGCAAGGACAAAGTTGCGGTTATAAATAAACGAAGAAATAAAGCTGGCTAGCTTAACTACCCCGTCTCATTCGAGGATCCTGCATATATCCTCCAACATCAAGTCTAAAGAGCGGGCGGAACAGGGTGTCCAAATACAACTTTCGCTCGACCATAAGTTATCCGACGCCGCTTTGTATGCGGCCGCATTGTCCGCGACTACTTGAACTACCCGGCTCTCTCCTATTTCTTCTATCACTACATCTATCAATCGCAGTAAAGATACTCGCATTCTTTACTCCGTCCCGACGCGTCGACCGACTTCCAAAAGACCGTGCCGGCTGTTGTACACTAGGAAATCGATCATATTTCCTAGTAATACCTCGTTAAGTATAAGATGATAAATAAGTTATACCAAAAAGAATGTTAATACATCTAATATGAATGAGTAAAAGAAAATTTAATTACCGGTCCATCCGTCGGTCATTAACGTGCAACCTCGTTCCTCCCGTATGCGTTCAAATGACCGCACGTACTTCTTTCGTTTCTTGCACCTCCATAGAAGATATACATTGTATATCTCCTTTGGGTTTGGGACTGTGCACTCCCCTCCCGACGTCCCGCGATCGTGTCGATCACGTTTCTCGTAGTATGGTCCCTTCGCGGCATTCCGCCGGAATGCCGTGGTGAAAGAACCACCTCGACGTTGCCCGCCTAATCCTATCCTTACATAATTCGAGGTTCTTCATCGCCGTCGTGATTGTTGTTTTGTCGTTGTCGTGGTCCGGTGATTACGGGATCCACGGGACCCACCGCCGGTCGTCGTCTTGTGCGAGATCAGCGAACCCGATCTCTGCGGTTGGTTGTTGGATCCTCTTCCGCCGCCTCGACCACTCCCGCACTGCACCTCGACCCATCATTCGGCCGGTATGTCTATGAAGTCTTCCTCGGCGAACGATCTTCGACTTCGCTTCCATCCCTCGCGAGTTCATCTTTTTAAAAAACATTTAAGTATCAAGGCTACTTAATTATCCTTTAAAATAGAATAATGAACAACGTTTACGAGTAACACCTCCCATACCTTCGTACTCTTCGTCTCCAAAATATCCGGCCTCTCTTGTCCGGTTCCGTAAATGTGTACGGATCGTCTCCCGGTTGTTGCAATTCTTCTCGACGGTCTCTTTATGTCTTTTGCTAGTTCCCTTCGTTTGCTTCCATCGCTTGTAGGTGCCTACGAAATCGAGCTCGACCTCGGCGGGAGTCCGCGTGCAAGGAAGAACATTTCCCTTCATGCCCGCAAGATGAAATTTTAAACGATAAATACCGCCGAATATTACTTTGTCGCAATATTTACATTGCACTTTTCTCTCCGCTACGTGGAGATCAAATTGCAATGCAACCAAGGCCGGATCACTCCGGGTCGCGCCGGTAGTTTGGGTTGTTTTCGTTGAGAAGACATTTTTTAACTAAATAATTACTTAAGTAAGTAATTAACTATTTAAAAAACTAATGACGTTAATTAGTCACTACTAATCTAAGTAAACTTTTAATTATGTTAAATAAATGACTAACTAATTATATAATTAAGTAAGTAATTAACTATACCTTCCAACTAATGATGTGTTAAGTAACTACTAAACTAAATATCTAACTAATCTTCTAGCTAACTAACTATGCAAGTAAGCAAATAAGTATTAAAAAGAATAAACTACTTAACCCACTAATCAATGGAACTAATATTAAATAAATATACTAAATGAACTAATCCAATGCTTGAAGAAACAATTAAGTAGATGAGACAAAAATTTGAGCAATGAGAGCAATGAGAGCACAAATGAGAGGTTGAGAGTGAGAGTGGGGGGTGGGAGTAAGGAGAGCCTCGGGGGCTTTAAATAGCCCCCAGGGGCTGAATGGGGGCTGCGCCCTCACATCGTTGGGAACGGTCTTGAGACCGTTGCCAACGGTCTGGCAACGGTCACATGACCGTTGCCAGACCGGGTCGCGCGACTCGCGCGACCCGGCCACGACTCCGCGACCCGGCCGGGGGAGTCGCCCCGACCGGGTCGCGACCGAGCCGGTCGGGCCTAAACCCGACCGGGTCGGGGCCGGGTCGCGACCCGGCATACCATGGTTCTATCTGCTTGCATGTTCTCAAGCCCGATATGGTCCAATCCATTTTTTTTTCTGAGGATTGCCTTGGATTGGGTGATCCTGACCCTATCTGAGTAATCTGACCATTCTGAGGGAACTCCGAATTCGTATAGCACCCGCCTATTGACGTGTTATTCTTGATCCGGCATCAGCCAATCTCAATCAAGGTCAGCTGTTTCTGCAATCCATATCTTTACCACTGCCTCTATTCAACCTATGACAAAATTTACAATCTTAACCAGACACAAAGGCACATACTGCACTGGCATCTGCGACTGTATAGGTTCTTCATGTTTCCCTTTTGTTCATCAGCAGTTCTCTTTCTCGAATGGAGGCATTGGTCTGAACCAAGTTGTAGTTTGCTCCTGATAGTGGAACATGTTTTAAGTTGCAGCAAGATGGCATGGACAGGACATGGATGCAGTATGTAACCTCTGAGTCATATGGGAGATGGATATTGCGTAACTAGTCTAGGCGAATTGTTAATCTGGCTTGAGCTCTAGCAATCACAAATATCTGAGATGTTGGAGACACATTTCCAAATTTAGCAAGGAAATCTGGTAGATTCAAGATGATATTCATTATGTGGTCGGCAAACTGTTGGAGGTACAAGGTCAGCTGGTCTAGTGGGGCCAGCAACATGCACTTGGTTAAAGTCTTGCAAGGACCTCTCCTGCATCTGTTTTAAGCTTAAATTAACTTAAGAAAAGACCCATCTGCTCCCAATTCATATGTTTGAGTTAGGAGATGGGAAGGGCTGGCTGTCATGTTGGTGAGAGGGGCTCTTACATCACTGCATCAACTTCATAGACTCTTCCATCGTCAGTGAACGATGGTGCATTGGGAGGGGGAACTGTTGATATGGGCAGTGGAACAACTGTGCGCTGTTATATTGTCAAATGTGATACAAATGGGGCAAGAGGGGGTCACCTTGCTTCAGGTCCCTTAGGCGAGTGCCTAGATCCATATTTTTATTTATTATTTGGAGGGGTGACTGAGAGGTTGGCCAAAAGCTGTGGCTTGGCACAGGATGTGTGGTACTGGATATCCCAACCACGTTAGGTCTCAAATTTGGATTAGCTGGGTGGGTCAGGGGTTTTGGTTATGGCCAACTCACAAAGGTCTGTCTCCCTCACATGCATAGGACACAGCTGGGGACCTGTGTGTTCCACAGCCTCCAGGGATTTTGATTTACGAAGAGAAAATTTCTCTTATGTGGAAATTGAGATTTCTCCTTGTGCATTGTTTTCATTTTATATTTATTTTTATTTTATGCCCTGAGGTAGTTTTCAGGGAGCGGGTGTTGAGTCGCCAAAGGCCATGTCATGGCATGGGGTATCTGACAATGTCCTAGTTGGATGGGACCACAACTTTGCTGCTCTGTTGTGTTGAATCCCACGAGGGGGGATTATTTACAAAGAATTTTGATTCCTTATCTGCAAGTCCTTTCTATGAAGAAGTTGGTTGTTGCTGGATACAAAACATGTCTGGAATTTGTGACTTCTTTCTTATACAAAGAGAAGTCAAAAAGGGTCAAGTTGGTCTTGCTAGATACCAAAGATATCCCAAATTTGTGAAGTTCCCATAGAATGAGATGTCACGAAAAAGGGTTACTTCTATTATGTCCCCAAGCAGAGCTTTAGTCTTGTATAAGAACTTCGTGTGGATGACGTTATGCATAATCTTTAAGGGCTACATATTTTATACAGTCGGTGTCATGTTTTTTCTTGTAGATGAAGCGGCACTTACGTGCTATTTGGTAGAACTTAATCAAAGTCTAATATTAGATTCCATCCAACAATGAGCCAATTCTACCAAGGTGAGGACACATGTAGCGCATGCAGCTAATTTACAATAAACAAATTAGACACCAAGATAGTCAACTCAACTCTAGGGTAAATCTCAATTTTTTGAGGGTTGGCAATTTTTGAGTTATTTCTTCATATATATTTAAATCATTCTAATATATTGATTACTTTTCTTCATGTTAGCTTAAGTTAACCATGTATTTTTTGTTTCGATTATTTTGATGGTTGTCACTTTTCTAACTAGACTTTCCTTAGGTCTATGTTTAATATATTTTGATTATTTTGATTTTTTTCACCTTTCTAACTAGACTTCGCTTAGGTCTATGTTTAATATGAGTGAATCATCTCAATCTCCATGTTTTCAATTTGTCTACAATTGCTGTTACTTCTATATTGTTTTAATATATTCATTACATGTTTTACGTATCCATCTTAATATTCCCATTTAACCAACACATTTTGGAAGTATCTATTTTTTCATTGTCTAAAATTCACAACCATACAAATGTATTCAACTTAACATCACATAAAGTTAGAGTTTTTTCTTCACAAAATACAAGGTTGGAGCTAAAATGAGCCCTTACATATTCAAATTAAACTTATAGCAAATGCTACCTTGTTCAAGTCAGTAAACCAACACTTGCCATAGTCATGGTTTGCGACATTGGCCAATCTGGATCGAAATTGGGATGAGTTGAAGCTAATATGGAGGGGGGACTTTGATCCACCTCTAGATTCCCCTCCCGAAACGGCCTGGATCAGGACTAATTCAGGGATGATACTGACCAAAGGTGGTGGCAGTGCCCTACGGCGCAGCTGCGCCTTCCTGGGAAAGGCGATTTGGACCTGTGGTCACATATCTGATCAGGCCGAGAAGACGCAGCGGCACACTTCTTTAGCGGTGCTGCTGCCCCAGCTCCAGATTCTAGCATTGATTCCCCGGATTTCATGGGGAAGCTATCTACTAGGAATTTTGTTTTTGTTTTTTCTGATTTTTGAGGAACCAATCCGGACCGATTTTGGATTGGTTTTTCTCCCATAGAATCAGCCGATTTTGCCAATCCGATTCAGATCAGATTGAAATCAGCAGTAGCCAAGGATCGCGGGATCGGAATTGGAATCGGGATCGATGGGTACCAATCCGATCCGATCGGATCGGATCGGATCGATTCCGACCGATCCAATGGAAGAAAATCGATCTAGAATCGGTAAGCAAAAAAAAGCAAAAAAAAAAAACCGATCCGATTCTAATTCCGGACCGTTTTTAGTCGATTCGGACCGATTTTGGCTGATCCTGGTCAATCCGACTGGAGTAGCAAAAAAAGGAAAAAAATGATCTGACTCCGAATCCGATTCTGATTCTGATCCTGACCGATTCGGCCGATCCGATTCCGATTCTAATCCGATTTTGATCCAATTCAGACCGATTCGGCCGATCCCGACTGATTCTGCCGGATTTTTTTTCCGGATCGGTCCTTCGGCCAAGAATCAGATCGACAATGGCTGATCCGATCCAGGAATCGGCTGATTTTGATCCGGATCGGCCGATTCCGCGATCTATGACACTAGCTGATCCAATCTTTAATTCTGATTCCGCTTTCCTTAGTCATAGTAGACAGTTACGATACTAAAAGCATTCTGTTGTTTCAATTGTCATCATCAAGATAATGTAGATCATTGGCTTCATACCATGGAATGCCATCTCGCGAGATCTCGGTCTCGCCAAGGAGGCCGAGAAACGAGTTCGCCGAGATTTCGCCCCATGTAGACTGGTCCATAAAAATATTTTTTTCGGGGGGTTTTGCCCCCCTGATAACCCCACAAGGGGCGCTGCCCCCTTAACCCCCGCGACCTGACCGCGCAGGTCGATCCGCGACTACTCTGCGCCCGTTTATGATAGTGTAAACACATTTAACATATTTCACTATCACTTATATTATCACATAAAAATGTGTTACAAGTTTAATATCATATTAGTATTTAAATAAGATTACATACAAGTTTAAATCTTTTAGAAACACAAAGATTATCTTTTTGATATCGAAAGTGCTTGTAATTGTTCATTCACATAGTTGATGTACAAAATGTGTTATATATTTTGATGGGGACATCTCGTAGAAAATTAGTTAAGTCTGTAAATAGTGCTTTTATCCATTTCTTTTATTTGCCATTTATGTAAATAGTCAAACTAGGAGGTCCTCTTTGTAATTTGGCAGGGATCCTCTCCTTATATAAGGGGATGCCCTGTACGCAAAAAAAAAAAAAACGATTGGAATTTTTTGGAGCCTAAGGCTTGGTGTCCCGAGTAGGGGGCTGCGGCCCCGGTCTTCTTCCTCTCCACCCCCCCCATGGCGATATCCTCTTGCTTCCTCCATCCTCGGCGGTGGCCATTCCCCGTCCTTCCTCCTCACCCTACGGCCTCCGTGCCATTCCTCCTTCCTTCCCCGCCCGCAGTTCGACGGCGGCACTTCGCCGGTCGGTTTCCCCCCTTCTTCCTCCTCCGGCGGTCTCCTCCCTCGGCAGGGGTGGCGGGGCTATCCACCGCGGATACGGAACGAAGGAGAAGAAAGTTGAAGGCGAAGAGGTCTCGGGAGGGAAGAGCACCGGCGATCCCCGGCGCTACCCTCCCGCGCGGCTTCTTCCCCCTAGCACTCTGCTCCCGCATCCCCGCGAGATCGATGAGAGGAGAAGAAGAAGCGGGAGAACAAGAGGCAGTCGTGGGAGGGGAGATCCGGCGATCCCCGGATCTCCTCCTCCTGCCTCGGCGACGCGGACCCGCCCCCCCGGCGGTGTTCCATGGCGATGGCAGCCTCCACCTGCGCCTCCCCCGCCGGCCGGACAACGCCGGACCTCTTCCTTCTCCTCCCCCGCGAGACCACGGCTTCGTCCGGACGGGACGACAACGACGACGCAGCCACCCCTCCGCTCGGCCTGCTCCGTCGCCCGCCTGCCGTCGAAGACTCCACGCGGGCGACGCCCTCCCCACCGCCGGCCTGCCCCGCCGTCCGTCTGTCTGCACCTGCCGAGGACGGCGACCTACGGCGTTCGGGCGAGGACGACGCCCGCCCTCGCATTTTGTCGCGGCACGCGCCCGCGCGTGGCGCCCGGAGAATGCGCGCCACGGCGGCGTCAAGGGCAACGCAGCGTCGATCGTGGCCACGCCGAGCGGCAACGAGCCGGACAGCGCCACGACCCCGCCTGCAGCCGCACCAGCGCCGGGCGACGCGCGCGGTCGGCTCGCGCAGCGCGGACCCGGCCGGTCCGCGGCCCAGACCGGCCAACCGGCCGGTTCGACCGGGTTCTGACTTGGTTCGGGCCGGTTCAGGCCGGTTCAGCACCTGAACCGGCCGGTTCAGGCCGGTTCAGTGCGTTTTGGGCCGGTTTAACCCGGTTCAGACCACCTTGGGCCCGGTTCGGCCTGGTTCGGGCCTGTTTTCGACCAGTTCAGGCCGATTTGGGCCTATTTTGGGTTCGTTAGGTCTGTTTAGGGCGATTAGCGCCGGTTTATTTCGCGTTCGGTTTGTTTAGCCCGGTCTAGCCGGTTTGTCCCGCATCATATTTTCATGTAAATTCATTTATGTACTCTTATTTTTATAAGATATTATGTTATATTTCATACGTATTGTGTGAACCTCTTTTTTCTGCGTCTGTTCTTTAGAAAGAAAGACATCTCCGGACTTTTCTAGGAAAATATGTGGTATCCTAAGAATATTAGGTAGTCCGGTGATAGTTTTAGAAATATTAGAACCGAGGTTCGGGTTCTTTGAAAATTTCATTTTTTGACCCTTCTCCGCCGGATGGTGCGAGTATCCGGCGTTAACTTACATTGAGCAATGGCTCGAACACCTTTGATTAACCGTCGCGGCAACCTGTTTTCGGAAACATGCACATCCACAATCATAAATTAAAGAACTCAAAAGGGCAGCGGCCTTTTGGGTCCGATCAGATGCAAACCGATTTGTTCGGGTTTGTTTTATTTGTTTGTTGGTTGACTTTCGATTGACTTGAAAGTCGGTTTTGAGTTTGGAGTTTGAATCAATTTGTTTGATTGATTTGTTGTTTGGTTTCGGTTTTTGATTTGTTTTCTTTTATTTGATTTGGTTCAAGTTTTTGTTTTGATTTCAGTTTTGATGTGCTTAAAGTCTTAAGCATGTTTGGATTTTTGATTTGGTTGATTTTGATTTTTTTCTGATTTCTGGATTTCATCTGGTTTTGAGTTGATTTTGATCCACTTTGGATGTTTGAAATGTTGTTTATTTGATTTCTTTTGGGAAGAATTGATTTATGTCATTTATTTGAACAAGGTTCGGTGGATTTCAAATTAATTTTCAGATTGCTAAAATCAGATTTTTGAAGTTGATTAGAATCTGTTTTGAAGGATTGTTCAAATCTGAATTTTTTTGGTTGCAGATTTAATTGAAACCTGGCTTTTTGATGGTTGACAGATTTAATTGAAATCTGATTTTTGTTTTGGCAGATTTTTTGTTTGAAATCTGATTTCGGTTTGGTTTGTTTCAAAACCGGTTCAATCTTGTTGAAGATCGGTTGTTTGTTGAACCGGGACAAGTTGAATTTCAGATTCTGTTCATTTCTGATTTTTTGACTTTCATATTTGATTTTCTGTTTGAATTCCCAAATTGATTCTTGAAATGGTTTTATTTTTGTTTGACGGTTTGCATCGCCTCCGACCCATCGGGTCACTTTGAATGCCCGGTTTCATGCAATCCAAATGAACATCGAAGTTTCATTTCATTGAAAGATGGGGTGAAGTACATCGGTGTACAATGTGATTGATCCTTCCCCCAATATAGGTTTATCTCCACTACTTTGGAAAAATTTTGGCATTACGACGGCATGACGGCTATTTTCCAACTTAGTGAAAATTTACCCATCCAAAATAGCCAGCCTTAGCTTAGCCATATTGGGGGAAGGAACCGCTGGCTATGGGAGCATGCCCGCACCACCGTCCGGATCGACATCCCGGGGCGTACCCGGGGGGAGTCGTCCAAGGTTGGAGTCCCCGCGAAGGGTGGAGTCCTTAATTTAATATTTCTTTCGCATTCTGGATTTTTTATTTGTTCATTTTTGGAACAAGGCCATGGAGGCCGGTTCAATTTCATCGGCGTTCCGAGCCGGCCTTCAATCTTCATAGGCCCACCGGGCCTGTCTTGTACTGTTTGGGCCGGAAGGGCCTGTTGGGGAGCTGCTGCACTTCTGGAGCTGCCTCACCGGACCGACTTGGAAGGCCACCCGGCTAAGCCCATGGCCCGTCGTACGGTTTCCAAGGGGGGCCGGGCTGTCACCTTCAAGTCGGCCCACCTTCTGGCTGCTGTCCTCCTGTTTGGAGTTTCCTGGACTGCTGTCCTCTCAGTAGGCCACAAAGGGGCTGTTTTGGTTTGGTTTTGGGTGGGCCGAAATGGGCCTGCACAAAGGGCATTTCAGGCTCTGATTTGGGACTGATTGGTGGGCTAAACAGGCCTGCACAAAGGGCAATGTGGCCGGACCTGGGTCTGATTTCTGGAGACCGATCAGGGGGCTGTGAGGGGTCTGTTTAATGGGCCTCAAGGAGGGCCAGGACAGCAGGCTGAAAGAAGGCCGATTGGGGACCTGTTTCTGGGCCTGGATTGGGGGCCGGATTTGGACTAGCAATGGGCCTGGATTGGGGTCAGTTTGAGGCTGAGGATGGACCTGTTTGGGGACCGGAACCGGGTCACAAGGGGACCTGTTTTGGGTCTGGATTGGGGTGCGCAGAGAGCTAGGAAATGACCTGTTAAAGGGGGGTGCTCAATGGGCTAAAACAGGTACAGTTCGGGGAGTTTTTTGAGTGGGCTGCAAGGGGGCCTGATTATGGGCTGGTTATGGGTCTGGGTAGAGACCAGGGAATGGGCCGGTTATGGACCTGAACAGAGGTCAGGTTATGGGCCTGCAATAGAGAGTTTTCTCCTGCTGTGGGGGGAGTGTTCGGCTGGGCCAAGTGGGCCTGCAGGTGGCCAAAAATGGGCTACATGAGAGGCCAGATTTCTGGGCTTGGAAAGGGGGTGTTCGGTTGGACTGAAATAGGCCTGCACAAAGGGGCTTTTAGGGGCCTGGTTTAGGTCCGAACATGGGCTGTAGAAGATGATTTTTGCAGACCGACCAGAGGGTGGAGATGGACCCTAGAACAGGTAGAAAAGAAGGCCCTTTGAAGGGCTACATGGGCGCACCAACTGGCCTTTACCTTTCCTTCTTCTCTTCTTCTTCTTTCCTTCTTCTTTGGCTGCTGGCAGGTATGCACGTGGGCAGGTGCAGCAGGTGGCAGCAGTAGCAGGGGGCAGGGCGCAAGGCAGCAGTCTCCCCTCTTTCTCCTAGCAGCAGGTGCAGCAGGGTGAAGGCAGCAGTTTGGCAGCCTCCCGGCGTCTGAAGCAGCCCCCCCTCTGGCTGGTGCGCCCCCCTCTTTTTATAGAGGGTGGAGGGGGAGGTGAAGAGCCAGCAGGTGGTTGTACGTGGATGGCTTTTGGCCTTCCCCAAGACTGCTTTAATTGGCCTTGACCAGACCTTTGAGTTCTCCCATAGAAGACTTAATGGCCATGCATTAATCCTTGAGTTCTCCCATGTTGACCTGCCTTTTGGGTTTCCCCATGCAATTAATGGGTCAAGGATGGGGTGACAGGCTTGGTGCGCACAGGGGTGCTGATGTGGCAGGGCTGGTGCGGCTGGGCCTGTTCACACCTGGCCGCAGGTGGGCCTGGTTTCCTGGGCCGGCAGGTGGCCGCGGCCCACTTCTCCTTTCCTCTTAATGGGTTGTACGTAATGGGCATCAAGGGTTAAAAATCAGTCAATTAAATTAAGAAAGACTGGGCCAGCTGGAATTTGTGCCAATGGGCCCAATTTAGGACCTGTTTTGAGTATGACTGGACTTGATTTGACCCAATTGAGGGCCAATCTAGTTGGCAGTTGACCTGGACCAGTTCTTCTATTCTTTCTTCATTTTTTTGCTGTGCTGCCCCTCCTGTTTTTTTTTCTGAAAATTCTGACGCCAACACGTATGCACATTTTGATATGAGAATCCGAGATCCGATCTCCCGAGATTTTTTCGAGATCTCTTTGAGATCTCTTCTCTTTCACCTCTCCGAGACGAAGCCGAGATCCGAGATGACAATCCTTGCTTCATACTCCAAGTGGCTGCAGTAGAGGGAAGTTATCTAGAAGTGGCATAGCGGGTTGGGAATGATATTGATCCTCATGACTCATGAGTGGTGGAACATGGTTAGCTGTTGGGCAGACTGCAGGAGTACACCTGCAGCTGGATGGTGGGCTGTGGAGTGGAGACCTTGTGACAGCCAGCATGTTGTGTGGGGCTGCTGACGAGAATGAGGGCTGCAGCAGTGTAAGGTGCTGTTGGTATTTGAAAGGTAGATGACGGCAATCAGGTGTGCAAGAAGAAGGGAGAGCTACAGGAAAAGGGGGTAAGAAGGGGAGGGGAGAGAGAGAGAGTAAGTTTCCAGAGGTGGAAGGGGAGAGAGAATCTTGGGATGGTTCATGCTTAGGAGAACACTTACGCTACAATGATGTTAGCGTCATGCCTCAGCAGCCGACTGGAGAGAAGCAGACGGATGGAGAAGGGATGTGTTTGTGGGTGGGTGGCTGAGTGAGAGGAAGGGGGGCAGTTAAGAAAAAAGATTGAGGTAGAAAAGAAGTGTGTCGAATAGTGGACTTTTGAAAAGGGTTGATGGACATATCTACTCAATTGATGCCATTATGCCCTTTTTGTTGCAAAATTAACTACAGAGAATCAGTAACTAAAATTCAATATAAAGTTTAAGTGTTGAAATGTATTAAATTTGTGAATTAGCATCTAACAAGTGAAGCTTACAGAAATTGAGCAAGTCTTAATCAGGGTAATGTTTCATGTTCGTGAACATTTTTGTGGAAAGTCATGATTGGTATCATGGGCCGGGTTGGGGTCAGGAGCAGATCGGACCAGTCCTTGCCGACCCAGGTTGACCCGGATGGGCTAGATCTGATTGGATCCAAAACTCGTAAAAATTCATAAAATTCTAAAAAATACAGAAAAATATGATTTTTTATTTCTATTTATATCTTAGATTTTGAGCATATTCTATTTATATTTCTCCAAGGATTTATTTGTCATGGTCGAGACCTAATTCTTCTTGAGCGTATTAATGTCACCTTCACTTTGAGGGCATCTTTCCATTCCATACTATAATCAAATCCCCACTTTTCCAAGTTCCATTCATAAATTTGTGTTTCAGGACCATTTTCATCATTCCTATTTTCTGACCAATATAATACTCATTAAAAGGAGAAAAATCCTTGATAGCCTGCAAATGGCTGTCTGCGGTGGCCTGTGAAGTCCATGTCTATATAATTTTCTTGCTGGCAATAAGTTACGTTTGCTATCTGAAGGTTCGGCAAAATTAGCAAATTTTCCTTAATATGACAAAAATAATATCCAGACTTACAAAAGCTATCTGTTATGGCCCTACTTATTTTGTCTTCATTGAAAAACTGACAGAAAAGCAACTGATCTTGAGTTCTTGATCTGTGTCAAGATAATAGCATCTTTTCCAAGTCGCATTGCTCCTGTTTTCATGTATGTAATTTCAAATTTTAGCAACATGTTTGTAGTTCAAAATGGTTTAAGGCAAAATGACTTGAACAAGGAGAAAAGAAAAGGTGAAACCGTGAAAGGCATCTCTTACCTTGGGTGGAGCCCGGCTGCATAGAGCGACGTTTCCTTTTGTTCTTACACGGTGATGCTTCAACTGAAAAGTTCCACCATACATAACCTTAGAACAATATGTTACTTCACACTTTTCCCTGTGCCATGTCTATCAGATTGCAATGTAACTAAACCAAGTTGGATTACGTCGGCTTGATCCAGTTGTTTGGGTGTCACGTACAGCAAAGACATTTATGATAGAATATTAATTAAAAAATAAACTTGATTCAAAAGGGTTAGTAAGACAATTAGTTAAAATTGAATGCTCGGAAAACATTGGAATGTTGTGAGAAATTGAGAATCTTAGAGAGTTTTAAAAAGAAAGTAATTAAATTACTAGAGAATTTTTAAAGTGAGGGAGTGAGAGAGGGGGGAGGGTGTGATGATGTAAGAAGATCCCTCGAGTCTCATATAGCCCCCAAGGGGCCTTGGAGGCACAATATGTGCACCCTAGTCGTTAGGACTTGGGACCAAAATTGATTGGGTTATGTTGGGTTGGCCGACCCGATCCTGATCCGGCATTTCATGATTGGCATTATGTTATCACAATTGGGTATTTTTCATTGCAAGCATTAACTTGTTGCAGCGTCAATTGATGTAATGCCATTGTGCTCTGTCGAGCGTTACTTCTTCCTTTTTTCATATATGTGCATTAGAAATGGATTGAGGGTGGGAGCCAAGGAGAGAGGGGTTGGGGGTCGTGACCTCGTATTTTATTTTTTTTTCAAAAATTCAAAAAAATCAAGAAAAATACATTTAAAAAAAAACATATAAAAAATGAGAAAAAAATTAAAACAAATAATTCATCAATTTCATTTTAATGTGACATGTTCTACATTTTGTAGATAGTTTATGTACTCTTCCTATGTCATTTGAGTTGAGTATAAAACATGATACATGTATACGTAATGATCATATTTGTTACTTTTTTGGGAAATCATCTTAAGACTTGATCCAAATGAGTCATCATAGCTATCGTAGTCATTAGGGGTGTCAATGGGTCGGGCCCGGCCCGGCCCGGCCCGAGGTCGGCCCGCTTAGGGCCCGGTCCAAAATATATCGGCCCGGCCCAACCCGGCCCGCACTACATTGTTGGCCCGGCCCGCAAAAATTATTGACTTGGCCCGACCCGGCCCGGCCCGGCCCAACTATATATTTTATAAATAAATATTTATTAAATATGATAAATTTAATTATTTAAGATAACATTATAAAATTAATAATAATTTAATTAAAATATATTTGTAATAAGTAAAAATGATGCTTTTGACATAAAAAATTGAAAGTTATTTGGCCCGTTTTAGCCCGCGTTGGCCCGCTTCGGCCCATATGTCGGCCCGACTAAAGCCCGCGGGCCAAAATCTTTGGCCCGTCAAATGACCCGCAGCCGGCCCGGCCCGCGAACCCGTGGGCCGGCCCGGCCCATTGCCACCCCTAGTAGTCATAGGTCGATTGGATCGAAGTGTCTAATGATTCCACATAATTCATTCTATAATACTCTTGGTCATATATAGGGAATCAAGAGCCTTGGGATAAATCATATGCATAGTTGGAGGCATCGTAGTATTGTCCTTCAACTCCATGGGTACGGTGAGCTCCTTCACGTTGCACCCTTGTACCATGATCGGCGTCTTGAGTCACATAAGTGTATTACTTCTTATTGGTAAAGCGTAGAGACGTTGTAGGTGATATATGAGGATCTGGGGTTCCTTGTATTTGTGAAGTGATGACGCCCTCGTATCTAGTTCCATTGTCACTGTTACTCTTTGACGAAGAATCCTGAGAAGTTTGGTACTGCACTAGAATGTTTGGCTCTGGTGTGTCTTCTCGATCGTCTTTAATTACCTAAGCATTTGCAATATCAAGAGGATCAATCATAACTTGTTTACCTTTTCTTTTACTTTGCGTACCTCGACTAGTTCCTTTTTCGATACTTTGTCGCTTTGTTAGGGAGGGGGGATCTGGAATTCTTCGGCCAAAGAGGCATCATCAAACACTCCTTCAACTCATTGTCGGTCTTCCAAGTTGAACTCTGATTCTTCCAACCCTTCTCGGTCGTTAACCCAAGCTTCCAAGGAGTTCTTCTCGTAGAAGATTTGATCCAAATCTATGTCCTTCTCTTTAATTGGCGACTCCTTGACCTGACGTCTCGCCATCTATGATATCCAACTCTTTTGTTCCATCTAGTTTTGTTTCATTCTATTCAAATTCTTCAACTTTAACCTCATGTTGTAGTGACAATACACGAGGTCTTTGAGTCTCTTTGATGTCAACTTGTTCTTTTGCTTCGTGTAAATCAAGTTGAATGTAAATCAGTTTCTCTCAAAACCTAAAGTTGAAGTGGTTTGGTTTAGGACCCTGATAGTTACATCCACCAAGTCCTCGTACTCTGGTACTTTACCATGGTCCATCCATCAATCAGCTACATAAATTGAATGTGTTACATTATTATACTGTATATTTTGATTAACTAAGTAACTGATGAAAAATAATGTTGTGTACCGAACGTAGTAGTATCACAGTTCGTTCCACTCTGTTTGTTCCAAAGTGAAATGAAGTAATTAATGAAGTAATTAAACAATTAAGTAACTAATGAAGTAATTAAGTAAATAATGAACTATTGAGTAAACTACTTAAATATCTAATTAAGTTGACTAATCAAGATGATTGGGGGAAAAAAAGGAACTGAAATTCCAGCAGGCCCCTCCGGCCCAAGAAGTCCAAGATGGGCCTATTAAGCCCAAGAAGACCGTAGACCGAAGACCGGCTAAGAATGCCGATAAAACTTGAATCGGCCCAAGCAGCTTTGACAAAAAAATAAATAAAAAATATCAGAAACACGAAAAGCTAAATTAAAATAAGGAGTGAAACACCCTTCCACAGATACTCCACCTCTTACATGGCTCCCCCTGGTACACCCCGCAATGTCAATCTGGACGACTGTGCGGGCATGCTCCTACAGTCAACGATTCTTCCCTCAATATGACAAGTTAACACTTGTTGGGTAAACTCCATCAAAGTTGGAAAAGGCCCGCATACCGTTATAATGTCAACATTTTTCCAACTTTATGAAAAGTTTACATTGGGGGAAGTTCCTTATGTTATTATGTTCAAAACATTGTACTTCAGCTTATGAAATGAAATAACAATTCAAATGATGCTCCGATTTTGTGAAACCGGACACCGAATAGTGGCCTAGTGGGCTGGATGGGATGCGAACCAAAGGCAATTCAACCAACTTCAATTTAATACAAAAAATACAACCAAAACAGAAAAGATCAGATTGTTAAGTAATCTAAAAAAAATCAGATTGGTGACAACCTGAAAAACCAATTAAAGAGTGTCTAATCCCATATAGTCAAACTCTCAAAACAAAAATAACAATTAAACTAAACTCTAAACAACATTTAAAACATTAAATAAAGCATCAAAATCTGTCCCTAAGTAAAAAAAACAGGTTTAAAATACATCTGAAAGCTCAATTAAAAAATCACCTAAGCTCAACTCAAAAGATCAAACTCCAAACAAAAAAATCAGGTTTTAACAAACCTGTGAACACATAAAAATCAGATCTGCGCAATATGAAAATTCATTTAAAATCAACTAAACCCCTTTTAATTAAACCCTTAACCGAGAAATGATTAAAAAGAACTAAACAAACAACATTTCAAACATTCAAAATACACCAAAACCAACCCGTAAAAAACCAAAAAAAGGTTGCCAAATAAATATGTAACCTTAAAAATTAAATGAATCAAATCAAACCAAATCCCATAATGTTTAAGGCACTTCAAACTCATCGAAATCGAAAGCAAAACATCTTGAACCAATCAAACCCAATTTAAATCAAACCAAACAACAAAACAAAGCAAATCAACAAAATCAAACCGAAATTAAACCAAATTAAAACTAAACAAAAATCAAATGATTCAACTGACTCTAAATCAAATAAAATCAACCCCAACTAGTTGGTTAACGGTTTGCATCTCATCGAGCCTAGAAGGCCGTGGCCCTTTTTGAGTTCATCATTTTTTATGTGGATGTGCTCACTCTTCTAAACAGGTTCCTACGATGGTTAATCAAGGACATTTGAGCCATTGCTCGATGTAAACCCTTGCACTATCCAGCGGAGAGGGGTCAAAAATCAAAATTTCAAAGAACCTGAGCTTTGATTCTAATACCTTTAAAATGCCACCGGACTATCTAATATTTTCATAGGGTATCAACTATTTTCCTAGATAAGTCCGGGACATCCATATTTCTTAAAAAATGGAAAAATGAGGTTCACACATCATACCATTCAAATTGATGTGTGCTTGGATGTTCTTGATTTTTTCTGATTTTTTTCTGATTTTAAAAAATAATTAAAACTGATCCAAGAGAGGCAACCCCCTCTCATTTTAGTGACCCTCGCACCTTTGACAACATGGGATTTTTTCCTCTCGGATTGTATTTACCACCGCCAATACCAATCGAATTCCTGATCGGCTAATTATCATAAAGATCAATTGATTCTATAAATTTAGCCATAATGGAATGGATGCTGCAGTAAAGTTATCCAGTTTGGATTTTTTTCCTAAGATCCCATTAAATTCAAGCATAATAGCCTATGTATACGGAGCCTTGTGATTAGTGTTTCATCTTGGTCATTGACAAGTACCAACAGAATAATAGTCACTTCATATATTTGACAGAATGAGCAAAGGTAGACTGTCACTTTATGAAACATTCTAGCAAACATCAAAATGAACTTTCATATTCAAATCGGTAGGCTTACGTTTTTTCTTGCTACCACCCCCAGCAATGTACCATTTAGTGCCACAGAGGATCCCACATGAACCAGCTCTAGGCGATGGATGAGGCCCTTGAACCTTAATTCTTGACCATAGTACCATACCATCTAGCAATAAAACTAATGATTTGAGTATTTTTACCATTTGCAGTTAATAACTGACAAATGCAGGTCTTCAACAGTGTATATAAGCCCTAAAGTTCTCCTACAGTTTCAAAATCAAGTGAATAAAGGTCACTCAGAATCTTGGACTTTGATTGCCCTCCAAAAATGACAAGAATCCTATCATCATAAAGAGCAGCAGCATGATAAGATCTTGGTGATGGTCCAGCCCCACTGCAAGAAAAAAGGATGATGCCATTGTCGAATAGACAAGAAAACATGACCAGACAGTGCAAAGAATAAGTCATTGGAATTTGGTGATACAGCAAGTCCTGATGAAAAATGATTGAAAGAAAGCACACCAAAAAGACTTCTACTAACGTGTAGTGAAGAGGAAGCCACATCATTGACTTCAAATCAAACATATGAAGATCATTTAGTTTCTTTCTTTTTCCATCTTCTCCACCAAAGAGAATTAGGAAAGATCCTGCCCTCATTACAGAATGGCCACTGCGAGCAACCTGTGAAATGGTTCAAATGCTGATGACATCACCTTGTCAAAGACAAAATCTAACAAAGATCGTATGTATTTTCTAAGTTTTGAAGAAACATTTTTTAGAAGCCAACAGTACAAAAACTTGTTAGATAAGAAACAGATGCAGCAGTGTTCACTGTTTAGCTTTATTTGGTTCTTTGTTGACCTTTTGAATAAGGTTGTGTAGCTTTAGAGCCCATTAATTCATGAAGGGCTAGCAGAAACACCTTTCATTCTCTTATTTGAACTTCTAAAACAAGCTCTACAATTAGAAAAAATAAGACCCACATTGAGAAAATAAGGCCGATCAATGATTGGCCCAACAGGCAACAGGCCTGTGCTGACGTGCATTTTGTGGCTAGCCAGTTTTTTTGTAGAGGAGATAGTTCAAGGATTTCCATGTCGGAATCAGCCCCTTGATTGGCCAAGGTCAACCCCAATCCCAATTGTCGATCTGCTGTCTGGGATGATCCAACGGAAGGAAATCCAATCAAGGATCTGCTTGGATGGGTTCTACAAAAACTGCATAAAACAAAAGGAACAGGAAAACAATTCTGCCTGCATTCTGGATTGTACCGGTATACCTCCTTTTGCTTCTACATGTGACCAGCATTGTGTTTCTATATCAAAGGCCCAAACTGCAAAACACAACATTCAATAATGATAAGACGCCTTATACCGAAAAGGTAATGTAAGAGGCTTTAATATTGAAACAAGAACAACCTGAAATTCTGTCACCTGACTCACCTCCTGGATCAGTTTTTCCTCCAATCATAAGCACCATTTTTCCCCATGCAACCTTGTTAAAAAGACATACTTATGAGTTAATTCAAAGGCCAAAGAACAAAGTTTTCCACCTTATTTTTATCTTCCATAAAGCATTTACATAGACTACCATGATTTTATAAAGATATTTCCCATTTCTTGAAATAAAACCAGTCCACGATGCAAAGAACTCAAAAATTCAATGTCATAAACATGTCCAGGCTAATAATAAAGCTGGTGCAGAGAAGGTAATGATCTATACCAGTGTATGACCTTTGCAAGCTGGAATTTTCAATGGCATGTTAGGTGATAAATAAACCCTTGAAGCTGTGGCCATCCATGTTAACTTGTCTAAATCAAGTACCTGGACCATACAAAATGTCTAACTTTTGCAACTAGTAAAGGTGCTTGCAGCATGTGAAACTAATTAGTGAAAGCATTATATGGTGAAGAACTGAAATTAGCCAAAAGTGTAAACCAGAAAAGAAATGGTCCACGATATGTGATAAATTCAGAGCACTTTCTGCAGCACCACATTCTGCAAATTCTATTGCCATGGGATTCAAACTTCAGAAATGTCTCATGGAAAGTCACACTTTCTTTACCTGGGTATCATCCAATAGACCACGTCCTGTATCACCACCAACAACCACCATTTTGCTCCCAACCACAGTCGCTGCATGCTGAAGAAAATTCTGGTAAGTTCTCAATCCTTTGTGATTTTCAAGGATTGTCATGGATCAGAGTCCCGCATAGATAAAACATGTTGATACATTAAACCGAGGAGCTGGGCTGTCTCCAGATGTTGACACCACCATCCAATTCTCAGAACTGCCTACTGTAGTGTCAAAGCCAGCAGAGCATTGGAAGCCAAGATCATCAGAATTTCCGTCTGTAAGAGGAAAACAAGTTGATCCAACATCCTCTTTCTGCAAGACAATAATTGGGTTAGGAAGCCTAGATGATCGACAAAAAATAACTGATCCCCGCTGTTAAACTAGACATTACATCTGACTGATGGCCATGACGCTTGGTGGGCCTTCCAGGACTCCTTGTTCCATGTGATGGATCCCCCAGATGAACCTTTAGCCATCAACAGCGTTGGATAAAATGTAAGAACTTATGGGGTGTTTGGTTGCATGATATTTTTTTGTACATTTTCATGATAAAAAATTATATTAAAATAAAAAGTGAACCAACTCATGACATAAAATTATCATGCTTGGAGGAATGTGATAACAAAAAATAATGACTACCATACATGACCAAACAAAGTGGAGGACCACGAGAAAAAAGAAAGAGTTGAGACCCTCTTTTTTTTGTTTAAGAAGAAAATCATTTTTAAAACATAAAATTATCATAGTTGCTAAACACCTCTTTTAACAAGTTTTCCTACAATTTTTAAAAATTAAAATAAAAAACTCTATTATCATGCAACCAAACACCCCATTATATACATCACAGTGGTGTTGATAGATATCCGCTTATGGCCGGAGTGACCTCTATCATATAGGAGATATCATTAAATGAGAGAAGTATCTAATCTGTCCAGTTCCTAACATGCCTTCAACTTCAGCATATAAGAACCAAGACTTGGAGAAGCAAATGAAAAAAAAAACTTTTACCTCTCAAGCTGCATCCCCTCCTCGAAAAGCCGAACATCTTCCCCTTCTCCACAGCGTCCGCACAAGCAACTTCCTCGAAAAGGTAATCAACGAAAGGATAAAGGAAAATGGGAAACGACTAGGTCCCAAAATCGAAGAGCCAGAGTAGAATTGGAGAGTGACAACCTGAAGGTTTTAGGAAAAAGCTGAGTGTTATGAAGAAACAATGAGGCATCAAACCGACATCAGCAGGCGGTGCAAAGATACCAACTTTCGACTCACGCCGGAGATACATTAAAGAAAATGCAAGCATAGCAGTTCGACACGGCCTACTTCTAGTACAAGCTCACACTCCTCCGTCCTAACTTTGCCACCTAAATGCACTATCTTTGCCTCTAGCTTTCTATCTCCGCCCCTAACCTCAGTTGTCGAAGCAGAAAGACTGCTCCAGAGAAAGTTGAAAGCGAGTCGGAGCCAAAAGAAAAGTGTGGGGAGAGAGAGAGAGAGAGAGAGTGGGCCAAGCGTAATAGGAATAAAGCCTGATAGGCGGAGGCCGGGAGACTGGTGTCCGGCTTGATAAAGTAATGTCATGCAATATTAATCCTGGTTGAATTTCCGCATTTTCATATAACACCTTCCTGTACATGGCTTAATGCCTCATTTGTTATGTAAATTGGGCATCTGTATATGCCAATGTAACAGAGTATATATATGTCAATACAGAGGCAGAGGAACGTATTCTGTTCCCACCTTTCATCCCTCTCTCGTCTTCTCAGATTTGCTCACTGTTGTGCCTTCATTTGCATCCCATCTCCTTCTTTCCGGGATCTAACTTGGTATCAAAGCTCAAGATCAACGATGGAGGATTTTTCTGCCGTCTTGCCTAGAAGTGCTCTTGGACTTTCTCTTTCGGGCAAGGTTGATCAGTCAGGTTTTTCATCTGATTTCCCTTTTGTTTCTTCAGGATTGTTTGCTTCAGCATCGAATGTCACTCACTGCGTTTCGATCAAGCTCACCAGTGACAATTACTTGATCTGGAGAGCTCAGTTTCTTCCATTTCTTGATACATATAACCTCTTGGGCCTAGTTGACGGTTCTATTCCTTGCCCTCCATTGTTTACTTCTTATCCGTCTGGATCTACTTCATCTATTCCAAATCCTAATGCCAGGATTTGGAAACGGTATGATAGTCTTGTCATGTCGATTCTCATTTCCCCTATCTCTGAATCGGTCTTGCCTATGGTGGTTGGTCATACCACGTCATATGGTATTTGGCGAGCAATTGAGGATACTTTCGCCAACACCTCTAAGGCTCGTGTGCTTCAACTGCGATCTGAGTTCCAACAGTTGAAGAAAGGATCATTAAAAGTTGTTGAGTATGTTTAGAAAGCGAAGAATATAGCCAATTGCCTTGCAATGGCAATGAAACCAGTTCCAGCTTCAAATCTAATACTGTATATTCTCAGTGGTCTTGGACTGGAGTATGATCCTTTTATCACCTCTGTGACAACCCGAATGGATGCTGCTACTATGTCTGTTAAACAATTGCAAGGTCTCCTATTAAATCAAGAGATCTTGTTTCTTTAGAGACATCAACAATTAACTGATGTTACAGTCAATTTTGCAAGGACCAATCTGCAGGGCAATCATAATTCTCCAAATAGCAATTTTAGAGGAAATTCAGGACAAGGTCATGGATATTGAGGCAGAAACTATGGTAGATTTTGGAATGACAAAGGTCAGAATATCAATTATAATTCAAATCAAGGTAAAAACAATAATAATTCATATAGAAGTCAGTACACCAGTCAAAAACTTTTGAACATTTGTCAATTATGTGAGAAACGTGGCCACACTGCCCTGCAATGCTGGAACATATATGATTTTCAGTTTAGAAATTTTTATGGTGAACAGTCAGCACCCACTGGTAGTTCTCAGCCTTCCTACACTGCTAACATGGCTGTTAATGGGGGTCAGTCTTATCCGGTAATAGACCCTACCTGGTACCTGGATTCAGGAGCTAATAATCATATGACTCTTGAACTTGGTCTATTACAGAATTCAATCCCTTACAGTGGTGTTGATAAGGTGCACGTAGGCTATGGTGAAGGGTTGCCTATTTCTCATGTGGGGTATGCAGGTTTAAAGTCCTTTCATCTCAATAATGTTTTCCATGTTCCTCATTTAGCTAAAAATCTACTTTCGGTGTCTCAATTTGTTAGAGATAATAATGTCTCTTTTGAAATTTTTTCCAACCTATTGTCTTGTTAAGGATCTCAAGACCAGGAGGGTGCTACTCCAAGGTAGTAGTTCTAATGGGCTCTACAACTTTAGTTTGACTGGTGGTTCTTCTACAGTTCCTATAGCTCTGTTGGCTAGTTCGTTTGCAAATTGGCATCAAAAGCTGGGTCATCCAGCTCTTAGGACCATCTGTCAGGTTCTCAATAGTCTAGGCAGTCCTTATACTTCGGATAAAGCTTTCTTTCACTCTCATTGTGCTGTAGCTAAGAGTCGTCGTTTACATTTTCCTTTGTCTACACATGTCTCTAGCGGTCCTCTTTACACTACAGGAAATAAGGTTATTAGCGACGGCTGACCGCCGTCGCCACAAATACAAAAGCCGTCGCCATAAGGCAATAGTGACGGCTGTTCCGCCGTCGCAATCCTGTCGCAAATAAGCCCGTCGCCAATTTTAATGGCGACGGCTAATGATAAGCCGTCGCTTTTAGTATTATTTGCGACGATTAACGCCGTCGCAATTAAGTTATTAGAGACGGCTGAAACCGTCCCTCATAAAGTTTTTAGTGACGGAGCTAAGCCGTCGAAATAAATTTAAACCCGTAATAGACACATTAGCGACGCGCCTCGCCGTCGCCAAAACATCAATTCTCGCCGTCGCTAGTAAACGACAAGAATTATAAGCGACGGCTTTGAGCCGTCGCTAATACCCAATTTTCAGCCCTTTGCAACACCCGCGGGTGCATTTTTTCGGTTTTGACGCTTAGAGTCGCCATAATACCCAATTATACCCCGTATCACCAAGGGGTGCATTTTTCGATTTTTTGCGACGGCTTAGAGCCGTCGCTAATACCTAATTTACGACCCGGCAACACCCGTGGGTGCATTTTACGTTTTGCGACGGCTTAGAGCCGTCGCCATTACATACACAGACGTCGCTTAAAGTTAATAATAGCGACGGCTTAGTAAGCCGTCTCGAAAACCCATTTTTGGCCCCCGTCAACGCCCGCCGGGGTGCATTTTCTGGTTTTGGGACGGCTTTGAGCCGTCGCTATTACATGCATAGCCGTCGCTTAAACGAACTTTAGGGACGGCTGAGAGGAGCCGTCGCAAATAACTTACAGTTTTTAAAATTTTTTTTTTTCACACAATTGTATTATCGTAGCAAGACCTACATACACAAATACACGTCCCACTCCTCGATGTACGTCGACTCTTGCTAAATTTCTTCATCTGCAATATAATCTTTAAAATTGCAATCCGGCCTCGGGGTGGGGTGTTATGCATTTTTCCAAGCTAACCGGCCGGTTTGCCCGATCCAAGCCGGACCGCTTCGATCGGTAAACTGCCTTGGGTGGGGGTGTTATGCATTTTGCTCGGCCGGTTTGCCCACGTCCAAGCCGGAATCCGCTTGATCGGGCAATCCGCCTTCGGGTGGGGTGTTATGCATTTTTCCAGCTATCACGGGTTTTGTTCCGATCAGCGAATCCGGCTTCGATCGGGCAATCCGGCCTTCGGGTGGGGTGTTATGCATTTTTCCAAGCTATCCTGCCTGGCTGTTCGATCTGCCGGAATCCGGTCGACTTCGATCGGGTAATCCGCCTCGGGTGGGGTGTTATGCAATTTTCCAAGCTATCTCCGCTGGTTTGCCTGATCTGCTGAATCCGGCTGATCGGGCAAACCGCCTCGGGGTGGGTGTTATGCATGCCCAAGCTATCCCGGCCGGTTTGCCGATCAGCCGGAATCGGCATCGATCGGGCAATCCGTACGGCCGGTTTGCCTGGATCCGCTGCATCCGGCTGATCAAGTAATCCGGCACCGCCTGGGGTGGGGTGTTATGCAATTTTCCAAGAGCGGCCGGTTTGCGATCTGCCGGAACTGCCGATCGAGCAACCGCCTCGGGGTGGGGTGTTATGCATTTTCCGTTTATCCGTGCCGGTTTGCCGATCAAGCGAATCCGCCGATCGGGCAATCCGGCCTCGGGGTGGGGTGTTATGCATTTTTCAAGCACACGGTTGCCGTCGACCGAATCCGGCTTCGATCGGGCAAACCGCCTCGGGTGGGGTGTTATGCATTTTTCCAAGCTATCCGCCGGTTTGCTCGATCCGAATCCGGCTTCGACGGGCAATCCGCCTTTCGGGTGGGGTGTTATGCATTTTCCGTTATCCGCCGGTTTGCCTGATCCGTTTAACCGGCTTCGATCGGGCAAACCGGCCTCGGGGTGGGGTGTTATGCATTTTTCCAAGCTAACTGGCCGGTTTGCCCGATCCTAGCCGGAATCCGGCTTCGATCGGGCAAACCGGCCTCGGGGTGGGGTGTTATGCATTTTTCCAAGCTATCCGGCCGGTTTCCCCGATCCAAGCCGGAATCCGGCTTCGATCGGGCAATCCGGCCTTCGGGTGGGGTGTTATGCATTTTTCCAAGCTAAACCCGGCCTCGGGGTGGGGTGTTATGCATTTTTCCAAGCTAACCGGCCGGTTTGCCCGATCCAAGCCGGAATCCGGCTTCGATCGGGCAAACCGGCCTCGGGGTGGGGTGTTTTTCGGACAATCACATTTCCACTTCTATCTGATAGGTTGTTTGTAGTTGTACATCTTCATCGGCTACACCAAATGCGACGGGTACTCTCACAAGTTCATCTTGATATGGTTCTACTTTATCATCGCTTCCTTCCGATAAGTTGTAGTAGTTACGTGGAAGTGACTTCACTGGTATCATCCATCCCTTACTCATATTGTCTTCCACATAAAAAACTTGTTCGACTTGATTTGCAAGTGCAAACGGTTCATTCCGTCCCTAATTGCCTTTGTGTATTCAATGAAATAAATCCATACTCATTAATCTTAAATCCTCTCGTCCTTATTGTACACATCCCACCATTGACAATCAAACAATACTAAACGACTATTCCTATCAAACGATACCTCTACTATATCTAAAATTCGTCCATAATATCCATCACAACCGGATGGAAGTTCTCGAAGTTACAATGACCCCACATAGTTGAGTGGCCTTGGTTGAATCCGAATTCATTGTCCGAAATCTAAACCCATTGCAAATATACCCGGATAATGAAGATGCAAAAACGGGATGGACCAAGTGATAAAATCTCTAGATCCTTACCGTATCTAGAAGACCTGTGTTCCTTAATTCTCGTAACGTGTGCTCTAAAACCAAACCGAAAAACTACACTCATTCCTACCTCCGTTAATAAGAGCATCATTATATTTTTGACGAAAATCCTCGATATCTTCAATTTGATTTAACACATATGAGTGGATTAAAGCTTGTTCTCTTTCCGTCAACATTCTAGGTACACGAGTGCATCTCAACGGACGTCCAACCGCCTTAAACATTGAACCCCCGCTTCACGATCATCATCATAGGGGACCCCCATCGTAGTTCCGATCTCGCTCATCTTCATTTTCATGTCGCATGTACAAAGAAATAAACTCGCGTGCACTCCTCTACCAAATAGCCCCGGGCAATGGAACCTTCAACTCTCGCCTTGTTGCCAACATAATCTTTCAATCTCTTTAAATATCTTTCAATCGGATACATCCACCGGTATTGAATCGGTCCGGATATCCTAGCTTCGTAAGCCAAATGCACAACAAGGTGAACCCTAATATCAAAAAATGACGGTGGAAAGATTTGCTACTTACACATTGTGATTGCAATCTTTGATTCCCAATCCCTTAAAATACTAGTATCTAAAACCTTAGCACAAATTACTTTAAAATACTGACATAACTCTACAATGGGCTTGAGTACATCCTTTGGTACGATCCCTTGAAAAGCAAGAGGAATAATCACTTGCATCATTACATGACAATCATGACTTTTTAATCCACTAATGATCCTACTACTTAGATCTACGCACCTACTCAAATTTGATGAATATCCATCCGGCACTCGAATGCTCTTTACAAATTCGAGTATGCGAGTCTTTGTGCGTTACTCGGCTTATAGATAGCATCCGGAAACCTAGATGAACTCTCACGTGGATGTAACTCAGACCTAATTCCTAACTCTACCAAGTCTTTTCTAGAGTTCAAAGTTGTCTTTATCCGATCCGGATAGGTTGAACATATCTAAAATATTGTCACACACATTCTTCTCGATGTGCATCACGTCTAAATGATGTCGGACAATCGCCGATGCCCAATATGGCGCTCTTCAAAGAAGATACTTCTTTTCTTCCGCTTCTTATTTTTTGTCAAATTCTTTCTCAAGCTCTCCAAATCTTTCTTAAATGTTTTTCCGAATCTTACGGGGTCAGTCTCGTTGTTGTCTCCACATCTCATGTCCGGTTAGTATCTTTGGTGTACCCCTCTCACACCGGCGACCATCAAATAGATGTCTGTAATGATTCTTTCTCCACCGATGTGATATGGGTAAGAATCGCCGATGTCCTAAATAACATTGTTTTCGACTATGAACTAGTCGAACCGAATTTGTTTCTTCATTACATATCGGACATGCTAATTTTCCCTTAGTACTCCAAATTTAAAGGTTGGCATAACCCGGAAAATCGTTTATGGTACCCAACAATATAGCTCTCAATAGAAAAGTCTCTTTCGCTAAAACATCATATGTCTCCAATCCGATCTCCCACAAATTTCTTAACTCTTCCACCAACGGCTGTAAGTATACATCGATATCATTTTAAAAGGGGCTCTTGGACCCGGTATTAGACATGAAATCATCGTGTTAGCCGCTTTCATACACATCCATGGTGGTAAGTTATAAACCAATGTAACTATAGGCCACACACTATACTTTGAAGACATGTTGCCAAATGGGTTAAAACCATCAAAGGCCAATCCAAGCCGAATGTTGCGTTTTTCTGATGCAAAATCCGGATAAAGTTCATCCACTCTTTTCTAAGCGGGGAATCGCCGGATGACGCATTTCACCTCTCGATATATACGAACGTTGCTCACTATGCCATGACATTCACCTAGCGTTGTTTGTTGATATAAACAAACGCTGCAACCTATCTTTTAAAGGGAAGTAGTGTAATATCTTCTATGCCACCTTCTTACTCTTATGTTGTTGATCATCTTTGTATCTTGTGGACAACTAATTCTATGTGCATTCTCTTTCCAAAAGAGAACACAATCGTTCTTACATGCATCTATCTTTTCATAACTAAGTCCTTAACAATTTTCTTAAGTTCATACCAAGTGTTAGGAACACTTGTATCCTTCGGTAATACATCCTTAAATAAAGACAATATACTACTCATGCATTTTCCAGTCAAACCATTTACTGACTTCAACTGAATCAACTTTAAAATAAATTTTAACTTAGATATTTCTGTGCATCCTTCATATAGTGGTGTTTCTGCATCTCTTAATAGCAAGAAATGCTTGTGTGTTTCTATACTTGGTTCGCTTTCATGATGTATAGATGCTCGTTGAATATTTTGAATGTCTTCAAGCATTTCTATTACATCGTCATATTTAAATTCTCATGTTGTGCTTCATCTAATCGAACTTCATTAACGATACTTAAACTAGGTTTCAATTTCTCCATGACTTATCCACGTTCGATAATTGGACCATATGCCATCACATATTAGATGTTCTTTAACTACATCTCTTTTTAAAGTAAATGTGTTACAACACCGCCTACATGGACATTGAATCAAAGTTTTGTCTAATCCATGTCTAAATCGAGTCCTACATTCATCGTAAGCATAATCTAAAAATTCTTCTACTCCTTGAAGATACCTAGGACTTAATCTGTTAGGAATATCTATCCAAGACTTATCTAAGCTCCTCGTCATGTGTTAATATAAATAAAGATATATATGCACAAAAATAAACAATGAGATAAGAAAGTCTCGAAACAAAATAAACACAAACCAAACCACCTCTAAGAGAAGAAAGTCTCGAACGAGAATGTCGTTTGAAACTACACGAAATAAGAATTAAAGCCGTCATAAGATAAACATATTAATGACATTGAGTTTCATTAAAAAATTCTTATAAATTTTTTATCTTCTACTCTTGTTAAAGAAAATCCAACTACGTAATAATATGTAACATAATATGTTTTTTGTATAATATATATTTATAATTGATGTAATATATATATATTTAATTGTAACATAATATGTAAATAAAGTGGGTCAACTGTTGACAAATTGGGGCAACTTGTTTGACGGTTCGGTGCGGTTTGGGGAGGTGCCGAACCGAACTTAATCGATAACCAATTAACGGTTCGATTTGGATAACAAAACCAACTAGGTAACTCATCAAACAGAATCAAACTGTATACATATTATTTTTCTTAATAATAATGTAATGTTTTAAACCATTCGATCCAAGCAGTTCGGTCCGGTTTCCATTCGATTTGTGAGCCTTCCGAATCGATGAAATCGAAACTGTGGGTTCACACCGAAGCCGAAGAAGCCGGATCGTTTAGCTATACGAGTGATCTTTTGATTCATGCTCGACGTATAATTTAAAGAAATCAGCATAATCTAATTATAAAAGACTTAATACACTACAATACGGCTATTTTTCTAAACAATTTATTACACTAAAATGCTTTCTACTTAATTTGGCATATATCATGATTTCCTAAAAAAATTACATGGTCTCAAAACACACGAGTGCTAGATGATTGACCACACAACTAACCCTAGCCGATATGAAATGAAAGATTTATCAATAAACATCCACTTTTCATAAGACTTTAAATAAAAATTCAAATAGAAACTAATGAATAAAATAATTTCGGTTAAAATATACCTTGGAGGATAATGCCGGACGGATGTAGCGAGGGGAGGGCTTCGTCCGGACCGCGGCGGCGCAAGCAAGGCGGCGCCGCCGCGCAAGGAGGCGTGGCCGCGGCGGCGCAAGGAGCGCGGCGCGGCGGCGGCGGCAGCGCGGCGGCGGCGGCAGCGCGTCGAGAGCAAGCGGGGGGGGGGGGGAAGAGGGAAGGTGCCGACGGGGTTTTGTAAACCCCTAATGTATTGGCGACCGGCTGAAGCCGTCGCATTTGTACGTTTAAGTACAACGACCGGCTGTGCCGTCGCAAAAATTAGTCGACCGTTGAACGGTGTGAAAATTTTATTGCGCGACGGCTTCTAGCCGTCGCTATTAATTAAGTTGGCGATGGCTATCGGTAGCCGTCGCCATTAACCGGACCGATGGGTGTTCCGGTGCATTTTCGGCGGCTCTAGGCCGAGCTGTCTACAAGCGATATTGCGACGGTCTAATAGAGCCGTCGCTTATATCTTTGTATTTGTCGACGGCTTTAATAGGGACGGCTTAAGCCGTCGCAATTAACTCTTATAGAGACGGCTTAGTAAAGCCGTCGCCATTAATCCGTCCCTAATAACTTTATTTCTTGTAGTGTTAGTTAGTCACTTCTGATGTTTGGGGTCCATCTCCTCTTGTGAGCAATAATGAATGCCGATACTATGTTACTTTCATCGACCATTATAGCAGATATTGTTGGATTTTTCCTCTCATATCTAAAAGTGATATATAATCTGTGTTTGTTCATTTCAAGAATCAAGTTGAGAATATCTTTTCTAGCAAAATCAAATACTTTCAGACTGATTGAGGTGGAGAATACAGAACTTTTTAAGAGTTTTTTGCTACTCATGGCATTATTCATCGGATAGCATGTCTTTATACTCACAATTAGAATGGTATTTCTGAAAGAAAACATAGGCACATTATTGAAACCACGTTATCTCTATTAAGCAATGCTAATCTTCTATACAATTTTTGGGAAGAAGCAGTTCAATGTGCTGTATATGTCATAAATAGGTTGCCTATTGTGGTACTTCATCATATTTCTCCTTATGAAAAGCTTTTTGGAAAGAAACCATTTTACAATTTTCTTAAACCCTTTAGATGTGCTTGCTATCCTCATTTGAGGCCTTTTTTTTTTGAAATAGCTCATTTGAGGCCTTTCAATCAACAAAAGTTTACATACCGTTCTAAGTGTTGCATATTTATTGACTATAGTCCGAATCATAAAAGATATAGGTGTTTTCTACCTAGACTTAACAAAGTCTTTATAGCAAGAAATGCTATCTTTGATGAACATTCTTTTCCATACAAGATTTTAACAATGTCACAGTCTGAAAATTCTGAGCATAATGGCAAATCAGTGTCTGTTCCGGTTGTGATATCTAATGTCCTTGCTACAGCTGGTTCTTCTTTGATACACATTACGTCAGGTTTTGACAGTCCGTCACCATGCTAGGATGCTACTGTCTCTACTCCAGTTGATATAACACCCATATGCAACCAGTCCACTGAATCTGCCGCAACCAGGTTTCACTCCTCTGTTCTGCAACAAGTGTGTCCTGATTCTTTAGTTGATACCACAGGTACTTCAGTTGATACTCCTCCAAGTTCATCTGCTATTTTAGCTTCTTTTGCACATGTTGATGGTTCAGACACTTCACAAAAGAAGTTCAAATCACTTAAGGAAATTATGCAACAACCAAATCCACAAGTAGTCTCTAAATCATCTAAATATACCTTATCAGTTGTAAGGCATTCTGAAGTAGAACCTACATACTTTAGTATTGTAAATAAGTCTCAACTATGGAGAGAAGTCATGTTCCAAGAATTCTCAGCCTTACATCTTAATGGTACATGGTTTTTAATACCTCCACATAACATATAAAAATTAAGCTTCAACATACTACTTAGTTGTGCTCATGGGCAGCAAAGACGAGAACAATCTGGTTCATCCTTCAATCTCAGATACCATGGCTTGTCCTAAGTGTATCCCTACCTAGATGCACTATGAGATTTAGTTTAGTTATGTGTTATTGCTATATGTATTTAAATCTAGTGTAATTAAGTTGGTTGAAGTCATTGATGTCGAATTCCTTGTGAAGATAAAAAATGGAAATTTTCTAAGTGGATAGATGCATTAGTTTCATAGTACACGTTTATAGCATTCATTTTATTTGCATTAACTTATCATAGATAAAATGTTTACATTACATTTATATCGAGTCTTATTTGTAGTTTTGCACTTGCATATCCCAATGTAGGTCATATTATTATTGAAATCAATCTTTTAGATGTGAACATCCAAAGAGAATGATAGAGTATGACTTGTAAATATGTGGAACTGAAAGAGGTTAAATTATCAAATTAGCTTATATATGTATACCACATGAATGAATTTGGGTGTATATTATTTATCATTGTAGTTCCTTATGACTATTAGATTGACATATGATGAGATGTTTACTGAGTCATCATGATTCACCTCTCATTGTTTATTTATGCTTCCACATGATTAGAAGAAGCATATCCAGAGGTAGAAGTCGAAGAAGCATTAGACTACACAAATCCAATAAAATTGTGAACGCTATTTTACTCGGGTGTTTTATGTTACAATCAATAAGAAGATTTCGTGGAGTTACGAGTTGACTTAGTCATGATGTTAATCTAGATATGTATTGTAAATTGGTATTTGAGTTACTTATATTGTAAATTCATTGTGTTATTAGGATAGAAACTACTTGACTATCATATCAGATTTGTTAATTTGTTCTCTTTTTCTCAAACTGATGCATTCAAGGAATTATTTTTTCATGGTTATGTCACTAGCTATATCTGTTGACTATATCCCAATTTGAGACATGACAAAAATGTCAACAATTTGATCAATTGCTACAAAATGCTTGACTTGAAGTTGGTGAAAATCCATCTATTGAACAAAATGAAAATCCACTCCTATAGTTTTGGGTGTGAGGATTGAATGTTAGGTTAGATGTAAGTACAAAGGGTTAATGTCTTCACACTTAGAAATCACAGGAGAGAAGATTTGCACTTGTAATTCACCAATCAAAATTTGTAGGCATACTATTTTTGGGGCTTAAGGTCATAGAATGAAACTCAACCTTCATGTGACAATGTACTATGTCTTCGCACTCTAGGTAATGAGATTGCCACTAAGAAAATCCTAAACCACCGTTAGAGCATTGGTCATTGGGACATCTAGCCCAACATACATCAAAGAATGTTTCTAAATAGAAGGTTTTTAAAGCACATAAGACCCAAACATGATTAATTAAGAATGCCATATGTAAGGAACCAAATGTAGTATAAAATGTTTGAAGCACATAAGACCTAAATATATATATAGAGGCTAGATAAAGATGTGTGTAATGCCCTGGATAAAAATATACACAGCGATTAAGTCATACAACATAATTGGGAAAAATAACTCATCAAATACATCTACTGTTGGGAAATAGAAAAGATAATATCAAATCTAAGTTGACAATTCTCATAATTTATAACCAAAATGTTATTATGTATTTAAAATATAAATAATTTAAATACCAATCTAAAATGCATGACAGCCATCCAACTAACTCTTTGGATTCCAAATTGTTACACAAAACTTGATTACTTGAAAATGTTAAAGGATTGAAATAAGTCACATGGACTTAGTAGGCTCCCAATAACAACTCCTACTTATCGGTATTGCCAAATACCAAGCATGCATAAAATAATATTTTTTATGAGCATGCATTATAAAATAACAAAATAATCATATCTCATCACTTTTGAAAAATAATCAATTTGATATTGAAATAAAGTACACACATAGATTTTTGTATTTAAACTTAAATTGGTGGAAGACCAACTACATGATGATGGGACTTAACAATCTTTTAACATCTAATGTGGATGTACAAACTCAAACTTAACAATTATATTTGACCTTTCCATAGGTATGTTACCATGCTCATTATGTCAACACTTGCAAAAATTTTTACAGACCTATAGAAAATGTCATGCCATAATTGACACAATCTTTCTTACACCAAAATGCAAGGAATACCATTTTGCATGAATTAAACATATGTTCTTTCATATATCAAAATGCAATGAACACCATCTGGCATCCATAAAAAACATATGCTCTTTCACATATTAGATTGCAAGGAACAACATCTTGCATCTATAACTCATATACATTGGCATATGCAACCTTTCACAAAATTTGCACTAAATCTACTATATATAGCATTAAGCATATAGTTAAACTATATCTCATAGTATATCTAGCTAGGCAATGATGCACCTAAGATAAACCATGGTATTTGGAATCAAAAATACACTGGATTGTTCTAATCATCTGCTACCCTTAGGTTAAACTAATTTATTCTAGTGAAATACATATCACATATCATATCTAAAAAGTACCATGTGCTCAAATCTTACAGGTCCTCCCTAGTCCATAACAATGCATCACACACATGGATAGTATTCTATTGACAATCACAAGTAACTTTAATTACTAGATTTTTCGATTCACAAGACTAAGTGCATACATCATGCTTACACAACCTAACACAACTGAACACATGAAACCATTCTAACATATATCATGTAGAATGCCTCATGCGCAACCTTCTAAGTACCGATATACATGCTAGAATTACATCTCATGAACTAAGACATCTAACACATGCATTACACTGAACTCATGGTTCTTGATCATACACTATAGTCCAGTTAAATATAATGCAAGTAGACTCACCTATTTTCACACATATATTAACTCAAATGCTTATTACATCAAAAGTTAAAATTTTCATTTTAATCAACTCCTCCTTACAAGCTCAATCACATGATAACACATGCTTAAAATGTACAACTCTAATATAAAATAATTTCAATGAACCACTAACATAACTAGACACCCATCAAATCAATATGAAGGGCATCATAAACGAAAGTGAGTAAAAGGATCTTATTGATTGGATGATATAGTTTTCAAACTTTCAAAATCTTACATGGCAAGAAATTGAAATGTCAAAAGCGTCATTAGAATGGTCAATCTGTGGTTGATTAGGCAGTTGGCAGTCAAATTTGTTGTCAATTGAGGTGTTGATTGGTGGTGCTAGGATTAGCAAGGTGGATTGGTGACAAACAATGGCACTAGGGCGAAGAAGGAGAAAGGTAGAGAATGGGAAAGAAGGGTTGGATGATAGGATGCATGCACTTGTGCTTGACTGAGTGAGTGAGTGAGAGAAAGAGAGAGGTCTCAATGCTAGGGTGCAACATCAACAAGGAGGGGAATGAATAGAAGGTATCGGAGGTGTTTGATGCTTAGTCATGAGAAAGTAGAAAGAAAAGAAGGAATGACCGCAAAGGGGAAGAAAGTAAGGGCGATGGGCATGATTTGTTCACACCAAGGGAGGCTTGCATGACAAAGAAGAGAAAGAGAGAGATGTGGGCTGTTCGGATGAGAGAGAACAATTTAGGGAAGGGGGGAGGAGGTGGTGCACTAGGTGGGAAGAGTTGATGATGCTAGGCACTGGAAAATAGGGGATGGGGAGGGTGCGGTTGGGAGAAGCATTTAATTTTTTTTTTGCTTTTTCTTTTCTTATTTTGTAGATAGCACAATGTGCCAATGTCGCGTACCACAAGCCACTCACTAATCTTTGATAAATAGTGGGATCAATAAGGGATCACTATCATCTTTAGAAAATGAAGAGCCGAAAGGTAGTGTGGTAGACAATGGCTTATATTAAAGAACTTTTGCCTTTTTAAGAAGATCAACAAAATATTATTGTTGAGAAAAAAACATAAACTTGATGTGCTTGTCACTTGAACACCAAGAAAACAATAAAAACACCCCAAATCCTTCAAAGTAAAAGTCCAATCAAGTTATACAATGAACTACCTTATACTGGAGATACTATTACCAATTGGGATATTATCATCCATATATAAAAGTAAGCAATGTATTTGCCTTGATGATAAAATAATAGATATGGATCATAAGTAGAAGTTGAGAAGATATGAAAGGGCAAAAAAAAACTTGTATGTTATTGGAGCTTGTTTTAGTCTTCATGTGCTTTATATAACTTTTCAAATGAAACTTTGATGCAGGTGCATATAGAGGACCTTCGTGGTGTAAGGGATGGGGAGAAGACGAAGTGTTTTATGGTAATGGCATACAACATTTTGCAATTGACCCCGGATGAGATAAGTAATTGAAATCTCAATCTTCATGTCTTTGCATTAGGCCAAGTACCTTTGATTACATCTTTTGTACTTGGGTGAATACCCTCTTGTACACTGAGTATATATATTCAATGTGATACAGAATGGGACAATTGATCCTACCCAAATTTTCTTTCTCTCTGTTCTCCTCTACAATTCTACTTCTCTCATCTTCTTCATCTTTGCTCAGGTTACTAGATCTGAAGAAGGTGCAAAGCTCAACTTGGTATGATGGACAAAATGCCAGGCATCTCTCTAGGGAATCCCTCTTCTTCTATTTCATCGGTTGGTACAACGGCAACAACTTCCGCCATTTAGTACATCATCCCTGTTTAAGATAGAAATTCTAAATCTTGATGCTACCATATGGTTGTAATTCAATAGCTTAGTGATGACTATATTGATGGCCTTGATTTATAAAAGTGTACTACCACTTGTGGTTGATCTGAGTACTGCGGTTGAGATGTGGAGTTCAATCTCCACTACTTATGGTGGTGATTCAAAAGATAGAGTTATTCAGTTGCGTCATCAATTACAACAACTAAAGAAAGGATCAATGAAAGTTAATGAATATATTCAAAAGGCAAAACATCTTGCCAATGCTTTAGCTTTGGTTTCTGAACTGATAGCTCCTAGTGAATTAATTCTGTACATACTAGGAGGTTTAAGATAGGTATATGAATCATTTGTCACTGCTATGAATGTGCGAATGGATTCTATGCTGTTATTTGTTGATCAACTCCCATGTTTACTAACAAATTAAGAGTTGTATCTTAACAAGTTTCATCAGTTCATTAATGATGTCACAACAAATCTAGCCAAAGTCAACTTTCAATAATGGTCAACAATAGTGTGAATAATTATAAAGAAAATTCTGGTAGAGGAAGAGGCAATTGTGGCAGAAATAATGGTAGATTCCAAAGCAATAGAGATAGTTTTAACAATGTTGGTAGATGACAGTTTCAGCTAAAATTTCATAACTCAAAGAAATCAAACTAATAATCACAATGTAGTTCTTGTGTGTCAACTTTGTGAGAAAAGGGGTTATAGTGTTTTTAGTGTTGGCATAGATTTGATGTTAATTACAGGTCATCATCAAGCAAGTTACCCTTCTACTAATGATGGTAATCCTTAGCATTATGCAGTGAATTACATGTATAGTTAAAAATTCCGCATAGAACATGGTTGATAATTCTTGGTATCTAGACTCTGCCAATAATCATACGACCTCCAAGATTGGAATTCTTAATAACCTAATTCCATATGGCAGAACAAGTTCAAATAGGAAATGGTGATGGTTTACAAATAGCACATATAGGCAATTTAGGTTTTAAAAATTTCGTTTCACCAATGTATTGCATGTTACTTGAATTGTTAAGAATTTGTTGTCTGTCTCTTAGTTTACTAAAGATAACAATGTCTTCTTTGAATTTTTTTCCTACACAATGCTTTGTCAAGGATATCAAGATCTGGCGGCTCTTGTGCCAAGGCAACAACATTAATGGACTCTATTACATGGACAGTGGAAACACCTCTCCAACTATTTTTTCTGCCGAAACTGTAGATAGGTGGCATCAACAACTTGATCATCCAGCTCTCAAGATAATAAATCAAGTTCTTTGTGGACTTAAGAGACCTTTTAGTTCAAAAAATGTTTTTATATTCTTATTACATCGTTAATAAGAGTCATGTGCAACATTTTCCTTCCACTACTCATGTTTTCACTTTTCCTCTTGAGTTAGTAACCTTAGATGTTTGGAGTCCATCCCCACATGTTTGTAGACACACAAATTTTGCCTATTTGAAGAGCTTAAGATTCATGTTTTCTTAGAAGATACTCGAGTTTTTCGATAAACAAACCGGATCTCCGAAAAAATGGACTAAAAACGAACTCTGGAGGAGAAGATGCCCCGTCTGCCGGGTCATTTCTCTAGGCGACCCCCCTTCCGGGTCACCTAGGCGACCCGTCTGCCAGGTCATTTCCCTAGGCGACCCCCTGCCGGGTCACCTAGGCAACCCATCTGCCAGGTCATTTCCCTAGGTGACCCGTCTGCCGGGTCATTTCCCAATTCCCGCCAATTCGCCCGTTCTAACGGTGGTAGGTGGGGGGTCACGTCCGGTTAGGTACGGGAAGCGACCTGGTCGATGGGTCACCTGCCGAAACAGTGTACGAACTGAACGAAGTGACCCGCGAACGGCGCACGCGCGTCCGGACGGTCGGAATCGATTGGACGCAGGCGACCCGTCTGACGGGTCACCTGCCACTGTAGCAGGCCCCAGACGGCGGCCGACCAACTTTCGATGCATGCGCATTTAATGGCATTTATGGTTCCGTGGGCGACCCGGCAAACGGGTCGTTTGCTGTTCCGAAAAGTGCTTTTTATGCCTGAAATGCCCCTGTGACCCTTTTGCCTATAAAAAGGGACCCCTAACCACTTTTTCAAGGGTTGGAAGAGTGTTAGAAGGGGGAGAATGTCCCAAACTCCCAAGAGAGAGCCTTAGAGAGTTTCATGTCACCTCCATCCTCCAACCTTCATTGCTCAAGAGATTGAGAGCTTCCCACTTCCATCCACCTCCGTAAATCGACGTTCTTCATCCTGTTTCTTCATCGGCATCCATTTTGAAGCTTCTCAAGCCCCTACATCCAAGGGGGATCATCATCCATGTCCTAGGAGCTTCCGGGAGTAGTCATCAAGCTTCCGAAGCCATTCGAAAGTATCGTGGGAGCATCCGGGAGTAAACTAAATTCTGGTGCAGTAAGTGACCTGCCTGCCGGGTCGCCCAGGTGACCCATTTGCCAGGTCGACCCCCCGCCGGGTCGCCCAGGTGACCTGTCTGCCAGGTCGCCAGCGGCTCTAGATTACCGTCTTTGGAGCCGAAACCCGTTTTCCCCCTATCTCTTAGCATAACTTTGTTTCTATATTTCCTATCATGGATCATCATGTTTACATGCATATTTAGCTTAATAATATCAGATATCATCATCCAAAAACACAAAAAGGGGGGTTGGGAGTTATTCCCAATCCGGTTAGTCCATCTCCATTTATGATTTTTAGTTGATTTCTTTTGTAAGATGCTTCACTGTCTTAATTCTAATCCACTTTCACTTGTTTTCGTGACTTACTTGTTTTTGTTGGGACAACTAAAGTGCTTCAAGCTCTTTCTTCTCGGCCGGCCGAAAAGGAATAAGATGGAACCCATAATCTCCCAACATGATCTCCCCGCCTAGGTACGTTTGGTCATGTTTCTTTAATACTTACATCGTTTCTTGTCTTTTACTCTCGGAACCCGCGGTTCCTCGTGACCACAACCCTACACCACCGGTGAAACCAAAAGGAGGAGTGGCGCTCATCGTTCCGACCTGGGGAAGCAAAGAGAGAGAAGAGCCGGGTCCAGATCGGGACTTCCACATCTTTTGGCGACCATGGTGGGACCATCTCATGCTTGAAGCAACTTTAGTTGTTCCTCCATTCCCAAGTAAGCCTCCTCCCACTCTCATTATCTTCATATTTTCTTTCATTTCCTTTATCTAGTCGGTCCCCGTGTGGATCTCCTTTCGGTTTGGAGAAACAAGTTCCCAGAAGTGTCCTGTTTTCGCAAATGACCCCCCTGCTGGGTCATTTCCTGTTTTCGTGATTTAGAGCTTTCTGTTTCCTTAGGTCCCCACGTGGGCCCACTTGCACTTCCATTTACTATTATTGCTGAGCATCTTGCCTTTAGTTTACTTTCAAATCCATGCTATTTCGGTCCCCGCAGGACCTCGTTTATCAAGAGCTTTCCTTCAGTTCCGTTTTCTGTTTTCCGCAGGTGACCCCCCTGTCGGGTCACCTGCCAGGTCAGTTGGTGTCCCCTCTGCCAGGTCATCTTCTTTTCCAGAAACTCTTTTCCTGTTGCAGTCTTTAGTTTTACTTGCATTTATTCATTTCTCTTGAATCAAGCTAGCAAAAATCAATACTTCTCAGCATGTTTGACTTGTTTGGCTGTGGTTCTTGATAGTCTAATCGTCATCTTAGTTATTATTTGTGGATCGTTGCATTGTTTTCTTTTCTTATTGTATGTCATATCATCCTTGCTCAATTTTTGCATTAGATTGCATTGAGTATCGGGTCCGCCCGACTCACTAGGTCATCCGAGACGGGAGGCTCACCCTCCTCCCAAAAGACATTTCCATCCCACACATGTCTCTTGGTGGATTCCGATCTCTCTTCCGGGGATTCCCTCTCGGTTGATTAGATTGGTTTTCACTAAGACCTCCGTAAGTCCCCAAAAGTGAAGGTTTCCCTCTTCACCGATCGGGCCGGTTGTACCATTTACCCCAAAACCCGATGTTACCTATCACCCAATCATCTTGAGAAAAGTGTTAATCCTAGAATACTCGGCGTTGTGAGAGCATAAGGTCCGACCTATCATTGAGAGGACAATATTCTCTTAAAAAAGCTCACTAATATAAGGATTAAACAAAAAAATTGCGTTTAATCATTTCAAGCCTTTGCTTTAACTTGCTTGCACAACAAAAGCAAAAAAAAAAGAAAAGAAAAGAAAAGAGAGGGGCAACTCTCTCATAAAAATCTTTAAGATTCCCAAAAAATTTTTTGTTGCTTGAGGTAATACTTGCTTTCCTCACAAAAATCAAAACCAAAAAAAAAAAATCAAAACAAACATAACCAAAAAGAAGTCTTTGCTTGAGGTAAGTACTTGTTTTTCTAACAAAAATTCAAAACAATAAAAATCCCTTACAAGAACAAATTTTTTTTCTTTTGTATAACATCATGTCGGTGTCATCAAAGTCAAGTAGGATGATTGACATGGCAAGCTATTACACCGCCAACGTGTCTGAGATGCAACAAGAAGGTGTACAACATTATACATATGATTTTAGCCATATCTTAGGACCCCATGCCTCCAGTGTCACTCTAGATCAGGTTTTGACTGCCGTTCATACCGTCATGGGTAGCAAGTCATCTACTAGCCATGTTTCTACTAGTCATAGCCAACCTATCTCTACTCCCCGATCAATGGCTCATCAATCCGGTGCACCCCAACTCGATCATTCCTACACCGAGTATGCTACCACCTTTTCACCTTCTTATTCGGGTACAAACCCAACCAGTCCAGACTCGACCCACTCTAGTCCTACAACGCCATTAGCCTATGCACCCGCTATCCCTCACTCTCGTTCTTATTTAGGGACAAGCAGACTGAGCTCAAACTCGGCTCGTTCCAGTCCCTTTCGGCCTTTGAGCCATATCTCTAATCCAACCCATTTTGCTCAGCCTCCACTTTGCTCACGGGTGGATCCCACTTGCTTAGCTGCACCGTCTTACCCAAGGAGGGTTGGGTCGGGGGTCGCGACCGGGTCGCGGGACCCCCAGGCCGACCCGGTCGCGACCGGGTCGCGACCCGGTCGCGACCCCCTTATTTTAATAATTTTTTTTTTTGAAAAATTCAAAAAAATAAGAAAAATGCGGAAAAAAATCTGAAAAAATACAGAAAAATTGGATAAATTAAATGACATGATTTAAACAAATAATGCATCAATTTTATTCCAACATGATGTGTTGTACAGTTTGTAGGTAGTTGATGTACTCTCCCATGTCATTGGGTTGAGTACAAAGCTTGATACATGTACACATGACGATCATATTCACCGTCCCTCGGGAAACTATCCTAAGACTTGATCCAAACGAGTCACCATAACTATAGGTCGATTGGATCGAAGTATCCGATGACTCCACATAATTCATTCCACAATACTCTTGATCGTATGTAGGGAACCAAGAGCCTTGGGATGAATCATGCACATAGTCGGAGGCATCGTGGTATTCTGCTCCAACTCCATGGCTACGATGACCTCCTCTACCTTGTGGCGGCCTTCTACCATGATCGGTATCTTGGGTCGCATGAGTATATTGCTCCTCGCCGGTAAAACGTAGCGACGTGGTAGGAGATATGGGAGGATCTGAGGTCCCTTGTACTCGTAAAGTGTCCGTGCCCCCATATCGAGCACCATCATCGTCGCTACTCTTTGACGACGAATCCCCTCGGACGTCCGGTACCGCACTCGGATGTTCGGCTCCGGCGTATCTTCTCGATCGTCTTCGACCGTATCGCATCCGCAATATCAAAAGGATCACCATAACTTGTTTACCTTTTCGCCTACTTTGCGTACCTTGGCTAGTTCCTTCTCCGGTCCTTCCGGCGCTTTGCTAGTGAGGGAGGGGTCTGGAATTCTTCGGCTAAAGGGACATCGTCGAGCACTCCTTCGGCCCATTGTCGGTCTTGGGGGTTGAACTCCGGTTCTCCCAACCCTTCTCGGTCGTTTACCCATGCTTCTAAGGAGTTCTTCTCGTAGAAGATTTGATCCAAATCGATATCCTCCTCTTCAATTGGCGGCTCGTCGACCGAACGTCCCGCTGCCTGTGCTATCCAGGGTGTCCAATACAACTTTGGTCTTTTGACCATAAGCATCTGACCGGCCGCCTTGTATGCCGCCGCGTTGTCTGTGACTACTTGAACTACCCGGCTCTCTCCTATTTCTTCTATCACTCCATCTATCAATTGGTAAAGATACTCTGCATTCTTTACCTGTCCTGATGCGTCGACCGACTTCCAAAAGACCGTGCCGGCTTGACTGTACACTAGGAAATTGATCATAGTCTTCCTAGTAATACCTGTTAAGTATAAGATGATAAATAAGTTATACCAAAAAAGAATGTTAATACATCTAATATGAATGAGTAAACGAAAATTTAATTACCGGTCCATCCGTCGGTCATTATCGTGCAACCTCGTTCCTCCTAGATACGTTCAAATGATCGCACGTACTTCTTTTTTCGCACCTCCATAGGAAGATATAGATTGTATATCTCCTTTGGGTTTCGACCAGGCACTCCCCTCCCGACGTCTGCGATCGTGTCGATCATGTTCTCGTAGTATGGTCCCTTCGCGGCATTTGCCGGAATGCTGTGGTGAAAGAACCACCTTGACGTTGCCCGGCCAATCCTATCCTTACATAATTTGAGGTTCTTCATCGCCGTCGTGATTGTTGTTTGACGTTGACGTGGTCTCGTGATTACGGGATCCACGGGACCTACTGCCGGGTCGTCGTCTTGTGTGAGATCATGAACCTGATCTTGCGGTTGGTTGTTGGATCCTCTTCCGCTACCTCGACCACTCCCACTTCCGCACTTGACCCATCATTCGGCCGGTATGTCTATTAACTCTTCCTCGGCGAATGATCTTCGACTTGCTTCCATCCCTCGCGAGAGTTCACCTTTTTAAAAAACATTTAAGTACCAAGGCTACTTAATTATCCTTTAAAATATAATAACGAACAACGTTTATGAGTAACACCTCCCATCCCTTCGTACTCTTCGTCTCCAAAAATATCCGGCCTCCCTTGTCCGCACCGTAAATGTGTACGGATCGTCTCCCCGGTTGTTGGATTTCTTCTCGACGGTCTCTTTATGTCTTTCGCTAGTTCTCTTCGTTTGCTCCATCGCTTGTAGGTGCCCACGAAATTGAGCTCTGACCTCCGGCGGAGTCCGTGTGCAAGGAAGAACATTTCCCTTCATGCCTGCAAGATGAAATTTTAAACGATAAATACCGCCGAATATTACTTTGTCGCAATATTTACATTGCACTTTTCTCTCCGCCATGGAGATCAAATTGCAATGCAACCAAGCCGGATCACTCCGGGTCGCGCCGGTAGTTTGGGTTGTTTGGCTTGGAGAAGACATTTTTTAACTAAATAATTACTTAAGTAAGTAATTAACTATTTAAAAAACTAATGACGTTAATTAGTTACTACTAATCTAAGTAAACTTTTAATTATGTAAAATAAATGACTAACTAATTATATAATTAAATAAGTAATTAACTATACCTTCCAACTAATGATGTGTTAAGTAACTACTAAACTAAATATCTAACTAATCTTCTAGCTAACTAAGTATGCAAGTAAGCAAATAAGTATTAAAAAGAATAAACTACTTAACCCACTAATCAATGGAACTAATATTAAATAAATATACTAAATGAACTAATCCAATGCTTGATGAAATAATTAAGTAAATGAGACAAAAAATTTGAGCAATGAGAGCAATGAGAGCACAAATGAGAGGTTGAGAGTGAGAGTGGGGGTGGGAGTAAGGAGAGCCCCTCAGGGGCTTTAAATAGCCCCCAAGGGGCTGAATGGGGGCTGCGCCCCCAAGACCGTTGGCAACGGTCATATGACCGTTGCCGACGGCCCGGCAACGGCCACATGACCGTTGCCGACCGAGGGTCGCGCGCGACCCCGGCCGGGTCGCGCGACCCGGCCACGACTCCGCGACCCGGCCGGGGGAGTCGCCCCGACCGGGTCGCGACCGAGCCGGTCGGGCCTAAACCCGACCGGGTCGGGGCCGGGTCGCGACCCGGGTCGCGACCCGGCATACCATGGTCTTACCTTAATCTTGTTCGGGCACCTCCTACACATCTCCCGGTGCAACCACCCTCTAATGTTGTCTGGGAACCCTTAGTCAACCAAGCCATGACTAATGAGTTCAACCAACTGAGAGAAGAAAACAAAGAACTCAAACGCTTGATAGATCCCCAGGCAACCCCCGAAATTTCTATTCCCTCTCTCCCCTACATCCCTCCTTCTCAAACACCGATCTATCGTCGCTATGATGGCACCGGTAATCCATTTACTCATGTCTAAGATTTCATGTATGAATCTTCTCAATGGCAAAATGATCGGAAGGCCCTGACCTTCCTCTTTAGACGATCATTAGATGGGACGACCCTAGAATGGTTTTATTCACTTGACCCGATGGAGGCAGGATATTTTGATATAGTTAGAAAGAATTTTTTACAAAGATATAAGGATCGCATTGAGCCGGCATATTCACTCACTGATCTAATGGCTGAGAAAATGAGAGAGAATGAGGACTTTACACAATATGCTGATAGATGGAGGTTGATGGCCGAAAAGTTTGCATATACAATTTCTGAGCCGGAATTAGTCAAGATGATCATTGCTAATACCATACCGGCTTTGAAGAATATTTTGGCCTTGCATTATTCCACAAACATGCATGATTTGTATGAAAGAGCAAGATACATTCAAGCTCAACTTAATGACACACCATTCATGAAGCTATACGATCCAAAATACCAAGCCTTTAACGAAGGTGGGAATGTTAATGTTGTAGGGAACCCGACAGAAAACCCTAGACATCAACTTAGGAGCCCTTCGCGACATAGGGTTTCCCCTCAACAACTCCATCAGATTCATCAAAATCCTCCTCCTCAATTGATTGCTCAACCCATGGCTCCTTTGCCTCGATCGGTTTCTCAGCCCCAACTGGTCAGACAATTCATAGATCATCCTCCTCAGCCAGTTGCACAACAAACCTTGGCTCCTCAGCCTCAATTAATCATTCAACCATCGACTCTTCAACCAATTGTATCTCAACCTCAGCCGGTTGCACAACCCATTATTTTTCAATAACCTTTACAACCGGCTAAACATAATCAAACTCTTCCAAAAGTTTGTGCCCCTGCCCCAGAATTAGAGTTGGCTCCCCTTATTTGACAATCGGTCATGACAATCTTGACCGAGTCTCAAGAGCCAACCAATAATGAACCAGATCAACTGGTGGGGGAATCTGAGCTTGAAATCAATGATTCTCTGATATCTGACTCTCAACCTATCACTTTATTACCCCTTAAGCCTGATTTATCCTCCATTCTTGAACAAACTCAAGAAGAAGTCAATCAAGAACAGGATCTACATGTAGAAGAATCTGAAATCAAAATCTATGACGATCCTTCTGAATCTAATGCTTTATCAATTATCTCCATCTCTCAGGAACCCTTAGAACAAGGCACACTCTCCATCATTGAACAACCTAGGGAGAAGCTGACACTTAACAACCTTGGGTGGAGAATTATGGAGATGCTTGGATATCAAGCTAGCAAAGGCCTAGGCAAGGAATTACAGGGGATAGCACATCCAATGCAAACTCTATTTTCAATCACGAGGCCAAGACTTAGATTCCATGAATTAGCTCTTGAGCCTCATAAGGGAAAGGCAAGATTAACCATCACAATTGGGAGTTTGAGTGATCATTTTACAATGGGGGAACAATTTGAGGAAAATGATTATAGCCCACGATCGATTCCCCGACCCTTGAGAATATCGGGGCCACCCACGAGGCAACCCATAAAGAAGGTTGAAGAGAAGAGAAAATCCAATCGCAAGTTGGCTAAGGCTAGAGGCAAAAGAATTCCAAGACCCCCTCCAACTGGGCATTCATTTATATGGCAACCTGTTAGGGCCGAGTTAGTCAACAATCATTCGAGTAGCGGGGTCCGGGGGGATAGATTATTAGGACCACCTCCAGCTAGGCAATCCCCCTCTCCAACTCCTTTCTCAAGGTCATCTCGACCTTTTAGACTGGGCCCTAGAGCACATTTTAGCCAATCGAGCTACAAAGCCCATCTTCAATGCTCGGGTTCACAAACCCACTCTCATTCTCCTAAACCGGATTTTCAAATCCTCAATCATTTTTAGAAACCAGGCCCAAGTGCCCAATGCTTATCTATATTGGGCCCATATGTCCATCATCCTTCCAAATTGGGCCCAAGTGCCCAATGCTCTTCTATATTGGGCCCATATGCCGATTATCTTCCTAAATCGGGCCCTTGTGCCCAATCTCTTCCTGAATCGGGCCCTTGTGCCTAACCTCCTTCTAAATTGGGCCCATGTGCCCATCATCTTACTAAATCGGGCCCACGTGCCCATCATCCTTCTAAATCAGGCCCTTGTGCCCAACCTCCTTCTAAATCGGGCCCACGTGTCCATCATTTTCCTAAGGTGGGCCCGTGTGACCATCCTTTAGAATCAGGCTCGTGTGCCTACCCTTCTAAATCGGGCCCACGTGCCCATCATCTTCTTGAATCGGGCATGTGTGGCCACCCTCCAGAATCAAGCCCCTATGCCTTCCCTTCTAAATTGGGCCCTTATGCCCAACCCGCTTCTAAATCGGGCCCACATGCCCATCATCCTCCCAAGTCAGGCCCTCGTGTCCATCATCTTTCTCAACCAGGCCCATGTGCCTCTCCCTCAACACTACCATCAATTCTCGGGCCATGGTCCTCACCCCACCTTTCCCAGTCGGGTCCACGTTCCCACTAATTGGGCCTATGTGCCCATCCTTACGAATCAGGCCCAAGTGCTCAACACTTATCTACATTCGGCCCTAGCGCCCAACATTCTCTTACATCGGGCCCACAACCCCACACTCCCAAATTGGGTCTGTATACCCATCATCAATCTCGATTGGGCCCACATGCCCCTCCTTCAACACTACCATCGATTCTTGGGCCACACCCCCCACATCATCTTGTGCAACCAGGCCCATATGTAACTCTACCATCAATTCTCGGGCCATGGCCCTCACCTCACCATTCTCAGTCAGGCCAACATGCCCACCAATTGGACCCATGTTCCCATCATTACAAATCGGGCCCTAGTGCCCGACACTTATCTACATTCAACCCTTGTCCTCTTACATCGGGCCCACATGCCCATCATCCTTCCAAATCGGGCCCTCATGACCGTCATCATTTTCAATCAGGCCCATGCATCCCTCCTTCAATTCTCGGGCCATGGCCCCCACTCTATCCATTTCAATTAGGCTCATGCCCCGATCAACCCCACCAATTGGGCCCACATGCCCATCATCTTCCCAAGATAGGCCTGCATGCCTACTCTTCCAAGATCGGGCCCACTAACCCCTCCTCGGGCCTATGTGCCCATTCTCAACAACTAGGCCCTAGCACCCTTGTCTCTAAATTGGGCCCACAAGCCTAACTCCCTCTATTATGTACCCCATTCCTTCAACTAGGCTCACAAACCCAATTAGTTCCTCTTTTGCCGATTTCACGTGCCTCGTTTCCTCCATCAAGCTCACATGTCCGTTCTCATTCCTTCAATCGGGCCCATGTGCCCAACTCCACTACTAAATCAGGTCGTCATGCCCACATCTTCAATTAGGTTGACACCCCCATGTTTTAATTATTTTCTTTTTTTTCAATTCAGCCATTGTGTCCATTTTTCAAATTGGGTCATAGCACCCCTATTTTCAATTATGCTTTTTCAATCGGGCCTTCGCGTCCTTGGTTTATTCATGCTTTTCAATCGGGTCGTAGCTCCCATGTTTTTAATCATGCATTTTTGATTGGGCCACTGCGCCTTTATTTTAATTATGCATTTTCAATCGGGCCCTAGCACCCATGTTTTCAATTAGGCTGCTGTGCCTTTATTTTAAATATGCATTTTCAATCGGGCCCTAGCGCCCATGTTTTCAATTAGGCTGTTGTGCCTTTATTTTAATTATGTATTTTCAATCGGGCCCTAGCGCCCATGTTTTCAATCAGGCCGTTGTGCTTTATTTTAATTATGCATTTTCAATTGGGCCTTAGTGCCCCTATTTTCAATCAGGCCATTGCGCCTTTATTTTAATTATGCTTTTTCAATCGGGTCATAGCGCCCATGTTTTTAATCATGCATTGTCAATTGGGCCGCTGGGCCCTTGTTTTTAATTATGCTTTTTCAATCGGGCCATAGTGCCCATGTTTTTAATCATGCATTGTCAATTGGGCCGCTGGGCCCTTGTTTTTAATTATGCTTTTTCAACTGGGCCATCTCGCCCCTCATGCCTCTAGATCGGGCCGTCATGCCCCTTATCTTTTAATCAGGTTGTGACACCCTTCATCTTTCTAAATCAACTCATCATCCCCCTTTTCATATTTCAATTGGGTCATCATGCCCCTTTTCGTCCAAATTGGGTCATCATGCCCCCACCTCCTTTTGTCGGCCCCACGGGCTCACCCCTTTTATTAGGCTCCCAAGCCTATTTGTTGTCTCATTCCTTTCAATCTAGGCAACAACCCTTTATTCCAATAAAGTGAAAATTTTCCATGATAATATCTCAAAGCTTGCTCAACATCATCATCAAACGCCAACCCTTGCAAACTTTATACATCTCCCCATCATCGTGTTACCGAATGGGAAAAAGTGGAAGTAGCAAGTGTTGGGAATCGGTCCAATCAGATTGGCGCAGCGGAAAATTTACGATTCCCCGTATATCATTGTCTTGGTCTCGATCGAAACCGAACGACGTCGCCAAAACCGGTATACGAAACGATTTCGAATACGTACCTTTGTGGGATTCAAATAATCCCTAAAGATCGGAGAAGATCGAGCGTTCTCACGCTCGTTCAGCCACTCAAGTGTGCGGCCTCTAGTCGTATCCACACGAGCCGCCTCCATAGTTGGGTTCTCCTTTGCGTCGGACCTTCCGACTCGCCCCGGATGAAGTCCGATCGACTCTCGACGGCCTCCAGCATGGGAAAACGTGAAGGAGAGAGGTAAGGACAAATTTTGCAGCCTTGGCTTGTGGGGCTCATGCTCAATTCGCTATTATATAGAGAATTTGGAGTTTTTCACAAAAGCCCCTCCTTTCTCTATATTTACACCCTTGCCCCCAAACTTATGGATTAGCCCTTACGTGTGTGACCCACTAGGCCCAATAGCTCATTTGGTTGAGGCCTAATTAAAAGAACAACTTCTTTTAAATTAAATCTATTATCTCATAATAGATTTAACGGCCTACCGATCATGAAGGGTACAAGCCACATCCTATGATCCCAAACGGCTTCGGGGATAAACTCCTCTCCAAAGAGCCTTTCCATCATCGGTTACCACACGGATATAAAACTTCGTCCATTCAATGTCCCGGTCGGATAGGAGTACGTCATTATTGTCAACTCCTAAATGTACCGACACTATGGAATCTTGTACTCGTAATTGGATCAATTGGAAAACTCTTTTCCAATTATCCTATCTACCTTGGCCAAGGATTTAGAGTACTATCCATAGGACATTCTCTCTCTCCTACCGAGAGTGGACGATCCCTTATTGTCCGCTCAATTGCCTCCACCGGATTTCCCATATACCCAATCCATTAACTATACAGGACCACAAGACTAAGTGATCCAAAAGCCAATAGTCAAAGTACATGGTACGCCGGCAAGACATCTTTGGCGACTCGGAGTCAAAGATCCAACCGTGCAACCGTGATGATAGAATACCACGATCGACAGTTCGGTAAGATACCATTCAGGGATTCTATAATGGTCAGTTCAGTGAACTCATTCCTCTAATGAGCACGTGTATATGTATCTCAGTGTCCCCACACTGATGACCAATGAGATCGGTCATTCTCATCATATGAGAAGATATCATATACACTAGTCTTACTGGATCCTTGATGTCCCATCTCAAGGATCCTACGACTAGGAACATTTAGAGTACATGCTTCTAGATGATTGATCTCATTATCATGATCTCATCATGATTCAATCATCATTGCATGCAACCTAGGACTTCATTACGATAGACGCATCTAGTTAATGCAAGTAATGAAGATTATGCCATTTATACTAAATAAGATATTACAAGAAATGTAAAATCATATCACATATGATTGGCTTGTAGGGCATACATTTCTATCAGCAAGGTATGTCAAGGCATGAACAAGCGCCAACTACACCGTCCTGGCAGCGCCGTCACCAACAATGAAGTTCATCCTCTCTCAGGTACTACATGCATGTATTCATCATTATCATGTTATCCTCAAGGCATTCATTTCAAAAGCATTTACGAGTTTAATCGTAACATGTCTTAAATATTTTGCATGGAGAGGATACCTGAGAGAATTTGATGATGTTCAAATATATTTTCAACAAGGATGAAAATATCAAATATAATGAGTGATGCAAGGTAAGTCATAGTGAATCATCCATGGAATCATTTCTTCTTGAAAATGTTTTTTAGTAAAAGTTACAAAAAATCATAAATACCAAAAATTGAGAGGATGGCCATCATAAGCAAAATTCCACTAGTTCTTTGGTGCCCTAACTTGTTCTTTAGGAATTAAGAGTAGGCACCATACTTCACACATCACTTGCCTAGATTCCGGAATCCTAATGACTAGACACTAGAAAGAAAGCTAGGCAAAGTCTAGAGAAGGAAGGTTCGCCCTATCCTATTCTCTTCTTATTTAGGTCTGAAGTAGATGTAGGGGACTAGAAGGAGTATCGAAAGTGCCCATTGCCTTAGTAGGAGGCCGTCTCAAAGGTCAAACTTCTCAAAAGAAAAAAAAATGGTGCCAAAAGATGGGCAATGACCCCTCAGGTCAACAAAATAAAAAACCTTTTTGAATGAGTACTACAAAAATAGCCCAAGAAAAGAAAAAGAAAAGCTCCAAAAGATGGGCAATGAACCCCTCAGGTCAAAAAAAAAAAGATCTGTCTGAATGTGGGCTACCAAAGAATATGGGCAAATCAATAAAAGAAGGAAGGACCCGAAGAAGCTGAATCCCAATGGGCAATTGGGCATTAGTAGAGAAACGAATTTGACATCCCTGAAGTCTACCGAAGACTTGCCCCAGTATTCTTCGTTCTTTAACCCCCATGAGTAAGGCAAACCAACCGGATCTAGGCATAACCTAGCTGATTAATGGTCGAAGGTCAAAAGGATTCTAAAAGAAAGGCTTTCCACTCATCATGTGGTGCATGCTCTTGGAGAACAATTGGGGACACCCATTCCAAGTGGATCAAGGCAAATGACAACCATCCTCTCTATAAAAATTAAAAATTTAGAAAAGACAAACAAATTGAAAAGTCTCAAAACTCAAACAAATTTGAAAATCTTCAAAAACCAAAACACTTTTTAATGCCTTTTTCATTTAGTCTTACATGCATCAAAACTTTAAAACTCAAACAAACTTGAAAATTTTCAAAACAAAAATATTTTAATTGCATGCCCTTTGCATTTAGTTTCAATCTTGCGTTTTCATTAAGTTCTCAAAATTCAAACAAATTTAAAAATCTTAAAAAAATCAAAACATTTTCAATCATATGCTTTTACATCCACATTTAATTTTGGTCTTGCACAAGTCAAAAAATCTAAAACCCAAACAAATTTAAAAATATTCAAAACCTAAGAAACATTTTCAATTATACATGCACATTTAATTCCAATCTTGCATGTCTATTTTATGCAATGCATATTTAATTTCTTCTTGTTATCACTTTTGTCTTTCATAAAGGCTTACATCTCTTGACAAAGGATCAAGGCAACTTCAGTCCTCCTCATGCAAGGGAACTAAGCCACAATAAAGTTCTAATCATCTCTTTTCAAGTTAATGCAGGAAATGAAGACTCCATACAAGGGAGCTCACGCATCAACTCTCTTCCTCAAGCACTTGAATTAGAGATGACAAAACAACAAAAAATTAGAAAATAGAAAAATCAAGAAAGATGGTTTCCCCGACCCCTATTAAGACTTGCATTTTAGTATTGCATCTTTCAAAATAATAGTATTTGAAATGTTGAAGACCTCAAGTCTAGAGGGGGCTGAGTCTGAGAACCCCCTCAACAAAATCAGTGACGGCTCGGTCACTCACTCGACTTGTGGATAAGCCAAAGTTGTATGTACAGGGACGATGGTTCCTTTTGAGGTATCTTGACCCGTCACATGCAACCTATATCTTCAACTATTTTCTTATGCTAATTTTCATTTCTTTAAACCCTGCATGCATGATTTCATGCGTCATTTTCATGCATCTCATGACGTATTGTGTTCTAAACCATCCTAAGGTCTGTCCCACCTTCTAAGTGTCACTCCATCTTGGGCTTGGCATCCCATCATAAAGTCCTGCCATGTCGTCATCCCAATGTTGTCACATTTTTTTATCCCACTACGATCTTGTCCCACATCTCACTATGTTTTATCTCACTCTGTTTCGGTCCCCACAAGGACCATCACATTTTAGTTCTCATCGTGGTGCTCTCCACTTCCCGGTCCCCATGCAAACCATCTTCATTTCCATCTAGGCATCTCCCCTGTAAACCGCTCCATTTTTGGCCCCCATGTGATGCAATCATGGATTTTTCAAACAATCAGTTTCTTAGCAAGCTTCAATGATGATTTTCTGTGAAATATGAGGTTATTCTGATCTGAGCTAAGCTAGTGCTCTTGAGAAAACCCTAATGAACCTGAAGACCCATCCCTGGTTGATTGGAATTTTTGCTTAAGCACACCATACAGTTCGGGTGCTAGCCAATGGCGATTTCCCCACCATGCGGGATGCCATTTATTCCCCCATCACATGGGGTGTGTCTTTTAGTTTATTACTGTTTGTGCCCATGGCACATCCTTCTTAACCAATCGACCAAGGAGAAGGTTCGGAAGGAACAAGAGGGTGATTTTAGAATATGGCAATACTCAATTTGCTCAACTAGGTCTTTGTGAGTGTGTCTAGATTAACATCTCAGCATCATTCTACTACGCCTCATTTTACTAGACTCCAAGCTTGCCTAGTTGAGAGCTTAAAACTCATGTTTTCATAGATAACATTCTAGACCATCCGGGACCGATTTGTGCTAGTATGCTTAATGTGCCCTTGGAGGATGACCTTCATTGGTTAAATGAAATCCATTTTAAAGGACTTCTCCCCCGGCCAAATATCTTCCATTTGCGACAAACGGGAAGTTAATCTGATTTCCCATTTGATCGTATCAAGCATCAGAAGAAAATTGCACTTTACAACACTTGCTTGTCTTTACAAGATTATGGAGGGTATGCTACTTATCTTTCGTCCAATATAATTATTGGATGATCTTCCTTGGCCTGTTAGCTTTCATACGCAACAAACGGAAGTGAAATCCAAGCTCCCGTTTGTCTGTAGCAGCCTCATGAACAAAGTCATGCAGTTGAAGGACCCAGGCGTCCCCCCACCCGGGTCGCCTAGGTGACCCGATGCCGGGTTGCCCAGGTGACCTGGCAGACGGGTCGCCCAGGCAATTTGGACACCCAACGACAGCTATTATATATATCTAAATTGAACATTGAAGACCTCGAGTTTAGGACAGTTGAGCTTGAGAACCCCCTCAACAAAAATAATGATGGATCAACTATTTCTAGACTCGCGGATAGGCCAAAGTCTTATGTACGGGGACGATGGTTCTCTTCAAGAGTATCTTGACCCGTTAAACATAGGACCTATATCTTCAGCTATTTGCCTATTTTTGAGTTTATTTTTTTATTTTACCCCAACAAAAAAAAGTATTATAAATCATTCATCATGCATCGCATACTCTCCGGACACTTCGAACGAGCTGTATTCCGGTGTTTCGAAAAGTTTCTCGCTAGATTCAGTAAATTCAAGAAGAACATGGAGTCATTCCACTCCGAACAGAATCGGTACCCTAGCAGGGAACAAATGAACCTGGAAGATCTGACCTCGAAAATGATTGGATGTTCACCTTATGTTTTCGTTAATTTAGTTAGCCCTTCTCGTTACAAGCACACCACAGAGCTGGGCGTTAACCGAGATGAACTCACGAGCCACGACTTGGGGGTCCCCCACGCTGGGGGGCAGGCTTCTCCTTCTACTTTCGTGCCCACAGCACTGTATCCATCCAATCAATAATGGAAATGATCTGAAGGGAACAAATGAGAACGGCAAAGGACCGATAATGTCCACTCATTGCCCAATTAGGCAGTAGCCTGCGTGTCTAATCTACACCTTGGTGTCACCTTTTTAGTCCGTGCCATTGCACGCCGCTACGCCTCATTGCAATTTATTTCATTCATCTACGCTTCATTCCATATCGCTCCCCTACAAAGCCGACACTAAGGCGAGGCAAGCTGTAGACACGCAAATTTTGCCTATTTGAGGAGCTTAAGATTCATGTTTTTTAGAAGATACTCGAGTCTTCCGATAAACAAACCGGATCTCCAAAAAAATGGACCAAAAACGAACTTTGGAGGAGAAGATGACCCGTTTGCTGGGTCATTTCCCTAGGCGACCTGTCTGCCGGGTCATTTCCCTAGGCGACCCCTTGCCGGGTCATTTCCCTAGGCGACCCCCCTGCCGGGTCATTTCCCTAGGAGACCCCCCTGCCGGGTCACCTAGGCGACCCATCTGCCAGGTCATTTCCCTAGGCGACCCCCCTGTTGGGTCATTTCCCTAGGCGACCCCCCTGTTGGGTCACCTAGGCGACCCGTCTGCCGGGTCATTTCCCAATTCCCGCCAATTCGCCCGTTCTGACAGTGGTAGGTGGGGGGTCATGTCTGGTCAGGTACGGGAAGCGACCCAGTCGACGGGTCGCCTGTCGAAACAGTGTACAGACTGAACGAAGTGACCCATGAACGGCGCATGCCCATCCGGACGGTCAGAATTGATTGGACGCAGGCGAGCCTGCCACTGTAGCAGGCCCCAGACGGCGGCCGACCAACTTTCGGCGCACTCGCATTTAATGGCATTTATGGTTCCGCAGGCGACCTGTCAGATGGGTCGTTTGCTGTTCCGAAAAGTGCTTTTTATGCCTGAAATGCCCCTATGACTCTTTTGTCTATAAAAAGGGACCCCCTAACCACTTTTTCAAGGGTTAGAAGAGTGTTAGAAGGGGGAGAACGTCCCAAACTCCCAAGAGAGAGCCTTAGAGAGTTTCAAGCCACCTCCATCCTCCAACCTTCATTGCCCAAGAGATTGAGAGCTTCCCACTTCTATCCACCTCCGTAAATCGACGTTCTTCATCCCGTTTCTTCATCGACATCCATTTTGAAGCTTCTCAAGCCCCTACATCCAAGGGGGGATCATCATTCATGTCCTAGGAGCTTCCGGGAGTCGTCATCAAGCTTCCGAAGCCATTCGAGAGCATCGTGGGAGCATCTGGGAGTAAACCGAATTCTGGTGCAAGAAGTGACCTGCCTGCTGGGTCGCCCAGGTTACCCATTTTCCAGGTTGCCCAAGCGACCCCCCCGCCTGGTCACCCTGGTGACCCGTCTGTCGGGTCGCCAGCAGCTCCAGATTACCGTCTTTGGAGTTGAAACTCGTTTTTTCCCCTATCTCTTAGCATAACTTTGTTTCTATATTTCCTATCATGGATCATCATGTTTGCATGCATATTTAGCTTAATAATATCACATATCATCATCCAAAAACACATAAAAAGGAGGGTTGAGAGTTATTCCCAATCCGGTTAGTCCATCTCCATTTATGATTTTTAGTTGATTTCTTTTGCAAGATGCTTCACTATCTTAGTTCTAATCCACTTTCACTTGTTTTCGTGGCTTACTTGTTTTTGTAGGGACACCTAAAGTTCTTTAAGCTCTTTCTTCTCGGCCGGCCGAAAAGGAAGAAGATGGAACCCATAATCTCCCAACACGATCTCCTCGCCTAGGTACGTTTGGTCATTTTTTCTTTAATACTTACATCATTTCTTGTCTTTTACTCTAGAAACCTGCGGTTCCTGGCGACCACAACCCTACACCACCAGCGAAACCGAAAGGAGGAGCAGTGCTCATCGTTCCGACCCGGGGAAGCAAAGAGAGAGAAGAGCTGGGTCTAGATCGGAAGTTCCACAATGTTAGTAGCAATCGTCATCATTATTATGTGACCTTTATTGACCATTTTAGTCATATTTGTTGGATTTATCTTTTATGTACAAAGAATAAAGTCTATACTATTTTTCTACATTTCAAGACTAGAGTTAAAAGCATTTTTTTCAAGGAAAATCAAGTATTTCCAAAGTGATTGGGGTGGTTGTAGACACGCGATTTTAGCCTAGTCGAAGAGCTCAAATTCTTGTTTTTATGAAGTACATCTGATTATCCTTTCAAAGAAACCGAGTTTTCCAGAAAAATCAAGGTTCTTGACGCGTTTCAAAGAAGATCAATAGGGCTTTGACTAGGGTCAAAGCGCCTTGTATGTAGGGCACCAGGCGCCCTGAATATAGGGCACCAGGTGCCCTATAAACAGGGTGCCTGGCACCCGTTCAAACCGATTTGACCAGCCGATTTGACTACTCACATGGACCCATCTTATCGAACTGACATGGCTCATGATACTAGCGAACCGTATATAGGGTGCTTTGCTGCATGGAGCAGAATTTCGGATTTGACCAAAGCGCCCTCTTTTGGGCTGTAAATAAGCACCCATTTGGAGTTTTGAGGGGATTCCAACTCCGTGCCACCCTAGAGTTCATCCAACACCACGTTTTCAAGCCTTTAGCAGCCCCCATAAGCCTCCAAACCGATCCAAATTTCCCTTCCCAAAAGCCCAAAAACCTGCTGTTTCTACCATCCAGAAACATGGTTTTTCTTCAACTTTGAAGGTCTCTTCCCACTATTTTCTTTCCATCCAGCATCCAAACGCCCTACCACAAGCTTCATTTGTGTATTGGCTACAAGGAGGAGCTCTCACTTCGTCTTGGAAGCCATACGATACTCCGGGGTGGCACCACGAAGAGGGGAAGAAAGCCTGCCCGAGCCAGCCCTAGAGCCCCATAAACATGGTGCTTTGACATTGGTCAACGCATCTCATAAAGGGGACACTTGCAGCTGGCACTCCATATACAGGGCACTAGCAGTGGCAGAAGCCGATTTTGCATTTTCCGGATTCCGAACACTTGTTTGATCGAATTTTCACTCTCTCTTTTCATCTTAACTCCTGGCATCATGTTATTTAGCATGCACTAGGTCATTTTGCATCCCTCATATGTTTTAAAACCTACCAAAATAGGGGTTGGGACTTTTTTCCCAATCCGGTTAGTCCGTCTTCTTTTTCATGTTTAAGATGCACGTTAGACATGATGCCATACTCTCACCAGAACTAATAGTCTTTTACTTGTTTTCGTGTTTTCCCTTCGGACATTCTTAGGTGAACTCGACCGAGGCGGAGCTTCGACCCGATCGGAGGCAATGATCTCATTAAAGCTCTCTTCTTTCGGCCGGCCGAGAGAGGAGAAGTTAGAACCCAGCAATCATTCCAAAAGGTGAACCTGACCGAGGCGGAGCTTCGACCTGATCAGAGACAAAGAGCTCATTAAAACTCTCTTCTTTCGGCTAGCCGAGAGAGGAGAAGTTAGAACTCAGCAATCCCCCCATTCCAAAAGGTACAACGGTCAAATTTGCTCTCTATTTAATTTAATTTATATCTTACTATACTTTGGAGTCTTCGGCTCCTGACAACAACTAACATTTTCTTCCAAAGCACGGACGAACGGAGAAGGAGGGATCCTCCGGATTCGTTCCGGGTGCTTACAGTGGTGAGTTCTAAAAACTCTTAGAATTTTTTAAGTCTTGTGGCATGGTGCATGGAATTGCTTGTCCATATAAATAACCAAAATGGTAACTTTGAAAGAAAACATAAGCACATCATTGAAACTTCCTTGACCTTCTTGAGAAATGTTGGTTTACCATATCTTTTTGGGATGCTCACTATGTTGTCTACCTTATAAAGAGAATGCCAACACCTATTTTGAATAATATTTCACCGTTTAAGAAGTTGTTTGGAGAGCAACCAAATTACAATTTTTTTGCGCATATTTGGTTGTGCTTGTTACCCGTATGTTGATCCATACAATCAATATGATAACATATCAATCGGAATATTGTGTTTTCATGGGAAGTAGTCTTGACCATAAAGGCTATAAGTGTTATTTAACAAGAACCAAGAGGATTTATATTGCCAGAAATGTTGTTTTTATAAGTGTTCTTTTCCATATAAGGCACTAACTACACAAGTTATCGATAATGTCATAAAAACTACTCCTTTACTATCTCTTCTTGTTCCTCAGAATTATGGTAGATGGTTTTGGTGGTTGGCTATCAAATACTCATGTTCTAGTTGGAAATTCTCAACATTTTTCAGTGAACAGTACGTTGAATTCTACACATTTAGTTGGTCATGATATAAACATTCGTAACCTAGTTGTATAGTCTTCTATACCTAAGAATTCTTATCATTTGGCTAGTTTACTGGACTATGTTACTCCTCCTTCGTGTCGTGTTTACCTTCTGTTCAACCATCTGCTCAACATACAGATTTAGGCAATTTTATGGATCATCCTTCATCTTCCAATGGTGCTCCTTCAACTTCCTTGTCAAGTACATATCACTTGCAAAAATTATGTAGAGCACGATTCTTGTTTCATCGACAAAATGTAGCAAGTATACTCTCAATGTGGAGGTAACTTTTGACATTGAACCTACATGTTTCACTATGGAAAATAAAAATCCACCTTGGTGCATGGTTATCTACCTTACACCATAATGAAATGTAGGAATTGGTACCTCCTGTTAATGTCAACATTTTAGGTTGCAAGTGAGTTTTTTAAATTGAAGAAAAGATTAGTTGGAACTATTGCAAGGTATAAAGCACATTTAGCTAAAAAAGGGTATAATCAAGAATATGGAATTGATTATCATGAGACTTTTAGCCCGGTGGTTAAACATTCCACTATTCGTCTTCTTTTGTTCAAAACTGTTTACTCTAAGTGGATGATAAAACAAGTGGATGTTAATCATTTTTACATGGGTACTTAGAAGAACATATATATCTCTCAACCACCCAGTTTTTTAGATCAAACAAGGTCTCACTTTGTGTGCAAACTCAAGAAGGCCTTATATGGACTCAAACAATCACCTAGAGCTTGGTTCTTCCGTCTATATTTTCACTTGCTCACTATGGGTTTTCTTGCTTCAAAGTGTGATCCTTCCCTATTCATGTATTCCAAGAATGGTACAATTCTTTACTATTTATCTATGTGGATGATATCATACTCATGAGAAACAAGGCTACTATAGTCAATGAATTAATTTCTAGCCTTGCTTCTACTTTCTCTCTTAAAGAGTTACATGATCTCCATATGTTTCTTGGAATTAAGGTAACCAAGACAAAACAAGGGCTGTACCTATGTCAACAACAATATATTCTTGACTTGTTAAAGAAGGCTGAAATGCTAGATTCAAAGCCACTTTCTGCGCCTATGGTTGCTAAATTCATGTTGTCTCACTGGATCATAATCCTCTGGAAGATTCCACACTATATCATAGTATTGTTGAGTCACTTCAGTACCTCACTATCATTAGACCTGACATTGCATATATGGTAAATAAAGTCTGCTAGTTTTTATCCTCTCCCACTGATGTTCATTTAGCTATGATCAAAAGAATTCTTAGATACTTGAAAGGCACTTATCAATTTTCTATGTGCATTTCTCCTTCACACTTTTAACTAAATGTGTATATGAATGTTAATTGAGCTAGCTGTCCCGATGATAGGAAGTCCATCTCTAGGTTTGCAATTTATCTAGGAAAGAATTTAATTTCATGGTTAGCCAAAAAACTACATATAGTGTCTTGGTTGAGCACTAAAGGATAAATGAGGTCCATTGCCTTGGGACTAACCAAAATGCTATGGACAGTTGATTGTTAAAAAGATTGAAATTTTGTTCATTTATAGCTCCAAATATATGGTGTGATAATATTTTTACACTATATCTAGTTGCCAATCAAGTCTTTCGTGCTTGTACTAGTCACATTGAAGTTGATTTCCACTTTATTAGACAACTTGTTATGGATAAGAAAATTAAAGTAAATCACATTGCCATGATCAGGTAGCGGACATCTTCACAAAGCCATTAAGCACAGTTCAATATGAGTTCCTCATATGCCAGCTGAACGTGAAGCCCATTCACCTTGAAGGAAGGTAATGACATATAAAATTATGTAATTGTCCTCGGATGAGATAAGTAAATGAAATCTCAATCTTCATATACATTTTTTGTAATTGGTTAAATACCCTCTTCTACGCAGAGTGTATATATTCGATGCAATACAAAATGGGCCCATTGATCCCTCCCAAAATTTCTTCTGATCTGTCACACCCCGGATTTTCACATACGCAGCAGAATTATATATTCGATGCAATACAAAATGGGCCCCTTGATCCCTCCCAAAATTTCTTCTGATCTGTCACACCCCGGATTTTCATATACGCAGCAGAATTAATCCTGCAACGCGATCGAGGAAATTAAGCCCTCAAATACATCGGTTTGGAAAAAAAATGAGAAGACTAAACTAGGATCTAATTCATAATTCAAAAAATTCTATCAACTAAAATCATACCATGATACACCAATTCATAGATCATCCAAAGATAATACATAATAATTTTCTAAATGAATCCTCGAGATCCAAATCACCACGCGTCTACTACGCCACTCTGATTTCCTAAAAAATGTTAAAAGATTTGGAATGAGTACGATGACTCAGTAGACATCCCTTCATCCGTCGAATTGGATAATAAAAGACCTAAATGATAATTATATAAATATCTAGTGCTACACTTGTTCTATATATGTATAGAACTAACAATACGATAATTATCTGGTTTATCCACATATTTTTAAATTACCAACAACCAACTAAACAAACCCAATTAGCACCTATAAATATCAAAAGAAGAACTTAACTTGAAATGATAAGGTATGCATGCATATTTACTACATGACTTATATGATGAAATCACACAAATGAGACACCATGCATATTATGTAACACAACTCGGTTAAGACAAACTAATGCATATCAAATGATCATATACACTCAATCATGCAATAAATGCACCTATCCTCTAATATAATAACACATCTTTTTCTTATTGACAAGGAATGCGTCATTTTGCCATCTCAACTAACTACTACCACATCTACCATATATAGCAGTAATATAGTAAAATAAAGTCCCCTAGTATACCTAGGCAGTGGTGGCACTTAGGACAAACCGCGGTATCCGGGATCCAAGGATGCACCGGACTGTTCTAATCCCCGTTGCCCACGGGCCCCGACTAATTAGTCTGGTGTAGCTCAGTCTGCCATTTCAATTAATGCACACATACATTCATTCCATCCATGCCATGTCATGCCATGCCACTTGTTATGCAAATAAGATAATTAACATGAATATGTGCAACTGATACATTTAACCATCTATAAATAGAAATATGTATATATGTGCTTGACATAACTTAACCGCATACTAATTATGCAAATCATACTCTACCCATGCATGCATGAAATATGCTACCATAAACCATATACTCCAACTTTAAGTGATCAACAATATAAAATATTAATGGAGTTTACAAGAAATCAGATTGTCTACTTAATTTAAAACTCTGACTAATTTTATTAATTCACAACCATAAATATTAACATAGACCCAATCGGGTTAATAAACAAGGACATATCAAATTCACAAATTATGCAAGTTAAATTTTACAGCACATGCTAATTAACAATTAGATTCAATTGATTTAATAAAATCAATACTATATAACATGCATCTACCAAATTTAATAAGATGTCTAAATATGAACAATCACAACATTCAATATTCACCAATATATTTAAATTAGCATTTAAAGATGATTACTAAATTTTAAGTATTAAATTTAATGATAATAGACGTTTCTAGAATGTCTGCCTAAAAGACGTTGGAAGGAGAGACAAATGGTGCTATGGTGTGATGCACGGTAGATGGAGGTGATACTCGTGGGGACAACGCGAGATGGCGACGATCACACGCGGTGCACAGGTCCGAACGCTGGCTGGCAGAAGCTGGCGCATGCGACTAAAGACTGGTTGTGGTGGTTGTTACGTAGCGGCTCACCTTCACCCGTTGCATGCATGTGCGTGGCTTCATCCATGCGAGAACGCCGCGAGGATCACGTACACATATGCACAGCGCAGGACGTTTGGCAAAGACGTCGCATGCGCGCGGAGGTCTTCATCCATCCGAGAAGCCAGCGGATGTCGTGTGCATGCGGGGTTCTGTATGAGGATGGAAAACTGAGCATATTCAAGGACGTGAACATGCACGTCTCTTCTCCGGATATGCATGGCAACAAAGAGTTGTGCATGGGTGAGAAGACGTAGGTGTCATGCGTACGTAGGAAACCTCCTACACAGGCCTATAAATAGAGCAACATCCTCCTTGTTCTAAAAAGCGCCGTGAGCTTCACGAGATCCAGACGTGGGGGTGTGTTGAGGAGAGATTATTCTTGTTATTTGAGAGCTTTGGGGTAGAGGATTTGTTCCTCTTGGGGAGTGCGTCTCCTTGTAATATTCTCCTTGGTTTAGTGAAGTTTCTGATCGTCGTTGCCCGTGGACGTAGGAAGACATATCGCCTTGCCGAACCACGTTAAATCGGTGTCTTCTTGGTGTGTTCTTATTCCTTCTTCTATCTCCATCCGCAGGTCGATATTCGGGATACAACTCGGTTCGTCGGAGTTGTACGGTTTATTCCGCTGCGTTACAACAGTGGTGGCAGCACGCAAGGGACGAGGGTAGGATTTGCGGCTGAGCCGCACTCGGGCGCGCATGCGGCGGAAAGAGAGAGAGACGACGGGGGTCGAAGGAGCAAGGTGGAGACGTGCGCGGTGCTGCCGAAGGAGCAAGGGGGAGAGAGAGAAAAGGGCAAGGGCGGGGTGAGCATGGCGATGCTCGTAGGAGATAGGGGAAAAACAGAGAAGAGAGAGTGAGGCGATGATTGGTGGCTGCCGTGCACATCCGTGCGAAGGCTCGCTGGTGCAGGGGCCGCGGCGAGTGGCCGAGCATGCGAGGGAGAGCGGGGGAGCGAACGGCGATGGCGACAGGGTGGGTGGCTGTGGGAGGAGAGAGAGAGAGAAAACAGAGAGGGAGAGAGCGGCGAGGGCGCGACAACAGCTCGTGGGAGTGCGAGAGAGAGATGGCGACGGCGACAGGTGGCCGGGTTGCTGTGGGTACCATGTTCACGCGGGGGTGCACACAATGGAGAGAGAGAGAGAGAGACGATGGGGGGGGCAGAGGTGCGGGGATGCCGCGGTGGGCGGCCGAGTGAGGGAAAGAGAGAGAGCGCGAGAGAGGTGAGGAGGGGAGAGGCGGTTGGACCCGGGGGGGGGGGGAGAAATGGAGAGCGGATCACCTCAGTCCCAGCGTGGAGGGAGAAGCCTCAGTCCCTAATCAGAGGCGGCCACATACCTCCGTCACTTAAGTGGCGGTTCAAGTTATGTTATTGAACCGGTTCGGTGAACCGCTACCGAAAAGGGCTGAACCGTTACCGAGCCCTTTGTAAATCACTACCCGTCGGTAGTGAGTTACAAAGGGCTCGGTAGCGGTTCAGCTCTTTTCGGTAGCGGTTCAAGGCTTTTAAGTTATCTTACTGAACCGGTTCGGTGAACCGCTACCGAAAAGGGCTGAACCGCTACCGAGCGCTTTGTAAATCACTACCGACGGGTAGTGATTTACAAAGGGCTCGGTAGCGGTTCAGGCATTTTCGGTAGCGGTTCACCGAACCGGTTCAGTAACATAACTTGAACCACCACTTAAGTGACAGGGGTATGTGGCCGCCTCTGATTGGGGACTGAGACTTCTCCCTCCACCCCGGGACTGAGGTGATCCGCTCTCGAAGAAATGAAAAGGGGGAGGGGAAGGCGGTTCGCGAGAGAGAGAGGCGGTGGAATTTTTATTTTCTTATTTTTTTTGAAAATCAGGATATTACAAGATCACTCTCTATTCTCCTCAGCCATGTTTCTTCTCTCGTCTTCTTCATCTCTGCTCAGGTTACCAGATCTGAAGAAGGTTCGAAGTTCAACTTATGGTATCCCAAAGGAGAGAAGGATAAAGATGAATATGAGAAAATATTCTCGTATAAAATGACACATATCCAAAGACATGAAAGTGTAGAAGGTGAGGGCTGCTATTGCTGATGAGCATAAAACAGTTACCCTTCTTTACCCTCTCCGTTACAAGAGATTACAAAAATCTCGCTAGATAGGACATATTTATCTCTAACTATACATATATATATATATATATAATAATCCTGCCGCCGGCCATAACCTGGCGACCTGGGCATTTATGCCATTCTCAAGCCGGAGGGACCGCTGCTCCCGAAAAAGATGCGGTGGCAAGATACCAGTTTTATCCAATTGCTGGGGGAGGGGGGCGGTTTCCGGCCGGAGAAGGGGAGGACTGCAGCTGCAGGAGGGGGGAAGAGAAGAGAAAGTGTTGACGTTATCCGGGATCTTATTCCCGGCTCGTGTGCCGGAACATGGAACCGCCGAGGGGTCTCTTTCGTATCCAAGTCGGAGCTAGCTAGAGCGCCGCTCGATCGACCGACGGGAAGAAATATCAGTGGGGGAATCGTCATCCCCATTCTCCACCGCCACCACCGGCGGCGATGACGACGGTGAGAACATAAAAAAGGCGACTTGGACTTGTATAAATAGCCGCCTCCGAGCAGCAAATCCTATTGCAGCAACTCACCAGCACATCCTCGATCTCCTGTGACGCATCTGATCTGTTGTGCAGCTAAAGGCCGTGCCGGCGGAGAACGATGGAGCGTCTGTCGAGGCTGGCGTCGCAGAGGCCGGTGGTGATCTTCAGCTCGAGCTCCTGCTGCATGTGCCACGCCGTGAAGTCCTTCTTCAAGGACTTGGGGGTGAACTACGCGGCGTTCGAGCTGGACGAGGAGCCGCAGGGGAAGGAGATGGAGAGGGCGCTGGCCAAGGTGATCGGCCGGAGCCCACCGGTTCCGGCCGTGTTCATCGGCGGCAAGCTGGTCGGGCCGACCGACAAGGTCATGTCGCTCCACCTCAGCGGCAGGCTGGGTCCCATGCTGCGCGACGCTGGCGCCAAGTGGCTGTAGAGCGTAATGCTCGTGTGTGTGTATGGTCAACCTTCTCCTAGTCAACGCGTAGCTGGCCGGTAGAGCAGGCACCGATCAAGGCATGTAGAGAGCCGGCAAGGTGCTGCTGAGTGCTGATCCCGGTTTTGACTCTTTTAAGTGTCCTAACATAACATGTATGTACATGGGTAAGTTACTCTTTCAACTTTGCTCTTCTGAAAATAATGAAATGTTTTGACTGTGTACACTGTACACGGTAGTTAGGCATGCTGTTTTCCTCTGTCTCTACACAAAAATAATTTTTTTTTAAAATCAAATAAAGTTAAACATTGATATATATATATAATGATAAAATATGATTTAGACGGAACCAAATCAAACAAGTCATCAACACCCCCTTCAAACAGTCTATTCAGTTGAATATCCATATATATATATATATATATATATATATATATATATAGGCGCTTGCTCCGTGGAGTAATGCGGGCTTATCTCTGCTCGGTCGGATATGAATTCTGAGAGTATAGCTAGCTCTACACTTCATATACGAATCCACAGCTGAATTAGTCACTGATCTCTTGAGCAGTGTGTGTATATATAGAAGCTACTAAATTATCTCCACTGCAGCACCAGGACGGCTTGTGATTCCTCAGTCGCCATTGTACATCATCAACTGAAAAGTTTTCCTCAGGCAAGAAATGCTTAGGATGTACATATATACCTGTTTATTTGAGTCTAGATCTCGGTATATAGAGTGAGTTTTCTCAATTATTAATAAATATGTATTATATGTTTACCACTCAGATTTAACTCAAAAAGTGTTTTTTACTACTAATGAATACAAACGAAGTTAGTGAAACATGAAAAAAGATTAGTAAAATATGAGCATATATGGTCGATAAGATCATACGAAGATATATATAAATATATAATATAGATGCATGAGAGTTAGTGCCCTTATCGGTGGTAATAAATATGCTGTTTAAATTAAATATGAACTATAAACAAAACATGTTTTTATCAACAAAGGAAAGAACTCTCTTCACATGTGACTCTCAGATTCTTCTCTAGATTGAGAGATGAACACAGGGCTGCCGGTCCCTATATATCCTCGTTGACTCCTGAAGACTAGGAGCTATATGTAGCAATATATAATCATTTACTATACTGTACACATCAAAGATCTCTGGATTCTTCGCCTATTAAACAAAGACGCGAAGACTTTAAATATTTAATAATGGGGTTCTCGAGCAAAGGAGAGATTATCACTTGCACAAGTCTCTCCGACCACCCGCATTCAGACAACTGTAAAGATGATGTAATTATCAGGATAGGTTTATTATCTGCCTTATCATCTCGTTCTTTGGAAAGCCAACTTTCCTTGCGCGATTAATAGGTCAGCATTGCCGTTTACAGTACAGGATATATAGTCGAAATTCTCTGGGTTCCAGCTGGGGTTCTTCTCGCCCATCTCCTCAAACAACGTTTCGTTTATTGTGTAAATCTATCATAATATTGTTTCTATACTATTAGTCATACTTAAAGAGATGGGTGATTACATCTGCGGAACTTGCGAAGAATCGCAGTGTTATATGGAGCTACTACTCACAATGTCTATTTTTAATGATGAAATCAGACTTAGCAATAGTGCTAATCAGTAGTAATATATTTTTTAGAATGTCACTAGTTGTAAGGCTACTTCCAATATATAAAGTACGTTTAATTTTGAAGTTCTTTTCTATTTGACGTCAAGAAAAGTTAATCCAAGTTGTTGATAATCAATCGATTTATTCTTTAACATATTCACAAATTAAGTTGTTAGGTACAATGTATCTTTTTAAAGACGATGTCATCGTCAAAATCACCCACATCCTAGACAAGTCACAAGAGACATTCTGATTGGATTATGTTTTGATATCATATGTAATGACTAACACTACATGAAAAAAAGTTGTTAGTGATGGCAGGAAGCCATCGCTAATGATAAAAAATCTATCGTAAACCTATCACAAATAAGCCCTTCCCCATTGTTATTTGTGATGGCTAGTTAGAAGCCATCACTAGAACAGTTATTTGTGACAGTTTTAAGCCATTTGCAACTAATGTATTGGCAATGACTTAAGTGATGACTTAAGGCCATCAGAGAAGATATTTGAGAAAGAGAAATGTTTATTGGCGATATCTTTGGAGCCATCACAATTACATTAATGGCGATGGCTTTAAGCCTTGTCACTAAGCTTTAGCTATAGCCAATAAATTATCGATGATGACTTTTAAGCTGTTGCAAAACTAGTCAAAAAATCCAGCCTTTGGAATTGAAGTGTCTGGTAGCCATCGCCAATATGTTTTAGCCATCGCTGAAAGAAGTATTAGTGATGGCCTTAAGTCATTAAAAATAAGCTATTCAATGAAAACAAGAAATTATTGTTTGATATTAATAGTTCATACTGGACAACACTCATGCACAACGACCTGTTACATTAACACTCATTCCAATGAAATGCACAAAATGACACCAATTGATACACAGATCCAACTAAAAACATACATTCACACTAATTGTTACACAAATCCAAGACCATAGAAATTGAATCACAATTCACATTCATTAAAAAATATATACATAAATGTTTCAATTTATATTCAAAATATAAAAAGTGTACAAATACAAGGAAGATGGAACTCTCTCACTCATCTTTTCCAAATGATCCCTCCTTGTCGTCCTCATCCTCATCCTCATCGTCTCTCAATCTTAGAAGTGGCCTTGACCTTGACGGATCTACAAGTGGGGGGAGTCTCCTATCTATCTGAGCTAGCATTTGTTGTGTTAGCAGTTCAATTAACTTCTGAAAATTTCTTTGTTGGTCATTTAATTATTATTAGAGAGAGTCAATAACTGAGTTTTTCTTCTCAATTTAACTTGCTTGAGTGTTCAGCAAATCACTTTGCCTCTTCGCTCTCTCTATCAAGTCTTGAATGACCATACTCGCGGAAGTACTCGCACCTTCACCACTTACATCATACCAGGTGTTGCGGGTTTATCCTCTCGTCCCACATTAAATCTGTCTCAACCTATCTCTGCCAAACACAGTGACGAATACTTCCTCAACAGAGAATAGATGCTTAGAATTCCAAATATCTAATTTCTCTGACTAGGGGGCATTCATCAACTGGCACATATTATTCTAAATAGTGTAAATATAATGTCAGGTGATATATGAAGTCAAAATTGGTTAATGGTACAAATAATTTAAATATTAACCATCATTTGGTGACTTTCTTCGTTACTCCAAATGATGGATCCATCTACCACACTTTGTGTGTTTAGGTCATCTTGATGACCTCTGAACAAGTAGGATGACACACATACTTTTTGTGTTTGTTGAGAGAAAAGAATATAATAATATATATTCAATAAGTTCTACCCAATAGTAAATAACAAGAATTTAAAATACTTGCAAAATCAATCTCGAGCTAACGAATGTTTGTCCTTCCTCGCTATAAAGCATAGTTAGATGAGCCCTATTGGTCTTATTTTTTTGCTAAGTGCCTACAAAGAAAAATGTAAACATGTTAATTTTTGAAAATTTTGAGTTGTTGAAATAAAAAGTTTTCAATGGAAGTGATTTTTTTACTAAATTTTCATTTATGTCCCATATCTCAGACATATGATGCCATTACTCTGGGTCGCATTGTGGAAGCACAATCGTAAGTGCTTTCTCCGATGATCATCTTGCAAAATACTGCATGCAAAAATTTTATAAGTTATAATAGACAATAATGAGAGAAAAAAATATGACTTGTTACCTTCTTCGTTAAATGATTTCTTTATTTTCTTTGCATCTCTCACATGTGTCTAAATATTTTCACATATGTGGACACAAATTGCGCAATAGTAAAATATTGTTGCATGCATAATAATTGTCAAGATTAGTAATTTACAATAAAAAAATCATATATAGAACTAGTTTTATTTATCATGAGATCTCTAAAATGGCTTCTTTCTTGTCATATGCAAAAGTGATATATTCTTGTTGTTATAAGTTGCAATATACCATGTTGTAAACTTTAAGATAGGAGGTGAACTCCTGACTATTTAGGCTTACACCCGATCCTCCTATAACTTGAATATTCAAGGTCTCTCTAGACATTAATATTCTTACATTATACATCTTGGCTGAACTTCTCCCACATCTCACCACTATGGCTAATTAAACATAAAATATCAACATTTTACAAAGTGATATTTATAATGCTAGAAAAGAATAAATTAAATAATTACCTAAGGTAAAAGAAGATGTACTCTTTGTAGGGGGCATCACCAAAGTAGGGTGAGGGGAAACTGCCTGAGATGGTCTATGCGATGAAACTATGTCCAAATTAGGTTGAGATGTGCTATGAGATTCACCAGATCTATCGGTGGATCCACTAGCTATCTTGCTCCTAAATGTACTATGACTTTTGTTAGATTTCTTCATCTACAATATAATAAAATTAGTATTATAGTTTTTTTTGTAAATTTTTGAGTTTCATAGCCGGTTCGATCTATCCAAGATGATTTAATGCTTAGTTTAGCCAAATTGGTCTTGGGATGGGTTTTTGTCGAATTTTGAGTACCAATGCCGGTTTGACGAATCCAAGCCGGGCTTGATTTGGCCAAACCAATCTTGGGAATTGTTGGCAATTTTTGAGTTCCATGGCCGATTTGGGCAAATCAAACTGATTTTCAGTTTCGGTTGGCCAAACTAACCTTGGAGTGGGTTGACAATTCAAGAAAACTCATTGATGCAAGCATTCTAGTAGATAGTCAATATTTCTCACACCTTCATCAAATTTCAATTCATGTTACATGACAATAAAAATGAGTTATTTGTTATATTGCTCCAATGAAAGATCATCCATCATCAAATTACTCCTAACAAAATACATATACTTAATTTTAGAGTTCTTTTCATCTCAACTTCCCAGAATGATTATTAAAAAACTGATAACTGTCCAATATAATATCGTAACATATTCACAAACTTGGGTGCTACACTATTTGCATTCCAGTAGATACTCAATATTTAGAGAGAGAGAGAGAGATATGTATCTATCACGAATCCGCCCGTACGTAGTGGTATCTGCGTCAGCAACCGGATGAGATCAATAAACAATTTGAACAAAGAATCTGAGACCACATAAAGCACCGCCAGCTGGTTGTGATGCCGAGAACCGACATCGCATTCCCCACCATATATCTACCTTTATTTTAATCGGCCAATCCTTTTTATCTCTCCTCTTTCTTACCATTTCTTAAGACCCAGCGTAGAATTATTGTAGCAGGTCCGCGCGGATGACTAACAAGGATACATACACACATGAGATCATGACTAAAATATGAGTTTTGATATTATGTTAAATTTATCGGATTGTCGAACTCGAAAGTTTCGGACTACAAGTAAGGTAGAGAATCATGGGTGCAAATGGGTAGAGCTGATTTAAGTGGAAGATGATGCTTGAGCTCGGTCGGATTATTTATATCTGAACTTGAACTTGGCCTATTCTATATATTACTAATCAGTGAGTGACTTGAACATGTGTTTAAACTCGACTCGTTATGAGCAGAACTCGAGAAGTTCGAGCTCGCCTCATCGAGTTACTCTTTCATTTGATCGAGCTTGAACTCTGTGTCTAAACTTGAGTTCAAATTCTATTTGCAATTGTTTCTTTTAAAGTTCACTTTAAACTCCATTTATAAAATTTGAATTCAAGTTTAGTTTAATTTTGTTTATAAAATTTAAAATTTAAACTCATTTATGATATATTCATCAAATATTATATAATTCTTAAATATTTTAATATACTTTAAAAAATACTAAACTTAGCTATTAGTCAACTACGGTAACGAGTTGTTCGTAATCTCTATTGAGTCAAGTAAAAACATGCTCAAACTCAACTTGTTTACGACTTATTTTTCCAAGCTTGATCGTCTAACCACATAAATGAGTCAAGTTAAATTTTTATCGAGTCATAATCTTGAGTTAGTTGCTAAGTTAATCCGGTCGTTTGCAACCATGGTGGTAGAGATGGAATGGGTTTTTTTTAACGATAATCTCGGTGAGTTTAATGAAGAGAAATTGATTGACACTAAAACAAGCTGTAGCAGGGGAGACAGCCAGAAACTCAGAGTATAGTGGTAGAAGAGGAACACGGTTCAGCGGGTTAAACTTGAAGCTCTGACATTATATTTGTTAAATTTGTTGGGCATCCAACGCAAAAAAACTTAATCAAGACAATGAGTCAACATCAAGTTGCGTATTCTCTAGCTAAGATGTTATTCATATATGATGGGTGAAATAGATATATTCATATTATTGAGAAACACTTTTGTAATACCTACATTATGATTATATATATATTCTAACATCTCGGATCTTCCACACCCGAGATCACAAAGACTAGAGATCGGCAGGAAGTCTCCAGGGGCTACGACTCTACTCGATCGCGTGGATTCTCTTGTATCTGGGTCTTGCTCTGGATTGATAGCTAGGAATCTGAGCACGGGCGTCGCGCGCGCGTGTGTGTGTGTATATATATATATATATATATATATATATATATATATATATATATATATATATATATATATATATATATATATATATATATATAAAGCGCTTCTTGCAGTGCTGCGGCAAGTGGTGGTTTTGGGGCTCCTCAGCGCAATGAAGGGACACCGAAGGGTCCTCGATCGTCTGCCGACGTATCTATTTAGCTAGTCTGATCACAAGGTGGTCTAAACCGGCCGAGTGGCGGATGTGTCGGATAGATTCTTGGTGTCTGATAGGATAGAGAGATGATTGTTGGTTAGGGTATGAAACAGCTGGTTGGATTTGACGGGAGAAATCATTTGTATTGGACTCCGATTTTGATGAGAATCGAAGTGTGTTTGCATTCGAATTTTTATTATTTTATATTCTTTTGTTCCAATTGAAATCCAATTTGATAATTTTCAGAATATATATGCTATATATTTTTATTTCAAAATAAATTAATAATTTATAACAATGTCGGCATGAGTTGAAGTGTTCTGATTAGTTATGTTTGGGTTGGGTTAGTAATATATGACGGAGTTGGTGATATATAATGTGGGTTAACAATAGAGTACTGAAGTTAGTGAGTTTGAGTAGGCTATTAATACATAAAATGTGTTAGTAATTAAATATACGAGTTAATAATATATAACATAGGTTAATAAATAATTATAAAATGTTAGTAAGCAAGTTTAAGTGGGTAATATATAACATGGGCTAATGCAATATATAGCATGAATTAATGACAAAATACTAGGTCAGTAAGGCCGCCGGTGAGTTAATAATAATTTGACGGGAATTGGTAACAAAAAATAAAGAGTTAGTAACACATGATTTTCGTTTGCTAACGGGGTGTTTGGTTGCATGATAATTGATGTTTTATTTTAATTTTTAAAAATTGTAAGAAAACTTGTTAAAAGAGGTGTTTGACAACCATGACAATTTTATGTTTTGAAAGTGATTTTCTTCTTAAACAAAAAAAGAGGGTCTCACCTCTTTCTTTTTTCTTGTGGTCCCCCACTTTATTTGGTCATGTGCGGTGGTTACTCTTTTTTGTAATCACATCCCTCCAAACATGATAATTTTATGTCATGAGTTGGTTTACTTTTTATTTTAATACAATTTTTTATCATGAAAGTGTACAACAAATTATCATGCAACCAAACACCCCATAAGCATTTCATTTTTATGCCATTTCATCTATTGGATGGTGTTAACTTTAAGTGAAAAGATAGTGTGATTTATTTTAGCTTCTTTTTATTAGAGAAAGCAAGAATTCTTTCTGCCACCTGATTTGAGTTCTATACACTCATATAAGACTTTGACGCAACACAGTTTTTTTTAGACTATGAAGTTTTTTATTGCAAGTGTGTTGTTGGGTTCCAATGTGAAGTCTACTACCATTAGCTAGGCCCTTGAACGTTGTCGAGCATAAGGATCGGCTTATCGTGGTCGGCCCAACCAACTTGCTAGCTAGCGTGAATACGTCGAGCAACTTAGGGTTTCTCTGGTTCCATCCGACCAACCTTGTGAGTGCCATCTTTGTGTCCTTCTCTAGCGACACCTCGTTGAGGTCTAACTTACCCCAACACCTTGAAGCTAATTAGTTGGGTCTCCCATGCATTCACTATTCATACAAGCACGTATACACCCTTGACCACGTCCCTCCACCTTGATTACCCCTCATGTGCATGCCCTTAAAATGTTTCAAGGGGATTGTGGCCCCCAGTGATTGGCACCCACATATACTTCCTACTCTAGTGTTCTAAGGCGATCTGAACTCTTGTGAAAGGGCCTAGATCAGATGGAGAGAAGTAGACAACACATCATCTAATGGTCCAGGATGACCCATTCTTCAAGGCTATTGTCTCGCGGTGGATCAGAATAAGATCTCCCAAATTCGGATAACGTGGAATAATCGGGTTTGTTCACCTTTCATGGATTCTCAACTTGGATAAAGCTTCTAAACCAAAGGTGAACCGGGTAAGGTTCCGCGGTATTAGGGCATACGTGTGCATGCAAGGAGAAAGATGTACGGAGAGATGTGGACACTTCAAGACTCATTTCTTTTGTCGCCCACTCTATGCATAGATAGATAGTGACTGGGACACCACAACTAATTAACTATATTTTATATGCATGTCTTATATACATATGTAAAACTGTAACTAATTAATGATGTGGCTTCTACCTAAGGGTTGCGTCCCAAGAAGGTTGCATGATCGCAGCTTAATTTTAGGTAAAAGAATTTAAACCATATAATACACTTTCTTAGAAGTTAGATTGCTCGAATCTTACTTTCCCGAGAAGCTAAGTTCGGATTTAACAACCCAATTTTCGGAAAGTAAAGTCAGAATGGCCGGTTATAACCATCTAATTAACTTCTGACAGGTATTAGAGAGGAGGACACTTAAGTTAGATGTAATTACAAGAAAGTGTGTTAATTTTAAAAATAGATTTTTTCGTGTTAATTTTAAAGTTATTTTTAGAAAGAATGATAGTTTTTAATTTTTTAGAAAATGTCAGAAAAATTAAAGAGGGAGATGCGTGGTGTGAGCATGTTGACTGGGCTGAGAAAGTATGTATACATATATATATATCCACTCAGCGGTAGATACTTCTTCGTGCCTTTTTCCTATCTCTGATCACGCGGATGGATCGAGAGATTTGAAGAGACGTCGACGACATTGCGCAGCAGCTGTGTGCGCGCCCGGTCGTTACTACCATGCTAGCTTCTTTTATCTTCTAGGGGGCATGAATTAGATGGGGGCGCCCCATCGATCTCATCCAAGGGCATGCTGTCCCTTCGTCTCTCACTTCCTATGACGTCCACCGAAATGACTCGCAGAGCATCCAGTTCAGTTTGGATATTGTCCCTTTAATTAATTGCCGAGGTAGGGTCTACATATATATACACACATCTTCGCGGAGCATGCCGACCTCTTTGGCATCTCTATGGCTGCTCGGACCAATATATATTCTAGTCCCAAAGCTTAATTTGGACGGCTCGCTGAAGCTGCCTGCAACCGTCTCTGTCTCTCTCATCACTCTCTCAAACATAAAATTGAGGGAGAGAGAGAGAGAGAGAGAGTATAACTATACAGGTCTTTTAATTAATAACATACTTTGCAATTTTATTTGTAAGAGCAACACACTACTTTTTTTTTTACTTTTACAAAACTAACACTTGTAAACCAACATTTGGAGTCAAGATCAAAGTCGGAGATAATTTGAAAATCCGACTTCTGATGCCAAGTGAACTTGAGTTTGGAAATCTGACTTTTAAAACGAGAAATGGGGGCAATAGAAATCCTCCTGCCAGCTGCCCCCACCCCCCCACCCCCCCGTCTGTGATGGGCAACCCTCTCGGCGGAAACCTCGTTGCGACAGCACCCTTGTTGTGGCTTTCCTCCAGACAGACAAACCACACTGCAGCGAAACCTCTCCCACCGGCTCCCCCCACCCCAGCGAAAACCCTTACTCTGGCATCCCCACTCGTCCCCCCTTTCAGCTCCGCCCTTCCATTCCCATGAGGCCTATCATGTAATACCCACTATATTTAAATAAAAAAATAGTTATTATATTTATTATGAGTTTTAACTATATTAATCTACTTCCTCCTTTATCCTTACCATTTTTTCTCTCCCTCCGGATAATCCTCACCGCCGCTTCCCCCTCCCAATCAAACTCTATCTCTCCTCTCCCCCGGACCCAGTCGAACTCTCCCTCCCTCTCTATATACCTATTTTCTCTCCCACACCCCCACCTTCCTCTTTCTTCTTCTTCTCTTCCTGCGCGCGCAGCAGCCCACCCTCCTTCCTTCCTCTTCTTCCCTTCTGCGCGCGTGCAGCCCCGCACCCTCGCCTCCCTCTTCTCTCCCGCGAGCCCACACAGCAGCCCGCCATCCCGGCCCCCCCCGGCCACCCTCCCTCGAGCCGACGCCAGCTGCACCGTCGCCTGCCTCCCGCCAACGCCGGCCAGTCGCCCGCCGGCCGCACCGCCGGCCACCGCGTGCCATCTCCCTCCACGCGGCCGCCCACCACCACCGTCGCCGGCGCCACCCCGGCCACCTGCGACGCCGCCGGCGTCCTCCTCCGGCCGCCCTCCCGCGACAGCCACCTCCGCCGTCGACGCCGCCGGCCAACCCTCCCCGCGCCGTCGACGCCTTCCGCCACCCCGCACCCTCTCGCCGCCCACCGCCTGCGCCTCCGCCGGTGCTTTCCCTCCGCCGCCAGCAGCGCCTCCCCGCGCCGTTGCCGTCGCCCGACGTCGCCCGCCAGCCATCGCCCGGCGCGCCCAGCTCCGCCGGTCGCCGCTGCCCGGCGCCAGCCCCGCCGCCGCCGCACACCGCCCGGCGCCAGCCCGTCGGCGCCCGCCTGCGCCGCCACCCTCCGCGCGGGGTCCGCGCGTGCGCCCCCGCGCCCCGGTGCGCCAACCCGCGGCCCCCCTCCGCGGCCTCTCTCTTCTCTCTCATATCTCTCTCCCTTCTTGCTTTTCTCTTCCCCATGCGCATTCTCTCTCCCACTCTCCCTCCTGTTTCTCTCTCATATCGCTCTCTCTCTCCCCTATCATTCTCTCTCTCTCTCTCTCCTATCCGATGACCTTATTCTCTATTTCTTGTTATTCTATTTATCTCTTTAAATTAACATGCTGTCAGGATACTACCATTTGATTCCGTCTTTCGTCGTCGTCATGACCACGACGGTATATTCTTCACCCGGATTGATTCCTTGCGCCGTTCGTCATCGCCGTTGAGGTAGGCGTCTCGGCTATTCTTAGCACTCTAATATTTTGATTAAACCTTAAGAATCATGTTTAGATCACCAGGGTTAGAAGATTGTATTTAATGGGCTGTTTTGGATTTATTAGCATGTTTAGTTAGAGTTAGATTAATTTGTCTAGATCGTACATACTTAGATTAATTCGGTTATTCAAGTATGCTAGTCATCATGATAGGTTTTGTTATGTTTTAATCTAGTTAGTTTAGTATAGTTGCATCACGATAACCTTTAATATATATTCTGATTTGTTAAAAAGTCGATGTAAGGATTAGGCATAGTGGTGTTAGAATTTAGTTTATTTTCTTTTATGTGATAGGTAGTTCTGTTTAAGCATGTAATTGATATATTTAGGTTGTAAATTGCATGATCCTATCCATATGCATTAGTTTGTGATAGACTGTGGTATGGTATGCAAATATGTGGTGCATAGAACCATGGGTGTTCATCTTTGTGTTTCATGTTTGATTGCCAATTAAATGTTTATGTTTTACTGTCTGAGTTAATTATATGCTTGCATGGTGTAGAATGTGGTTAGTGCAGTGAGCTGCATTGTGGTTGTTTTGTACTTCACCAGACTAAATTAGTGGCCCGTGGGCAGCGGAGATTAGTTGAATCTGGAGCATCCTTCGATTCTAGATACCGCGGTTCATCCTAAGTACTCCCCTGCCTAGGGGTACTATGGGATTTAGTTACTATATGTTACTTCCTACTATATGGTAAATCTGGTGCTAGTTTTGTGATGTGACTACATTTATCAGATGGAGCATGAAATTTACTCAGACAGGTGTCTAGTTGTGTGGATTGGCATAGATGGTAGTGTTATAGATGTGTCATTAGTTTTATGTCAGGTTTATGTGTTCTGGGCATACCTAGAACAGTTTAATGTGTAGGTTATGTTGGTTTTTAATGCATATAGAGTCTTGTTATCATATGGGGTACTAGAATGATCTTGTAATCAATTAATTAAAGATATATAATTAGTTAAGAGCTATGTATTAAATCTGATTTTTAGGTTTATTATGTATTGTATACCACTAGAATCATTATTATAATGGGGTAGTTCGGGTGTAAGTCCTACTGGGTCTGTTGTGACTCACCCCTTCCGTTGTTAATATTTTCAGGAGTGCAGGTTTAGCGCAGCAGAAGCGTAGTGGTGTTTTGGAGTCCGAGGAGCTAGTGGTGTACTCATTCAATGTTGGTATTTAATTTGTCTAGATAGGTGTTTGTTTATGGTGATGTTATGTTGTAAAGTTTGGAATTATTTAATTGGATTGTGATTTTTAGTCTTATTTGGTTCCAGACCGATATCTTTTCCCGTTACGTCGCCGGATTATCTTCCGCTGTGCATATTAAAAATCCGGGTCGTGACATATCACCTCGCCCCCACTTCCCATTTCTCCCGCAACGCCCTTTCCCCTCACTCGTCCTGGCCGTCGTCCGTGCCCCAACCATCCACTCCCTTCCAGCTGTGCCCACCCACCCCTGTGAGGTCTCCCCCATACTCCCTCTCTCCGTTTCTTCCCCACAGTTATCCCTCCCCTTTTGGTTTCCTTTCCAACTCCCTCCAAATTTATCTACTGTCAACACCCCCTTTCGGTTTGCCCTTCTCCAGCAACCTCTTTAGTTCTACCTTTTAACCTTTCACCCACCTTTGACATCTCTTCTGCCTTGCCTCCGTGTGGTTGTTCCCTTGCGCTCATGCCTTCAGACATCACATATCAGTTGTCACTCGCCCTTGACTCGTTGCAGAGTTTCTTTTTGCTATTTTGAGATAGATTTAGATCTTGGAAGGTATTCCTTGCACCCACGCTCCTATTCCAATGTTCTGTCTAACTTTGATTTTAGGTATTTTATTTTCGTTTGGCAGTTGGAGTTGTGGAGTCGACTTACCTATGTTGGTTTTGTTTAGTTTTACCCTTTTTAGTGTTTGATGCCCTGTAGTCGAGTTCCTTCATATTGTCTTTCTTAGTTATCTTCATAGTCACCCATCTTATTCCAAGACCGATAATCTGAGTGATATCCACACTCTTTTGCTGTGATCATCCGGTCTCGTGACAGTTGTCAAACTCCTTCGATAGTCTTTTTATTCGTTGTTTGACCTTGTAAGTACTCATGTGTGTTGGTCGATTCATAGATATGTTTGAGTTTCATGAAAAAGATAATTTTCAAAGAAACTTTAATTATCTCTAGTTTGGCCATGTGTTTTTCATTACCATATTTGTATTCTTCTATCAATATACGTTGTTTTCCAAAAAAAAAGAGAGAAATGATAGTTTTAAATTTTGACTTCATAACAACTTTAGTGGTCCATTGGTTAGAGCATATCTCTTCTTTGGTTCAGAGATCACTAGCGTTTGAATCTTATAACTCTAGAAATCAGATTTTTTTGTAAACACCAACTTCACCACCACCAGAATTCAAGATTTTTGAAATTCGACTTTGAGCTGTGTTTCTAAAGTCAAATTTGAGTAATCTGACTTCTATCAAAGTGTATTAATTTTGAAAAAAAATTGTGTCAGTCTTAAAAATAAATTTTAATGTTTATTACTTTAAAAGAAATTTCCCTAGCTTATACATGCATGGGGTGTTGTGATTGCGTCATCTCTCGAGTCTAGGGAACCGTGGATCGATCTCATCTAACTTAAATTAACTCTCCGCTAAAATACAAATTAACTTTTGTATGGAACCCACTACGTTTTATGTGACAATTCATCCTGAATGAGAATGGTAAAGTTGAAGAGGATAATCGCTCCTAGTGCATGTGGGACGTAGAGCCTAGATCGTTTGTATAGAGGCCCGTCAAACTTTAAAGGCTGATTTGGCACCATAAAATTTTAGAAAAAAACACAATTTATCTTCTAAATTGTGTGGATAAATAAAATTTATTTTTAAGTTATCCCGATACCGAACAATCACCAAGAGTTTGATATAACTTTTCTGTGGGGGACAACCAGAAAGAATCTAGATCACTTCAAATAGACTTTGTGAAGAAAATTTCGCGATCTCTAACTAATAAAAGAGAGCCACACCATTGTTTGACTTTAAGTTAATACCGTTGACACGATGAAATGGTGTCAAGAGATGAAACAATTTAGCAAATGGAGATGGATGTTAGTAATTAACCACGCTAATATGTTACTAGTTAACTCATGTTATAAATTAGTAACTCACTCAAACTCATTTACTAGCCTTTTATATTCATTTAACTCATTTATATATAGTAACCATCTATATATTCATTCAGTTATTATTACTAGTTATTAATATATAATGTAGATTAATAATTGATACTAGACAGTTGGTAGGTGAGTTTAGGTGCGCTAGTAACATATATATAATGTATGTTAGTAATATATAACTTTTGTTAACAGAAAATAACGGAGTTAGGTAAGTTAGTTAGGTGGGGTTAATTTATAATCATAGGTTAAGTGACTGAATATAATGGGTTAGTAAGTGAGTCTAGGTGCGCTAGTAACATATATATATATATATAATGCATGTTAGTAATATATAACTTTTGTTAACAGAAAATAACGGAGTTAGGTAAGTTAGTTAGGTGGGGTTAATTTATAATCATGGGTTAAGTGACTGAATACAAGGGGTTGGTAAGTGAGTTTGAGCAGGAATATAAAAGGTTAGTGAGTTTTCATTAGTTAGTAATATATAGAAAGTGTGTAACACTACATCAAAACTCAGTTTTACCTACATGACCCCCTGGTATAGGTGAGAATTAATAGGTATATGTATCTTTTACATACATATTATACATACTGATGAGTCACCCCTAGCTAAATGTGTTCACACTTATGGACTATGTATATCTGACATCCCGTAAGTAGATATTAGTGATCAACGAATTTGATCCGTCCATTTTAAATATGCAGAAGACTATGATTCATCCTAACTTTACCAAATACCCTAACCCCTCGATCGTCTATCGCCTCGCACTTGACACTCGCATCCCGTCAAGCGTCCTCGGTGACTCTCTCTCTGGCCTCGATGACTCACACTCTCCAGTCTTGTCGGAGCTTGCATGCAGTTCTAGGTGGTACATTATCAGCAGTTCTAGGCTCTCCATCATCAATGTTTCCAAGCTCTCCGTCATGGGTGAGTAGGTACTGGTGAGGCGACTACCTGCACGGCGAGGTGGGGCGGGAGACTAGTGAACCCTAGGGGGAGCTCTTGTTGATTGGAGTAGTTGTCAGAGCGACCTGCTAGTAAGTGTTTCACATTTTACCTTTATTTCGAACGATTTAGTCCATGTTAGCAATGTGTCACCAGGACGGATGTCATGTTAGGGATTGTTGTCTGAAATAGAGAAGGAGTCATAAGGGACCTTTACATATCTTAAATAATCTATCAACAAAACTTAAGACATCAAGGATTGTTAATGAAACAAGTAAAGGATTATTTAAGTTGACTATCTTGAAACCTAGTCCTATAAGTTAATATAGTTATGGACGAAATTGTGCATATGTGGGAAGAAAACTTTCGGGTGGGAGTTTCTCAACTTGATGTGGTATGATAATAGAAACTTTTGTTTAGTTATCAAACTAATTAAGATCACACTAGAAATTGCATGAGATTGATTGATGTTTGAGGATGTCCGTAGGTTCCTTTTTTTCCTCTTAAAATCTTGCTCTCATTTAGTGTACTAATCTATTACTTTTGCTAGACATGAATCACATTATACATGCTTAATGGTTCCTCCCTTTATCACTGTCTGACCATGTTTGAACATCAGGCTATCTAATTCTAGCTGACTATATGAACTATACTACGTCTTGAATTTTATTCTCTTACCAACCCATTCTTGGTAATATGAACTATAGGTAGAAAGGAGGATGAAACTCATGGATTTAGAGGGTCACTGTGTTGCTGAAGGTTTTTTAATCAGTGACAACCCTTCAAAATTGATGATGGACAGATACCTTAAAGAAGTTTTTTATGAGATATCAGCTGTATTTGTCAAGAACCCAAATGTCCATTTGTTTGTGAAAGACAATCATAAGAAGAAAATACAAGATGTCATTGGAAGTCATATAAACTAGTGGAGAGATTATGTAAGACATCTTTACATAAAAAGTTACATCACACAATTTATCATTTTGCATACTTATGTTTTTTACTTTTATGGCCATTGAAGGTTATCTTCAAGGCAAGTTGATTACATTCTTATCCACGAGGGGCATTGAAATATGTAATTCATCAATATGTTGGTTGTGGTGGAACATGAAAACTCTTAGCTTTTTTTGTTTATTTAGTGTATAATACATGTGTAAATGTGTTACTTTAACACGTTGCCAAACTTATTTATTTTTATTTTAGCAACTTAATGATATGTGCAAAGTCAATTAAATTTTATTAAATTAAATATGTTGTATAGTTATCACAGGCTGTGAATGATTTAAAATATTTTTTAACTTGAAATTTGAGTACATGAATAGAACAATGTGTATGGAACAAGTGCATGGAACAATGTGTGAAGAGGTGGAACCGGTTGTATGGAACACCTTGTATGGAACAAGTTGTATGGAATGGAACAATGTGTAGTTAAATGGAACATGAATGTATATGGAATCAATGTGTGTAGATCGATAGTTCCTCGGGTAAACAAAACATATTGTATGAATACCTACAGTTTTTGCTGTAGGCTGTAGGTAATTATAATACGCTATATAAATCAAAGAACCATGTTTTTATTCCTTTGACCATTTTTACCTATGAAAGTATCCGTAGGTACATGTTATATTAACCATTTGTATCACTCCTCTTTACCTACTAGTGTTTGTTGACCCGTTGGTATAATACATGTACTATACCTATGATATCTACCATAGGTAAAACATTTACGGACATGTGCTACCTTGACAGGCCTTCCTACAAAGCCCCCCATAGAAAAATCAAAATACCTACGGGAAAATTAGTTTTACTTACAATTTTCTCGCGTAGGTAAAAGATGAATTTGGCGTAGTGTAAGTAATATATAATATTGGTTAGTAACTAAATACTCAAGGTTAGGTGGGTTAGTAATATAAATCATAAATTAATAATTGAATAGAAGGGATTGGCAAGTGAGCTAGGTGGGTTAGTAATATATAATTGAATGGAGAGGGGACTTTGGGTGGATTAGTAATAGTGTTGGTTACTAACGGGATATAAAAGGGTTAGTAAGTGAGTTTAGTTTGTAACATATAACATAGTTACTAATTGAATTCAAGGGCACAGTAAGTGAGGTTGAGTGAGTTAGGAATATATAACATGATTTAATAACTAAATGTAAAGGGTTAGGTCCCATTTGAATAAACTTAATGACGTCTGAAGTCTGATTCGGTCAGACACCTGTGTATTCAGATCATTTGATAAGCTTAACCAGTTAAGATCTGAACACATCTTAAAGCGGCAGTTATCATCTGAAACAGCAAGGCCTCGTTTGTTTACGCTGAACCAACCTCTGACCTCTGATTCAGTCAGATTTCAGATTTTTGATGTTGTTTGATAATTTGTCTTAATTAATCTCTGATGGAATGTCTTACCTCTGAAAAAGTTCTGAGCCATTCAGATATAAAATGAAGCTTTTTCTGTTTCAGACGTTTCACCGATGCATTGTGAACGTTTCGTCGCTGCATTGTTCCAGAAGGTGAAATGCATGGTGTTAAAAGTTTATTTCAGGAGAAATTTTTGACTTGTAAATAAATCTAGTTTATCTTTAATAAAATATATAATGGTGTAATAAATTTTATTTTTATCATAAATATATTTTAAAATAAGTTTGGTTAAAAGATTGTTTAACAATTATTAAAAATAAATATTTTAATAATATTTTAATAGATATAATCGAGTTAAGTACTTTTTATCACTAATTAGGATATTAATCATAAAATTAAGAGTTTAAAATTTTAAATTAAATTAAATCAAATATCATTTAAGTGGATAATTCATATTTTTATCAAATAACAAAAATCACTTATGTCTTAATCAAATTAAGTACTTTTTTATCACTTATTGAGAGGTTAGATATGAAATTAAAAGTTAAGATTTTCAGATTAAGTCTAATCAAACACCACCTGAGTGCGGGACATGCACTTACCACTGAACGCTGAAATTGCTTCTCGCTACTCCTATCTACAGCACATGCATGTGCAGTCATACTCTAGTCTATCTACATATATTCTCAAATAAACTTGCCGACACACATAAAGGTATCTTTGACATTTCATTGTTATATATTTTATAAAATTAAACATTAAATAGTTTTTGTTAACATTTATAATATATTTTCTTGAAACAAAATATATATAAGTTAGTTCTTAAAATGAACTTTGCCATACTAATATCTAGTATTTTACTTATATTCTATTTTATAAATTTATTATTATTATTTTATTATTGATAACTATCTTATATTTAGAAGTTACTTTGCCATTGTCGAATTATATTTAGTTAGATTTTTTACTTCAATTGTTATTTCCTGATCATCAAATAGTACTAATCTATTAAAAAATTAGATATTATTTTTTATTTATCAAACAATCTTATTCTATTAAGAAAAAAATTTTAAAATGTCATCTATATTATTGTCAATTTAGATGTAGTCTTTATGATTATCAAATATTCAAAGTCATATAAAAGTCTTTCAATCAAATAATCTTAATCTATTCAATTTTATAATTCGATATTTTATCAAACAATCTTAATCATTAAATTTTCAGATATTTATATAACATATTCAGACGTAAGAGATGAATCTCAAATTTTAAATTTCAGATTTCAGCATTATCAAACGTCACCGGTAAGTGAGTTTGGGTGGATTTGTAATTTTTAACGTGGATTAGTAATACATGGTACATGAGTTAGTAACTGAATATATGTGATTAGTAAATGAGGTTGGATGGGTAAATATATTAAACAGGTTATTAAGGGAGTTTTTGGGTTGGTTAATTCGAAAAATGTAACGTGGGTCAGTAACTAAATGCAATGGGTTAGTAAGTATGCTGGTGGGTTAATGATGCATAGCATGAGCTAGTAACTGAATATGCGTTAGTAATATATAACACTAGTAATTAAATACATCGGTTACTAACTGAGTTTGAGTAGGTTAGTGATATATAGTAACTGAATATAGAAAGTTAATAGCATCAATCTAGCTCTGTTTACTTGCCATTTGACAGTGTCACCGTGGTAACTTCAAGTGAAAAGTTACTATGGCTCTTTTTTATCGAGATTACATGACTTTCCACTGTAGGTCTTTTTTTTGAAGGTAAAAGACCCAAGTGCTATATTAAATAGACAGGTCTATACATATTTGATCCCTCACAGATGAAGAGAGATCATAGAGAAATAAGGATTGGAGAAGGGTATTTCAGGGCCCACTTTGCCAAAAGGTGGGTGACCTGATTACAACACCTAGGAATAAAGAAAAGAAGCAAACCACTAGTCCTAATAAGCTGTTGACAATGAAGAATTGCCTCTTGGGTTCACCATAACATTGGTCCTTGTCCATTGATAGCATGGACAACACCTTTTACATCGTTCTCTATAGTGACTTTGAAGCTGGCTTGGGTAGCCCAAATACAAGCTTCCCGAATGGCCAGGGCCTCAAGAATCTGGGAGTCATCAAAAGGGTGTGGACGATCCTTATAGTACAGTAGAGTTCCCACATTGTTCCTCACGATCAGACTGGTAGAGCCCAAGTCATTGCAAATGCTGTAGTCGACGTTAATTTTCACCATTCCCCTGGGTGGGGGATACCAAGCAAGAGGAAAATTTACCTTGTGTGCTTTGCTCTGGGTCAAGTAGAAATTAGCATCCTGAGTAGCTCGATTAAGGATGGCCAAGGGTTGAGCCAAGCAAATCTTGAAGAGTGTATCACATGTCCCTTGCCTTCCAGATGTGCTAGAGGACTGTTATGGCCAGGGTGCCTAACTTGGTGAGATTCAATAAGTCCTGTTTGATATAAGAGAGCCATGAGTGGATAGCACCATGGAGGTTTCTATCAGCCCATTTATCCGGCCCTCCCAAAGGAGAGGCCAGCTAGACGACCTTGCTCCTAGAACAATCTAAGAATATATATTGTAAGGATTCATGGGCAGAGAGACAAATATTACACATGGCAGCAATATGGGGGCTTCGCCTGGCTACTGCTAGATTGGTGGGTAAGTTGTTTGACATACATTTCTAGATGAAAAAGACAATCTTCTGAGGGCACACTCGGGTAACCTTGGTATGCCATAATAATTTCTAGAGAGATGAATCAGAGGGTTCAGGAGGTCTAGCTTGATCTGCCAAAAAATCTGTAAGTAGCTTTAGCATTAAGCATACCATGTCGGGAGAACAGTCAAACAAGGCTATCCTCGGCACTGTTGTTGAAGATTGGGGTCTTAGGATCTTGTTGACAGATGCATGATCAAACAAACATTAAATAAGGTTCGAATTCTAGTTGCCATCAGAATTGAGTTCATTGACCATCTCCAGTATGTAGGGAGCAGATGAATTTAGAATGGGAGGACCTCTTCTATTCAAAATCCATTGGTGTTTATATATATGCATGATATTTCCATCATTGATCTTCAAAAGGCATCCCTTGAGAATGTTTGCTCTAGCTGACAACATATTCCTCCAGGTGAGAGATGCAGATGTAGGCAGTTTAACCTCCCAAATGGTCTTGTGGGTGAGGTATCTTGCTTGTAGAATCTTGACCGAAAGTTTGTGTTTGTCATGGATAAATGCCCAAAGGAGCTTTATGATTCTAGCTTGATTCATGAAATTGAAATCTCTAATCCCCAGACCACTACTATGTTTCAGTTGCTTTATGGTGTTTCAAGAAGTGAAATGGATCTTATTCTTGTCCTAAGGGCCCTAGCCCCACCAAAAGGCATTCTACAAGGAGTCCAGATTCTTGATCACCTCAGCAGGCAATTTGTAGACAGACATAAGATGGAGCAGTAATTGATTTAGTGTAGATTTGATCATGACTGTTCTCCCTGCAGTAGATAAAAAGTTTGATTTTCAAAAGTCCAACTTGGATTTACATATAGCCATCAACTTCTCATAGTTGGTCTTGCCAATTCTAGACTGACTCAAGGGTATGCCAAGGTAAAAATCAAATCAGAGTTCAATCCTTGAGAAAAACTCGAGATGCTGCAAATGGAGTTCCTTGTATGAATGGGAACATTTTTGTTGAAAGTTATGGTTGATTTTGCAGTATTAACAACCTGGCCTAAATGTACCTCATAAGCGTTAAGTAATTCCATGAGATGCTTGATTTCTTGCACAGTTGCTGACCCACAAATGATCAGGTCATTGACAAACATAAGGTGAGTAACATGTTGACCATGTTTACTAACTTTTGCACTCAATAAGTGTCCCTGCTCCGCAGCTTGCTTGATGAGATAAGTGAGGAACTCATCACAAAGTATAAATATGTAAGGGGATAGGGGGCACCCTTGTCATATTCCTCTGTTGGGTTTGATAAACCCAGAGCTTTGTCTATTAATGTTGTGGGAGAATGTGGCAGTAGTAATGCATTCCATGATTAATTTGATTAGATATGCTAGCAACCTGAAGAATTGAAGAGTATTCCTGATAAATGGCCATCTAATATAGTCATAAGCCTTGTGAATATCAAGCTTTAGAATAAATGAGCATGTTATTCTTTTTCTACTTCTGAAGGTGTTAAGAATCTCTTGGACAATAACAATGTTGTCTAGACCAATTCTATCAGGTAAGAAAGTAGCATGGTTTTTAGAAATAAGAAGAGGCAGCATGGGTTTGATTTTGATGGTGATGAGTTTGGCAAGAATCTTAAAGGCCACATTGCAATGGCTGATGGGTCTGAAGTCTTCGGGGGATTGGGGTTTTGGTTTCTTGAGAATTAAAGTGGTGGAAGTGTGGTTTAGGGTAGGCGGAATTTGGCTCGAAAGAAAGATGGATGTAATAAGCTAAGCCAACTCCCCCTGACAATGGCCCAAAATTCCTGAAAGAATAAGAGGGGGGAGAGGCTGTTGGGCCTTGGGGCCTTCTCTGGTTTCAAGAAGAATAGGGATTGTTTGATTTCGTCATGGGATGGGGTTTACACAAGGTCACTCAGTTGAATGGCTGACAAGGGAGGTATATGGGTTGATGGATAAGCCTGAGGCTGGGCACAAGTAGAATCAAAGAAGAGTTCCTGAAAGAAGGAGCAAAAGGTGCTTTTAATGTCCTCCCCCTTGTAATTCCAAGAGCCGTCTGGTTTGGTGATAGTGATACCCAATATTTTGTTCCATCTTCTTCTAGCTACCACCTTAGCTTAGAAGAACTTGGTGCATTTATCACCATAGTTGTGCCAATGGACCTTTGACCTTTGTCTCTAGTAGACTTCTTCCATGCTTTTAAGCTGCCAGAGTTCATTTTCTAACTTGATATCCAAATCAATGTGCCCTTGATTAGTTGGTGCCTTGTTAAGACTGTTCACTTTCTGATGGATAGTGGCAATATGTTTTCTAAGGTTCCCAACATGCTTCTTTATCCATGAGCACAGTTGCTATCTAATCTTTGTCATCTTGTCCCAGTAGTTAAGCTAGAGCTTAGGGGTGTCTGTCCAGGCCTTGATCTTAAAACAAGAGGCCTCCATCTTAAAACAATTGGACCAAGGTTTTGAAGGGGGATTTGTATTTAAGTATAGGGGGCAATGGTCACTGGCCACAGTAGGTGAGGTGTGCATTTGAGATTGGGGAATAAGGATACCCAATCTATAGAGGCAATTCCTATATCAAGTTTCTCCCAAATATTGAGCTCAAAAGGTCTTCTATTTGACTAGGTATAAACTATACCCTCCTATCTAATTTCAATTGGGTTGATATAAAGTCATTAAAATGATGGATGTATGACTGAATTGGGGGGGGGTTCCCTCCCTATTTTTCCAACGGACTTGTGATACAGTTTCAATCGCCAATCAGGTAGACTGGCAAGTTGGTCCTTTGGATAAAATGAGACATGTCCTCCCATATCCGGATTCTTCCAGCATCAGTAAGTGGAGCAAAGGTAGTGATAAGAAGCCATCTGCCTAGTTGAGAATTGTCATTTACAATACAACCAATCCAATCATTGGAGGTGACCAAAATGTGAATATTGATGTCATCCAACCATCACAGCCAGAGCCCTCCTGCCCTTCCTTCAGCGGATACAATATGGTAATTTGCGATGTTCCTGACCTTAAAGAATTCTTAACTAGATTTTGGGTTACATTTGGTCTCACAAACAAAGAAAATACTTGGTTTGATGGAATGGGCTAATCTATCTAGATGTCAAACTGTCGAGGGCCCATTCTCACCTCGACAATTCCAAGATATCAGCTTCATTTGACTCTAGCTTTAGTGTCCACCCATGGTTTGATGGAATGTTGGGGCCAGTTGCGTCCACCCATGGTGCTTTAGTGTTTGTAGTCTCAGTTATCATGAAACCCCTTTGAGTCAGATCTCTGTCCAATTGAATCTTTAACATTTTGAAAGAGTTCTTCTTTGCTTTATCTTTCAAACCTCTAGGCTTAAGAGGATTGACAGGTGAAGGGCCCTGAATGGGTGAGGTGTGATGTTTTAAGTCTATATGGAAAGGGTCTGTTGCCTGGATTGAGGGATGGTTAGGGAGTAGGGGATGGTTCTGGTCTTGGAGCCACAAACTGTAGGGGTGTGGAGACATCGGTCATAGTAAGGTGGTTGTATGCATGGTAGTCGATTGGGTTAGTAGTAGGATTCAGGTGTAGGAGTTTGTCTAAGAAGGTTTGTCTAGGAGCTTGATGAAATGAACCGCTAGGAGGGTAGTCTAATTGTGAATTGTGAAGAGATTTTTGGTTGGGGTCATCGGTTTGGAGCTTGAGATTTGATGTTTAAGCTTGGTGTTGGATATGACAGTGACTACCCAAAGTATTGCTAAGACTAGGGAGTATGGGGGGTAACTAGGATATGGGCTCGCTGGCTAGAGCATTGGAGTAGTGTGCCCTGAAGCATGCATCAGGGGAGGTGTTGGAGTCCATGCTACTGCTATGCCATTCCACGGGGGATGGTGGACAGACCAACGGTCTGGGACCCTAAGATACAGGTCTCCTGAAAATAGTGACCCAATCTCCAAACTTTGGTTTGAGTTGCTCCCTAAGCTCATCTTGAAGCTTGATTGGAAGGTCAGGTTTGATGAGGCTTGCCAATTGGTCACGTAACTAACATTCCACCAGGACAAGTCCGAGCTTCCCACAAAAGTGACAAAACCTAGAAATCCACTTGAAGACTAACATGAAGGATTTTATGGAACTGTCAGATAGTTTGATAGTAATCTTCATTTGAAGAGGCAGCTTGATGTTCAAAGTCACTTTGATTCTAGCATATTGACTCCCTCTGTCAACAATTTCTTGGGGGAAACCAGTGGCTCTCCAATTTAAGCTGCTAGGTGCATGACTGTCTATTTCTCCAAGAAATCTTACGGCAAATCAAAATTTCTAACCCGAATATCTACCTTATTCAATTTGTATTCAGAAGGAGCAGTGTTAGCTCTGCCAGGTTCGACAATGATAAGATCATCGTTGAAGAACCAAGGTTCCCTTCTATAGATACCTCAAACTCCAAATGGAGGAGGAGCAAGAAGTTGTTGTTCGGGTAGCCCAGTAGATTCCAAGAGCCGATGGGGTTCCAAAGTTTTTTGATCCATTCCATAAGACCGGCGGGTCTAGTAGGCATATCTTTAAGGACTTTCAAGACCAAGGTTCTTCTTCATTTCTGGCTATCCTGTATAGGTAGTTGATGGACATGGATGGGTTCCAGAGATCTAATCGATATGAGTAGGTTTTGGAACTGGAGAAGGATGTTGGCTTTAGGGTTTTCATCAGGTTGGTTATTTCCCATCAAGGATGAGCCTTGGGAATGTGAAGGAGAGGGACATAAGAAGAGGAGCAAAGGAGGAGTAAGTAGCTGGTGAGCCGACTAGAAGCCAAGCTTGGCATAGTAAGGTTCTCATCATGAGTTGAGTGCTGCGTGGCTTGATTCCCTTGTAAGTCACCTGTGGTGATCCCAGCTCGAGTCATCAATGCCCTGGCCTTGATTGTCTTCATGATAGATCATAATTTAAGTTGAGGTCCGTGTTGAGGAAGATGTGGAAATCACACTCTACTCCCTCTATTTTGATGGTGCATATGCTAGCAAGCTATAAAAATGGGAATGGTACAAAAATCCTACTAATCTAGTTTAGAGAATGGTACAAGGCTCAAACATGTTATGAGGGTGCTTTCTTTTTCTCAAACAAGGTAACTGGATGTGACCAAGTCTTAGGGGGAAACACGAGGCCAAAGGATTCACCTAGGTGTAAATATATTACAAGATTGTGGCTTACATCTTAATTAGCAATGTTCAATGTTGGGATATCAACTAATCAGATAAGTCATTGTGACACTATTTATGTTTATATCTTATAAGTAAAAGGTATGTCTATTTACCATTTGTTAAATATCTCGTAAATGGATATATCATCTATCAGTGAACCACTTTTTGCCTTTTTGTAAGAAATAGTTAACGATGGAATAACTGATAGTTAATGAATACATAAAAACATAGCATATATAATTATCTCATAACTCAAACTCAAAACCTTAATCCCAAATAATTCGGGTCAGCTACATAGATTCGCCTTTTCAATTCTACATGGTTATTCGTTAATTCCTCTTTTATACCTAAATCATCCAAGTCATATTGGATACATCCACGCCAAGTTAATTTTGGTCTACCTCTTCATCTCTTCCATGCTGACAACACCAGGGCCTCAACTTGTCTAAAAGGTGCCTCAAGAGGATACCATTTGATATGTCACTACGCCAAAACTCATCTTCACCTACGTGAACCCATCGCGTAGGTGAGAATTTGGTAGGTATATGTATCATTTACCGACATAGTATACCTACCAATTAGTTGCTCGTAGGTAAATGTATCAACACCTACGGATTACCTACGCAAGACATCCTGTAGGTAAACATTATAAGTGATCAATGAATCTAATCCGTCCATTTGAAATATGCGGATGGCTGAGATCGAACAGAGCATTTTACCTAATGCGTACTCCCGCTCGATCGGCCATCTCCTCGCACAGCCCCCGATGCTCGCTTCCTCAGTCCATCGTCGGCGATTTCCAGCTCTCCACTCGACGCTTCCAGGCGGTCCATCGACGGCGTTTCCAGGCATTGCATCGACGGCAATTCCCGCTCTCTATCGTCGGCGCTTCCAGGCAGTTCATCTTCGGCGCTTCCAGGCAGGGCGGTCGACTAGTGGACCGTAAGGGGAGCTGTCGTCGCTTGGACCAGTCGTCCTAGCGACCTACGACCTACTTGTAAGTGTTTCGCACCTTTCCTTTATTTCGAACGATTTTGGGTTCCATATTTCTTAGCTCGTTCAATACGTACAGTACGATTTGGGGTTTTACAAGTTGTTATTCGAACTATGTTCTGCCCATCGTTTCCCTATGATGAGAGTGTTGCAATGGGGGATCAAGTAGAACACTTAGGACCAAGGGGCATTTGTAAGATGTTCATGTCGGCTTTGGCGTTTTCTCAGCTCTCCTTTGTTTGTAGATCGACTGGCTTTACGCGTAGTCGCGAGAAACAGCACTTATTTGTCATATTAGAAAGGATTTTTTTATGGATTCCTATTTAATTATCTGTCTGGTCTGATGTTCGTTCGACAGTACATGATGATCAACATGATAGTTGTTTAAAACAAGTATTTTACCTGTTTGCCCTATGCATTCATGTTTACAAGTTGGTTCTCTTGACAAAACATATTTCATTTCCCGTTATTCTGGGATATTTTTTATGTTAATGTGTTGTTGGGTAGACATTTTGGCACCGAGCTCCTAATTTTTATGTTACCGCCCGATATCTGTATTCTGATTTTTTTCAGCTCTATATCCTTGTTTCTTTTGTTTCTCAACGTGTCTTAAGGCTTTACAGTTTCTTTCAAGCAACTTAGGTAGCAAATTGGCAATGAACAGTGGTATCAGTTGCAGTAATCATTTAGGGATGAAAATTTAGTGTTAATAGAACAGTGGTATCAGCTAATTATCACAAATTGGCATTCGTTTTAGGGTTCAAGTAGTTTATTGTCGAACTAGGGTGAACATTTGTATTCAGTCGAAAGTACTGAACATTTTTATTGTCGAAACTACTTGAACTTTTGTTGAAACTATTAATGAACACTTAGTTAACAGTCAAAATTCAGAAGTTACTAACATGAAATTAAAGTATGATAAAGTAGAACATTTGCTTAAATGTTTTAAACAATTCTGAATGAGTTGAATTTAACTATGATACGTACTTCTTTACTTTCAGGTGCTAATATCTGGAGTTCATTGATTCGATTACCCTCTTGTCACTTCGAAAATGAGGTAACACTTATGCCATAATTTTTTGACTATATTTTGTCAATCATTCATCCTCTTGTTAGAATTTTCATGTTTTCATTAATGATTTTGTTTGTAGTTGCATTTTTTCCATATATCTGACAATACATCTTCTTATTTGCAATCGGACACATGTTCACTATATCTTTAGCAATAATATGTTATATTTTTCTTTGTATCCCACTTATTAGATATATAACATATAAAGTTACCAAATGTCCCCTTGTGTTCCAACTAACAACATAATCTACCTTGCATCCCTTTATTTTTATGTGCTTACTCAATTTTTAAGGTAACTGACACATTCCTCGTTTGATTGACCAACTTGTTAATGACATAAGATTTTCACTTTAACTTTTAAGGATTAATTGTTGTCTATTTGAAGATTCAACTAGTCATTTCCATCATTCCTTCTAAAGTTTAAGAATATTAATGGATGCGATGCTATCCATTTTTCAAAATTGTAGGATGCATTTTTAATTATTATCCATGTTTTGATCTATAGTCATATGGATTGGAGCTGGATGGATTTGCCCAGAAATGTGGGCGGCTATTACGATGGTGTTGAGAACTTTTTAAAGTTTGCATATAAAAGTATACCATCGAGTCGAAAGATAAGATGTCCATGTGTGAAATGTGCATGCTTGAAAAAATGTGAAATGCATATTATTAGAGAACACCTCTACATAGACGGTGTTATAAAGGACAAACAGTTTTGGAAGTTCTATGGTGAAGAGTCAAGTCAGGGAAGATTTGAAGAAAGTGTAGATGAATCAAACATGTATGAAATGTTAGCCGATGTCTTTTCGACGTGTGATGATGAAGTATATGATAACGATTCGAAATCTTTTTTGGACTTGTTAAAAGAAGTCAACCAACCTATTTTTCCTGGATGCAAGAATTTCAGCAAACTTTCTTTCATCATTAGATTGCTAAACCTTAAATGCATGGGTGGAATGAGCAATAAAATATTTGATATTTTATTGAAGTTATTGAATGAGTTGCTCCCAGATGGGTCATCATTACCACGATCATTTTATGAGATGAAGAAGCTACTTGATAAGTTAGGATATGGCTATAGAAAGATTGATGCATGTTCGAACAACTGTATGTTGTATCAAAAAGAATATGAGAAGTGTAATTGTTGTCCCAAATGTGGTGAATCCCGGTGGAAGTCATTTAAATCGAGTAGCTCGAAAAAAAAGAAAAGAGTACCTCAAAAGGTTCTCCGTCATTTTCCATTAATTCCACGACTAAAGAGACTCTTCACATGTTCAAAAACATCACTCAACATGAGATGACATCATGACAAATGCGAGGAGGACGGTATGTTAAGACATCCCGCTGATTCGGCTTACTGGAAAACATTAGATGCCATTGATGATTTTGGGTTAGAATGTCGGAATGTCCGTATTGGATTAGCCTCTGATGGGTTCAACCTGTATGGGAACATGAACGTCACTCATAGTACATGGCCAGTGTTGATTGTACCTTATAATCTACCACCTTGGGAATGCATGAAAAGTACCAATATATTGTTGTCCCTTCTCATCTCTGGTCCAAAAGGTCCCGGTAACAACATTGATGTTCTATTACAACCATTGATTGAGGAGCTACAAATCCTATGGAATGGTATTGATACCTTCGATGTAGCTAAAGGTGAGATTTTTTGGTTGCGTGCAGCCTTATTATGGACCATTAATGACTTTCCAGCATATGCTTACATGTCCGGTTGGAGTACTAAAGGTAAATTAGCTTGTCCTAACTGTAATAAAGACACATGTTCTACTTGGTTAGAGTGTAGTACGAAATTTTGTTACACTGGTCATCGTAGATGGCTCGGAAACAATCATAAATTCCGAAAGATGAGAATAGAATTTGATGGTAATGAAGAATGGGGTGACAAACCATTGATGCTATCGGGAGATCAAATCTTACAACAGCTAGAGCATTTTAACTCTTATGATGCAAACGAAGACATCAAGAAGAAAGGTAAAAAGAGGAAGAGAAGTAAAAAGGATGATAGAAAGTACCTTGGGTGGAGAAAAATGAGTTTTTTCTTCTCTCTACCTTATTGGAAATCATTGTTGCTTCGCCACAATTTAGATGTTATGCACATTGAGAGGAATGTGTGCGAGAGTATCATAGGCACCCTTCTATCCATTGAGGGGAAGAACAAAGATGGCTTGAAGGCTCGTCGAAACTTACAAAAGTTGGGTATAAGAGAATGTCTTCATCCACAAGAACTTGGACCAAGCAAAATAATGTTACCACCAGTTCATTTCACATGCAGCAGAAAAGAGAAAGATATCATCTTCAAGCTATTTCAATCTGTTAAGGTTCCTGATGGTTATTCTTCAAACATTGCAAAGCGCTTTCTCAACAAAGATAAGAAGTTGTGGGGGTTGAAGAGTCATGACTACCATGTGATCATGCAACAATTACTTCCAATTGCCGTTAGGGCACTCCCAAATATTAATCTATCTTCTTCACTAAGCGACATTTCTCACTTTTTCCTCAATATATGTTCAAAAGTTGCTTATCTTTGAAGACTTTTACCAACAAGGCTTACATATTGCAAAAGTATTATGTGAACTAGAGATGATATTTCCTCCCAGTTTCTTTGATATCATGGTACACTTGATCATTCATCTAGCAGAGGAGGCGAGGATTGCTGGGCCGATTCAATATAGATGGATGTACCCATTTGAGAGGTATCATCAATAGTAGAAGGTTTTTAATTGCCATTTAATATGAAAGTAGTAATCATTGTTTCATATCATTTCAGGTATTTGGCTAAACTAAAGTCTTATGCGACAAACAAGACTTATCCTGAGGGTTCAATTGCAGAAGGTTATATTATTGTAGAGACAATCACTTTTGCCTCTCGATATCTAAATGATGATGTAGAGACATGGTTCAATAAGCCACGCCGACAAGCAGAATATAGACCAAAAGAAGTGGAGGAAGGATGGGAAATTTTCATGGAGACATGTCGCCCACTTGGAGCAGCTACAACATATCGATTACAAATTAATGAGTTGGAAGAGATTCATAAATATATCCTATTCAACTGTACCGCTATGAACAATTTGATTAAGTCAGTGTACTATTATAACATGTAGTTACGTTATTTGTACATCTCCATCAGGCATCCAAAATAATATTGTTTGTTTGTTGATTTCAATGCAGAGTCCACATTGATGAGGTTAGAGAAACTTGTCTTGAGCTTCTTAAGACTGATGTGGAACAGATTCATACATGTACCTTTGTAGAATGGCTTAAATTTAAGGTAACTAGCATAAGCTCCGTTGGATTTAACGTTAAATTTATTATGTTGTGATTGTAAATTCTGCATTAAGGTTAAATGATAATTTTAATTTGCTTAGGTGCACAAGGAACAAGAGATGACCACAGGAGACATGTCATCTTATCTTCGTTGGATTAAAGATTTGCCAATGGACGTCGTTAAGAAATATGAGTCATGTATAGCCAACATTTTAGGTTTCACACTAAAAGTCTTGAAAAACGTCGAGTGACCCAAAACTCGGGTGTTATGCTGAGTGCTGAAGATAATGTGATTTACTACGGTGTTCTTCATGAAATTCTAGAAGTTGATTACTATGGACACATGAGGGTAATATTCTTTAAGTGTGATTGGGTAGATTTGCATAGAGGTGTCAAACAGGATGGACCTCTTACCCTTGTAAATCTTTTATGTAAGTTAAGAACAAGTGAATGTTATATTCTAGCATCACAGGCAGAGCAAGTTTGGTATGTGGAGGATCCTAAGAACCTTGGTTGGTGTGTTGTTCGCAAGACAACTCCCCAAGATTTTTACAACTTATCAAGACATAGTTCTGAAGACAAGACAGATTTTCTGGACATACAACCAACACAAGCAGAGCAAAGACAAAGTTACCAAGATGATAATGATATTCAGAACATAACTGGTCGTAGATCCGATATAGATGGGATTGAAGTTTAATGTAACTCAATCTGCCTGAATTTTGATATTCTGCATGTATGCTAATGTCAGACTGAATTTTGATATAGACTGTTATGTATGCATATTTATGTATGAATGTCATTGTTACATATTTATGATAAAGACAGTGTTGTTCCATTTAGAATCATGTTTATATGTTTATTTTGTTTTCACTACCGATGGTGCAGATCTTTTGTTTTGTTTCCAAATTTTCTTTGTCTAGGTGGGGTTTTAAAAGATGTTGATTCAGGAGAGGTTTGTAGCTACACTTTTTCCGTTTACTATTGACAATCACTGTCATACAAATATGATGGTGTCAAGTCCAAGGAGAAGGGGTTGTGGGGGCCTGATACATCATCCAATCCACTCCCACCGAAGAAAATCAAACATATTTCAGACATCTATGACATCTCATCCACAGAAAAGAACAAGTTGGACTCGGAACTATTCCAGATGTACATAGAGTATGTCTTCTTCTACCTTGGTGTTTTGTTTTGCCCATGCACATATACAGAACATATTTTTTACATAATGCATGAAAGCAGATAGCATAACTTTATGATAAATCCATTGCATAACATGGTGCTACATAACAGAGTTTTGTCCCCTCATATATAGAACCTCATATATATTTCTATGTCTATTTATATGTCCGATGGGAGTAGATTTAAAAGTTATATATATAGTTTCCTCCACCCTCTAATAGACTGGATCACAAATGCATGCTATAGCATGTTGACTTGATGTCCGTCCTCCATCTTGGTCTGTCTCTATTTAGATTCTTAGAACTTGCTCTGTTTTAGGAATTTTGGGATCATTTCTAGATTATTCTTGAGTCATTGGGCTGAAAAAAAAAGAGATTCATTTTTTTAACATTTAGGTGAAGTATGCATACAATTTATATTCGACTATTTCATGTTGCTTGCATAACATTGCATGCATATCAGATTCGACTATTTCATGTTATTTGTAATTCCATTGCATAACATGGTTATACATAACAGATTTTTGTCACCTCATGAAACTATTGAATGTTTTGATACTAAGAATCTTATGCCCTTTTTGTGTATTTTGATGCAGAGGCTCTTATTAGCACATGTTTCAAGGTGATGTATGCATACAATTTAGATTCGACTTTTCATGTTGCTTGCAACATCTAGTTTTTTATTTAGAATTTAATATTCTTTAACATTGCTAGGAGACCGTCAGCTTCTCTTTGATTTTGACTGATGCATGTTACTTTTTTATTGTCTGGACAGATCTTATGCAATTTGGCTGGTCTCACAACATTTGACCCTTCAGACATATTATTTTATTGTGCAGATTTGTATCTTTTTTTTAACGTTTCTACATCATAGCTAACTCTAACTTGTTTGAATTGTGCAGCCATATGTGGGGCCAACTTCAAATTAGCCAAAATATAAGTGCTGCAATTATAGATTGTTTATTGTTTTCTATGTATATTAACGGTAGTCGTAGGATTGTAGAGTACATTCAGAAGGAAGAGATTTTCTCCAAGTCTTATATCCTTGTTCCAATAGTAGATGGGTAAGTGGAAATTAAATTTTTTTCTGATGCAGAATATGATACATTATTTGTCACCTCTCTAACCAAAGATGTTGTAGTGGTCATTGGAGACTGTTGATTTTGTGCAACTTGGCTGCCTCTTTTGAGTCCGAATTTGGACCATCTATGATTGTTCTAGACTCACTTCTGTTGGCCGAGCCACAGAGGCAGGAGCCTCTCATTAGGAGGTAAATTGCACCCTATGCTTTTTCTTCTTTTGTGTACCCTAATCTAGGATCTTAATTTATGATTGTTGTCTTCTCAGGTTGGTCAAGGATATATACAATGCAGAAGGGAAGATGGTTAGTAAGAAGACCTTAAAATCCATTCCATTCTTCATTCCCAAGGTATTAAGAAACAGACTTTCACAAGATTATGTAAGAAATATGTGGTGTTTACATTGCCTTCTTCTAGGTGCCACAACAAAGAGATGACGTTGAATGTGGGTTTTTCACACTATACTTTGCATATCTTTTCCTTAAGAGTGCTCCACCGACCTTTTCTCGACTATCATCTCCAGCTTTGGTAAATCTCGTATCTCAACCTTTTTTTATTTTTGTCCCAATCTGTTAGCCTTACTTCATAATTGCTTTTATTTGCTCAATAATGTAGATGTCGGAAGATTGGTTTAGCACGAGGGAAATTGATGGTTTCATTATGAAAGTAATAACATACGCTAAACAGGGAGACTTGTGGGTATCTTCAGCTTCATCATCCACAAACTGTGAGGAGGAAAATGAAGTTGCTCCCAAGGGAGAAGACACTGAAATTGAAAGTCCTGAAGTTGTAAAAAAGAAAACGAGAGGCCGCACATATTGTCGAGATGTGCATGTGCTAGAGGATGGGAAACTCATTTCTATTGAGTGGAATGAGTTAGGACAACCGGTTGGGAAGGGTGGAAGGTCACTTATGACCTTTTTGGGTACAATTGCCAGGAATGCTGACAAATGCCCAATCAACATTGGATCTTGGGATAAGATGCCACAAGAAAATGTTGATGACATCTGGGTATTTATTAAGGTAAATTTTTTAAAGTAGATCTTATTAGTTAGTATCAACGTTAAGTGTCTTTTACCATCATTTTGTTGTCAATCTTATGTAGAGAAAATATGAAGTTGATGAGGGAGATGTATTCCAGAAAATGTTTATAATGAAAGACCTTGGGCATAAATGGAGATATCACAAGTACTACCTAAGGAAAAAAAAATTTGAACAAAAATATCCACCTGCTGGTCTGTATATTTCTAGTGAGATGTGGGAGTCCGCGAAGGTATCTTGGTCATCTCCTGATTTCCAAGTAAGATTCAATTCTGTTTAGTATGAAAGTAGTCTTTTCCTTGGTTAGTTGAGTCGATATGAGTATTAAAGGTATAGACAGGTTAATACATTTCTTTTCCTATTGATAGAAGAAAAGCGAAGTGAATCAAAAGAACAAAAGTCCGCATAAAATTTATCATTGTCGGAACTCAGTCCTTTGCAGATGTAAGGAAACTAGAGGTAAACTCTATCCTGAATTAACATATGCTCGTTGGTCATTTCTGTTATCTTTATCCTGATTTAACATAAAATTTATCATTGGTCATTTCCTATTAACTTTTCAGGTCGCTAAAACTGGGAAGGATGTGGATAGGGCAGACATATTCATCATTACGCACACAAAGAAAGATGGAAAGGCTGTAAACGATGATTGTGCCCTTACAATTGTAAGTACTTATCAATTGTTATATCATTACAAGATTTGAAGTCATGTTACTAATACCTTAGGCAATGCAGGAAAGACTCAAGGCTATAAAATCAGTTGCACCATCGACCAGCATGAATTCCATTGCAGCTAAATCGGATGTTTTCTCAAAAGTCATGGGAAAGGACAAGAATGGAAGAGTCGGGGGCATTGGCACAGGTCCATCCCCCACTTACATTTGGGGAGAGAAGGGTGAATCCTCCAATGTTCTAAGGAAAGAGTTATATGAACGTCTCCAACTTCTAGAATCGAAAGTTGCTAAACTGGAGAACAGACCCCAAGAAGAGGTATACAATTTTGATTATATACATAATTTTTTGGAAGTTTCGTAAGTGAAACAGGTTTGCACCCATCCTAATTGATTCTGGAATTTCCTTGTAGTCTGGAATCCGATCATCAGCTGCAAGCAAGATGTCACCATCGGATGCAAAAAATGTAAGTTAATAACTCCATCCACCTATCATCAATGTTTTAAAATGTAAGTCCCCTGTTTCTTATCAGAAAGTAGTAGGTTAGTACTGATTAGTTTCATTGTAATTCTGATTAATGAAACAATTATTTTTCATTAGTACTAATTAGCAGTAGGTTAGTACTGATTAGTACTAATCAGTAGTAGGTTAGTACTGATTAGTTTCATTGTAAAATTCTCTTTAGTTTCATTGGTTAAGTTCTGATTAATGTTTTGTTGTTAGCGTATTCTTTTCTTGTAATTCTCTTTGAAAAAGTTTTATATTATTTTTTTATTAAAATACATCCTCTTGTTCACCTGTACTCATACGAAGCACCTCAAACTTCATTATATTTTGAATACCTCTTCCAGCATATTCATGGATGTTCATTATGCCTTAAATAATCGCTTTTAATTATTTCAAAAGTATTTCTCATATAGAACATATGTTTTTTATACTTATGCAAAAAGTGTAAGTTAAAGGATGTCTGTTTGTTCATTTTCTCCCAATTAAATTCCTGTGGTCATTCAGTATGTTAATCTGTACATTTTTGGGTGTACCATATCAATAGGTAGGGAGAAGGGTGAAGCTCATGGATTTAGAGGGTCAGTGTGTTGCTGAAGGTTTTTTATCAGTGATAACCCTTCAAAAATGGTAATGGACAGATGTCTTGGGGAAGTTTTTTATGAGGTCTCAGTTCTCATTGTCACAAACCCGAATGCCCCTCTGTTTGTGAAGGACAATCATAGGAAGAAGATGCAGGATGCCATTGGAAGTCATATAATCTGGTGGAGAGATTATGTAAGTCATTCATACAATTGAAAATACATCACACAAATTTTCATGTTGCTCACTTCTTTTATTTTTATTTTTATGGCCATTGCAGGTTATCTTCCACCAAGATTGATTACATTAGCATCCACAAAGGTTATCTTCAACCAATATTGCTTACTTGTGCATCCACGAAGGACATTTGAAAATTTAAACATTTCTGATGTATGTTGGTTGTGTTTGAAAACTGAAAACACTCGTCTTATCTCACTTCGGTGTATCATACATGTGTAACTGTGTTACTCCAACAGTGTCTTAGACTTCTTTATTTTTAACTTAGAAGCTCAATGTAATATGTAATTCTGATGTATGCTGGTTGGTGCTTGTTTTTTTCAGTAATGTACAAATTTTATTCATGTAAGTCCCAATTCTGTGTGTTTTTTGGATTGGTTATATACCATTTTAAATTCGCACCTTAGTAATGGTCTCTACTTTTATCACATTTTACACATGAGAAGGAGTCAAAAAAGAGGCAGGTTTAAATGGAATTGTAGACCATATAATTTTGTAGATCCATGCCTCTTCTGAGCTACCGCTGGGTGCAAGTTGTTCTGGGTCTTTTTTTGTAGCTTATGTGCTACAAGTCCAGGATCCACAACATACGTGCAGATCCATGCCTCTTCTGGGCTACTGCTGGGTCAGATATTATGGACCAGTGACCATCTTTCCCATCCTCTTCTGGGCTACTGCTGGGTCATAATTCATGGATCCCCTTTGTTCTAGTGCTCTGAGCATCCATCCAGATACCTTCCAGCTTTCCCATCCATGTGGTCAATTTGGTATAAGATTGACTTGGAGATAAACTCTCTCTTCTGTTTAAGAGAGGTTTTTTTCTATTATTTTATGTGTGTCTAGCTATTTCTTTTAATTTTCAAAATCTCTCTTCTGTTTTAACTGCACGGAAGTTAACACAAATATGATACATTTGGTTGAGCTTTTAAATCATCAGAGATTTCTAAAATAAATCCCTCCTTATAAATTAAGCCACCGAACACAGCCCAACTTATCTCTTGGGGGCAATTTGGTATAAGATTGATTTGGATATAAACTTGGCTAATTTATATATCCTCAAAATTTAGGAAATAAATTTATTTATCTCTAAGATTTAGCAGATAAATCAAATTTATTCCATAAATGATCTGGTGCCAAACGGCCCTTGACAAATGGTGCTAATTAAAGCAAGTTCCAATCTAGTATAATATATAAGTTTGGTGGCAAGTAAAAATTTAGATGGGGAATTAAGTTGTCTAGTATTTTACTCTCAAATTTATTCTTGCGCCAGAAAATTGAGATCTTTATCATAAACAGGTTGGTGGGTATGTTACAATGAATTCTTATATCTAATATGAGTTGAACATCACAAATGAAGCCTAGCTTCCACTTGGCGGTTCAAGCAGATTAAAATGAACACTTGATCTATGTGAAATTAAAAAGTATGGACTTCAGAGCCATGTGATAAGGTAAAGATATAATTAATTAGCCTCTCACTTGGGTGTTAATTCCAGAGATGTCTCCTTTCTGTGGAAGGAGGAGGATACATAAAAAGAGATCATGTTGACTGTAAACATCATGTTGACTGGTTCGTATGTGTAAATATGTTTTTGTTAAATAGAATTTGAAATTTGAGATTTGAATGGAACAATGTGTAATGAAATAGGTTGTATGGAACAATGTGTGTCGATAGCTGAAATATGAATGGGTGTATGGAATAATGTATAGATGCAATAGGAACAGGTTGTATGAAACATGAAGCATGGAAAATCGTGAAGAGGTCATCCAATGTATGAAACGGGTTGTATGGAACAAGATACATGTATGAAACATTAATGTGATTCAATGGAAGTATGAATGAAACGAGGTTGTATGAAACATGATATATGGAAAAGTGTGAAGAGGTGGACCAATATTGTATGTAACAAAGTTGTATGGAACATGGAACATCTTGTATGAATGAAACAATGTGATTGAATGGAACATGGTATGTAATGATGTGTATGAGTGGTTGTATGGATAAGTGTGGCTGTGGAACAATGTGTATACGATTGCTGGTTGAACAACTTGTATGAATACCTACGGTCTCTGGCCGTAGGTAAATGTAAAATGCTGCCACAGATCCAATTATTATTTTATCACTACTATTACCTACGTGAGGAACCATAGGTATACATGTTTGTATCAGTTTTCTTGACCAATGCTTGCTAAACAGGTAATCATGTTTTACCAACGGGTATATATACCGCAGGTATACATAGGGACTATACCTATGGGTGTTGTTGAATCATAGGTATAGTACATGTACTATACCTACGGGACCTACCGTAGGTAAAATATTTACCGACATGTCCTAGCCCGACGCGACTTCCTACGGGGGGTCCTGTAGGTAAATTGAAATACCTACGAGAAAATAGGCTTTACCTACGTTTTTCTCGCGTAGGTAAAGGACGAATTTGGCGTAGTGTGTCTAAACCAATAAAGTCTTCTCTCCTTTACTACATCCTCGATTCTTACAATTCTTACTTTGTTCCTAATGCCCTCATTATGAATTCTATCTATTAGTGTGTGGCCACACATCCATCATAACAATACATTAAAAAAATAAGTAAAATCAACATAAGTGACACAATTAAAAGATAAAAGACAATACAATTAAAAACATCAAAGAAAGATACACATAAAATTACATGACAATTTTAAGTTGCATATCCAACATAAGGTAAAAAATAGAAAACAAAAAAATGATATTGCTCATTATTCATCTTCCAATCAAACTAGGTGTTGGGTATTAGATTGGTCAAAAATATATGTCATCTCAGATGTTATACTTTGATTTGCATATACACATGATTATGAGATAAATTAACTATGATTTATCCATTATCTATCCTATGACCGTAAATTGTTGAATAATCCAATAATTTGTTACTGTTAATTCACACATCTCTCAAGTTTAACATGATGGAGCCCAAATAAATTAGTCACGGTGAGAACAAAGAGGCAAACTTTGTCATACAGTTGGCACCATCCATTGAGCCTAGAGACAGTTGCTTTGGCAAGAGAGCTTTCTTCCCCATTAAGCATTATAGGGTAGAGAACATAGATAGATCATAGATGAGATTGTCTCGGATGACACCCATCACAAGTTATTCGTTACATTCTATTGTTATAAAATTTTTAGGGCTGAATGCAAGGAGAGAATTTTGTACCTTTCATCATCTTATTTCAAGAACAAGTCATTATTAAAAAATAAACTACTTAGGAGTAACTTAAATAAAATTTTATTGTTTTATGCTTTTTTTAGCAACATACTACTTGTTATTATATTTCGATGAAAATAGAGGTTACAGACTCAAAGATCAAGTGACATAGGTATAGATAATATAAACATACACAAGAGAGATTTTTATATAGAAGGAACCAATTTAGAGATTGACAATAGAAAAAGAGACCTAATTGTAGAACTACTCTTAGGCTTCATATTCAACGCAGTCGAAAGTTGTCACAAAATAAAATAGACCTGCACATTAGATGCTTTGATGGTCCGTGAACATGGACTATCTTTATGGAGTCTGACATTTGCTAGGAGGCCAGATGAACACACCATAAAGGTGGGGGTGTTGCCTAAGCTAACAGCCTCACAGATGGTCTCATGGCAATATATTCGACTTCTAAAGATATCACAAAGATAGAGCAAAAATAGAAAAGAAATTAGATAATACAAACACCTTAGGTAAACCAAAATTATCACATCTCAAAGCACACAAAAAAGTCCCAAACAGCAGCCAAAGGGCTGGATTAACCTAACCAGACACATAAAAAGAGTGTTAAAATAGTGAGAAAATACTAAGGAAACCCCGCTAGAGAGAATGTAACAAAACCTCGCAGGTTCCGAAACTCACAAAATGGGGTTTCGAGTACAAAAGAGAAGATTTACCACGACGCAAGGATAGAGACTGGACGGAGAGGTAGACTAGTGCAGCTTCAATAAAAGTGCCTTTCTCGCCACGCAATAACATCCTATTCCTCACAACCGTGTAGAAATCCACTAGATGGAAACTCCAACGTATAGACGAGGATGCAAGGGGAGAGGGGTAGGTCCTAGTGTTAGCGAGGGGAGGCACCTCCCCCAATCCCACCCCTACCCCTGGCAATCGTGACAACGAAGCCCCTATGACAAAAACCCTTCTGCAGCCTCCACTCGCGTGGTAGATGAGTTGCACACATTAGTTGTGTTCTCTTGTTCCACACTTTTTCCACATACGCACTTACAAAACCTTTATACTTATGTTCACTAACATAGCATTGACTTTTACCACTGATTTCTAATCATTTGACTTGAGAAATTTATTCTTAATTGTCTCTTGATTCACTTTTAAAATTCTTTTAATTTTATTTTATTTTAAATTTTATTTTAAATTTTTTGATCTTAAAATTTAAGATTACTAATATATGTTGACCTGTTAAAACTTCGTTTCAAATGTATACATATGCTTAGATAATCTTCTTTATGATAAAATAGATATTTGTTAGTATAAAATTAGAAGGCATAACAAAATCAAAGACACTTTTTCTTATTCATTTATCAACTATATCTAAAACCTCTATGGACATTGTCATAACCATGATATTTATTTTCAGTATGCCATTAAGATCTCTTCATTCAGTAAATTCTACAAATGTTATCCATATGCTTAAATTTTTTTTATTTAATTTCACTTATTTATCCAATTTAATTAAGGAGCATATAAGTACTAACGATAATAATTATCACTCTTTCTATAGCCATTTTACAAAAATAATCCAATCTCTTACTTCATTGACACCACTAATGCATCTTTCTATGCTTTATGCACAATGGTATCTAGTATCTACCACATCTTTATTTCTTTCATTTCTAGCATATCTATGCTTTGTCCACAATGATATACATACACAACTTTTTTCCTTTCATTTCTAGTATTTATATCGTAACTTATCACCTATATTTTTTTACTTCTTCATATTTATCTTCTATCTATTGGTCTTTTAAATGCAAGTAATATTAAATTTTCTTCATTGTGTTATCATCAAGTTGCATATAATTTTAAATAAGAAACTTAATAATCTAATTACTTGTTCTTATCATTCTTTTGATTTTCATTTTAGATTTTTTATAATACTATTATTTTTCAAAATGCATCCTAATTTTATGTCTTTTCTATAGGTTAGCTTCTTCACCCACGTTGCTTTGATGTGAGAAATCTAGCTTATTTTAATAACATATCAAGACACTCATGTAATAATTTACATATGGAGAACGACTTCCATTCTTATTATTTTCTAATTGGTACATATGAGCTTGGGTGAGTGTGTCATAAGAAACGAATATTCTAATATTAATATTTTTGAATGTGTCATTACATGTGATAATATTTGTCTGTTGACTGTTATCTATATATGTCATGTGTCATTACAAATTTGTACTCAGGTGGAGTCGTGAAGAAACATCAATAGCATACAGGCAATAATGGATTTAGCTTAATTATGAGCTGTTTAATGCTATTGTTATATGGCTCGCCCTTGGCCATTTCATGCGTGGGAACCCATCTGCATGAGAAGGATGAAGTGGATGTAGGCCACTCGCCTCACGGATGTGCATCGGGTGGTATGCATGATAGAGTCTTTGAGGATGTGGGGAACCATGGGGATGAGAATATGCATGGATAGAATGTTGAAACTTATCTCAATGTAGGCAACATCGTGGGCATCCTCCAGGGCATCTTTAATTAGAAGGGCCCTCTTCCACGTTGAAGGCATCCATCTTGAACAAGCAACATACATAAGATCCATATGGTGGGAAGAGAGATTTGTTCTTGTTTATTTGAGAGTTTTAGGGAAGAGGATTGGTTCTTCTTGGGGAGTGCATCTCCTTGTAATATTCTTTATGTTTGGTGAAGTTTCTGATCATTATCGCTTGTGGATATAGGAAGGTATATTGCCTTGCCAAACCACATTAAATCTCTATCTTCTTTGCGGTGTGTTCTTGTTCCTTCTTTTATCTCTATTCGTAGGTGGATATGTGGTAGTCAACTTGGTTTGTCAGAGTCAGACATTTTATATTGCAAGTTACACAAACTAGTATTAGAGATAGTTGTTTGATTTGTGAGATGGCTGTCAAGTCTACATTAGTGATGAAATTCAATGTCGAGATGTTCGACAGAAAGATGAAAGATTTCAACATATGGCTGTTGAAGATGCAGTCCTTGTTGGTGCAACAAGGGCTCAGCAAGGTGTTAAAAGGTATTGATAGTTTACCTAAAGATTGGAAGGATTTTGACGAGGAGGAATTTCTCGAGCGGGCCCTGACAATAATTCGTCTTAGTTTGTCAGATGACATATTGGGAGAGGTCACTGACAAGGATGCCCTAGAAAAGTTGTGGCTCAAATTGAAAACAAAGGTACATGACAAAATCTCCTAGCATTCAGCTATAACTAAAGCAAAGATTATTTACATTCCATATGAAGAATGATATGCCCATTATTTATCACTTAAATGAGTTCAATAAAATCATTATGAATCTAAAACATATCGGTGTTTAGTCAAGGATGAAGATCAAGCCATCATTCTCTTAGTTTATTTACCACTTCCATGATTTCATTGACACTTTGATGTACAACAGAAATAGTCTTCTTGTAGAAGATGTCAAGTCATCTTTAAACTCGAAATAGTTGAAGAGGTGTGTAATGGAAACTCAGGGTGAAAATCAGGCAGATGACTTGATATACGAGAGAGAATTGAGAAAAGAATAAAGAATGGTAGATCCAAATCCAATGTCAAATGCTACAATTACAACCAAAGAGGACACATCAAGAAGGATTGTCTAAAGTGGAAGGGAAAAGGCAAGGGTAGACAAAGTCTTAGATCGATACAACAAACATGTTTCAATATGAGACTTTGGAAGAGGAAACTATTTTGATGGTCATGGTAAATATGATAGGGGATAATTGGATACTTGATTCTGTATGCATTTTTCATGTCCCCATAAAGATTGTTTTTATTCTTATAAGGCTGTAAATAGTGGTACTGTCACTTTAGGAGACAATAGAACTATTACAGTTACTAGAGTTAGTACAATTAGAATCAAGATGTATGATGATGTCAACAAAACTATGTAGATACATCACATTCCTGACTTACAAAAGAGTCTAATTTCTCTTAGTGTTTTGGAAGCACATAGATATTGTTTTTTCAGCTAAGAACAATGTGCTTAAAGTGTCTCGATGTGCTTTGGTTGTGATGAAAGGAAAGCTAGCAAGAGTACTTTATCACCTACAAGGCAACACTGTAGTTGGCAGTGCTAATGTTGCAAGAAGCTTAGATCACAATCCTACTCGGTTGTGGCACATGCGGCTAAGTCACATGAGTGAAAAAGTTAAGATGGAGAAGCTTAGGCATTCTTTGGACTAGATTCACTTGCAAAGGATGTGAGGTGTGCCTGGTGGGGTACTGGCAGAGATGGCGATCATGTGAAGCTTAACATAGAACATGATGTGTTATACAGATCGCCCTCAGTCATTGCATGCATGGGAACCCATCTGTGGAAGAAGGATGAAGTGGATGAAGGCTGCTTGGCTCATAGATGTGCAACAATGTGGAAACCCACATTTCCTCTATGATGTGCATGCAATGAAGAGACCTATGCATGGTAGAATCCTTGAGAATGTGGGAAGCCAAGGGAATGAGAAAGTGCATGGATAGGCATGTTGACTTATCTCAACATGAGCAACGTTGTAGGCATCCTCCATAGCATCTATAAAATGAAGGGCCCTCTTCTACATTGAAGACATCCATTTTGAGCAAGCAATGTACATAAAGATCCTTACGGTGGAGAGATATTTGTTTTTTTTTAATTTGAGAGCTTTGAGGAAGAGAATCTACACCTCTTGGGGAGTGCGTCTCCTTATAATATTCTCTTTATTTAGTGAAATTTCTGATCATTATCATTCGTGGAGGTAGAAAGACATGCATATCGCCTTGTTGAACCACGTTAAATTTATATCTTCTTTGTGATGTGTTCTTGGTCCTTTTCTATCTCCATTCGCAGGTCAATATTTTGGAGTTGTCTCGGTTTGTCGGAGGCAAATGTTTTATTTCGCACGATACAACAACTATATATATCAATATACATGCAAAACAAACAAGACTAAAGTTCAAACAAAATATGCACATTAATCAACATCCACCATTTCGAAGATCTCACAACTCAAAACAAGAACAACTACAAACTTAATCTTTACAATCTCGAGTATTTATATATATATATATTTATATATATATATTTATATATATATATTTATATATAGTATTTTTTAAAAACTAACATACTTTCACAATTTATTTAACAAAATAGTACACTTTGATGTGATATTATGAAGATAGCATCTTTGTTCATAAGGTGTGGGAGACTTCAATGCTTTGTCAAGGAGCATTTAACGCTTTGTCCAGAAGCATCATATTCTATGGGAAAATGTGGGATGCTTTCACTGGAAAAGGTGAGAATGCTTCAGTTTTCATGTTTTCACTCTTTGACCATATGTACCAGCTCACCCATGAATGAACATCTAGGCATGTGGAAAAAAAAGAGACAGCTTGATGAAAAATATCTCTGTAAAGCAAAATCGTGATTCATGACTACACTTTACTTATTTTGTTTTTTCTTCCTCCCAGCCCCTATTAATGAGCTCCAAGTTCATTCTCCCATTCCATCCAAATTTACTCACCCTCTCACATCTCCAGCTTAGGCTTTTGTGGAGGAGGTTCTCTTGTCTACTAGCGGGGTTTTTTGAAGAAGATTTTTGGAGTTCAAGTATATTATATTTGATTTTTTATATTAAATATATTTATTTTTTACAAGAAATTAAAAGAGATATTTCATAATGGATTCATCAAATGTAATTTTGTTGATTACATTTGAAGGCCCACAAAAAGCTATCAAAGTTCCATCGACAAGTAATTTTGAGGATTTCCAAAAGATGATATTTGACAAAATTAATCATTACCAATGTGAATTTGATTTAAAATTATCATATAATTTTTATGGAGTAGATGTTTTTGTCGTTGATGTTATAAATGATGAGTCGTGCTCTAAACTGTTGGAGTATTGTCATATATCAACTTGGTAATATTAAATATGGTGAAAGAAGCACATAGTCCCTTTTCAGGGTAATTTACTATTTTATAAATAAAAAAATAAATTTTAAATATTTTTTATTATAAAATTATTAATCAAAGTTGTTTATATTTAGGAATTAACACCAACTTAGTATATATGAATTGCTTTATAGTTTTTAAACCTCGTGTCATGGAGCTAGTCCAAGTTCAAGTAGATGAGAATTTAACTTAAATGAGACTCAGAATACACAAAATAGAGATGTTGAAAGTACAAAAGATAGATTAGATGAAGAGAGAATTGAAACATTCATCAGATGATCAAGAAATAAGTGAAAATCACAATGTTGATACCTTAAATTATGTTAACAAATTTTAGAGTCATGTTAATTCTAAGTGGATAGACAATGCTATTGTTAATAGTTAATTTTTTGAAAATGATAAAGATGATACTTAGAATGAAGAAGCAAACATTTCGAACATTCATAGATATGTGACTAATAAAGTAAATATATTTAAAGAAAGAGAGATATTTGCATCAAAAGAAGATCTTATTAATGTGGTTGTTGAATGGTCCAAAAAAAGAAATGTGCAACACAAAACTAACAGGTCATCAAAGTCAAAACTTATTTTAGTTTGAATTGCGAAGGGCCAATGCAATTGGCGACTTCATGCTATTGTTTCAAAAAGAGCAAGTAGAGCTTGGAAAATAATGAAGTATGATTTTAATCATACGTGCTATACTCCACTTCAAAATTTTTATCATAGACAATTAACTTCAGTATATGTCATATGATTCTTCCAATTATAAGGTCTTGTTTAGGTATACGACTAAGGGAAATTAAGGATAAGGTTAAATTGCAATATCATATGACAATGTCTTATATGAAAACCTAGGATGCATAAAGGAAAGCATTTTGCAAACTTGTTAAAGATTGGTAGTATTCTTACTATAATATTCTTAGATATATGGAAGCTATAAAATAGACTATGCCGAGATCAGTTTATTTATATAGATGTGAAGAAAACAATCAATGTTTATAATAGATATTTTGTACTTTGAAACCATCTATAGATGGCTGGAGATATTGTTGGCCAGTTGTATAAGTAGATGGTGTATTTCTACACAATAAATATTACAGAGTATTATTAACAACTTCTGGACTTGACAATAATCAAGGTAATTGGTTTTTTTGTAAACTTTGTTATATTGGTGTTTAAAAGAATGAAGCTTGGCCCTGTCATGTTGCCTCGGTGTTTATAGAAAAAAATTTTATGACAACACCAACCAAAAAGTAATAATATTCGTTTTGAAACACATTAATACTTTAAGATTAGATATAATAGCTATTTTTAAAATATTATAATACTTTAAATATGTTATAACAAATAATTTAGCTTACATCATGTTATTTATATTTTATTTATATTTATAAAAATTAAGAAGTTTTAAAATTTTAATTTATTTTCTTTTAAATTTTTAAAAATGATATTAAAACATTTCAAAAAAAATAAATTTAAATAAAAAATTAACTATCCATGTAAACAAAGAAAGAAAAACGGTTAGATCATCACACGAATGACACTGAATGTTACATTAAATGTTCCAGAACTAAACGTTGAAGTCTCCCATGTCCTTATGAACAAAGATGTTATCTTGACAATATCCCCTCAAAATGTGTTATTCCGTTAAATAAGTTTTGTAAGTATATATATCATGAGATTGCGAGAATATGTTACGTTGCCAGCGTAGCATACAGACGCTGCATGCTGAGTACGTAGTCTGTGTCTACTCTACAGCCATTTGGCCCCGGCACTCCTGAGCATGGGAGAGAGCTTGCCGCCGAGGTGGAGGGACATGACCATGTCCATCGTCCCGACTAGCCTGCCGCCGATGAACACGGTCGGCACCGGCGTGCTGCGGCCGACCAGCCGGGCCAGCGCCCGCTCCATATCCTTGCCTCTTGGTTCCTGGTCGAGCTCGTAGGCCGCGAAGCTTACCCCCTGGTCTTGGAAGAAGGCCTTGATGGCGTGGCACAGGCAGCAGGTGCTGGAGCTGAAGATCACCACCGCCCTCTGCGACGCCAGTCTCGACACGCACTCCATTAAAAAATCTCGCGGTTGGATTTGCAGGTGCAGGAGCTGCCGGCCGGACGAGGAAGATGAACTTGGTATATATCCGGGATGATTTAGAGTATTCTGACCTGCGATCGTATTTATATCCGATGAAGGAGAGCTTCGGACAAGCTGTGTGGTCCGATGATTATCGTCGTGATAACAACCACAGCGCGCGCGCGGTGGTCGTCTGGTTACTGATTGGAATAATATCCTCAAGATTTCGGGATAAGGGAGAACGGTGGGAATCGCTTTTCCTGGTATCGGCACGTGAAAACAAGAAACCGGCGTGGCATACGGTCGACACGGAAAATGGGGATACGGATCGAGACCTTGGCACTCTGAAAGTTATTCTTTCTCTCCGCGTACGAAAGAATGGGCTGATGGAAGGAGAGAGAGGGTTCTGTTGGAAGCTTCAAGAGGACGATAGAGGTTACGAAAGGAGTTTTCTTAGTCACCGATGAGAAATAGTCATAACCCTCGTATCACTTAGGTCATGTTTAGTATGAGAATAACTAGGAGATAAATCAGATTTATCTCCAAAATTTAAGAGATAAATCAAGTTTATCTCCAAAAAATTTTGGTGCAAAACAAGTCCTTAAGTGACAATTTGATACCAAGCTTATAATAACATGCTACTGAGATGGCTGAACAACCAGTTCAATAATAACTTATTCAAGATTCAGTAGCGACTTTAAGAATCCGGTAACAGTTGAGTAATTGTTCAGTATCAAGCGACTTAATTAGGATCCAATAGCGGTTCACCTAATAGTTTAGTGACGACTTGGTAAGAGTCCAGTAGTGATTCAAGAACAATTCAATAGCAGTTTAGTAACAGTTCAATAACTTGATACTAAATCATCACTTAACTGACCTAGGAGTTGTGACATATTTTGATTAAGTGACTGATGGAACTCCCTCAGTTAGCCATCTAAAACAATATGCATGCACTCCTAGTTATAGGAGGAGAGGAAGAATTATTGTAGATTGTTAGAAGTGGGATGATTGAGTCTATATATCTCTTTCAAATAAAATTAAAGAACAAGATAACACCCACAAAGATAGAAGAATACCTTAAAATATTAACTTCGTAGAAGTCTTTACAATACTCCATTTCAAGGAACAAGTAGTACATATAATACTCTTCCTACACTTGTATAACGTTCTTGGTATGACTCATGAATACTACCTCTTAAAAACTTAGTTCAATTCTTGGATGATGGCATGTGGTGTAATGGAAGATGAGGAATGGGTGCACTCTAATGAGGACATGATGCCGTTTTGGTTTCCCAGATCTGCTATTGAGCTTGTGATGACTTGTTACCAAGCCTTTGAGGACTTGCTATCGAGACTCCGTAGATCCATTACCAAATCTCTATTAATCTGCTATTGAGGCTCCAATAACTTGCCACCGAACCTCTGCTGACCTGCTACAAGATTCTAAAAACTCGCTACCGACCCTCTACTGACCCGCTAACGAGGCTCCGATGACCTACTATCGACTCTCTATTGACCCACTACCAAAATGGCATGAGACCCACTTCACATCCTCATTAAAGCTTACCCCTACCTCGTCTTCCATTACACCACGTGACGTCACCTAGTTGGGGATTGTGAGAGTTCCCTCCACTGGGAAATTAAGGTGACCCACTCTCAAATATGATATATACGAAATTCACCCCACTACTCATGTATAGATAGTTACAAAAGTTCTCATTGCTAACCCCACTAACACTTATTACATGACTATTTGCTTTATAATGTAGAAAGATAAATAGAGGTTACATGATTTAGAAAATAATATATAATTTTTATTTGTTAAATATATTTTAAGATAGTTACAATAAAGGATATAAATGAGACTAATTTTGGGTTAAATCCAATATTCATTAAGTGATCCACTTGTAATTGTGCTTAACTTAGAACACTATTAAGTTTATAAGATGGAACATGACTTATTGGACCTTATCTTCTATTTAACTTAGGATTTTACTATGAGCAGGATCCTAATCCTAGTCAAACTCAAATTGGTCCCTCTTTTCTATATAAACACATACAAGGCTGTGATTCCCCATATGGTTATACCTTACATGTTCAATAGGGAGATGAAATCAGAAGTTGGTTTGAAGAAGATGGGCGATTCCTATCCAGTAGATCTTCTTCATTCTTTGTCTTCCATAGCATGATGGAGCTTTGATTGTCATTGGGTATTTCATAAACTTCAACATATGGTATTAGAGCTTGTATTCTATTGATGGGCATTTAATTTTGAAAATTGATTTCGTTCTTTCGATTCTCATCTAGTTATCTTTAATCTTATGCGTCGATATTTGCATGAGATCAAAACATTGTTCGTCAGTTTCATCGCCACGGGCTATTGAGCCCTTTGATCACTGCGGATGGGAACTCCTCATCAGCTATCTCCCTCTAGGGAGTGTCGACTCCAGAAACGGGTTCCGGATCGGCACCTCAAGAGAAGGTGAAAGATGGAATAGGGGAAAAAGGGGAGTGAATCAAAAGACACTCGGAAAGCGGTAAAGACTCCTCACCTTGGTCCCACACTCACATTGATCCCCGAACTTTCATCTCATGGCGTCGCTCGAGCACCGGAGATGGTTCGGGTCATGTGGGAGGAGAGTGAGGAGGATATGAAATTAGAACATAAATAAAAAGGTGGTCGCCAGGAGCCGTGGGCTCCACTTTATGGAATTGACAAATAAAAGAAATTGAATCTGACCGTGTACCTTAGCGTGGGAGATCGGGATATGGGTTCAACCTTCTTCTTCTTCGGTCGGCCGATGAAGAAGAGTCTCCAACCGATGCTAGCTTGATGTATTTGTGCAACTATTAAACAAAGAAGACAAGAAAACAAGTGAAGGGAGAATTAGAACTCAGTGAAGTGTAGTAACTGTAAAAATAATAACACAAAACAGCAATTGGAAACAAACTCACCGGATTCGGGGTTAGCCCTAACCCCTTTTTTTGGTTTTTTTATGATGTATGAAATGATGAAAAACTGAATAAAAATGATGCTTAAATATGAGCTAAATGATTTGAATGAAGAGTTGGCAAAGAGAATATAAATGGTTAAAGACAACACTACCCAGGCAAAGTGGCAACCGGGTTGGATAGATTCAATGTAAATTGCGCAGTTCGGATGCAAAGACCGTAAAAAACAGCACCAATGTCAGAATAAAGTGATGTTTGTTTAAAAATAAATAGGACTCACCGATGGTGGTTTTATATGAAGACAAGTTTTCTTGAATCTTATGATAAGTAATCTGAATTTTTTTGATAAGCTGGATCTTGGATAGTGAAGTTCTGGAAACTCCCAGCACAATGTCGATGTAGGACATGCTATGGGCCCCACAAAGATATGAATTGAATAATTCTTGTTGGAGATAAAATATAACTCACCGGGGAACAATTTCTATGAAGGATGTATAGGCTGAATCCACCATTAAATGTACTGAAATTGACTGAGAAGATGATGACTTAGAAGAGAAGACTTCGGATCTGTCTGTGCAGCGCCGTTGTTGAAGCCGTAACAAGCCAAGGGAATGTCAGAATTGATCTCCGTTTGTTGTAGATGAAAGATATCTTGATGAACCACACTTATTCTGAATGAAGATAGGCTGTAAAATGACTATAAAGATCTGTAGAATCCAATGATCAGCAGTGCAGCACGTTGGAGCATAGACCGGCTTTCTTCTTCACTTTGGAATGATCTCCGGGCACCGGGATGAAGAGATGACGATTTGGGGAGGTTGGGATGAGACAAGGGTGGCTGAAGGATGAGGATAAGAGTGCTTTAGGATGGGGATTCCCTTCTTCGGTTGTTCATATGAGTCTCCCTTTATAGGGGATGAGAACAGGTCAAAAAATAGCAAGTTTTGATACAGCCGACCATAGGTTGGATTTCCTCCATTTAATGTTGCTAATTTTAATCCTGAGGCATCTAGAAACTTACCAAAATTATTGAGAGATATTGGAAACCGTGGATCACCTTCCCCATGTTCAAAATATGTCTCCACTTGAAGAGAAAACAAATCTAGTCTAAAAATGGCAAGTTTTGATGTATAAGACAACAAGTTGGATTGCCATCATTTGATGATGCTAATTTCGACCATGAAGCTTTCAGATGCTATAAAAAGTGATATGGAGGAGGGAAAAGGAAGGTAAGGTTGTGAATTGATCAGATATGTGCCCAATGGGCTGGGCTTGCATGCAATTGGGCTTGATCGGTACTGCGTGTGGACAGAACTGCGCATCTGACTTCCAAAAAGTGCTGCAGACAAATGGGAGATCAGAATTGAATTCCGTTTGTTGAAATGGAAATATAACTCAGAGAAGAAGATTATTCATGTTGAATACTTTTTCATTAGACGTCCATATAATCCTTTGAAAAATTTTCAAATAGAGGATATGCTGGGAAAAGCATAATCTGGCACAACACTAAGAGTCTCTTTTTCGACAAACACGGATTTGATTAGAAATTAGAAAATCATCCTCATATTTCCAATAAGCACCTTGGCTCATCCAAAAGGGTGGATCATCGTGATTTTGATGGTCTAAAAGAGATGTTGCCAATGGAATAATGGTTTAAGCTCTAAATAAGGCCAAATTGGCGTGTCTACAGCTTGCCTCGCCTTGATGTCGACTTTGCAAGGGAATGGCATGTAGCGTAGCGGAGTGAAATGTAGATAAAGCGTAGCGAAGCGAGATGGATCATAGTGGAATGTAGTGGAGAAAAATGGCGATGGACTGAAAAGGTGGCATCAAGGTGTAGATATAGACACGTTCAACGACCAGATTCGGCAAGACGAATCTCCTCAAGTCTCATAGTTAACCGCCATGTTTCATCAAGTCTTCTTATGTTCGATTTGTAAAAGATGTGCCAATGGCACGAGAGAAGAATAGCCAACCCCCAACACGGTGGGGAGTCCCCGAAACATTGCTTCGTAGGTTCATCATTAGTCGGTAACCCGATCTTTGTGGTGTTCCTGTACTGTGATGGGCTAAAGTTTAAAAAGATATTTGTTTTGAAAAAGTAAAAAAATATCAATCGAGCACATTCAAGCTCTTAGATTCATTTAAGTCTTCCAGGAGACAAGATTCAATTCAGAATGGAATGATCTCGAATTCCAAAAGGCAAATGTTTAAGTACAGACCATGACGGTGCAAGTTTAGATCGAATAGGAGGCCCTTGGTGGGAGGAAGTGACTGCCATGGTGGGATGAATAGAAAAAGAGTTGCAGTGGCCACAGTGGGGATAGAAATAAAAGATTTGAAGGCACAAGGTGATTACCGAACATGGTGAGATTAACAGACACGGTGGGATATTAGAAAGGTTGGTGGGACTAGAAAACACGATGGGATTAGAAAACACAGTGGGATTCAGAATGATCGGGATTAAGATACAAGATGGTGAGAAGGTGAAGATTATGAAATGATGTATGCAATGATAACACAAAATTTAATGCAACTATCGCTACATGATGCATATTGGGCTCAAGAAAACAAAACAAAATTTGTATAACAAATAGTTGAAGATATAGATTGTCTATGAGGTCAAGATACCCATTCGGGAACCATCGTCCTTCATAGCACAACTTTGGGCTTATCCGTGAGCACAAAGAATGACCCGACCGTCGTGGATTTTGATGAAGGGGATCTCGGGCCTTGTCTTCTTTGCATTAACGGTTTTCAACATCAATGCATAAAATAAATAGTAATGCACCTAACAAATGCTAAGAAAGGAAATAATAACAGTGAGTTTGCAATGTGATGACATGCATTCTCACAAAAGAGTTCATGTTTCCTAATGAGGACACAGAGTGAAAGTTTCTCGGCAAAGTTGAGGCCGAGGTTATGATGACACCTCCTCCTTAGAATTCTCAAGAGAGGGAAGTGGCGCGCATCGCCTTATTGAAATCTTGAAAAATGTTCCTCGGCAAAGTTGAGGCCGAGGTCATGGTGACTGTAGACACGCCAAATTCGCCTAATTCAGAGCATAAAAATCATGTTTTATAGGGTAACATGTGCGATTGACCTTATAATGATGCCGGGTCTTTTAAAAGTTGATTTGGAGCTTCGCCGAACGAAATCGGACGTTCTCTGATGTTTTCCGCGAAAAGCCATAATTTCCGAGCGAAAGCCACACGTAAATCGTGTAAACACGGAAGTTGTCTGAATGACCAATGCTGAATGATCATGCATTGAAGGTTATGGTCATATTCGCACCCCAAACAAGTTTTGTTGCATACCGTGCCTTTCCGGTTTGCCGTCGGAGTCATTTTGACCTGTATCGGATCTTCTGTTCACTGCCCTAACTTCCGGATAAAATTCTGAAGTTTTGGAGGGTGTTATGGCTGATCCGATGCTATATAAAGCTTCTTCGGCCTGTTATCTTTCCAACGCAACAAACGGCGTCGAATTCCGAGTTCGGGAGTGCTCGCAATGGCTTCTGGAAGAAGGACGCGTGAAACCAGTCCCATGCGCCCGGGTTCCTGGTCACATGCGCCCGGGACCCAGGGCACATGCCCATGCGCCCTACCAGTGAGGCACGTGACTTCATGCCCTCACTTGAGGGCACATGCGCCCCACCTTTGAGGCACGAGGGACCCAATTTTTCACCCGGACTCTACCACTGAACCGCCGATCGGATAAGGCCTCTTTTCTCAGGATTTGTGCCCATGCGCCCTCATTGGGGGGCACATGCACCCCTCAGTGGGGCGCATGCGCCCTGCACCAGGGTGCATGCGCCCAGGGGTGGGGCGCAAGGCCCCTATTTTTAGCCCAGATAACACTGCTCGTTCTCCTATAAATTAACTCTGATTCTGGTCGTTCCAGAGGCATGAGCACGATCCCCCAGGCATATCAAGACGTCCAATCTCCCTCCTGCATTTATTTTTTGATTTTTAGAGAGAGAATTTCGAGTTTTTAGAGAGAGAAAAGTCGGTTCAAGAGAGAGGAAGGCTGTTCTGCAGGGGATCTGCCCAGTCTCTCTTCCTCGGCCTCTACAGCAGTGTGTGGACGTCTGCTGCCCAAGCTCTCTTCATCAAAGTTCTTCCTCTCCAAGTCTTCTTGAGTTTACAATCGACGGCACTTGATTCCGAGGTTAGCGCTGGTCGTGAAGTGCGCAGAAGCAAAGTCGCGCCTGGCAGATCCTGGACTGCTGCTCGGCTTTTTCGACAACACAGATTTGGCTATATCTTTCTCTATTCAACTCAGAATCTTTTAGTTCTTTTTCCTATCTCTTTGTTTCGTGATTATACATCATACTATAATTTGTTTACATTTTTTTCATTACTTTTACTCTGTTATTCCTAAAATAAAAAAGGGGTTAGAGATAACCCGAATCCGGTCAGTTTCTAGTCAGTTGTGCATTTCATGTCATTCTCTTTACATATACTCCACCTTGTTTAGTTCTAATTGTCTATTTCACTTGTTTTTTTGTCTATTTTCACAGAATATCAAGCACCCACCGCGTTGAGGACTCTTCTTCATCGGCCGGCCGAAGAAGGAGAAGCTTTAACTCACATTCTTCACGCTAAGGTACACACGGTCAATTTCAATTCTATAAATCGGAACCCACGGTTCCTGGCGACCACATGTCTTAATTTATTTATTCTCACCCTCTTCCCACATGACCCGAACCGTCTCTTTGGTGATCGAGCGACGCCAAGGGATGAAAGTTCGGGGATCAATGTGAGTGTGGGACTGAGGTGAGATTTGCTTTCCGATGTTTTTATTCCTTTCTTTTCTCATCCACTCTTGAGGTGACGATCTGGGTTCACGGACTTCCCTGAAAAGGAGAGGACCACGTCGAATATTCAGAGTCGACAGCTTTGTGGCGACCACGGTGGGACAAGCAATGTCTTCAACCGTGGGTGCTTAGTGTTTTGTTTTGCAACTAGTTCTAGTTCTAGACCGGTTCCCATGTGAGCCTTTCCTTCTTTCCACCTCTCTTAAACTTCATGCCATCTCAAAATTTCTGATTTCACCCATCTTTCATCAGATCTGAAGTGCCAAGTATGCCATTTAATTTCTGTCATTTTATTTAAACCGGTTCCCACGTGAACCACCCTTTTCCTTTTAAACCGGTTCCCACGTGAACCAATCTCTTTCTTTACTTCGGTTCCCACGTGAACTAAACCACTTTCCTTCAGATCTATCCCCACTTGGATCAGATCTTTGTTCACCTTTAATTGTCCCCACGTGGCCCTCTTTTGATCATTCAAACCGGTTCCCACGTGAACCACCCCTTTTTACCCAAAACCGGTTCCCACGTGAACCACCTTTACCTTTTACCCCAGTTCCCACATCGGTCCCCACGTGGACCACCCTTTTGCTTGGCTATCAGATCTTAACCCTCTTCTTTCCATCACCTTTTCACTATCTCCATTTGGCTCACATAAGAAACAAGTCTAGATTCTAGTTTCTAGTTGCTTGTCTAGTTTCTAATTGCTTGTCTGGTGTTGATTGCCTGTTTATTTAAGTTCATGTTTTGCTCATTACTTGCTTTATTACTTGATTGCATTCTCTGCTCCTTCTCTCTACCTCCTTATTTTACACTTTTTTGAGGCGGGAGCTCACTCTCCTATTTACCCCTCCCATCCAAAACACCCTCTTGGTGGATTCTGACCTCTCTTCTGGGATATTCCTTCCTAGTTGACTTGGTTGGCTTTCATCAAGGCCTCCGTAATTCCTCATACGTGGAGTATTCTTCTTCACGATCGGGTTGGTTGTACCACTCCCCAAAACCCGAAGCATCCTACGTTACCTACACGTTGTGAGATTGTGTGAAACCTAGGTCATTGGAGATTGGAGTTAGGATCCTAACCCATTTGTTGAGAGAACAATTCTTAACAAAATTCATAAACCTAAGGTTTAATCAAAATCATTGCGTAATCTTGCTTTCAAGTCTTTGCATCACTTTCTTGTCAAACAAAAATTCAAACCTCTACCTTTTTGCAAGATACAAAAAAAAACAAAAAAAAGTTCTTTGTTTACCTTGTCAACTTGTTTGTTCCTTTAAGTTCAATGCAACTAAGGTCTGGAAGGCACGTTGGAATGGCGAAACAAGCTGAACATCGAGAGCACGAGATGGGTCACCAACCGATTCAGTCAGAAGTGCAAGAGGTCCCTCAACCATCTGCTCCCCGTGATGTTGAACAACTCGTTAGGGAGTTGTCTCTCTATACTGACCCAGAAACCTATGCCCGTATACAATCCATGGTGAAGGGCAAAATTGCTTCAGATCAGGCTGAAACCCATCAAGTTGCCTTATCTCCTCGTCCTCTAGTTCAACCACCAGTCATTCAGTCACCCTTTGTTCAACCACCTGTTGTTCAACAATCTATGATTCAACCACCTGTTGTTCAACAATCTATAATTCAACCATCATTGGCACTAGCACAACCATCTGCAGTTCAACCCTCTATAGTTCAACCATCTGTGGTCCAACCCTCATTTTTTCAACCATCTTATTTTAACTATGTTGCTCACCTAGCCCATCAAGTCATGGGACAATCTTCAAGTCATGCTCCTCAATTCCAAAATCATGTCTCTAACCACGTACCCCAACCAGTAAACCAAGAACCTGCTCTCACCAGGGCAATCATGGATCAGCTCACCCAGATGAATGAACGTTATGAAGAGCTGAGATGTCGCCTGGACTCCAAGACAGTTCCTGAAATCTCCATTCCTTCTCAACCAGTCCTACACCTGCCACCTTCTGAGCTATCAGTTTATCGCCGCTACAATGGTACTGGCAACCCTTTTCTGCACCTTAAATATTTTCTCTATGAATCCTCATTCTGGAAAGATGATCGTAGGGTTCTTGCTTTCTTATTCTGTCGATCACTAGAAGGGTCTGCATTGGAATGGTTCTACTCACTCGACTCCTTTGAGGCAGGAGACTTCGATATTGTGAAGACAAAATTCTTGCAGAGATACAGAGACCGGGTGGCACCAGCATGCTCCATTACGGATTTGATTGCTGAGAAGATGAAGCCCGAAGAGGACTTCATAAAGTTTGCTGATCGCTGGAGGGGAATGGCAGAAAAATTGACAGATGTGATTTCTGAAGGGGAACAAGTGAAGATGCTCATTGGCAACACTACACCTGCCTTGAGGAATGTCTTGATCATGCACCGTCCTACCACAATGAATGAACTCTATGACAGTGCCCGATACTTGCAAGCCCACTTCAAGGATGCCACAATGATAAATCCATTTGATCCCAAACCTAGAAACTTCAGGAAAACCCCCTCTGCACCAGTTGGGCCTACAACCGAAGGAGTGGTTAACAACGAAGCTATAAATATTGTAGGGAACCAGGGAGGGAACAGTCAAAACCAGTTCAGAAACCCACCACAGAACCCTTCCTATTACCCCCCTCAGCAACAAGTTAGGCCACCACAACCACGACAACCACAACAATCCCCGCAACCAGTAGCACAACCCCAGCAACCTCGTCAACCTACCTACAATAGGGCACCGCCACCACCCAATCAAGCACCACGAAGGGGAGGTCCTAGGAGAGAGAACTACCAGCAACTCCCTTACTCCTTGACCGACATCTTCAATGTACTCATGGCGGAGAAACAGTTGGAATTGCCCACAGAAAGAGAGGTTTGGCCAGTAAATGTAGATATGTCCCGATACTGTGCTTACCACCGGTGTCCTGGTCACACTGTTGAAGTGTGTTTTCAATTCAAGGATTACATCCACGATCTGAATGACCAAGGCAGCATTGATTGGGTACAAATGGGGGAATGCATACAAGCTATGAAGGCTAGGAAGCAGCAGCGGCAACGTCCACCGGCTCAACCTCAACAACAACCTGGCTTGGGGATTGTCCAAAATCCGCTCCCATTACATGCTCCCGCTCCAGCACCGGCACCAGCACATCCAAACCCAGGAATTGGTCTAGTACACTCCATTGTCCAGGGAGATGCCGATCGTGCTCAAGGTTGGCAACTAGAAAGCCACAATACAACCATGCCTGTCAACTCGGCTAGGCCTCCTGCTAGGAACCCTCCTAGACAGATAATCCGTGCACCTGCTACTCCACAACTACCACAAAGCTCAATAACACAACCACTGGCCGCCACTTCTTCTCGCCGGCCCATCATTAGGCCAGCCCCCTCCTTAACAACACCTTCTTCAACCATTGTTACACATCGACCCTTGCTCATCCGACCACCACAATCACCACCAAACCTGAACCCCCAGCCTACGAGCTCTACCACTCCAAAACCACAACCAATCTCACAACCTACACCTTCATTAAACTCATCAACCACTTCTGCACCCCGGCCTCTTCTTATTAGGCCACCAGTATCACCATCATTACCACCTCCAAATCCTACCCCTCTACCAACTAACCCCATCATCCCAGAACCATCGATCCCATTACCTATCATACCTGCACCTACACCACCTGTTCCACCACAACCCACCCCAGTTAACTCGTCACCTCTACCCGACCTCCAAATAGCCCCGGTGCTTCGGAGTGGGAGGATGTTCCAGCGGCTCTTTCCCCAAGCCGGAACTCAACCGCAGGAGCCAGTGGAGGAGAAACAAGTGGAAGAACCATTGCCAGGCACGGCGTATGATCTGTTAAAACATTTAGATAAGACACCATCCCGTATTTCTATACTTGATTTGATCAAAAGATCAAAGGTGCACCAAGAGATTCTACAGCAGTACTTGCAAAGGGTCATGGTGAGTGAAGATCTCCCACCTGAGAAGATCACTATAATGTTAACCCCTAGAAGTGAGCACCCAACACTCACTTTCTCTCAGGAGGAATTAGCAGATCCAGACTTTAGGAGATTTGCTTTGCATGTGGCTTTTATCATCTGCAATGTCGAAGTAAAATCATGTTTGGTTGACACTGGAGCTTCTATCAACGTTATGCTGCCAGAAACTTTGCAGTTGTGTGGCATTTCTGAGCAAGAAATTAAGCCATCCTGTGCCATGGTGATGGCCTATGACAACTCCAAGAAGTCTGCACATGGGGTGGTCACTCTAGAAGTCAAACTCGGACCATGTACGGTCACAACGGAATTTCATGTTCTAGAATTAGATCCAACTTTTCGGGCTATACTTGGGAGGCCATACTTGGAGGCAATAGGAGTTGTGGCTTCAACAAACCACCAGTGCATAAAATTTCCCTTTAAAGGACAGGTGGTCAAGGTGACTAGCATGCCTATAAGGGATGAGCTGAACGATGCTTCTTTACCCCTAGGTCTGTCAATACAACCCCATATCTCAGTGGGAGAATTGCCAGAAGTCAGATGCATGACCGCCTCTCTACCAGACACACTGGGATGGCGGATGATGATGAAACTGGGCTATCAGCCCGGAAAAGGTCTAGGCAAGGATCTTCAAGGGATCACTCAGCCAATTGAAACTATGAAAAGGCTACACAGGCAGGGGTTGGGATATGAAGAGGGTTCCATCCCAAGAAGGACCTTCCAGCCAGGATATGCCATGGGACTCCATACATTCTTTATCAAAGGGGAGACCATAATGATGGCTGAAGATGGCAAAAGTTAGTTGTCAAGAGAAGAAAGGCTCCAGATGAAGAAGAAGAAGACTTGAAAGACTTATGCTTATCTTTGACTCGTTTGTTCTCAAGTGGGGAAGAGTATCAAGAACCTCCCAAGGGCAGACCAATATTGGATCATCTGGTTAAGCATACCACCCAAGTCAAAACCATTCCACGAGGCCCAAATACAACTATCCCATGGTTGAACCTCATACCTTTGTTTCTAGATCTTTTGGATGGGCTTCAGGGGCCACTTACCCACTTTGGGCCCATGTGCCCTCTTCAACCTTCCACTCTTACTGGGCCTGCTTGCCCATTTGCTTCCCTCATCAACTTCAGAACTGAGGGCTTTTCTCAACATGGGCTCACATGCCCATTTATTTCTAAGATCGGGTCCACGTACCCGTTTACTTTTTTCATTAGTTTTGGACCCATGTGTCCACTTTCTATTACCATTGGGCCCACGAGCCCCTTTTTCCCCTTTATTATTAAGTTTTTCTCTCTATTAATTCAGTCATCTTCTAGCAAACCTCGAGTCACTCAGACTCATTCTATCTTTTTACTTGAAAATTCCAAAACGTCTTCTCTGAAATTCACATTTCCATCGAGGAGACGTCTCTACTCATACCAGAGGGTACTCCCAATCAGGGATCCCCCTTTTCTGAATCATTGATCGATTTGCTCGATCCTCCCTCCACTGTAAATACCACCTTTCCAGCTTTATCTTCAGTAGGTCAAGTTAGGTTAGGAAATAGGAAAGTCAGAGGTAAAGGAGTTTCAAACAGATATCTGCAACAATTGGCACAGAAATGTAGACAGTCTTGACTGATCGGTTAGGGCGATGGCAGAGTTTCCTATCCCAATTTGATATCACTTATGTCCCACAGAAGGCAATCAAGGGTTATGCTATTGCTGAACACCTTGCCCATCATCCCATACCCGTCTTTGACCCAGTCCGGTCGGAGTTCCCGGATGACGAACTAATGTCAATCCGATCTTCCAATCTTTGGACATTATATTTTGACGGGGCTCTGAACTCTCATGGTAGAGGGATAGGTATTGTCCTTCTGTCACCTGAAGGTGTCACCATTCCACAGGCTTTTCAGCTTAACTTTCTAGCAACCAACAACATAGCTGAGTATGAAGCCTTGCTGGCTGGGCTGGAGGCCGCTCATTTCCATGGTGCTACCGAACTGAGGGTGATAGGCGATAGTCAATTGATCCTACGCCAGGTCCTATCCAAGTACCGAACTTCTCATCCAAACCTCAAACCCTACCAGGAGCTCACCACCTGCTACATCAAGCTATTCTTCAAACTCACCTTTGTTCATGTCCCCCTCTCTCAGAATATCCTCGCCGATGCCTTAGCTTCACTAGCTTCATCTCTATCTGTCCCGCTAGGCAGGCAAGTGCGAACTATCCACATCTGTAAGAGAACAATTCCAGCAATTGAGGATGGACGTTTTCTAAAGGTTAAGGAAAGATTCAACAGAAAAGAATACTTGGAACATAAAGAAGAAATCTCCCTGATTGAGTTGGAAGAATTAGAAGAAGGTGAGAGACCTTGGTATGACGAGATTGCGAGGTATTGTCAAGATCAGTCATATCCACCTGGATCAACCACCAAGGAAAAGAAGGCAATCAGAAGAGTATCCCAGAGGTATACAATCCTAGGAGGAGTGCTCTATAAGAGAAGCCTAAGTGGAATATTACTCAGGTGTCTTGATGAAGAAGAAGCTGAGTTGGTGCTGAAGGAAGCACATTAAGGTTTGTGGTGGTCATGTGAATGCCCAAGCCCTTGCTAAGAAAATCATCCGACAAGGGTATTATTGGCCAACTCTAGAAGAAGACTGCTCCATCTTTGTCCGGCATTGTCATTCATGTCAACTCCATGCCGACAAGATTCACTCTCCCGCATCTTCCCTTCATCCAATTCATGCCCCATGGCCTTTCGCCATGTGGGCTTTTGATATCATTGGCCCCTTGAGTGACCTCAACTCCGAAATGCGCTCAAAATCATTCATTCTGACGGCAACGGAGTACTTCACAAAGTGGGCTGAAGCGGAAGCATTCGTGGAGATTAAAGCATCAACAGTCTGCTCCTTCATCAAGCGCAACATCCTGGCAAGGTTCGGGATCCCCAGCGACATCGTCACCGATAATGGGCCACAATTTCTTTCTCAAGATCTGCGTGATCTTTGCAACAGGTATTACATTTCATTGCATCATTCATCACCATACTATCCTCAAGGCAATGGTCAAGCAGAAGCCACCAACAAAACCTTAATCAAAATCATCAAGAAATCTTGTAAGTCTAGCAAATTTGCCGACTGGCCTGATAAGCTTGTAGATGCTCTATGGGCTTATCGTACTTCTGTAAGGACTCCCACTGGACAAACCCCGTATGCTTTGACATATGGGATGGAAGCAGTGGTCCCTTACGAAGTATTACTTCCATCTCTCCGAGTTCAGCTCGACAGGGATATTCCTGTTGATGAGAGAAGAGAATCTCTCCTTGCACAGCTTGAACTCTTGGATGAAAGAAGGCTAGCCGCCGCCGAGCATGCCCGGACTTATCAGAATAGACTGAAAAGGTTTTATCAAAAGAGGGTGGTCGAGAGAAAATTCGAAATCGGTGAGATGGTAGTCAAACGCATATTCGTTAAGCCAGGGGGTCCCCGCTCCAAGTTGCAACCTAACTGGGAAGGGCCTTTTGTAATCACTGAAAAGTATCCAGGTAATGCATATGAATTGACTAATGCAGATAAAGAAAAATTGAATCATCCTTGGAATGGAGTTTACCTCAAAAAGTACTTTCCATAAAAATGGAGAAACCACTGGTATAACCTCAAGTCATTGATCCTAGGTTGTTCGTGAGAAGTCAAGGGTAGGTACCATCCTACACACACAACACTTCCCGATCCTAGAATCCAGATAACCCGACACTTGCGAAAGGCAAGGCAGAAATCTAGAAATGGAAGGAGTACCCTTACCCTATTCTCTTCTACTCGGTCCAAGATAGGGAGAGAAGATTAGAGAGGGGTAGTATCGAAAACACTCGCCACCCTAGTAGGAGGCCATCTCAGAGGGTACAAAAGGGTGCCAAAAGATGGGCAATGAACCCCTCAGGTTAGAAAAAGAAAAATGATCAACCTGTTTGAATGAGTACCCAGAATGATAGTCAAGGCAAATGGCATTAAAAGATGGGCAATGTCACCACGGGTCAAAAAACCTGTCCAAATATGTGCCACATAGAAAAGAACAAAAAAAGAAAGAAAAACCCAAAGAGGCCGAATCCCAATGGGTAATTTGAGTGAGAGTAGAGAAATCCCTTTCAATATCTTCAAACCCTATCAAGGACTTCCTCTATACTCTTCCTCCTTAAATCCCTTGGGTCGGGTAAACCGACCAAATCCAGGTGGAACCCAAGCCGATCAAAGGAAGAAGGTTAGAAGGATTCTAGGTAGGGAACTTTATTTTTGCACGTGGCATCTACCACTTGAAGCTTGACAAACCCCAAAGACCGATGAATTATCTCAAATACCAGCATTTTCTCCACAAAAAGTTGCATATTTCAAAATCCCAAAAAAATTACATATTTCAAAAATCCGAAAAAAATACATATTTCAAAAACCCAAAAAACTGCACATTTCATAAACCCAAAAAATGCATATTTCAAAATCCAAAAAAAATGCATATTTCAAAAATCCACAAAAAAATGCATATTTCAAAAACACAAAAAAATGCATATTTCAAAAACCCAAAAAAATGAATATTTCAAAAAATAAAAAAAAATATACATATTTCAAAAAAAAATTGAGTACTTTTGAAAATCCAAATGATTATTTTCAAGAAAATCAAAAAAAAAAATTGCTTAGTCATGATCATTGGCTTTGTTGCATCCATGCTTATTTGATTGTCATGCATATTTTCATTTCTGGATTGCATATCCATTTTTACTTTAATTACCTTGTTAAGAAGGCTCTTCCCTTTGACCTAAGTCAAAGTTGACCATAATGGGCAAAGGGATGAGTCCTGGTGAAGATCTAATCCCCTTTCTATCAAGTGTTTCAGGCATTTCAATGTAGAAGAGGAGAAGATTCACACCACAGCAGGTAAGTTCTCTTAACCCTTACCCCTATTTCATTTAAGTTATTTGTTTTATTCCACCTTGTTAAGAAGGCTCCTCCCTTTGACTTAAAATCAAGGCATACGATATACAGGCAAAGGGATGAGTAATGATAAAAATTTAATCATTTTCATTGAGTATTTGCAGGAGCTGAAGAAGCAAAAAGAGAAGGGCAATCAGGTATAATTTTTTTTTATAAAAAAAAAAATGGCCTCAGGGCGCATGTGCCCTCACCTGGGGGCACATGGCTAGGTGCCCCCGATCGGGGGCACATGGACAAAAAATTTGAAAAATTCAGAAAAATCTCAAAAATTCAGAAATTGTCTATAATGTTAAAAGTGACATTTTTGCTAAAGGAACCATCATAAAAAACTTTGTTTTGATATCCAAATGATGGTTCAAATAATAACATCTTCAATTGATCATTTCATGAACAATCTGATTCATATGATAATTCTGTCTGTCGGGTACTAACCAGAAATGTGCAGGCAACCTTTTTTAGTCCTAACAGGTGAATTGGTGAGATCAATGTTCTCCAAGGAACGTCATGCCAACCTTGCAGCGAAAAGGAAGCACCACCCAGCTGAACATTCTTATGGTGTTGTATTCCGTCAAAAGGCAAGACAAGGATGGACCAGAGATGCTGATGAACCAGGCGGTCGATGCAGCTTACCTGAAGATTTCATCCTCACATTCTCATCAATCTTACATCATCACCATCATTGCATTTTTGCACTTCACATCACTCTTACTATCTGTCACCTAGTTATGTTAGGTCCATTTGATACATATTATATGCATTAATGTTGAAGAACTTGAGCGTGAAGATGACTGGGCCCGAGGTCCCTTTCAACAAAATCTACGACGGCTTGGTCATTTCTTCACACTCACGGATAAGCCAAAATTGAACATTGGAGGGACGATGGTTCCTAATCGGGTGTCTTGACCTTCAATAGACAATCTATATCTTCAACTATTTTCTACATGATTTTCTATGTGTTCACATCCATCTCATTTTCATTATTCATCATTACTAATTTTATCTCTTCATGTTTTATTCCTTTATTTTTTCCACCATGTTTTATTCTTTCCTTTCTTTTATCCCACCGTGTCTTTTATCCCACCGTGTCATGGCAATTGTCATGCCATTGTTTCTTCTTTCCCATCATTCTATGTTAGTCCCACCATTATCTTTCAATCCCACTATGGCTTAAGTCCGTCTTGTCGTTTTCCGAATACCGGGTTTTCTGCCAGAGCGTGATTCATGGTTTTCACGATACCCGAGCAATTTTGTTATGCTTAAATGAACCCTTTAAGAACTTGAGGTTCTTCCACTCAGAATTAAACTGAGTATTTTGGTGAAACTTGAATGAACTTGAGATTCCAAATATGATGGATTGGTATTCTTTTCATTTTAAGATCAATTTCTCTTTTAAAAACTTTAGCCCATCACAGTACAAGAACACCGCAAAGTTCGGGTTGCTGGTTGATGATGAACCTACGGATTCGAGGACTCCTCACCACGCTGAGGGTTGGCTACATCCTTTTATCCTTTATCATTTACCTTTTCATCTCTCGTGCCAAGGGCATGTCTTTTACTAGTCAATTATATGAGGTTTTAATAGAACATGAAAGCGATCTAGAATACTCAGAGAGATTCATATTGCTGGATCAGGTAGATAAGCGTGTCTATATCTACACCTTGATGCCACCTTTTCAGTCCATCATCATTCCATTCCGCTACATTCATCTACATTCACTTGCATTCTATTACAATTCACTACGAATCACTCCGCTTCATTACATGCCACTCCCTTACAAAGCCGACATCAAGGCGAGGCAAGCTGTAGACACACCAAATTCGCCTAATTCAGAGCATAAAACTCATGTTTTATAGGGTAACACTCATGATTGATCATATGATGATGCTGGGTCCTTTTAAGTTGATTTGGAGCTTCGCCGAATGAAATCGGATGTTTTCCGACGTTTTCTGCAAAAAGCCGTAATTTCCGAGCGAAAGCTGCACGTAAATCGTGTGAACATGTAAATTGGCTGAATGACAAATGCCTAATGATCATGCATTTAAGGTTATGGTCATATTCACACTCCGGACAAGTTTTGTTGCATTCCGTGACTTTCCGGTTTGCCGTCGAAGTCATTTTGACCAGTATCGGACCTTCTGTTCACTGCCCTAACTTCCGGACAAAATTCTGAAGTTTTGGAGGGTGTGATGGCTGATCCGATGCTATGGAAAGCTTCTTCGGCCTGTTATCTTTCCAACGCAACTAACGGCGTCGAATTCCAAGTTCGGGAGTGTTCGCAATGGCTTCCGGAAGAAGGACGCGCGAAACCAGTCCCATGCGCCTGGGTTCCTGGTCACATGAGCCCGGGACTCAGGGCACGTGGCCATGCGCCCTACCAGTGAGGCACGTGGCCTTGTGCCCTCACTTGAGGGCACATGCGCCCCACCTTTGAGGCACGAGGGACCCAGTTTTTCACCGGGACTCTACCACTGAACCGACGATTGGATAAGAACTATTTTTTCGGAGTTTGTGCCCATGTGCTCCCACTGGGGGGCGCATGCGCCCTTCAGTGGGGCGCATGCGCCCTGCACCAGGGCGCATGCGCCCAGGGGTGGGGCCCAATGCCCCTATTTTTTAGCTCCGATAAGACCTTCTGTTCTCCTATAAATGGACTCTGATTCTGGTCGTTCCAGGGGCATGAGCACGACTCCCCAGGCATCTCAAGACATCCAACCTCCCTCCTGCATCGATTTTGTGATTTTTAGAGAGAGAATTTCGAGTTTTTAGAGAGAGAAAAGTCGGTTCAAGAGAGAGGAAGGCTGTTCTGTAGGTGATCTGCCAAGTCTCTCTTCTTCGGCCTCTACAGCAGTGTGTGGACGTCTTCTGCCAGTGCTCTCTTCATCAAAGTTCTTCCTCTCCAAGTCTTATTGAGTTTGCAATCGACGGCACTTGATTCCGAGGTTTGGGCTGGTCGTGACGAGCGCAGAAGCAAAGTCGCGCCTGGCAGATCCTGGACTGCTGCTCGGCTTTTTCGACAACACAGATTTGGCTATATCTTTCTCTATTCAACTCAGAATATTTCAGTTATTTTTCCTATCTCTTTGTTTAGTGATTCTACATCCTCCTATAATTTTTTTACATTTTTTTGCATTACTTTTACTCTGTTATTCCGAAAATAAAAAAAGGGGGTTAGAGATAACCCAAATCCGGTCAGTTTCTAGTCAATTGTGTGTTTCATGTCATTCTCTTTACATATACTCCACTTTGTCTAGTTCTAATTGTCTATTTCACTTGTTTATTTTTCTAGTTGCACAGAATATCAAGCACCCACACGTTGAGGACTCTTCTTCATCGGCCGGCCGAAGAAGGAGAAGCTTTAACTCACATTCTTCACGCTAAGGTACACACGGTCAATTTTAATTCTATAAATCAGAACCCGCGGTTCCTGGCGACCACATTTATTTCTTCTCACCCTCCTCCCACATGACCCGAATCGTCTCTTTGGTGATCGAGCGACGCCAAGGGATGAAAGTTCGGGGATCAATGTGAGTGTGGGATCGAGGTGAGATTTGCTTTCCGAGCTTTATTCCTTTCTTTTCTCATCCCCTCTTGAGGTGACGATCTGGGTTCACGGACTTCCCTAAAAAGGAGAAGACCCCGTCGAATTTTCAGAGTCGACAATGCTCCTCAATTTCAGAACCATGTCTCTAACCACATACCCCCACCAGTAAACCAAGAACCTGCTCTTACCCAGGCAATCATGGATCAGCTCACCCAGATGAACGAACGTTATGAAGAGCTGAGATGTCGCCTGGACTCCAAGTCAGTTCTTGAGATTTCCATTCCTTCTCTGCCAGTCCTACACCTGCCACCTTCTGAGCTACCAGTTTATCGCCGCTACAATGGTACTGGCAACCCTTTTCTCCACCTTAAAGATTTTCTCTATGAATCCTCATTCTGGAAAGATGATCGTAGGGTTCTTGCTTTCTTATTCCGCCGATCACTAGAAGGGTCTGCATTGGAATTGTTCTACTCACTCGACTCTTTTGAGGCAGGAGACTTCGATATTGTGAAGACAAAATTCTTGCAAAGGTACAGAGACCGGATGGCACCAGCATGCTCCATTATAGATTTGATTGCTGAGAAGATGAAGCCCGAAGAGGACTTCATAAAGTTTGCTGATCACTGGAGGGGAATGGCAGAAAAATTGACAGATGTGATTTCTGAAGGGGAACAAGTGAAGATGCTCATTGGCAACACTACACCTGCCTTGAGGAATGTCTTGATCATGCACCGTCCTACCACAATGAATGAACTCTATGACAGTGCCCGATACTTGCAAGCCCACTTCAAGGATGCCACCATGATAAACCCTTTTGATCCTAAACCTAGAAACTTCAGAAGACCCCTGCACCAGTTGGGCCTATAACCGAGGGAGTGGTCAACAACGAAGCTGTAAATATTGTAGGGAACCAGGGAGGGAACCGTCAAAACCAGTTCAGAAACCCACCACAGAACCCTTCCTATTACCCCCCTCAGCAACAAGTTAGGCCACCACAACCACGACAACCACAACAACCCCCGCAACCAGTAGCACAACCCCAGCAACCTCGACAACCTACCTACAATAGGGCACCGCCACCACCCAATCAGGCACCACGAAGGGGAGGTCCTAGGAGAGAGAACTACCAGCAACTCCCTTACTCCTTGACCGACATCTTCAATGTACTCATGGCAGAAAAACAGTTGGAATTGCCCAAAGAAAGAGAGGTTTGGCCAACAAATGTAGATATGTCCCGATACTGTGCTTACCACCGGTGTCCTGGTCACACTGTAGAAGTGTGCTTTCAATTCAAGGATTACATCCACGATCTGAATGACCAAGGCAGCATTGATTGGGTCCAAATGGGGGAATGCATACAAGCTATGAAGGCTAGGCAGCAGCAGCAGCGTCCACCGGCTCAACCTCAACAACAACCTGGCTTGGGGATTGTTCAGATTCCGCTCCCATTACATGCTCCCGCTCCAGCACCGGCACCAGCACATCCAAACCCAGGAATTGGTCTAGTACACTCCATTGTCCAGGGAGATGCCAGCCGTGCTCAAGGTTGGCAACTAGAAAACCAAAATGCAACCATGCCTGTCAACCCAGCTAGGTCTTCTGCTAGGAACCCTCCTAGAGAAATAATCCATGCACCTGCTACTCCACAACTACCACTAAGCTCAAAAACCCAACCACTGGCCGCCACTTCTTCTCGCCGGCCCATCATTAGGCCAGCCCCCTCTCTAACCACACCTCCTTCAACCATTGCTACACACCGGCCCTTGCTCATCCGACCACCACAATCACCACCAAACTTGAACCCCCAGCCTATGAGCTCTACCACTTCAAAACCCCAACCTATCATACCACCAACACCACAACCAATCTCACAACCTACACCTTCATTAAACTCATCAACCACTTCTGCACCCCGGCCTCTTCTTATTAGGCCACCGGTATCACCATCACTACCACCTCCAAATCCTACCCCTCTACCAACTAACCCAATCATCCTGGAACCACCAATCTCATTGCCTACCATACCTGCACCTACACCACCTGTTCCCACCCCAGTTAACCCATCACCTCTACCCGACCGCCAAATAGCCCCGGTGCTTCGGAGTGGGAGGATGTTCCAGCGGCTCTTTCCCCAAGCTAATACTCAACCGTAGGATCCAGTGGAGGAGGAACAAGTGGAAGAACCATTGCCAGGCACGGCGTATAATCTGTTAAAACATTTGGATAAGACACCAGCCCGTATTTCTATACTTGAGTTGATCAAAAGATCAAAGGTGCACCAGGAGATTCTACAACAGTACTTGCAAAGGGTCATGGTGAATGAAGATCTCCCACCTGAGAAGATCACTACAGTGTTAGCCCCTAGAAGTGAGCACCCAACACTCACTTTCTCTCAGGAAGAATTAGCAGATCCAGAATTTAGGAGATATGCTTTGCATGTGGCTGTGGTTATCTGTAATATTGAAGTGAAATCATGTTTGGTTGACACTGGAGCTTCTATCAACGTTATGCCGCCAGAAACTTTGCAGTTGTGTGGCATTTCTGAGCAAGAAATCAAGCCATCCTGTGCCATGGTGACGGCCTACGACAACTCCAAGAAGTCTGCACATGGGGTGGTCACTCTAGAAGTCAAACTCGGACCATGTACGGTCACAACGGAATTTCATGTTCTAGAATTAGATCCAACTTTTCGGGCTATACTTGGGAGGCCATACTTGGAGGCAATAGGAGCTGTGGCTTCAACAAACCACCAGTGCATAAAGTTTCCCTTTAAAGGACAGGTGGTCAAGGTGACTAGCATGCCTATAAGAGACGAGCTAAACGATGCTTCTTTACCCCTAGGTCTGTCAATACAACCCCAGATCTCAGTGGGAGAATTACCAGAAGTCAGATGCATGATCGCCTCTCTACCAGACACACTGGGATGGCGGATGATGATGAAATTGGGCTATCAGCCTGGAAGAGGTTTAGGTAAGGATCTTCAAGGGATCACCCAGCCAATTGAAACTGTGAAAAGGCCACGCAGGCAGGGGTTGGGATATGAAGAGGGTTCCATCCCAAGGAGGATCTTCCAGCCAGGATATGCCATGGGGCTCCATACATTCTTTATCAAAGGGGAGACCATGATGATGGCTGAAGATGACAAAAGTTCCATGATGACTGTCAAGAGAAGGAAGGCTCCAGAAGAAGAAGAAGAAGACTTGGAAGACTTATGCTTATCTTTGACTCGTCTGTTCTCAAGTGGGGAAGAGCACCAGGAACCACTCAAGGGCAGACCAATATTGGATCATCTGGTTGAGCATACCACCCAAGTCAAAACCATTCCACAAGGCCCAAATACAACAATGCCATGTTTAAACCTCGTGCCGTTGTTTCTAGATCTTTTGGATGGACTTCAGGGCCCACTTACCCACTTTGGGCCCATGTGCCCTCTTCAACCTTCTACTTTTACTGGGTCTGCTTGCCCGTTTGCTTCCCTTATCAACTTTAGAACTGAGGGCATTTCCCAACATGGGCTTACATGCCCATTTATTTTTAAGATCGGGTCCATGTACCCGTTTACTTTTTTAATCAGTTTTGGACCCATGTGTCCACTTTCTATTACCATTGGGCCCACGAGCCCCTTTTTCCCTTTTATTCTTAAGGTTTTCTCTCTATTAATTCAGTCATCTTATAGCAAGCCTCGAGTCACTCAGGCTCATTCTATCTTTTTACTTGAGAATCCAAAAAAAAAACGTCTTCTCTGAAACTCACATTTCCATCGAGGAGACATCTCTACTCATCCCAGAGGGTGCTCCCAATCAGGGATCCCTCTTTTCTGAATCATTGATCGATTTACTCGATCCTTCCTCTACTGTAAATACCACCTTTCCAGCTTTATCTTCAGTAGGTCAAGTTAGGTTAGGAAATAGGAAAGTCAGAGGTAAGCGAGTTCCAAATATGTATCTGCAACAATTGGCACAGAAATGCGTAGAGTGTGTAAGGCTGCCAAACTTTTTAGAGAATACCATTCAGTTAGATGAAATCCGATATGAGTATGAGCATAACATAGATCATACTTTGGGAGTATATGAGGTGGTATCAGAGAAAGATCCCGAATCCGAGGAAGAAATCGAGGACTTGGCTGATGCATATGCATCTGGACTTAGAAGATTTGAAGAACCATCAGCCACATGGAATGAACCGACCAAGGAACTGAATTTAGGAACCCTGGAAGATCCTAAGACTATCCTCATTAGTGCAAACCTCACTCCCTCAGAAGAACAACGTTTGATCAAAGTTTTGGAAGAATACAAGGACACGTTCGCATGGACATATGAAGACATGCCGGGATTAGATAATTCACTGGTTGAACATAGATTAACCTTGAAACCTGGAACTACCCCGGTTAAACAAAAGCTTTGAAGGTTCCACCCTGATATTGCACTCAAAATGAAAGAAGAGGTTGACAAACTACATCAAGCAAAATTTATTAAGGTTGTCCTGTATCCGCAATGGGTGGCTAACATAGTCCCTGTTATGAAGAAGGATGGACGAATTCGGATTTGCATAGACTTCAGGAACTTGAACCGAGCGTGTCCTAAAGATGATTTTTCTTTACCTCATATCGATGTTTTGGTTAATAACACAACTGGATTTGAAATGCTTTCATTCATGGATGGCTATTCTGGATACAATCAGATCCGGTTAGCTGAGGAGGACCAAGAAAAGTCCTCGTTCACTACACCTTGGGGAACATATTTCTATGTTGTCATTCCCTTTGGGTTAAAGAATGCCGGTGCTACATATCAGAGGGCTATGATGGCTATCTTTTACGACATGATGCACACCCTTGTAGAGGTGTATGTGGATGATTTGGTTATCAAGTCCAAGAATCGGGAAGACCATTCTGAAGTGCTAAGGAAAGTTTTGCAACGAGCTAGAGAATACAAGCTAAAAATGAACCCTAAGAAGTGTACATTTGGAGTTTCATCAGGAAAGCTACTTGGGTTCATAGTAAGCAAAAGGGGCATAGAGATCGACCCAAACAAGGCCAAAGCAATTATTGGTATGCCACCTCTGAAGAATATGAAAGAGCTTCGAGGATTGATTGGGAGGCTACAATTTGTCTGCCGGTTTATCTCACAACATTCCCAAAGGTGTAAACCTTTCTATGAGTTAACCAAGGCGGGGGCCAAGTTTAAATGGGATTCGAAGTGCCAGGAGGCGTTTGATGGGTTGAAAACATACCTGGCAAGTCCCCCTGTACTTAGACCACCAATTCCCGACAACCCCTTGGTCCTCTACATTTCGGTTCTTAAGAACTCTCTTGGGGCAGTCCTTGCACAAGTTGATGAAGAAGGGAAAGAACGAGCTACTTACTACTTGTCTAAGATGTTTGATGCTTGTGAGCTGAAGTACACTGTGGTAGAAAAGACATGTGCTGCTCTTGTTTGGGTGGTTCAGAAACTCAAACACTACTTTCTTGCTCACCAAGTCAAGCTCATTGCTCGTATCAATCCCATTAAGTTTCTGTTAGAGAAGATAGTCTTGACTAATCGGTTAGGGCGATGGCAGAGTTTCTTATCACAATTTGATATCACTTATGTCCCACAGAAGGCAATTAAGGGTTATGCAATTGCTGAACACCTTGCCCATCATCCCATACTCGTTTTTGACCCAGTCCGGTCGGAGTTCCCGGATGACGAACTAATGTCAGTCCGATCTTCCAATCTTTGGACATTATATTTTGACGGAGCTCTGAACTCTCATGGTAGAGGGATAGGTATTGTCCTTCTGTCACCTAAAGGTGTCACCATTCCACAGGCTTTTCAACTTAACTTTCCAACAACCAACAACATAGCTGAGTATGAAGCCTTGCTGGCCGGGCTGGAGGCCGCTCATTTCCATGGTGCCACCGAACTAAGGGTGATAGGTGATAGCCTATTGATCCTACGCCAGGTCCTATCCAAGTACCGAACTTCCCATCCAAACCCCAAACCCTACCAGGAGCTCACCACCTGCTACATCAAGCTATTCTTCAAACTCACCTTTGTTCATGTCCCCCGCTCTCAAAATATCCTCGTCGATGCCTTAGCTTCACTAGCTTCATCTTTATCTGTCCCGCTAGGCAGGCAAGTGCGAACTATCCACATTTGTAAGAGGACAATTCCATCAATTGAGGATGGACGTTTTCTGAAGGTTAAGGAGAGGTTCAACAGAAAGGAATACTTAGAACATAAAGAAGAAATCTCCTTGATTGAGTTGGAAGAATTAGAAGAAGGTGAGAGACCTTGGTATGACGAGATTGCGAGGTATTGTCAAGATCAGTCATATCCACTGGATCAACCACCAAAGAAAAGAAGGCAATCAGAAGAGTATCCCAGGAGGTATATAATCCTAGGAGGAGTGCTCTACAAGAGAAGCCTAAGTGGAATCTTACTCGGATGTCTTGATGAAGAAGAAGCCGAGTTGGTGCCGAAAGAAGCACATTAAGGTTTGTGGTGGTCATGTGAATGCCCAAGCCCTTGCTAAGAAAATCATCCGACAAGGGTATTATTGGCCAACTCTAGAAGAGGACTGCTCCATCTTTGTCCGGCACTGTCATTCATGTCAACTCCATGCCGATAAGATTCACTCTCCCGCATCTTCTCTTCATCCAATTCATGCCCCATGGCCTTTCGCCATGTGGGCTTTTGATATCATTGGCCCCTTGAGTGACCTCAACTCCGAAATGCGTTCAAAATCATTTATTCTGACGGCAACGGAGTACTTCACAAAGTGGGCTGAAGCGGAAGCATTCGTGGAGATTAAATCGTCAACAGTCTGCTCCTTCATCAAGCGCAACATCTTGGCAAGGTTCGTGATCCCTAGCGACATCGTCACCGATAATGGGCCACAATTTCTTTCTCAAGATCTGCGTGATCTTTGCAACAGGTATTACATTTCATTGCATCATTCATCACCATACTATCCTCAAGGCAATGGTCAAGTAGAAGCCACCAACAAAACCTTAATCAAAATCATCAAGAAATCTTGTAAGTCTAGCAAGTTTGCCGACTGGCCTGATAAGCTTGTAGATGCTCTATGGGCTTATCGTACTTCTGTAAGGACTCCCACTGGACAAACCCCGTATGCTTTGGCATATGGGATGGAAGCGATGGTCCCTTACGAAGTATTACTTCCATCTCTCCGAGTTCAGCTCGACAGGGATATTCCTGTTGATGAGAGAAGAGAATCTCTCCTTGCACAGCTTGAACTCTTGGATGAAAGAAGGCTAGCCGCCGCCGAGCATGCCCAGACTTATCAGAATAGACTGAAAAGGTTTTATCAAAAGAGGGTGGTCGAGAGAAAATTCGAAATCGGTGAGATGGTAGTCAAACGCATATTCGTTAAGCCAGGGGGTCCCCGCTCCAAGTTGCAACCTAACTGGGAAGGGCCTTTTGTAATCACTGAAAAGTATCCAGGTAATGCATATGAATTGACTAATGCAGATAAAGAAAAATTGAATCATCCTTGGAATGGAGTTTACCTCAAAAAGTACTTTCCATAAAAATGGAGAAACCACTGGTATAACCTCAAGTCATTGATCCTAGGTTGTTCGTGAGAAGTCAAGGGTAGGTACCATCCTACACACACAACACTTCCCGATCCTAGAATCCAGATAACCCGACACTTGCGAAAGGCAAGGCAGAAATCTAGAAATGGAAGGAGTACCCTTACCCTATTCTCTTCTACTCGGTCCAAGATAGGGAGAGAAGATTAGAGAGGGGTAGTATCGAAAACACTCGCCACCCTAGTAGGAGGCCATCTCAGAGGGTACAAAAGGGTGCCAAAAGATGGGCAATGAACCCCTCAGGTTAGAAAAAGAAAAATGATCAACCTGTTTGAATGAGTACCCAGAATGATAGTCAAGGCAAATGGCAGTAAAAGATGGGCAATGTCACCACGGGTCAAAAAACCTGTCCAAATATGTGCCACATAGAAAAGAACAAAAAAAGAAAGAAAAACCCAAAGAGGCCGAATCCCAATGGGTAATTTGAGTGAGAGTAGAGAAATCCCTCTCAACATATTCAAACCCTATCAAGGACTTCCTCTATACTCTTCCTCCTTAAATCCCTTGGGTAGGGTAAACCGACCAAATCCAGGTGGAACCCAAGCCGATCAAAGGAAGAAGGTTAGAAGGATTCTAGGTAGGGAACTTTATTTTTGCACGTGGCATCTACCACTTGAAGCTTGACAAACCCCAAAGACCGATGAATTATCTCAAATACCAGCATTTTCTCCACAAAAAGTTGCAACCTAACTTTAGAAAAAGAAAAATGATCAACCTGTCTGAATGAGTACCCAGAATGATAGTCAAGGCAAAAGGCACTAAAAGATGGGCAATGTCCCCACGGGTCAAAAACCTGTCCAAATATGTGCCACATAGAAAAGAACAAAAAAAAAGAAAGAAAAACCCAAAGAGGCCGAACCCCAATGGGTAATTTAAGTGAGAGTAGAGAAATCCCTCTCAGCATCTTCAAACCCTATCAAGGACTTCCTCTATATTCTTCCTCCTTAAACCCCTTGATTAGGGTAAACCGACCAAATCCAGGTGGAATCCAAGCCGATCAAAGGAAGAAGGTTAGAAGGATTCTAGGTAGGGAACTTTATTCTTGCACGTGGCATCTACCACTTGAGTCTTGACAAACCCCAAAGACCGATCACTTGTCTCAAATACTAGCATTTTCTCCACAAAAAAAGAGGAATATTTCAAAAAAAACCAAAAAAATGCATATTTCAAAAACCCAAAAAAATTGCATATTTCAAAAACCCCAAAAAATGAATATTTCAAAAAAACCAAAAAAAAAGAATATTTCAAAAATTCACAAAAAATATACATATTTCAAAAATCCAAAAAAAAACTTGAATACTTTTGAAAATCTAAAAAAAATGATGATGATTGTTTTCAAGAAAACCCAAAAAGAAATTTTTTTTCTCAGTCATGATCATTGCCTTGGTTGCATCCATGTTTATTTGACTGTCATGCATATTTCCATTTCTGTATTGCATATCCATTTTTTTACTTTAATTACTTTGTTAAGAAGGCTCTTCCCTTTGACCTAAGTCAAAGTTGACCATAATAGGCAAAGGGATGAGTCATGGTGAAGATCTAATCCCCTTTTATCAAGTGTTTCAGGCATTTCAATATAGGAGAGGAGAGGATTCACACCACGGCAGGTAAGTTCTCTTAACCCTTACCCCTATTTCATTTAAGTCATTTGTTTTATTCCACCTTGTTAAGAAGGCTCCTCCCTTTGACTCAAAATCAAGGCATACGATATACAGGCAAAGGGATAAGTAATGATAAAAATTTAATCATTTTTATTAAGTATTTTCAGGAGCTGAAGAAGCAAAAAGAGAAGGGCAATCATGTACAATTTTTTCTAAAAAAAAAAAATTGGCCTCAGGGCGCATGTGCCCTCATCTGGGGGCACATGGCCAGGTGCCCCACCCCAGGGCGCATGGCCAGGTGCCCCCGATCGGGGGCACATGGACAAAAAATTTCAAAAAAATCAAAAAAAAATCTCAAAAATTCAGAAATTGTCTATAATGTTAAAAATGACATTTTTGCTAAAGGAACCATCATCAAAAACTTTGTTTTGACCTCTAGACGATGGTTCTAATAGTAAAATTTTCAATTGATCATTTCATGAACAATCTGATTCATATGACAATTACATGCATTTGGGTACTAACTAGAAATGTGCAGGCAACCTTTTTAGTCATAACGGGTGAATTGGCGAGATCAGTGTTTCCCAAGGAACGTCATGCCAACCTTGTGGCGAAAAGAAAGGAAGCACCACCTAGCGGAACATTCTCATGGTGTTGTATTCCATCAGAAGGAAAGACAAGGATGGACCAGAGATGCTGATGAATCAGGCGGTCGATGCAAGTTGATAGACCACGCTTGAAGACTTCACTCAGCTTCGCATCAATCTCACATCATCACCAACACTCCATTTTGCACTTCACATCACCTTTTAACATTTGTCACCTAGTTAGGTTAGGTTCATTTATATTATATGCATTAATGTTGAAGACCTTGAGAGTGAAAATGACTAGGCCCAAGATCCCCTTCAACAAAATCTATGACGGCTTGGTCATTTCTTCACACTCACGGATAAGCCAAAATTGAACATTGGAGGGACGATGGTTCCTAATCGGGTGTCTTGACCTCCAATAGACAATCTATATCTTCAACTATTTTCTACATAATTTTCTATGTTTTCACATCCATCTCTTTTTCATCATTACTAATTTTATCCCTTCATGTTTTATTCCTTTCTTTTTATTCCACCATGTTTTATTCTGTCTTTTCTTTTATCCCACTGTGTCTTTTATTTTATCCCACCATGGCATTTGTCAAGCCATTGTTTCTTCTTTCCCATCATTCTTTGTTAGTCCCACCATTATCTTTCAATCCCACTATGGCTTAAGTCTGTTTTGTCGTTTTCCGAATACTCGATTTTCTACTAGAGCGTGATTCATGGTTTTCACGATACCCGAGCAATTTTGTTTTGCTTAAAATGAACCCTTTTAGAATTTGAGATTATTCCACTCAGAATTAAACTGAGTATTTTGGTGAAACTTGAATGAACTTGAGATTCCAAATATGATGGATTGGTATTCTTTTCTTTTTAAGATCAACTTCTCTTTTACAAACTTTAGCCCATCACAGTACAAGAACACCGCAAAGTTCGGGTTGCTGGCTGATGATGAACCTACAGATTCGAGGACTCCTCACCACGCTGAGGGTTGGCTACATCCTTTTATCCTTTATCATTTACCTTTTCATCTCTCGTGCCATGGGCATGTCTTTTACTAGTCAATTATATGAGGTTTTAATAGAACATCAAAGCGATCTAGAATACTCAGCGAGATTCATATTGCTGGATCAGGTAGATAAGCGTGTCTATATCTACACCTTGATGCCACCTTTTCAGTGCATCATCATTCCATTACGCTACATTCATCTACGTTCACTTGCATTCCATTACAGTTCACTCCGAATCACTCCGCTTCATTACATGCCACTCCCTTACAAAGCCGACATCAAGGCGAGGCAAGCTGTAGACACGCCAAATTTGCCTAATTCAGAGCATAAAACTCATGTTTTATAGGGTAACATGTGAGATTGACCTTATAATGATGCCGGGTCTTTTAAAAGTTGATTTGGAGCTTCGCCGAACGAAATCGGACGTTCTCTGATGTTTTCCGTGAAAAGCCGTAATTTCCAAGCGAAAGCCACACATAAATCGTGTAAACACGGAAGTTGTCTGAATGACCAATGCCTAATGATCATGCATTGAAGGTTATGGTCATATTCACACCCCGAACAAGTTTTGTTGCATACCGTGCCTTTTCGGTTTGCCATTGGAGTCATTTTGACCTGTATCAGATCTTCTGTTCACTTCCCTAACTTCCGGATAAAATTCTGAAGTTTTGGAGGGTGTGATGGCTGATTCGATGATATATAAAGCTTCTTCGGCCTGTTATCTTTCCAACGCAACAAACGGCGTCGAATTCCGAGTTCGGGAGTGTTCGCAATGGCTTCCGGAAGAAGGACGCATGAAACCAGTCTCATGCGCCCGGGTTCCTGGTCACATGCGCCCGAGACCCAGGGCATGTGCCCATGCGCCCTACCAGTGAGACATGTGACCTCGTGCCCTCACTTGAGGGCACATGCGCCCCACCTTTGAGGCACGAGGGACCCAGTTTTTCACCCGGACTCTACCACTGAACCGCCGATCGGATAAGGCCTCTTTTCTCAGGATTTGTGCCCATGCGCCCCTTAGTGGGGCGCATGCGCCCTGCACCAGGGCGCATGCGCCCAGGGGTGGGGCGCAAGGCCCCTATTTTTTAGCCCAGATAACGCTGCTCGTTCTCCTATAAATTAACTCCGATTCTGGTCATTCCAGAGGCATGAGCACGACCCCCCAGGCATCTCAAGACATCCAATCTCCCTCCTGCATTTATTTTGTGATTTTTAAAGAGAGAATTTTGAGTTTTTAGAGAGTGAAAAGTCGGTTCAAGAGAGAGGAAGGCTGTTCTGCAGGGGATATGCCCAGTCTCTCTTCCTCGGCCTCTACAGAAGTGTGTGGACGTCTGATTCTCGAGCTCTCTTCATCAAAGTTCTTCTTCTCCAAGTCTTCTTGAGTTTACAATCGACGGAACTTGATTCAGAGGTCGGTGCTGGTCGTGACGAGCGCAGAAGCAAAGTCGCGCCTGGCAGATCCTGGGCTGCTGCTCGGCTTTTTCGACAACACATATTTGGCTATATCTTTCTTTATTCAACTCAGAATCTTTTAGTTCTTTTTCCTATCTCTTTTTTTCGTGATTATCCATCATCCTATCATTTTTTTACATTTTTTGCATTACTTTTAATCTGTTATTCCGAAAATAAAAAAAGGGGTTAGAGATAACTAGAATCCGGTCAGTTTCTAGTCAGTTGTGTGTTTCATGTCATTCTCTTTACATATACTCCACCTTGTTTAGTTCTAATTGTCTATTTCACTTGTTTGTTTGTCTAGTTGCACAGAATATCAAGCACCCACCGCGTTGAGGACTCTTCTTCATCGGCCGGCCGAAGAAGGAGAAGCTTTAACTCACATTCATCACGCTAAGGTACACACGGTCAATTTCAATTCTATAAATCGGAACCCACGGTTCCTGGCAACCACATGTGTTAATTTATTTCTTCTCACCCTCTTCCCACATGACCCGAACCGTCTCTTTGGTGATCGAGCGACGCCAAGGGATGAAAGTTCGGGGATCAATGTGAGTGTGGGACTGAGGTGAGATTTGCTTTCCGATGTTTTTATTCCCTTCTTTTCTCATCTCCTCTTGAGGTGACGATCTAGGTTCACAGACTTCCCTGAAAAGGAGAGGACCCCGTCGAATTTTCAGAGTCGACAGTGACACCTCCTCCTAAGAATCCTTGGGGGAGGGAAGTGGCGAGCACCGCCTTGTTGTGTAGAGTTCTTTGTATTTGTTCTTCGTGCCTGAAACACTCAAAAAACGAGATTAGAACAACAATGCGGCTTATCCCCCTTGCAAGTTGTAGTATGCCTTGACCTTTGTCAAGGGGTGTAGCCTTCTTAAGGGTGTAAAAAAATAAAGCAGCAAATACGCAATGAAAATTTTGAAACATGAGAGACTAAGAATAAATATGAATGTAAAGACAAGAATTCAAACCAAGCATGGTGAAATATTATTTTTTTTTTGAAAATTTTGTTGGAATTTGACAAAGAAGTTTTGTGAAAAGATTCAAATTTTTTTTGGGGGAATTTTGAAAATATTCATTTTTTTTGGAGTTTTGAAAAAAAATTTTGAAGTTTTGAAGATATTTAGCTTTTTTTTGGTGTTTTTTTTAAAATAATTTTTTTGAGATAAAATTCAATATTGACACAAATTCTCATCACTTGGTTATTTTTTCTAGGTTCACTGGTAGATACCATGTGCAAAATGGGGTTCCTTACCCAAAATCTTTCCGTCCTTCAACCTTTGATCGGCTAGAGTTTAGCTTTGATTTGGTTGGTCCACCCGCACCTTGGGGGTAAGAATGAAGAATTGAGGGAAAGTCCTTGATAGGCTTTGGAGATGTCGAGAGGGATTTCTCTACTCACACCCAATTGCCCGTTGGGGTTCGGCCTCTACGGGTCTTTTCTTCTTTATTGACAAACCTATTTTTTTGTGGCACACATTTGGACAGGTCTTTGACCTGTGCGGTCATTGCCCATCTTTTGGCGCCTTTTTTCATTTTCTACATTTTGGGTACTCATTAAGACAGGCCCATATTTGTTTAAACCTGTGGGGTTCATTGCCCATCTTTTGGCACCCATTCTTTTGAGAAGTTGGACCTTTTGAGACGGCCTCCTACAAAGGCATTGGATGCTTTCAATACTCTCCCCCTCTAGTCCTCTTTGCCTATCTTGGACCGAACAGAAGAGAGTAGGGTGAGGGTTTTCCTTCCACCTCTGAGCCTTGACTAGCTTCTCTCGGGTGTTGGGTCATCCGGATTCTGGGATCAGGACGTGTTGTGTGTGGGATGGTAACCACCCTTGACTCCTAGAGAACAACCACATGTGGACTCAAGTCATATTGGTAGTTCTCTCCATTTTTAAGGTAGATTACTTTCCATGGGTGAATCAATTCAAAACATGCCTTGCAATGTAAAGAATTTGTTTAATAAAAACAAGGTAGCTACAAATGCCGTCAATCATGAATTTCTCTCAATTAAAATTGTCATGTGAAATTCAAAATCATTTTTTTTAAAATATTGCTTTGCAGATGACATAATGATGATGAATGCAATTTCATATAATACCTGAGAGAAGAAGAAGTTCATTGCTGATGACGGCTTTGCTTGTGCTTGCCTTGCCTTGTCTGCCATGCCTTGCCTTGCCTTGCCCAACTGCTTCCACTGTTGATATGCACCATATTACATTGGATTGAAGATCCATAGTCATATGATGAAGTGAAAGATGTGAAGGATCTGATTTAGCATGGCAGAGTCAAAATTAATGATGTAAAAGGCAAAGATTGTGGTATCACCCAGGAAATTTCTCTACCCTTGATTTTTATTGAAAGTAAAACTTGGAAAAAGAAGAGCATTCAAAAAGGAAAGAAACATGCTTGGAAACAAAAGTGAGTTAAAATGGGCTCTTGGGCATGTGAGTTGAAAGTGCGCTTGAAGGCCCAGGAGTAGTCGGAATCAAGAGGCACGTGAGCCCAAGATTTGAATGTGGGCTAGAGAGGCCGGTTGATGTTGATGGGCATGAGGGCCCGATTGGAGGTTGAGCCCGAGGGACCCAATGAAAAGAATGGGCATATGGACCCGATTTAGGTGATTGGAAGTATAATTGTGATTTGGAAGATTTGTGATGGGCTCGTGGGCACCATCGAAGAGTATGGGTGCGTAATCCCAAAGTTGAAGAAGTGGGGGCACGGGGGCCCGATTTCAAAGAAGTTTGGGCACGCGGGCCCGATGGTGAAGAAATGGAGGCATACAGGCCCATAGTTGAAGGAGTGTGGGCATGTGTGCCCGAGTTTGTTGGAAGGTGGGCACGTGGGCCCAATTTAGAAGAAATTTGGGCACATGGGCCCGGTTGTAGAAAAACATGGGCATGTGAGCTCGGTTGAGGTGAATTGCGGGCCCGTGGGCCCGATTTAGAAAAAGTAAGGGCACATGGGCCCAATTGGGGAGAATTATGGGCACGTGGGCCCGATTTAGAAAAATTAAGGGCACATGGGCCCGATTGGGGAGAATTATGGGCACGTGGACCCGATGGAAGGAAAGGGGCACGTAGGCCCAGTTGGGGAAAAGGGGCATATGGGCCCAGTTGAAGGAAAGGGGCATGCAAGCCCGATTGATTAAAAGGGGCACGTGGGCCCGGTTGAAGAGAAGGGGCATAAGAGTCTGGTTGATTAAAAGGGGCACATGGGCCCAGTTGATGAAAAGGGGCATAAGAGCCCGATTGACGAAAAGGGGCATAAGTGCCCGAAAATGGGGCATAAGGGCCCAATTGAATAGGATGAAGTATGGGTGGTGGCTCCAAGATTGAAGAATTGGGGACCCATAGGCTCATTTTATGGTTGTTGGCATGATAAAGAAAGGGTGGTGGCCCTAAGATTGAGGAACTGTGGGCCCATGGGCCTGATCGTTGATTTGGAGGCGAATAAAGAAAGGGTCGTGGCCCTAAGATTGATTGATAGTGGGCCCATGGGCCGGATTGTTGCTTAGGAGAAGAATGGGGTAAGGGTCGTGGACCTAAGATTGATGCTATAGGATTTGTACGCACTAATTTGGAGGAGGTCCTAGTTTTCCCTTGCTAAGGTCTACATCCTTCAGGAGGCTTGTCGATTCATTCCCCATTTCACTAACCAATTTGGTCTCCTTACTTCCCAGTTCAGGGGTCAATTCAATCTGACCATATTCATTGATCAATTTCAATGATGGTAACGATTGATCAATGCCTGACAAATCCTTGCCTAGTCCATCATTAGATTGACAATCAACTAAGTTTATGATTCCTTCATCTAAGCTCCCTATAGCAGGCTTCTCCTCAGGATGTTCTATGGAAGAGGGCATGCCTAGTCTAGGGGATTCCAAAAAGGTAGAAGGGTTTGGTTCGACCTCCCCTATTAGCTGACTTTGATCTTGAGATATAGCAACGACATGATGAGAAGCTGATTCTTCTGCCATGGAAGGAGCACAAATGGTTGGAGTTATTAATTCCTCTGCCAGGGCAGGAGCTTGAGGGGTCGGAGTGAAAAAATCATATACCATAGTAGGAGCATGAATGATCGGAGTGACTGGTTCCTCTACCATGGCAGGAGCAACAGACGAAACAAGTGGTTTGACTGACTGAGGGGGAACCCTATGTTGAGGGATTGATTGAAGTGGTGCTGGCATAGAAGTCGGTTCAGGGTGAAGAGCTATTGGTATAATTAATTGAGGAGTCATGGCTTGGATGGTTGGCTGAGGAGTTGTTGGTGGAATAGGCTGAGAAGCCAAGGGCCGGATGATTGGCTGAGGGGTTGTTGGTGGAATAGGTTGAGAAGCCAAGGGCCGAATGATTGGCCGGGGGGTTGTTGGTGGAATAAGTTGAGAAGCCAAGGGCCGGATGATTGGCCGAGGGGTTGTTGGTGAAATAGGCTGAGAATTTGGCACAATTGACATGAGGAGCTTGATTGTGCACAATTGATTGTGCCGTTGACACGGGTTGCATGTCCAGCCGAGATTATGGCATGGGTGGCCTAATCAATTGGCGTCGAGGAGTTGGCTGAAGATGATGATTTAGATGAGGTTGGAGAGGGCTCCTAGGTTGGTTCATAGCATCAATGCTCCTCCCAAGTCTGGGCCTCAATTCATCAGAATATCGCATTAATTTCACATCTTCTTTTGCTTCCCCAATTATTGAATAGCCTGGCCCATATTGTTTCAAGAATTTGGCCTTGACAATTTCAAAATCCCATATCTCTACTTCGTTCAATGAAAAAAACCAATCTAGGGCTACACCCTCTAAAGATCTCCTAAAAAGAAAGGCAAGGGTCTTTCTATCATTATGCCATCGAGATGATTTGCTCGGAAATCATTGACATGGGTGAAGGGATCACCTGAGCCATTGTAGCGATGGTAGGTTGGCATTTGTGATTGGGGGATGTAGATAGTATAGAGGGGGAATTTGATGGTTTCTTTATCCTTGGCAACAGGTGGGGAGGAATTCACCATGGGGTGTGCATGTGGCACCTGGATGGGGGGGAGGTGGGTTGGTGTGCGAGCTAAAGAATGACCCACAATGGGGTGAGTAGGTGAAGTAACATGGCAGGGCTGCCCAGGTGGGGTTATGACAAGAGGTCGAACTGTCGATTGGGGAGGCAAAGCAGCTCGGTTGACTTTGGCTGGACCTTGATTAGCAGGCATCTTGCCCTTCACTAGAGATTGTATGAATAACAAGGTATTGGGATCAAGATGAAAAGATAGATCCTTAAGAGCTTGTTCTATACTAAATGAAGTGGACTGATGGACATCCCCTTGCACTTCAGGTTCCATAGCAGCATTGACATGGCTCTCAGGTTGTTGTTGGAGCTTATAGAGACCTTCCCCGTACTCCTGTTGCTTGAAGTAGTCTGACATCTTGACGTGTCTTTCGGACCTTAGCATCATGGGCATCATGTCGATCTTTCTATAAGGATGGTTAAAAAAAGAGCAAGCAAAGCACATAATTGAAGATTTTTTGTTATGTTATGTTTTTTTTTGAATTTTTTGTTTCAATTTAGTTGTTTGGAAAATAAGTTTAACACAAAATTAAAAAGGTTTTTTTTGTTTTTTTAGGTGTTTTGAAAGAAGAAATTTTTTTTTGGTTGTTTTCAATTGTGGTGAGCAAGCAAGTTATGCAAACAAGGTTTTAAAATGACTACTCGACAATATTTGGGTTGAAACCTTAGATTAGATAGATTGTTAGCAATTGTTCACTCAAATGGGTATGGTTCCTATTGCTTCAATCTTCAAGACCTAAGGTTATCACTCAATCACCACGAGTAGGAGCTTGGGTTCTTCGGGTTTTGGGAAAGTGGTACAACTGGCCCAATCGTGCGGAGAGGAATACTCCACGGATGGGGACTTACGGAGGTCTTGATGGAAACCACCAAATCAACTAGGAAGGAATATCCCAGAAGAGAGGTAAGAATCCACCAAGAAGGTGTTTGGAGGGTGAGAGTGTGTTGGGAGAGAGAGCCCCCGCCTCAAATGCCCTACGGATCGGAACAAGTCCGGTACCTGATGCAAAAAGCTAATGCAAAAGTAAAAATGGAGGGTAAGAGGAGAAGAAGCAATCAATGTGCAAAAACATGAAATGAAATGAAGTCAATAGAGCATGCGATATGCAAATGAGACAAGCAATCATGCAACAAAACAAATAGTCTAGTGACTAGAACTGAATTAGAATGAAACTAGTTGCACAAACAAATCAAGCTAGCACGGTTAAAGACATTGGTTGTCCCACCGTGGTCGCCAAAAAGCTGTCGACTCCAGAAACGGGTTTTGGATCGGCACCTCAAGAGAAGGTGAAAGATGGAATAGGGGAAAAGGGGAGTGAATCAAAAGACACTCAGAAAGCGGTAAAGACTCCTCACCTCGGTCCCACATTCACATTGATCCCCGAACTTTCATCTCACGGCATCGCTCAAGCACCGGAGATGGTTCGGGTCATGTGGGAGGAGAGTGAGGAGGAGATGAAATTAGAACATAAATAAAAAGGTGGTCGCCAGGAGCCGTGGGCTCCACTTTATGGAATTGACAAATAAAAGAAATTGAATATGACCGTGTACCTTAGCGTGGGAGATCGGGATATGAGTTCAACCTTCTTCTTCTTCGGCCGGCCGATGAAGAAGAGTCTCCAACCGATGCTAGCTTGATGTATTTGTGCAACTATTAAACAAAGAAGACAAGAAAACAAGTGAAGGGAGAATTAGAACTCAGTGAAGTGTAGTAACTGTAAAAATAATAACACAAAACGGCAATTGGAAACAAACTCACCGGATTCGGGGTTAGCCCTAACCCCTTTTTTTGGTTTTTTTATGATGTATGAAATGATGAAAAACTGAATAAAAATGATGCTTAAATATTAGCTAAATGATTTGAATGAATATTTATCAAAGAGAATATAAATGGTTAAAGACAACACTACCCAGGCAAAGTGGCAACCGGGTTGGATAGATTCAATGTAAATTGCGCAGTTCGGATGCAAAGACCGTAAAAAACAGCACCAATGTCAGAATAAAGTGATGTTTGTTTGAAAATAAATAGGACTCACCGATGGTGGTTTTATATGAAGACAAGTTTTCTTGAATCTTATGATAAGTAATCTGAATTTATTTGATAAGCTGGATCTTGGATAGTGAGGTTCTGGAAACTCCCAGCACAATGTCGATGTAGGACATGCTATGGGCACCACAAAGATATGAATTGAATAATTCTTGTTGGATATAAAATATAACTCACTGGGGAACAATTTCTATGAAGGATGTATAGGCTGAATCCACCATTAAATGTACTGAAATTGACTGAGAAGATGATGACTTAGAAGAGAAGACTTCGGATCTGTCTGTGCAGCGCCGTTGTTGAAGCCGTAACAAGCCAAGGGAATGTCAGAATTTATCTCCGTTTGTTGTATATGAAAGATATCTTGATGAAGCACACTTCTTATGAAGGAAGATAGGCTGTAAAATGACTATAAATATCTGTAGAATCCAATGATCAGCAGTGCAGCACGTTAGAGCATAGACCGGCTTTCTTCTTCACTTTGGAATGATCTCCGGGCACCGGGATGAAGAGAGGACGATTTGGGGAGGTTGGGATGAGACAAGGGTGTCTGAAGGACGAGGATAAGAGTGCTGGAGGATGGGGATTCCCTTCTTAGGTTGTTCATATGAGTCTCCCTTTATAGGGGATGAGAACAGGTCAAAAAATAGCAAGTTTTGATACAGCCGACCATAGGTTGGATTTCCTCCATTTAATGTTGCTAATTTTCATATTGAGGCATCTAGAAACTTACCAAAATGATTGAGAGAGATTGGAAACCGTGGATCACCTTCCCCATGTTCAAAATATGTCTTCACTTGAAGAGGAAACAAATCTAGTTTAAAAATGGCAAGTTTTGATGTATAAGACAACAAGTTGGATTGCCGTCATTTGATGATGCTAATTTCGACCATGAAGCTTCAATATGCTATAAAAAGTTATATGGATGAGGGAAAAGGAAGGTAGGATCGTGAATTGATCAGATATGTGCTCAATGGGCTGGGCTTGCATGCAATTGGGCTTGATCGGTACTGCGTGAGGACAGAACTGCGCATCTGACTTCCAAAAAGTGCTGCATACAAATGAGAGATCAGAATTGAATGCCGTTTGTTGCAATGGAAAGATAACTCAGAGAATAAGATTATTCATGTTAAAGACTTCTTCATTAAATGGCAAAAAAATCCTGTGAAAATTTTTCAAGTAGAAGATATGCTGGGAAAAGCATAATCTGGCACACCACCAAGAGTCTCTTTTTCGGCAAACACGGATTTGATTAGAAATTAGCAAATCATCCTCATATTTCTAATAAGCACCTTGGCTCATCCAAATGGGTGGTTCATCGTGATTTTAATGATCTAAAAGAGATGTTGCCAATGGAATAATGGTTTAAGCTCTAAATAAGGCCAAATTGACGTGTCTACAGGGAGTTCTTTGCAAGTGGCGGATGGAGCATCATAACAACACCATACTAAGTATGCCAGTTCCATGATGGTGCCTATAGCATTATGGCACTCGACAGTGGAGATCGATGATTGCGGTTGTTTTGGCGTGTGCACATGGCCACACAGCTTTTGGTAGTGCTAGACGGTGCTAGAATCCTTACGCTAGGAAGGTGCCAATGATGGTGGGCCTTCTGCCCATGGTGGTCAACTAGGAGCAGCGTCTCAATGGCACTTGTTCTTAGCCATTGCTTGTTATGCCTTGATGGCACACGACGGCGGGCACTTGGTAGTGCGGATGGGCATTTAATGCTAGGGCCTGACCGGCCCTTAGCTTGGCAACAGAATGAAGGCCTAAAAAACCTTCATGTAGACGCACAGAGGACTCCTCCTCTGGCACTGTTTCCAGCCGATGAGGGTTGTGGTAACGGTTGACGCTTCCTAGCCCACCGCTGCTACCCTCGGTTATGCAACTAGGGTTTCTCCCAAATGGAAAAACAAGGTTGTAGAAGATCTATTTTACCATTTCCCCCCATATCAACTAAAGTTTAAATGGATCTAGTTTCTTAAGTATGCTTTAAAATATGATTCAGATTTGGATTATCTAGTTAAAAATCAATTTCGATTTTAAATTAAATTGAATTAGATTTAATTTAAGATCTGAATTGATATTATTAATTATGTACATCATGTTAACTATTTTGTATTAAAGTTAATGACTTTGTCTTTTGATTTGGTTGAAGGATCATTGAGTATTCATTTAGTTATAGGATATTGGGCCCAACAAGTAAGTTATAGGTTGAGATCCATTAAGAACATTTTAAAGGATATAGAGACATGTATGTAAAATAGTGGATTCAGAATTAACTCTGGTGAATAATTCTATGGTAAAACAAGATATATTTGCAAATAGGTTGCTAAAATTTCTATTTTAAGTTATTTTCAATAAATTGTAGCATGAATTTGAACTTTAAATATTTCAATTTTGTGTTAGAAATATTAAACATACAATTATGACCTTTCAAAGTTTTAGTTATGCATGAATATTTCTTATTATTGCAATAATATTATAGATATGTCCTTAGTTTACATAAAGCCATTATTTAATATTGTTATTAGGTTTAGTGGTTAATTATTACATTCTAAATGGTTGGGTAGATCACCAAAATGGCACTAATCATGAGGAATAATTAAATTTGTCACTCTTTAGTTTATAGCATCAAATGAACATATGGTTTTAATATTATTCTTATTTGGAGAGAGAAAGATTTAATATTTTAAGTGTGCGAATAGATCATCAAAGTTGTCTTAATTATACATGGAGAATATTGAATTATTCTCATAAGAAAAAGAAGAATAGTATTAAAATTGCACTTTTAATTTTGGGATAGAGTACAACTCCCAAAGTAGTGATTTATTTTCAAGTTAAGAGTAAGATAGAATAATGTTTATGTATATGGCGACTCTTGGGAGTTTGGTACACCTAAAGATATAAACTCTTTAGATATCAAAGTATATTTGGATGTTAGTTCTATCATTTCAGTTTATCTGGGGAGTTGGTCTATTAGCATGTTGTGATTATCTCCCAAAAGAGAAATTACAATGATGCACCTTACTGATGTAATTCTTGTTGATTATTAGAATTACTTTAAACTTTTAACCTATTACCTCATACATGATAAAGTAGCATTATTTCATGTGAGCATGTTTATTTATTGTAATAGCTTCTCCACTATTTGCACCTTCTTCAAAGTCTATGTCATATCTTATTGGGATAAACTTTACTAAATTGGATTACACTAACAATGGGAGTGTTAGAGAGTATATGATTAATGAATGTTATGAGTCTCATCTAGTTAATGTTCCTTTAGATTCTTGGTGGATTGACTCTGGGTTTACTGTACATATTGCCATGTCCATGCAAGGGTTCTTGATCCAAATGTTGTTCAATGATGGTAAATAGTCAATTCTCTTAGAGAAAAAGACTCACTTGCAAGTTAAAGCTATAGAAATTTTTAGACTGATTTAAGTAATGGATATGTTCTTGACATAAAGGACACCTTTTGTATGCCATCATTTAGTAGAAATTTGGTGTCAGTATCAAAACTTGATAGAAAAGGGTTTCATTTCAGTTTAGAATTTTTTTTAAGTTAATTAAAGATTCAGTTGCTATTGGTATTGTCAATATTTCTGATGACTTATATAAATTATGACTTTCTTCTACAATAGAAAATGTTCATGACACCTTGCGTACTTTAACTTTGATTGGTAATAAGTGTGGTAGAATAGATGAAAAGTCATCTATGTTGTGGCATAGGAGATTAGGGTATATCTCTATTTAGAGGCTTCAACGATTAATGAAAGAAGGAGTCATTCCTCCTCTTGACGTTAAGGACTTTGAGACGTGTGTTGATTGCATCAAGGCAAAGTAGACACACATGCCTAATAAGGATGTCACAAGAAGTTCAGGGATCTCAAAGATTATTCACATTAATATATGTGATTCATTTTCATCTGTCTGACTAAAGAGAGGTACTTTGTCACTTTTATAGATGACTATATTATATTTATATATCTCTACTTACTTTGTAAAAAAGGAGATGTTTTTTACATCTTTAAGGTTTTCAAGAAAGAAGTAAAGAAACAATCAGATAAAATAATCAAGATAGCTATATCTGATAGAGATGGTGAGTACTATGGTAGATATACAGAGATGGGACAAAAGTCAGGACTATTAGCTTGATTCCTTAAGGAAGAGGGTATTGTACCTTAGTACACCACCCCTGGTATCCCATATTAGAATGGGATTGTTGAAAGAAGGAATTGGACACTTAAGGAGATGGTCAAGACAATGTTAAGTCATTCCACCCTACCACTATCCCTATGGGACAAAACTGTTAAGACACCTATGCACATCATTAATAAGGTTCCTATGAAGTCAGCACCTAAAACTCTTTATGAGTTGTGATGTGGTAGAAAACCTTCTGTGAGCTATATGCACACATGGGGATGCCCAGCTGAGGCTAGACTAAACAATCGCTAGGAAAAGACATTTGATCTCAAAACAATAAGTGATTTTTTCATTGGTTATCCAAAGAGGTCAAAGGGGTACAAGTTTTATTGTTCTTCCCATGTGCCCATCATAATAAAGACAAATAAGTAAGGTTTCTTGAGGATGGTGGAATTAGTGAGAGTGGGACTTCTCAAGAAATTTCTTTAGAGGAGTTGCAGGATCAGGATAAATCGCATGCATCTACTATTGGCCATGTTCCATTGTTCATTCCTTATAATGATACTTTAAGGGAACGAAACATTGAGGTTGATCCACCCTATGATGTTCCCAATATAGCTCTAAAGTTGATGGATATAGCAATTTACCAACCACTTGTCCAAAAAGATCAGGGGCCAATACTACAACATTGTAAGATAGTTAGGAGACTTGTTATATCTAATGATTTTATTGTATATTTTCAAGAGTATAGTGTAGATAGGGGTGGCATTGAGGATCCAATGATGTTTTCATAAGCCATGAAGAGTAAAAAAATTAGGCTATTAGTTTGAAGTCATGAAAGATGAGTTTAACTCAATGGTTAAGAACAAGTCTGGGATCTCGTTGACTTGCCAGAAGGATCCATACTTGTTGGATGCTAATGGGTATTCAAAACTAAGGTGGAGTCTAATTGTAATGTTGAGTGATATAAAGCAAGATTGGTAACTAAATGTTTCACTCAGAGGAAATGCATTGACTATAATGAAACTCTCTCTGGTTTCTAAAAAACTCTCATTCAGATTAGTCATGACCCTCTTAATGGGGATCTAGATAAAGAGGTCTATGTGGAGCAACCTCAAAGGTTTCATAATGAAGGGAGAGAACATCTTGTATGCAAATTAAGAAAATTCATTAATTGACTTAAGCAAGCCTCCCAATAATGGTATCTCAAGTTTAATGAGATAATTTTATCTTTGAGGTTTAAAGAGAATATTATTAATGAGTGTTTAAACCTAAAGGCCAGTGGGATTAAATTCATCATCTTGCTTTTGTATGTGGATGACATTTTGCTAGTTTGTAGTGATCTTGGTTTCTTGTATGAAACTAAGGTTTTTCTATTTGAGAACTTTGAGATGAAGAATTTAGGTGTATCTCAATATGTCTTGGGCATAGAGATCACCAAGGATAGACCATCAGACACTTTAGGTCTTTCTCAAAAGTCTTACATCTTAAGGTTTTAGAAAGATTTAATATGCAATTTTGCGCTCTCGATAAGGTACCCATCATGAAAGGTGATTAATTCAACAAGTTACAGTATCCCAATAATGACCTAGAAAAGAAGCAAATGGAATCAATTCCTTATACTTTAGCCATTGGAAGTCTGATGTACCTACATACTTGTACATGTCCAGATATTACTTTTGCCATGTGTATGCTCAACAAGTTTCAGAGTAACCCAAGCATGGATCACTAAAAGGCTATCAAGAAGGTCATGCGATATTTTAATGGCACAGTAGATCTTAATCTCATATATATGAGGTCAAATCAGTTAGAGGTCATTCCGTATGTCGATGCAAACTATGGTGGTTCTTTGGATAACCGAAAGTTCAATTTGGGTTATCTCCTCTTTCTAGCAGGTGGTGTTATATGCTACTGTAGTAAAAAGCAAAGTATTACAATTACTTTCACCATGGAGGCATAGTTCATTACATATTATGAGACTAGTGCACAAGCTATTCAATTGTAGAAATTGGTCGACTTTCTACTTTTTGTGAACTTTGTTTTGAGACCTATATGGATCTACAACAATTCTACTACAATTTTCTTCTCTAATAACAATAAGATGTCCAAGCTAGGGTGGTAGAGCCTTGGACATAAAATATTTTGCTCTTAAAGATCACATGAAGAATCAAAATGTCTATTAAACAAATTGAGACAGGTCTCATGGTGGTGGACCCTCTCACGAAATGACTATTAGCTAGCATTTTTATAGTTACGTGATTCAGATTGGGTCTTGCCAGTTCTCTTAATATGTAGTAATTTTGTTTGGCACTTATAAAGCTATGAAATTGATTCTTCATTATTGTTATATTTTGTTTATTCCATTTATATACATTTTAGTGATTGATTTCAAGTATGCAGAATGTAAATTAAAGTGGTGACCAATGAATAAACATTAAGTGTATATTTATTTGGACATCCATAGATAGTGTACGGTTATGGGAAAGTTGCTGGCATGTGATACATAGAAGGTGGTGTGTGATTGCATGTATTTACTGCCATGATTTTTGTCATTTGACCTACTATAACTTAGAGAATTTGGGTTCCATCTACTAGAGAAAGCATGCTGGTTTTTGTTTTATTGCACATATGCATACCAGTTTTCTCATTTCAAGTCTAAGACCATAATGTCAAATCTTCTAGAGTTATTTTCAAAATTATATATATTAGTATTATATGTATAGTTTAAAAAGAAGATTTAAAGTATAAGACACAAGATGGATCAAGTGGGAGAATATTGGGTTCAACTCGATATTCATTAAGTGATCCACTTGTAATTGGGCTTGAACTATTAAGTCTATAAGATGGAACATGACTAATTGAGCCATATCTCTTGTTTGGCCCAGGATCTAACTAAGGACAAGATCATGATTCTATTCAAACTTGGACTAGTCCCTCCTCTCTTTATAAGCACATACAGAGTTGTGACTCTTCATATTGTTATGCCATACAAGCTTAATAGTGATATGAATGCAACTCTTCATATTGTTATGCCATACAAGCTTAATAGTGATATGAATGATTCCTATCTGGTAGATCTTCCTCATTTTTTATCTTTCATTGCGCAATAGAGTTTGGATCATCATCAAGTACTCTATAAACCTCAACAACTGGATGTTAAAATTAAGTTTATTTCACAACATAGATGAGTGGGGAGGACAAGAGTTTGGATCATCATCAAGTACTCTATAAACCTCAACAATTGGATATTGAAATTAAGTTTATTTCACAACATAGATGAGCGGGGAGGACAAGAGGAAAAAACACCTAAAAACAAGAGATAATAAAGGATTTTGGCATTCTAGAAACACTGCTTATAGAATGCTAGCTAATTGTCCTCAATGTAAGTCCAATCTATAAGGGCATGTAAAGGGCCCATCTAACACGAATGTAATTTGAGAAAAATCTTATTTTATTTTAAAAATATAAAGTGACTTTCAAAGTGCACACTCGTGTTAAATAGTTCTTAAAGGTTAAAAATGTTCTCCATGTCTGGGTATATATAGTAGCGCATCGATGATTAGGGAGGAAGAAATAAGTGTAGATATGGCTCTTAGGGGCACGTGATTTTTATTTCAACTTAGACACAAAATGTATGTAAATACAATAAAATAAATAATTACATTTAAATACATTGTAAAATATAATTAAGATACATGCAAGGTTCATCATTTTTTTAACTAGTTCAAAAGATGTTTTCTTCAATTATGATAAGATCCAAATTGTTAGATGAGAGAGAGAAAGCATCAAAAAAAGAAAAAGAAAAAAGAAGCCTAGTAGAATGAACTCTATTGCTCACTAGCAAGTAGGGATGTCAACATGTCGGATACGGGTCGAATAATACTCTTATTCGTATCAGTGTCCCTTAAGAAAAAAGTGTATTCACTTGTTGTTCATTAACTATTGGTATCGGATGTATCCGCAAACTGTATTGTTCTATCTGCTTAAAAATGGTTTATGGTCGGATAACAAACAGATAATGAATATATAAAGAGATAATATATGTATGATCAAATCTTACAAAATAAAAGGTAAAGATAATTTTACCGATGGAAACACACATGAAAAATACACATTACAATTTAATACATCCATTTATATTAATGAACTACAACAAAATTTTTAATTACATGTTCAACACAAACCATGAAATAGAAAAAAATGATTTACAACTCTGCAGCAAAAATGATTTTCGAATCCGTGGTAAATAGTTAGATGTCCAAAACAATACATGAGATAGAAAAAAATCTTAGTTAAATTTCCAAAACAATACATGTCGTCGATATGTAGCAAAAGAGAAATACCTTCTTGTGAGACTATAATATCTATTCTTATTTTGTGTTATCATCGACCATTCAATGAATCACATGGATGACGGGTTTCTCTAGTATGACAAGTCTCTTAGAATATCAAATTCAGCGGTAGCTAGACTAGGGAGGGGAGGAGACATCGTCATGTTTGTGGACTGCATCATCAAGAAGTATGAGAGAGGAAGAAGACATCATTATCAGACATTATGGCAAGACTTATCCAATGTTGAGGCCCGAGGGAGGAGAATGAATCAGAGAGTTAGGGACAATAATATTTTCCTAATGGGACATTTATATATGCTTATATGTCATGGAATTTGAGTCATGTATTATGTATTGATGAACAAATACGGATAATAATTTTTGCGTTTGGTTTATGATGTATCTATGATCGCATCCGTTAAGATAACGGTTAATCGGTAAATAAACACGAATATCTTATTCAAAAATTTTATATTATCTTTTAACTCTTAACGAACGAGTTGGATGATCAGATAATCGGTAACTATTCACATCCCTATTAGTAAGATGCAAATAATTAATTAGGTGTTTGTTTTCTAGCCGAATGTTGTGTTAACGGAATGCTAATTGTTCTCAATGTAAACTCACTCTAAGGTAGTGTTTATTTGGCTTAATCTGAAAATCATGAATTCCAAACATGAAATTTTAGTATGTGATAAAAAACTACTTAATTAGTGATTAAGATATTGATATATTGATTAAGTTTTGTTTATTTGAGTTATATTACATATGTTACTTCTATCTTTTATAAAGATATTTTGTTTGAAGAGTAAAAAGTTAATTAAGACACATACAGCTTAACTTCAACAATTTTATTAACTAAGATATTAGATATGTGTCTAGAGATTAATCAACACACAATCACACAGTTTAAATACTCCAATCTGTGACCAAATCAGAAAATCAGATATATATGTATACATATATGTTTAAGAACTAAGTAAACTGTTCAATATATAAACATCTTAAATCAAGTTCTTTCTTTCTTAACTAATTAAACTGTTCAATATATATATTTTTATTATTCTTGTGTAAATATGAACTAGTAATATTTGGGCTTCACGCTGATCCCTGGCAGCTCTCGGGAGAGGTAACAGTAGAAAACCACCGCAGTCTCGCTGGACACGATATCATCCGTCCCCGGTTTCGGTGTGGCACACGACGGCGGAACAGGCCGGGCATCTTCTCTTCCGACGGTGGGGGCGGGGCGGGGCGCGGAAGCGATTTTGGGCGCCGCGTACATGTCGAAAGTTGCAGTCTGCCCACCGAGCTAGGGACCACAGCGGCATCCGAATAAAGGAGCCCCGTCGTCGCCGGCGGAGGACGGGGGAGGAAGGTCAAGAGGTGGGAGGTTTCAGTTACTGCTGCGCCGCCGCTGATACGTACGTACGATATATAGCTGACGTTGAGTCGAGCGCGCGCGCGGCGGCGGCGCTGCTCGGCATCGGGGAGAAGAAGAAGAACGTGCATGTGGGCATCCGCCAATGGGGAGGGAATCGCAGAAAAAGCGGCGATGGAGCTAGCTAGGGTTTGTATTTTTCTTGGTGCGTGTATAAATCCCAGCGGGTGCATGGTTGAGCAGCTGGCTACGTGTGTGCTTGTATTCTTGGATGTGATCGAATACGAGCTTCGATGGGCCACGGAAACCTAGAATCCTCTTTTTATGACTCCGTCGAACTCCTGGGTCCATTGCAGTCCGTTATCCTGCCGCTGATTACGAATAAATTAATGTGTTTAATTAGTGATATTTAGTTTACAAATATGCTGCTGAAAAATTGCGATACACGGGAGCGGATCGACATTAACAGTAAAAAGTCGGTTAAATTTAACTGACCTGTAAAACATCCCTTTAAGCAAGTTTAGAATAATTAAATTGTTATAAAAGTCAGACCAAAAAAACTCCTCTTTGGAGTAGGATTGGCACACACTGACTTGAAGGTAGACAGCAGCTATGTAGTACACAAGTTAGTCTGACTTGCGTAAAGCTTTAAATCTATCTGACTGTGCTCCCCTCCCTTAATTTCCTCCACCCCCCTTGGTTTTCCAGGCTGATATCATCCTTCTCACCGCGTTGGCATCGTTAGAGAGAGATCTCTCCGCGATGGGGTTTTTTTTTAAAATAGCACACTTTTTTTTTTAATTTTAAAAGTAGCACAGTAAAAGTTTTAATTGAGAATCTAACACAGTTTGGTCAAAATCGGGTTTTGAAAACTCGATTTTAGGCCCTGATACGCGCCTCACTTGATTACGAGGGCTAATGAGAATTAGTTAAAATCGGGTTATACTTTAGCGATTTAAAAATCGGGTTTATGAAACCCGATTTTCATTCACACCGGTGCGCCTTTCGCGCCCTGCTAAAATCGGGTTTATGAAACCCGACATTGGGACAGAACGCCGCGCGCCTCTGTCCTCTGCAAAAATCGATTTTCCCAAACTCGATTTTCACGGAGCTTAGTAAAATCGAGTTTCTGAAACTCGATTTTAGTAAAACGATTTAACCATCCGATTCCCCCCCGACCCTTTTACCTTTTACCCTCCTCCATTCTTACCGCGGCGCGTCTCCTTCTCTCCCGGCGGCGGCGTCTCCTTCTCCTCCGGCGGCGGCGAGGTGCTCCTTCGGCGGCGGCGGCGGCGAAGGCGGCGGCGCGGTGCTCCTTCGGCGGCGGCGGCTGCGGATTTGTGCTCGTTCGGCGGCGGCGGATTTGTGCTCCTTCGGCGGCGGCGGCCTACGACATTTTCAGCGGGTGGATTGGCAGCTCAGGCGTCGGCCACGGAGGACGGCGGCGGGGCAAACTAGGGCTGACGGTGGCGGGGCAAGTTAGGGCTGTCAGGCGGCTTCGGTTTTGGCAGTAAAGAAGGGCTTGGGCGGCTCTCTTGGCAGCGGCTAGTAGGTATAATTTGATGCTTAAATTCGTTGATTAATTTTACGTAAACACAATTTGTATAAATTTTTCATGTAGGATAATATAAAATGTTAGTTTAGGGTTGGTTTATCCTTATCATAATTTATTGTCATAGGATGTTGGTTTTTTGATGTTTTGATCGTTGGGCACAAATTAATTTAGCATTGGATACGATTAAGGATCGTGGGATTAGAATCGGAATTGGGATCGATCCGATCCAATCGGACCAATTCCGACCAATCAAATGGAAGAAAATCGATCCATAATCGGTAAGCAAAAAAAGCAAAAAAAAATGATCCGATCCCGAGTGCCGGTATGATTGTGGACCGATTCCGGTCGATTCGGACCAATTCTGGCGGATCATGGTCGATCTGATTGGAATAGCAAAAAATGAACAAAAATGATTCGATTTTGTTCCCGACCGATTCGGCCGATCCGATTCTGACTGATCCGGCCGATTCCGACCGATTCTGCCGGAGGTTTTTTCCGGATCGATCCTTCTGCCAAGAATCGGATCAGCAATGGCCATGCCGATCCAGAATCGGCCGATTCGATCCCGATCGGTCGGCCGGATCAATTTGATCTTTCAGGACATATTGGATTAATTCGGCCGTATCTCTAAAACCTCATGTATTTGTCCATTCGATATGCGATGTTGACAAGTTCGTATTTCAGCTAGTGTCAACATAACAAACACATGGCATCGAGGGTAATCAATGTCCGACTAATGTTTGATGGAATGCTTTCTATAAGTAATGATTACGCTTATTACTATGGTGGTTATGAACGTAACATCAAGATATTGGAAGGATGTAGACACGAAGATTTGAAGAGTTACATATTTGAGGCAATTGGGTGTGACTCAAGATCAATAACTCTGAAGTTATTATATAATTATTTTGATGGTGTGAATAATGTTGTGGATGACAACTCTACTAAAGTATTCTTAACGAGATGTCTTGAAGTCGATGACATCGTACTATACGTTGTAAAAGAATGTCTGGTCATGTCATCTGAGGTTGGATGTAGTACATGGATTCCACACACTTATAATCAACCGACCATGACACAATTGTTATCTCAAGTTCGTAGTAATATGAATGAGCAAAATGAAGCTCATGATGAAGATGATGAGAATGATGAAGTTGAGGATTCATCAAGTGACAACGATGAACTACCGAATGAGATGGTTAGTAGTGTCTTGGCGGTTGATGCATTCCATGACGGCGAAGATATAACTTGGATTAATAATGCCGTCGCAAGTAATATTTTCATTGAAAGTGATGAAGAAGATGTTGGAGGGGAAGACACAACTATAGTAAGGGGTGAAGGAGAAAATGTTGACGATCTTTCGGTGGGAGATGTATTCAGATGTAAAGAAGACGTTATACAGGCCGTTGCTACTTGGGCATTGAAACGTAACACACAACACCGAACAGATAGATCAACAAAGTCGAAGCTCAACTTGTCGTAGGAACCCACGGTATGTATTTATAACTTGTGTAATCAAACATTTTTATTACCACATAGCGTTCAATCTAATTTGTTACCGCATATTTCAAAGATATTCTAATTTCTACGCATGTCTTGTAACACTTACACGTTTTAAATTGAATTGTAGGCATGGAGCGAGCACCTCATGATGGATCTGTACTCCACGATCAGGCTCACCATCGATCGGCGCAGCCGGAGGTAAAATTCTATATTATGTTGTAAGCATTTTTTTTTAAAATCGTCTATACATTGGGTTAGTTTTATATGTTGTGCATTAAATTCCAAATTTCTGATATTTGAATTGGGGATACGTTGAGATTTTTGATTTGGGATGCATTCATCAAATTTTTGATTTTTCTATTGAACACATGAGTAGCACATTTTTTATGTAATTTTTATGCATTTCATTTATTGCATTTCTTTGACAGGCTGGGTCAACGCTACATTTGGTATCTCATTTTCGTCAAATGTCACCTTGGCCAATTGAAAATCATCACGTTTTGGGTTTTCTAGAGACGGCTGGATTTATTCCTTTGCGTCACCTCCGTGCTTTACTTTAGATAGGCGGCTTATCACGGCTCTCGCGGAACGCCGGCGTCCCGAGACATCAACTTTTCATCTTCCCCAGGAGAGATGACAGTCACTCTTCAGATGTGTCAATCATTTTTGGGTCTTCGGATAGATGGTCCCGCCGTGATTGGCCCCCCTCGAGTTCCTTCTGGGGAGTTTGCAAATTGGGAAGATGTTTGTGCCCGATATTTGGGAGTTCGACCCATTCAAGGGGGTGAGATCGAACCATTTGGTCAAAGTCCGTCCACAATAAGGTTGGCTTGGTTATATAGTGAATTTGGCCAAAGGGCGGCAGAGTTACCGACTAATGAGGATGACGAGTCCCGCTTAACATGTTTATATCATACTAGGGCTCTTATACTTATGTACATTGGCACTCTTCTTTTACGGACACCTCCGGAACGGAAGTCCACATGCAATATTTATTTTTTATGGAGGATATTGAGGAGTGCGGCAGGTTATCGTGGGGTAGTGCGGTGCTCGGCTATTTGTACCGTCAGTTATGTGGGGCTACGGCTATGAAACGGAACCGAATAGGTGGATGTCTTCACTTATTGCAAGTACGTACTTAACCATGAAAAATTAAGTTGTTATGTTAACTTTTGTATTATGTAATTGACATTTCTTCTTTGCTTAGATATGGTCGTGGGAGCATATCCATGTTGGTCGACCTCATTTGCCACTCCCGGTTGGTGGAGAAAGACGCCCTCTTGGATACCGGTATATTTATTAACGATGTTTGGACCATATCCATAGACTTGTCTTTTATCGTTGTTGATTAATCTCGTATTGATGATAATATATAATTTTTACAGGTGGAACCCACAACCCAATCGAAAACAACATAGGTTTACTCTTATTTTTTACAGGAATGAGCTTGATACCGAGGAGGATAGCCAAGTAAGTATACTGTCATGTTTTCAAAACTTCTTTATCATTTATTTTGAACTCTGTATCGATATGATTTTGTGTGTTTCTATTGTATAGATTACTTGGCAACCGTATACCAACCAAATCTCGGAATTCGTACATCGAAGTGGCTGTAGAGAATACCGCACTATGGCTTGCGTCGGTGCCACTTCTTTGTTGTTCCGTGATGGAGGTACATGCTCGAACGGGTGCTTAGACAGTTGGCCGCATTCAAAGAACACCGCATAATAGGAAGCAATATGACCGGAAAGATGGGCGTGGTCGTTATCTGACTGATTGGACTATTGTATATGCTTACTATATTAGATGGTGGAATGAACGGGCAGATCATACATATGATTATTATGATGACGAGGTGGATATTGCGGAGCAAACACAACGGTATGACCAATGGTATATGGAACACACCATTCCATATCTTGTTCAGGATGCTCCTCAGCCTCCCGAGCAGTACTATCCGAGAGGTCCCGTGGAAAGAGAAATGGTAAGATTAGATATTTTTGAGCTCAATTTTTTCTTTTTATATTCAACATGAAAGATATTTGTTCGTGTTGTAATTTTTTTATGCCAGCTTCGTACGCACCATGAGATTCAACGCATGCTCGTCTCCAGTCATGTCGGTGAGCTTGAGCAAACAAGGGAAGGCATTTTGGCTTTGCAACGCAGAAATGCACGAAAAGCTCCGTATGACGATGCCAAGGTGTTCTTCATCAGGAGAATGGCTCGAACGTCCGTTTGCTTGGAGTGGACAAGATTGTGCCGGACCTTCGAGTGCCTATCCTTCGGGTGCTGGACCTTCGAGTGCCGGTCCTTCGGGTGCCGGTCCTTCGGGTGCCGGTCCTTCGGGTGCCGGTCCTTCGGGTGCGGGACTTTCAACTTATATGCGGAGACGAGTACGTCATCCCTCCATGATTACGCCGACGGGTGCACAACATGGAACACAACAATCACAAGTTATTGACAACATTACTCCATCGGCGCTGTCCCGCCCGACTCGACATGGAGAAAACATAACAAGTGATGTTTCTCCGAGTAGATTAGAATTATCTCCTCCTCGAAGAAGATGAAGAAAGACCTCATAGGAGGAAGACTCGTCCAAGGAGAGGAAGGAGAGGGTGATTTCAGTTTTTTTTTTCATGTGAAGGAGAGGGTAATATATATGTATCATTGTGGTGACCTTGTTCTTTAGATATAGTATGTTTTATGTTTGCGTTGTAAAAGAATGATAGTGCTTGGAATTATCTTTATATATAATCTCTTCTATGTTTGTAAATGATCAATGGTGTATGAGATTCCGTTGTATTTTTTTGTTTCTTTCGGGAAGACACTTGTGCATGCGGGTGTATGTGGTTGTATGAAAATGAATGGTTTGTGATAGAGCAAAGTTTAAACAGGTTGTATGAAAATGTGATTTTATGAAAATGAATGGCTTGTATGAGAAGGATGCTATATTTCCAATTTGAAATCAAGTCAAGTTACATGAGGATAAATGATTTGTGATAGAGCAAACTTTTAAACAGGTGTTTCCGGCATTGCCGGACATGTTACACAGGACCCAGGCAGTGAAAAAGGGTTCTGTCTGAAAATCGAGTTTTAGAAACTCGATTTTCTCAGAAGACAGGAACGGAAAAAAAGGGTTCTGTCTGAAAATCGAGTTTGGGAAACTCGATTTTTTCAGGCGACAGAGGGCGCAAACGTTTACATTTGAAAATCGAGTTTCTAAAACTCGATTTTAAGAAGAGTAGACGAGGAGAAAGGGTTATGAAAATCGATTTTGGAAACTCGATTTTAGCAGCCGTAGAGGGGGCCGGCGTTGTCCCAATGTCGGGTTTCATAAACCCGATTTTAGCAGGGCGCGAAAGGCGCACCGGTGTGAATGAAAATCGGGTTTCATAAACCCGATTTTTAAATCGCTAAAGTATAACCCGATTTTAACTAATTCTCATTAGCCCTCGTAATCAAGTGGGGCGCGTATCAGGGCCTAAAATCGAGTTTTCAAAACCCGATTTTGACCAAACTGTGTTAGATTCTCAATTAAAACTTTTACTGTGCTACTTTTAAAATTAAAAAAAAAAGTGTGCTATTTTAAAAAAAAACTCCTCCGCGATGTTGGTGAGGGCCGCTGCTGCAGTGGCGTGCGACGACGGTGGGCAAAAGAAGAGAAGGTTAAGTCTTCCGGTTGTTAGGATGTCCATTCGGATAGGATTGGAAAGGTGTCTTACACGTAGAAGATAGTGAGGAGAATCGACAAGATATGCCATTACCACACATCTCTTTTAAGGTGGAGAGGTGCTTACAATTCTCGGGAACGACCGGTCCAGCAGATGGACAGGGAGAACCCAAACCTATGGTTTTGGGAGGACGATATGCTACTATGCACGCTGCTGTTGTTCCACATCTACTCCATGAACACGATGCTGATGTGCAGGCGGTGCGTCGGTACGGCGATCTTGTTCGCACCAATTGGAGCGATGAACTGAAGGCCTTCAAAGCAAATCTGAAACAAAGAAGAGACGAAGAGACATAGACTAGCGACAGAGGAATTGAGTGGGAATAGGTCAATCTGCCTTTGGCAATTGTCGATCCCATTTTCATCTATTCCTGTTATACTTTGCATGTGTACATGTTACAGGCATGTTATCAAATGTGATCCACATTGTGTACAAATAAAATTCAAATGAAATGAAATTATGCCATGTCACCTAGTCACCTCATCCAAATGTCATGGAAATGTACCTTGTCTAACACCCCCTTCAAGTTGAACGAGGGTTCCACATTGAGCTTGTGCCTTAAAATCTCAAATTGTTGAACAGATAAGGGCTTTATAAATATGCCTACAACTTGGTCCTTGCTGAAAATGTGTTTAATCACAATTTTCTTGTCTTGGACTAATTGGCGTATGAAATGAAAATTAATTTCAACATGTCTAGTCTTGGCTTTGAAAACCATATTGGCACTAAGGAAAATTGCACTAATGTTATCACACCATACTATGGGGCTATGTCTGATTGGAAGATGTAATTCAGTGGTTAAATTCATTGTCCAAAGTAGTTATGTCACTGCCATGGCCAAGGAGCACATTTCTACCTCTGTGCTGGAGCAAGCAGCAGTTCATTGCTTCTTGGTAGTCCAAGAAATCAAGTTATGACCAATGTAATTTATTTTGCTTATGTGCTATCAACAAAACCAACCATTTGTGACATATAAATTTCTTCAACTAAATTGCCATGAAGGAATGCATTGTTAATGTCAAGTTGTTTGATTGACTAATTGAAACTCATAGACATAGATAGAATCATTCGAGTGGTTACTAGTTTTATGACCGGACTAAAGGCTTTATTAAAATCTATTCTATATTCTTGTGTGAATCCTTTTACCACTGACCTAGCTTTGTATCTAGCCATTGTATCATCTGAGTTTTTTTATTTTTTAAATCTATTTGCAACCAATTATGTTAGAATTGGAAGGAGGAGGGACAAGAGTCCACATACTATTCTTTGGAGAGTAGAGAACTTATCTGGCATGGCCTTCCTTCAATGAGAACATTTGTAATTAGTTGTGGTGAAGCAAGATGGTTCCACTTCACTATCTTTCTCAACATGCAATTACATATTAACTAGTTTTAGAAGGAACTGAAGGCTATGTAATTGCCAAAATTTCTTTGAGGGACTTGAACTTTTATGGGTGGATGATTGTCATCAGAATTTGTGGTAGATTCAATTGTTGTGGCTTGAACAAGAGAAGTTGAAGTTAAGATTTCAAAGTCTGTATTCTGCTTCAAGTGGACAATAGGCTGTTGTGAGTTAGAGATGAAGCACCATACTTGCAGGGGCTGGAAGCACCCGGGTACTCCATATCAATTATAGCATCTATAGGAGAGTGCATTGGTAGAGAATTTTGCTCGGTGGGTAGCCAAGCATACTAGTAAGGACTAAGTTGACAGAAGGGCCTGATATACTAACAGTGTTAGGAGTTTATTATGAGCTAATGTTCTTCACAAGTATTTCATATGGAAAAGATTTCTCATCAAAGACAACATTATTAGCAATGTAAATCTTGCTGGTAGTAGGTGAATAACATTTATAGCCATTGTGCTTGTTAATGTAGCCCAAGAAGATGCAACATTCTGATAGAAAGGTATACTTGTGCATGTTGTAGGGTCTTAAGTAGGAATAGCACGCACAACCAAAAACCATAATATAGAGATTTGCCATAGAGCTTATCAAAAGGAAATAGGTTATGCAATATCTTAGTGGCTAGTCTATTTATCAAATAGGTAGCACAAGCAACCGCTTCACCCCAAAACTGATAATAAAATTTTATATTGCTCAAAAGTGCAAGGAGGTTTCTATTATGTATCTATGCTTCCTTTCGGATATCCCATTTTGGTGATGAGTGTGTGGGCATGCAACTCGATGAGAAATACGACATTCTAAAAAGAATTTGGACAAAGATTGAAATTCTCCTCCCCAATCACTTTTAAAATATTTTATCTTGCAAGAAAATAAGTTTTCCACTTGATTTTTGAATTGGTGAAACACATGAAAGACATCACTCTTCAACATAAGAGAATAAATTCAACAAAATCTACTATAATGGTCAATGAATGTCACATAATATCGAAATCCATTCAAACTAACAAAATGAAAAGGACCCCATACATCCGAAGCTACTAAGTCAAGTGGAAACATGTATATGTAATTAGTGAAAGGAAAATTTTGTTTGTGACTTTTGGCAAGTGCACAGTGTAAACAAAAAAGGTATTATCTAAATGAGAGGATATGCTAAGACTATTTAAAACTTTAAGTACTATCTTAAATGTCGGATGTCCAAGTCATCAATGCCACATTGTTGAAGCTTCAACAATCATCACTGTTGGAGGAGTTGGAACTTCATCATCTAACCAATAGAGACCATTAGAATTGTGTCTTTGGGCCAAAACCTTCTCACTCTTGATGACCTTGACAAGGCAAAATTGAGAAAAGAAATCAAAAGAGACCTCATTATCTTTGGTGAATTGTGAGATAGATAATAAGTTTTAGCTAGTAAAGGAACATGCAAAATGTTGGAGAGTTTGAAATACTTGTAATCTGAGGTACCAATGTGATTTATGTTCAAACTTTCTCTATTACCAATAACCACCTTGTCTTGTCCATTATAGTTTGTTGGAGTTTGGAGTAGAGCAATGTTTGGAGTCATATGGTTATTGGCTCTAGTATTTGGGTACCATGACTGATCAGATGTGATGAAAACTAACATCAAATCTTTTCCAACAAGTGAGGACTGTGTCCTTGTTTCGCATATAGTTGGCATATTGAAATTGTTGGAATTTCCAAAGTTACCATAGCTATAGGTGTTATTAAACTTTTTGTCCCATTGATTTGTCTACACCTCACTTTTATCACCATTTTCATATTGAGCATTACGATCATTCTTGCCTCTTCCCCCAAATCTACCTTTACCTCTTCCTCTGCCAAAATTGCCCTGGTAATTATTGAAATGTTTCTACCCATTATTAAACGTGGACCAAGTTAAATTTGTTATGATTTCAGACACATTCTGCTATCATTGGAGAAGAAGAATCGCATGGCTCAATAACATGCCTTGCAGCTCATCAAAAGTGAGAGAAGCAAACCAAGTGGTAACAGCTATTACAAATAGATCATAATCTGATCCCAAACCATTAAATACATAGAGTAAAAGTTCACTTGTTGAAATAGGATCACCAGCCATCATTAATGTATTGGAAATGTGATTAACCTTCTACAATAACTTATTAATTCTTATATTGCCTTTTTTAGTTACTGCAATTGTAGTCTTAACTGAAGTAAACGTGCATTAGATGAGGAGTCATAGGCATTAGTAATAGCTTTACAAGCTTCAGCTTAAGTTTCATATCCAACTACCATCATCAATATTGAATCGCTCATAGATGAGATAATTGACAATCATGACAAGGTTGTCATACTGTTGCCAAACCATAACATCTGAATTTGGAACAATTTTAGAAGGATCTAATGGATCAGACATAAATTTAGATGGACATGGGATGGTTCCATCAATGAGCCCCATTAGATCATACATTTTAAGAAAGCGGAGAAACTGACCGTGCAAAACCATGAAGTTGTTGATGCTGAGTTTGATCAAAAATCGGTGTGAAATGTTCGGAAGGGAGGTAAGAGATGAATCAGAAGCAAACAGTAACTTCAAAGTGTTGATAGAAACGGCATTCATTGACTCCATTGTCGATTCCTCCATTGTTAGATTGGAAGAGAAAGGAATACATAAAGAAGAGAAGAAACTAGGAAGACCTTATCTTCACTTTAGTACCAAGTTGGAGTGATGAACTGAAGGCCTTCAAAACAAATTTGAAATAGACCGAGGAATTGAGCGGAACTTGGGCAATCTACCCTTGGCAATCGCCGACCCATTTTCATCTATTCCTTCTATACTTTTTTATGTGTATAGTTTACAGGCATGTGATCAAATATGATCCACATTGTGTACAAATGTATTTAAAATGAAATGAAATTATGCCATGTCACCTCTCCACCTCATCCATGTGTCCATGGAAACGTACCTTGTCTAACAGTAACCAAGTTCGAGGTGGCGGCGGTGAAGAAGCTGGTGCAGCGGCACCGGGTGACCGTTGTGCCCTTCGTGCCGCCGATCGTGGTGGTGCTGGTGAAGAGCCCCGACGCTGGCACCTATGATCAATCATTGATAAGGGTGGTCATGTACGGCATGGTGCCCATCAACAAAGAGCTTAAGGATACTCACAGAGTGCAGTTCCCCGATGCTAGGCTTGGTCAAGTAAGTCACGAAAAAATGGGTGATGCTTTTTATTTTATTCTAATTAAGCATTTTTTGCATTGTCTTAGCAGCAAGAGATCTAAAAGCAAAAATACTATTTCAATTTGTTTAAATAAATAGTACAAATCAATTTTATTGTTGAACCCTTATATACTAAAATTTCATAAGACCATCTCTAATCACTAACTTTGCTATTTTCTTTATAAAATTTTAGAAAGTATATAAAAATTAGAAACAGTTCCTACATCTTGCATATCGGTAATTTGATTCCTACAAATTTTATAAAATTATATAGTTGGATGTACTAGTGGGTTAATTCCAATTTAGTTGGAACAGATCTAATCACTACAAGAAATGGTCGCTTTACCTACGAAAACATTGCCCGTAGGTAAGAATTAGTAGGTAAATGTTACATTCACCTACTCGCTATACCTACTAATTTGATCATTCGTAGGTAAAACTATCAATACCTACGAAGTGCCTACGGATTCACCTCCGTAGGAAATTACATTGTTATATAAATGTGTAATCTCATTGAATAAAATTAAAAGATGGATGTTAATAATATTAATAATCTAATATATATTAATATTAAAAAAGTATAAAATAATAAATAAATATAAAAAATGTATAATAGATATAATAAAAAGAGTAATATAATAATACAAATATTTAATATGTATATGAATATAAAATAAGTTATTAATAAAAATAAAAGTATTTAAATAATAATTAAGTATAATATTAAATATATATATATATATAAATACAATAATATAATATCAAAATTTATTTAGTGTCAATTTAACATTACTTTATAATATGTAATATAATAAATCTATTATTTTTTAAAATGTAATAATATATAATTTAATATTTTTTCATAATTAAAATAATGTATTAATATTAATAACAGTTTAATATCTTAAATAACTATATATAAGTACAAATAATATTTTACAAATTTATGTATATATATATTTTATATATACTCAATAATTTAATATTTATAAGATCTATATTACATAAATATTTTAACTTAAAATAATATAATCTAAAATATTTTAAATAAAAAAATAACGTAACTTCCCTCCCGACCACGTAACTTCCCTCCGACCGGCACGCCCTGCCTTCAATTTTCCCCAATACCGTTGGTGCCCGCCTTCGACACTATTTCTCCTCCCAACCGGTGCTCGCCGTCGACTGTGTCTCCCTCCCAACCGATGCCCGCCTTCAGCCCGTCAGCTCGGCGCCCGCCTTCAGCTGTCCCTCCCGACCGGCGCCCGCCTTCAGCTCTCCCTCACCGAGCGGTGGCCGCCTTCAGCCCCAAGCCCGCCTTCAGCTCTCCCTTCCAACCGGCAGCCGCCTTCTACCCCAAGCCCGCCTTCAGCTCTCCCTCACCGACTGGCGCCCGCCTTCAACACTCCCTCCCGACAGCATTGCCCTCTACACAGCACCGCCCTCCAAACCCTCCTCTGTGCTTCTCCTCCGCACAAACGACTTCGAACCCTCGACATTGTCTCCTCCCTTCTCGGTTGCATCTTCAACCATCGACATTGCCTCCTCTGTGCCCTAGGCCGCACCGCAGTTGGTTATTCTGTGGACGGAGGAAGAGGAAGCCGTCAGTGACGGCAGAGGAGTTGGTATTTTCCACGGGTTCTTGGAAGAGGTAAGCCCATCGTATGATGTTGTCAAAATAAGTATTCTCTTATTACCTTGTTCTTATTCTTGGAAGAGGAAGCCGACAGTAACGACATTGCTCATATTTGCATTCTGATGTATCAGGTGATAGGTGGGATTACGAATCACTATTTGAAGATTGAAGAAAATGAGGTAACACATTTATACATCAGATTTTATTCTGATGTATCAATCCGAATATGTGAGATTAAGAAGTCTATTTTCAACAATTTGCTGTCAAGTAATGTATACTTAGTTTCCTATTTTGTTAGGTGATTCCTTTGTTATTCTTTAGATGTCTTACTCATGATTTTCAACTATTAAATCTTTTTATGTGCAGCAATTATTCATCTAGGTTCTTGTTATCATTCTCTCTTCATTTTTAGTTGCCATAGGACCGAAGTCAGTCTTTAGTTATAATTGCTTTGTTCTCAAACTGATTAATAATTTTTATCTCTTACTTTGTAGTGATATGGATTGGAGTTGGATGGATTTGCCTAAAAATGTGATGGGTTACTATGATGGTGTTGACAACTTTATAAAATTTGCATATGCAAATATGACATCGAGTCATAAGATTAGATGTCCATGTGTGAATTGCACATGTATGAATAAATGTGAGAAGGATGTTGTTAGACAACACCTTTATATCGATGGTGTTATAAAGGACAAAAAAAATTTGAAAATTTTATGGCGAAGGGTCAAGTCATGAAAACCTCCAAGAGAGTTGGGTCGATTCAAACATGCATCAGATGTTAGAAGATGTCTTTCCTGTACTTACTGATGAAAGAGCACATGATAAGGATTCTAAGAGCTTTTTTGACATGCTGAACGATGTCAACCAACCTGTTTATCCCGGATGCAAAAATTTTAGCAAACTTTCATTTCTCATTAGGTTGATTAATATTAAATGTATGAGTGGTATGAGTAATAAAAATTTTGATATTCTGTTGAAGCTGTTGATTGAGGTGCTCCCAAATGGGTCATCATTACCACCATCCTTTTGTGAGATCAGGAAAATACTTGACTAGCTAGGGCATGGTTATAAAAAGATACATGTATGTCCGAACAATTGTATCTTATTTTAGAAAGAGCATGATACGTCTGAATATTGTCCAAAATGTGGAGAATCCCGATGGAAGTCATACAAGTCAAGTAGTGTGGTAAAAAAGAAAAGGATACCTCAAAAGGTTCTTCGTCATTTTCCACTCATTCCACATTTGAAGAGACTCTTCACATGCTCTAAAACATATGTGGGTATGAGATGGCATGAAGAGGAACGTGAAGAAGATGGTATCCTAAGACATCTAGCTGATTCGGCTTGTTGGAAATAACTAGATGCCATTGATGATTTTAGGTTAGAATGTCGGAATGTACGACTTGGACTGGCGAGTGATGGGTTCAACCCTTATGGAAACATGAATGTCACTCATAGTACATGGCCGGTGTTAGTTGTTCCTTATAACTTACCACCTTGGGAGTGTATGAAGAGTACAAATATTTTGCTTTGCCTTCTAATTTCTGACCCGAAAGGTCCTGGTAACAAAATTGATGTCTTCTTGCAACCGCTCATAGAGGAATTTGAGATTCTTTGGCAGGGTGTAGATACATATGATGTAGCTAAATGTGAGCAATTCCATCTACATGCAGCGTTATTATGGACTATTAACGATTTTCCAGCATATGCATACATGTCAGGTTGGAGTACAAAAGGTCGATTGGCTTGTCCTAATTGTAACAAGGACACCTCTTCAAGTTGGCTAGAATGTAGTGGAAAGTTTTGTTACATGGGTCATCGCAGATGGCTAGCAAACAAAGATAAGTTTCGAAAAATGAGTAAACAATTTGATGGTCATGAAGAATGGGGTGACAAACCATTGGCGTTACACTACGCCAAATTCGTCCTTTACCTACGTGAGAAAAACGTAGGTAAAGCCTATTTTCCCGTAGGTATTTCAATTTACCTACGGGACCCCCCGTAGGAAGTCGCGTCAGGCTAGGACATGTCGGTAAATATTTTACCTACGGTAGGTCCCGTAGGTATAGTACATGTACTATACCTACGGGTCAACAAACACCCGTAAGTATAATCCCTATGTATACCTACGATCCATACACCCATTGGTAAAACTTGCTTACCTGTTTAGCAAGCGTAGGTAAAGAAAACTAATACAAACGGACATACCTATGGTTCCTCCCATAGGTAAAAGTAGTGGTAAAAAATGGACGGATCTTTGGCAGCATTTTACATTTACCTACGGCCAGAAATCGTAAGTATTCATATAAGTTCTTCAACCACTCATCTACACATTATTCCACAATCACACTCTTCCATACAACCACTTATACACACATCATTACATAAACCCATTAATGTTCCATTCAATCACTTTGTTTCATACAATATGTTCCATGTTCCATATAACATGTTTCATACATTGGCCCACATTGTTCCATACATTCTGTTTCATACAACCTGTTTCATACATCGTTTCATCTACACATTGTTCCATACACCCATTCATGTTACACCTCTTGACACACATTGTTCCATACACCTGTTCCATACAACCTGCTCCATACACATTGTTCCATTCATGTACTCAAATTTCAAGTTCTATTTAAGAAATTTTAAACAATTTTGCACATATCATTGAGTTGCTAAAATGAAAATAAAGAAGTTTTACAACATGTTAAAGTAACACATCTACACCTGTATTATACACCAAATATGCACAAGATTTAAGAGTTTTCATGTTCAACTACAACCAGAGTATTGATAAATTACATTTTTCATGGCTCCTCATGCATAGGAATGTAATCAATCTGTCTTGAAGATAACCTGTGGCATAAAAATACAAAAAACTTAAGTATGCAAAATGATAACTTGTGTGATGTAACTTTATATGTAAAGATGACTTACATAATCTCTCAACCATATTATATAACTTCTAATAACATCTTGCATTTTCTTTGTATGATTGTCTTTAACAAATAGGGGGCATTTGATTTTTCGTCAATTACAATTGATACCATTCAAGAGCATAAACATATGTTCTTGTAAGATGTCTTGCCATCCTTCTAGTTGCACATAGCTCCATTAACTCAATCTCTATCTTTAGAACTTATATCTATACATGGATGTAAAACATACTATCTAACATCTTTCTTAATAGTCATCCTCATTCACATATGCAGATAATATACTAGTCTATCCTAGCCTACAAATTCATTCACCTATAAATGAGTAAGCAAAAATATTCTAACAACAGAGGAAGCTATACCAAGATAGATTAGTTCTATTGATAGGGTTAGAGAATTACTTGTTATGACCGTGCTTGTTGTGGTTAATCCAATGAGAATTTTTTATCCAAATACAATAGTTGAACCTGTGGGGTTGGCACCATATGCAATTTAATTGTACTTGTAGCTGTTTGTTAGGGAGTAGGAATAGATGGCTTTTACATGTACACCTAGCAAAAGCAATTATCATTAAAAATAAAGCAGACTACTAGAGTTGATATGTATAGAGCACAAGAACAAATGGCATTTACATATCACAAATCTCTATAGAAAGATATATATAAACTATCAACAAGATGTTGACTCCTTCAAGCTTTCAGTCAATCAAACTAAACAAAAACACCATCTTCCCGAACATCAAATACTTCAATTTAGTGAATATATACCATGTTTTTCTTTCATAAACTATCCTCATAAAGAACCTTCCTTCGTTGCAGAATAGCCACTGGAGATTAATTTTTTCACCCCCACTAGCAATTAATATGAATCATTCATCCAAACTTAAACTAGTTCAAACATACCTATGCTTTTAAGTAACCACGAGAATGGGCAAAGAAAATAAAAAGATATTCATAGGAATGTACTCAATCTACCTTCAAGATAACTTGTAATGATTATAAAATTACAAAAACATAAGTATTCAAAATAATAATTTGTGTGTTGTAACTTTGTATGCAAAAATGACTTACAAATAGGGGAGCATTTGGCTTTTTGACAATTACAATTGATACTGTTCATAAGCACAAACATGTGTTCTTGTAAGATGTTATGTCATAACCTGTATACAAGAGAACAAACATGTGTTCTTAACCTATATACAAGAGAACTAATCAACATCTAACAACTTGATTCATAATAACCTGCATGCATAACATTCATTACTTGTGTATAATATTTAAAACATTTATACCATGTAGATATAAATAAGATATTAACAATTTAATTCAATTTGGTTTACTAAATAATAAAAAATTAAAAACTTAGTCTTTCCATCATAATATGACTTACAATGGCATCCTACATTCTTTTCTTGATTAAGAGCATCAAATTTTAAAATAGAAAAAACAACTGTAATTTTAAGACCTTTGGTCCCAAATCAGTCAGCTCTTCTAGCATGAAATAATGACCATTTATTACAAACTAATTAATTTATAATAAAAGAAACAAAAATTAAATGACTTAATAAAGCATAATGAATAAATACTTATATAAAATCACCACAAAGTTGTTAAAATAAAATATTTTTAAGATTCATGTTGTAGTTAACTAAACTAGGGATCAAATTGTGCTTAAGAATTGGATTTTGCCTATAACATGGGTAACTCATTTGTACCTTAAATTCACACAAGTAAAAAAGATAGCAAACCATATTAAGTCAATAAGGCTTTGATACCTCTCAACATTTCAGTGTCATCATCTGCACAAAGGACAATTCAGATTCAGACAAATAATCGAACAGATTACGTGCGAGTGAAAGAACGAGCTTGCTTTGCTTTTACCATAGCCGGTGGTCCTAGTCCCCTTGATCCACATCATCTGCAAAATACTAAATCCTCCAATTCAAACAATAAGATAGGCTAGAGGGGCCAACGGTGATCCAACGACCGATCATTAGTCCAAATTATGAAGAGAAAAAAAAATGATAGCAAGAACATTAAGATTAACCACTGCCTAGAGCTTTATGTTTTGGGCAAGAAATGGACCATGTGCTTTTCTCCCAAATCTCAGAAATTGAGAGGGAAGCAGCAGAGATTACCTGTCCTCGGCGGCGGGGCGGGCACGGCGTAGGAGGAGAAGCACTGCTCCAGCTCGTACCTGAACCTTATGAGAGAGAAGCTAGTACCTCGGCCCCGAAGACGTCGAGGGCGAAGCCGTTGAAGCGGCTGATCACCGCCCGGTGGATGTCGAGCCCGAGGCGTCGAGCGCTCTCATGGTGGACAGCAGGAGGGCGGGCTGCGCGCGAACATGTGGATGTTCACCGCCGCTGGCAAGATTATGCCACCGGCTCGGCTGCACGAAGGGGTAGAGATGCGGCATGGATCTCCGTAGATGGGCTCTTGCGTGCACAAGCGCCCGGTACTTGAAATGAAATCACTCGACCGACACTACCAATTGAAAAGATACGAGAACTAACATATGCGTCGGAAAAAGGGCAACCTTTGAAGAAGAAGGGGCCAGCTTGGTGGTTATCGCAATACCTTCATAGCAGCCGCTTCCCTCGTTAAATCCGTCACCCATGAATCCTTCTTTGTAGCTACATTCAACTCCTTTCACCGATTGTGAACTAGTGCCGGCGCCGATCACATCTTTATCGACAAGGCTACAACTGGCGTTCTGATGACAGAGGCTACAATCGCCTTCCACCCACCAACCAAGCTCCACCGTCCCCAGCTCCAGCGACGCGAAGTCGGGAGTCCTGTCGCCGTCAATAGCCACTGAGGAAAAGAAGTTGAGGCAGTCGATGCTCTTGACAAAAACCGGGGCCAGGAGGGACGGTCGTTGGCCGCCTCTATTGATGGGGCTTGCCTATGTAGGAAAGCAGCTTATCTGTCGCCGTCAATATTACTATTACTATAAATATATTAATTTTTTATTATATTTTTTGAAATTTTTTATTATATTATTATATTTTATTAATATATGACAAACTAGTGATAAAAATTCAAATATTTAATTAGATGGTTGAGATTGATCTATTTAACATTATATTTACTAATTAAGGTGAGTTTGTACTTAGTAATTACTAGGTAAAGTTATTTTCTTATAGTGGATGACTAGGTGGGAGATCAAAGAGTAGAAAAAAAATGTTAAAAACATTTAAATGTTTAAAATTTATTTAATATTCATATATATTTGTCTTATATATTGTATTTAATATTTAATAAATTATATTACCATTATTATATTGTTTGATATATTATACATCAATATATTTTTGTATGTTACTATTGTTATAAATATATTAAATTTTATTATATTATTAAATTTTTATTTTTATTATTATATTTTTATTAATATATGATGAACTAACGATGAAAATTCATCTATTTAATCGGATGGTTGAGATTGATCTATTTAACATTATATTTATCTATTAGAATGAGCTTGTACTTAGTGATTAGTAGCCAACAGATAAAGTTATTTTCTTATAGTGGGTGACAAGGTGGGAGATCGAAGAGTAGAGAAAATGTTAAGAATATTTGAATATTTTTAAAAAAATTTAATTTTTATATATATTTGTTTTATATATTGTATATAATATTTCATATACTATTGTATTTAATATTTCATATACTATTATATTTAATATTTCATATAACATTTAATTGATATTGTAATTAATATTTCATATAATATTTAATAAATTATATTATTATTATATTGTTTGATATATTATACATCAATACATTTTTGTATATTACTATTGCTATAAATATATTAATTTTTTATTATATTTTTATATTTTTATTTATATTATTATACTTTTATTAATATATGTTGAACTAATGATGAAAATTCATCTATTTAATTGGATGGCTGAGATTGATCTATTTAACATTATATTTATCTATTAGGATGAGTTTGTACTTAGTAATTAGTAGCCGGTAGATAAAGTTATTTTCTTATATTGGGTGACAAGGTGGGAGGTTGAACAATAGAGAAAATGTTAAGAATATTTGAATATTTTAAAATTTATTTAATATTTATATATATTTGTGTTAATATTTTATATATTTAATATATTATATTCTTATCAATATTAATATATTATTTTTAATAGTCTCATTATTAAATTATATATTAATAAATTATTTTTAAAAAAATTAATATATTTATCATATTATATTATTTATATATTATTAAAACTATTTATATTATTATATTATGTTATTTATATTATTATATTAATTAATTTTATTAGTTATACGATATATTTCAAATAGATAAATTATATTTTTTTATTAATTATATCATTTATCTACAGGATATCTATCGTACACCTGTAGGTGTTGTCACATTTACCTACGGGCAACTAATTAGTAGGTATACTATGTCGGTGAATGATACATATACCTACCAAATTCTCACCTACACGAGGGGTTCACGTAGGTGAAGATAAATTTTGGCGTAGTGTTATCTGGACTGGAAATAATACAATAACTAGATGATTTTAATTCACACGTTGCAAAATGTCTTGAAAAGAAGAAAGGCAAGAGGAAAAGAAAAAGTAAGGAGGATGATAATAAGTATCTAGGGTGGAGGAAGATAAGTATTTTCTTTAGGTTACCATATTTAAAATCTTTATTGCTTCGCCACAATTTAGATTTGATGCACATTGAGAAGAATGTGTGCGAGAGTATAGTAAGCACCCTTCTCTCGATTGAAGGGAAGAATAAAGATGGGCTGAAAGCTCGTCATGACTTACAAAATATGCGCATTCGAGAATCTCTTCACGCACAAGAAGTTGGGCCAGGTAGGATAGTGCTACCACCTGCCCAATTCACATGTAGTAAGATAAAAAAGGAAACTATCTTCAAGCTATTTCGATATGTTAAGGTTCCTGACAGCTACTCCTCAAATATTGCAAAGCAATTTGTCAACAAACATAAGAAGTTATGGGGGTTGAAAACTCATGACTACCATGTCATTATGCAAAAATTACTTCCAATTGTTGTTAGAGCAATCCCAAAAAAAATGTTTCTTCATCACTAAGTGACATTTTTCAATTTTTCTTAAACATTTGTTCAACAGTTGCTTATGCTGAAGACTTCTACCAACAAGGCTTAGATGTTGCAAGGACATTATGTCATCTGGAGATGATATTTCCTCTAAGTTTCTTTGATATAATGGTTCATTTGATCATTCATTTAGCAGATGAGGCTAGGATTGCTGGACCAGTTCAGTATAGATGAATGTACCCATTTGAGAAGTATTACTTTCACTTATACATTTAATTTTGTCGATTGATTGAAATCAATATTTATTGCTACTAACTCTTCAGGTACCTGGCCAAATTAAAATTTTATGTGAGGAATCAGACATACCCTGATGGGTCATTTGCCGAAGGATATGTTATGTCTGAAACAATGATATTTGCATCCCGATATTTAAACGATGATGTGGAGACATGGTTAAATAGACCACGACGACAAGTGGAATATCGTCCAAAGGTGATAGAGGAAAAATGGGAAATTTTTGTGGAGACTTGTCGTCCATGTGGAGCATCTAAGAACAAAAGACTCCAAAGAAATGATTTGTTGCAAGTACATAACTACATCATATTCAATTGTACAGCTTTGAACCAGTACGCCAAGTAAGTTTAAATTTGATTTTTTAATTTTAGATTATAACAAACATATATGAAAATGCAAAGTAATCATCTTCAATTTAGGGATCATGTCACTGAACTTAGAGAGATGTACCCTGAGTTGAATGAAAGTGAGGTTGAGCATATTCATACATCTAAATTCAGACAATGGCTAACAGCTAAGGTAATTATTATGTTTGTATATTATTATGTTTGTGGTAGGATGTGGCGATATTTTTGTAACATGCATACAATTTCTTTGTTTTCATTAGGTGCTTAAGCTACAAGAGTTGACTAGGGGAGACATGTCATCTTATCTTATTTAAGTTAAAGATCTACCACTTGATCTGGTTAAGAAGTATGAATCATGTATAGTTAATGGATTTAGATTTCACACAAGAAAGGTTGAACAACAACGAGTTACTCAAAACTCCGGTGTTGTATTGACTGTAAGTGGACCTTTAAAGTCATGGAACATAGAGAAAAATGTTACCTACTATGGTGTGATTGATGAAATTTTCGAAGTTGACTACTATGGTCATATGAGGATAGTGTTGCTTAAGTGTGATTGGGTAGATGTGCACCGAGGGGTGAAACATGATGGATCTCTTGTTCTGGTGAATCTAGCATGTAAGTTAAGAACAAATGAGCCATTTATCTTGGCATCACAGGTAGAACAAGTTTGATATGTAGAGGACTCAAAGAATACTGGTTGGTTTGTTGTTCGTAAGACTATCCCACGTGATTTTTACAGCTTAACAAATGACAATTCCAAGGAATGTGCTGAATTCCTAGATATACAAGCCACACCTCATGAGAAAACAACAATAAATCTCAATGACAATGCTTTGGATGAAATGCTTGTTCGTAGGTTAGATATAGATGTCATCGAAGTGTGATGTAAGTTGCCTTTATATGATCATTTCATTTATACTGTCCTATTTATATGCTCTCATGTCATTTATAAATTTTCCTTTATCAATTACTAAAATTTGATTGATGTGTTTTATGCAAACAGGGGAAAGAAGGTTATGGAGGCTTTGTCTTTTAAATCAGACGGTGGAAGCTCTAAGGAGTCAAAGGAAAAAGGTTTGTGGGGTCCAGGTAACTCATCCAACCCATCACATCCCAAGAAGATAAAGCACATTGATGACATCTACGATATGCCAAAGGCACTACAGAAGTTGGATTCTGACTTGTTTCAGCAGTTCATGGAGTAAGTTTTCTAGAAAACATTTTATTTGGAAGAATTCATAGGCATGCACCCTATTTTGGAATGTGTTAGTTCAATGTATCTGATGTATGAGTTCATAAGACTACACCCTATTTTTATATGTGTTAATTCAATGTATCTGACTCCAACTTGAAGGACCTGCCGCGTTCAGTCAAATCTAATATCTTGTTAGAGCCCATAAAAAAAAGGAAACTACCGGTTGTAGAGTAGTATTAAACAAGCACAGTTAGTTGCTTGGAGCCTTTCGATTATGATGTGTTAGAACCCAAACTCTGCAAATTATAAAAATTGTGATGGAAATCTGACTAAATTCAATTACCAGCTAAAATTGATGGTAGAAACATCAAGTGGATGGATAAATTTCACATCTATACCATTTGTTTAAAAATTCTTGTAAATAAGTACATCAGCAAAACATAATTGTTATCCACATATACTTGTCAATTCTAGCTTGCAAGTGTAGATGATTCATTTACTGTGGATCTAATTAAGTTGTGTATTTAGATATATAAAATCAAGCTCATCAATTTTTCTCATGTTTGTCCACACTTGCTCTAGATTAATTAGGATGCACCAGACTTGCTCTAGATTAATTGTCCCCTGTATCCTACCTACAGAACTTCTTCAATTAGGATGGCAAAATTAACATCGCTCTTAACCTGTCATGCAACAGTTACCAGTGGCTTATAGTGTGAAGATTGCATATCTGTTTCGATTGTTATTTTTATGTAGATTGTAAATTTGAGGAGCAATAATACAGATACTTGAAATAAAAAGGAAACTACCGGATGTAGAGTAGTATTAAACAAGCACAGTTAGTTGCACTGGAGGTTGTTATTATTTATCTACTATGGAATCTTACATATTTGTTTTTCTTCTTTTGGTGTAGAGGTGCTTCTTGTCTAGAATCATATTGTTATGGATATATGAATCATTGGTGACTTACAACTTTGTATTAATTTTATGTGTTTTATGCAATCATTGACTTTACTTATCCACATGTTCCTCACATTTTTTATGCATGAGAAAGTTGTATTATGTTTAGACAGATGGCACTTATCAGCAAGTGACGGAACTCATGGTCTATGGGGATGTGTTATGTGTGAATTAGAATCCTTTGGCGTTACTTATTCATCTAACCGTTTGTTGTTGAAAGTTTGCAGCCACATGTGGGATCAACTTCAGATGACCTACAAAATAAATGCCACAGTAGTACATTGTTTGTTGTTTTCTATGTATCTTAATGGTAGGAATAGGATTATAGAAGTACTTAGGGATCGAGAAGTGTTCTCCAAGACATATGTCATTGTCCCTATAGTTGATGGGTAAGTCATAATTAATAGGGCATTTCACTCTAAGATGGGCTATTTTCTTTCTAAGTTACTAACAATTTATTACAGTGGACACTGGAGACTGTTAATATTATGTAACTTGGCAAATTCCTTTGACTCTAAGTTTGGACCGTGTACAATCATGTTGGACTCACTTCACATGACTGAGCCACAAAGGCAAGAGCCAACAATTAGAAGGTAATGTATGAGTTCCACTTTCAATTTCATTATTCTCACATCTACATTCATAGAAGAGTATGTTTTTTCTTTAAGTTTTTGAAAGAGTTATACAAGAGTGATGGTAAATTGGTCAGCAAGAAGAGTTTGACATCCATTCCATACTATATACCTTCAGTATGCATTTAATGTTTTATGAGTATTCTGTTTTATTTATAGAATTTTAATTACTTGACTGTTTGAGCATTTGCTTCATGTAGGTTCCACAACAAAGGGATGGATTGGAGTGTGGGTTTTTCTCACTCTATTTAGCCTACCTTTTCATAAAGGGTGCCCTACAGGCCTTTTCTCAGTCTTCGTACCCATATTTTGTACACACTGTGAACTCCATGTCTTCTTGGAAAATAAAGTATTATTTAAATTCTTCAGTTCATGAGGTATTTAACATTTTTTCTTATAGATGACAGAAGATTGGTTTCCAGTATCCAATATTGACAGTTTTATTGTCAAAGTTTTAAAATATGGTCGAGATGGAGACTACTTTATCTCCTCTGCATCATCTTCCATACCATCCCCTACATCCTCCAGTGATTAGAATGCAGATGCTGAAATAGGGACCAGAATACCGAGGACAAAACAGTGGCGGATTATGCTCCTTCAAAGAAAACTCGGGGTCGCACATACTACCGTGATGTGCAGGCATTGGAGGATGAGAAGCTGATTGCTGTTGAATGGAATGAACTTGGACAGCCGATTGGGACCGGTGGGAGGTCACTAAGGACCTTTCTGGGGACAGTTGCAAGGAACTGTGAGAAATGCCCGATCAATGTGGCATCTTGGGATAAGATGTCACAATCAAATGTGAATGACATATGGGCATTTATCAAGGTAAATTGAATAATTATCTTGTCTCGGTATGTTATAGTTATGTATGTAACTTGTCAATGACTACCAAACAACATACTTTTATTTTTTTTTCTTGAGAAAATATGATGTTGATGATGGAGATGAATTACAAAAGATGTTTATAATGAAAGATATTGGGATGAAATGGAAATATCATAAGTATTCACTTAGGAAGAAGTACATAAATGACAAAGAGCCACCTCAAGGATTGCACATTACCCCTGAAATCTAGAAGTCAGCAAGGACAGCTTCGACTTCTAATGATTTCCAGGTAAACTGTTATTTTCATCATAAGTATTCATAATTTGTGCATTCACATTACCATATCTTGTGAATTGTAACTTGTAGAGGAAGAGTGAGGTGAATCAGAAAAATAAGAGCCTTCAAAAGATCTTTCATTGTACTGGAACTCAGACATATGCAGATATCAGAACAAAAGAGGTTAGTACCAACTATTTTATGCATTAAAGATGTTTTATGTGTCAATTCTTAAATGCCCATAACTGTTAAAATTTCAGAAGTTGAAAACTGGTAAAGAGGTGGACAGAACAAACATCTTCATCATCAGTCATACCAAGAAGGATGACAAGGCTGTCAACGATGAATGTGCTATAGCAATCGTAAGCATATACTGAACCACTTACCTATATATATGAAGTATCTCACAGAGGACTGTGTAATTTTGATGCCTTTGCCTTCTATACATATATTTCGTATGTATTGTCTAAGATACTTTGACCATTATAGGAAAAACTTAAGGCAATCAAACAATGTCAATCATCTACTAGTTCTTATTCAATGGCCACAAAGGAAGATGTCTTCACCAAAGTTCTTGGTGAAGACAAACATAGGAGAATTAGCGGTATTGGCATAGGGCCAACACCAAAGCAACTATGAGGGGAGGGGAAAGTTGAAAGGTCCAAAATTGAAGATAAGTCCTTACATTCACGTCTTCAGCTTTTGGAATCAAAAGTCGCTAAACTTGAGGATGCTCCCCAGCCTAATGCTGAGGTATAAAATTTTGAATTTAAATTATACAAAGATGCCTATAAAAATGCACAAAACCAGTAAGTCATGTTAATTGTTTTTTATGCAACTTTGTGTAGTCTGCACCTTGATCTTCGGTGGCCAGCAAGTTGTCAACTTCGGCCGAAGATAATGTAAGAGAAGTTGTTTTCTTTTTTTTATCGCTGCAGTGTATGAGTTGTGCTTCATACATGATTCGCCTTTCCTGTCCAGCCAATTCTGAATCTTTCATGTCCTTTCAAATTTTATTTTTGTTTTTAATAGGGAAAAGGAAATAATGTTAAGTTGGTAGACATGGAAGGGGACTGCGTTGCTGAAGGTTTGTTCATAAGTAACGACGCCAAGAAAATGGTGATGTCAAGGCACCTTGGAGATGTATTCTAAGGGGTGTCTATTGTTTGTGTTCATAAGCCAAATGCCCCATTGTTCATTAAGGATGATCATAGGCAGAAAATGCGTGATGCCATTGGAAGGCATATTATATGGTTCAAGGATTATGTAAGTTATACTACTTACATATTTTACTAACAATCATTAATTAAGTAAAAAATTATTTTTTAATGTCTTTAACTTTACATTCCAGGTTATTTTTGATGAAAAATGATCAATGAGGACTATGGATGGTTGACAACCAATTATTTTATCGTTGAAATTGATGATTGGTTGTGGTGGTTTTGAAGGCCATGTTATGTTTGTGGTGATATTTCAAAGTCATATAACTTCTGGTGGATTGTGGGTGATTGTTATGGTTTCATGTTCATATTTTATATATTTCAACTTTGTGATGTGTACTTTGTTTATGAATTTGTTTTTTAAATCAGACCTGGTTGTTGTATTACTCGGATTTGAGGATGGTCTATATATAGGATGGTTGTGAATGGTGTATATAACAGATGTATGAATGTTTCATAAGTAAGTTTTATTTTTTTAGATTTTTTGTGTGATTAGTGGTGGCATCTATTTGCGAAATTGAGTATGCATGTTGTTTTGCAGACATGTTCTTTGTTTGTTGAAGCATGGTGTTTCTCCTTTTGAATCCTAAAGAAAACTGTGTTGCTAAACATCACACATTTTCTTTGCTTATCTAATTAACTGCACTAGGTCGCTCTTTCTAATTTTTTGTTATCTTTTCCCTTCAAGTTTCACTTGGCCCGAAAGGTCCTGGTATTGGATGAAACTTTTGCAATATGTGGTAACTTAATTTTATCTTATTATCCAGATTCAAGTTGCATACCAACTAAATTAGAAGCTGACATATTCAAACTCAAATCTGTGAGGTACTTATTTCTTTGTAAATTCTGCTTGTTAATATACTTTTCCAAAGCTTTTCTTCAAGGCTTGTCAGGTGTACAGAAATGAGGAACTTTAACAGCATAATACATCATTTCCAAGGTAATGTTCTTCAACTTTATGAGCCTATCTCTCTTCTTTCATTCTAAATGTATCATTTATTGCTAAAAATGATAAGAATGAGAGTAAATCTAAATTTCTTGTTAGTCTGACATATTAGGGATATTAATCTAACTTATTAGCTTGTCTCCCATTTAATTTTTCTTTGGATATTCTAGAATGGATGTCATTCTAAATGTTTCTTGGATCTAGATCTGTAGATGTACGGATCCATATATTCTGATCTGTAGATGGATGACAGTATATATATGTATTATACATTGAGGGTAGTTTGCTAATTACATGAAATGAATATTACAGAAGGTGACATCTGAAATGTCAACCATGATCTAAATGTAATTTGTGCTTATCACCCCCTTCAAGCTGAACGGTGGTGGAAACACATTCTGCTTGTTCCTGAATGTCATAAACTGTTGATTGGGTAAAGGTTTCGTGAACCTATCAGCAAACTGATCAGAGGAAGCTATATGCCTGATCCATATATTCACAGATGTATGAATGTTTCATGAGTAAGTTTTAATTTTTTAGATTTTTTGTGTGGTTTGTGGTGACATCTGTTTGCGAAATTCAATATGCATGTTGTCTTCAAGTTGCCCTTTTTTTTCCCAGTTCTAGGTAAGAAAAGAGATTAACATGGCTTCTGAACTTTATGTGTATTTTCTAACTTTTAATCTCTTTACAGAAAAGAGAGTCCCTGTATTTTTTTTAACCTTCAGAATGGTCTTATCAATTCAATGTCCAATTCTGGTAGCAGAACCTGGAAACTGAAACCCAAAGCCACCCTCCTCCAAGTTACTTAATGGTAACTTTGTAAAGCAAGTTTATGTTATGTATAGATGTGCATGTTTTCTGCACGTGCTTATGTTCTCAAGTTAATTTTTATGATTTAAAATATTAGTCTATGACAAGTGCAACATAATTTCTAATTTGAGTTCTTCACCCTCGGTGGTTATGTTTTCTTTTGCTTTCATTGGGTGTTGTAATGAAGATTAAATGGAACTAACATGTTAATTGTTGTGTGTAGGAGGAGGATTGTTTCAAATTTGTGGATGATACTCGGGTTGCTAATTTTGTTGGGCGCTGGTTTTGGATGTGGAGAAAGCAAACTGGTTTCATTAGTTTAGGGCAGGTGCACTACTTCAGACTTCTCCATTTTCATATATTGTTTTCAGTTGTGCTCTTGTTATCACAAATATCAAATATTTTTCTTACATATTTGGTTCTCTAGATGGAACAATGCTTGAAACTTTGTGACTTCATTTATTCTAAACAATAAAACTTGACATCACTCAGTTCATGGTTTATCAGATTGTCTTTTCATGATCACTCAAATATTGATCTTTGTATGTTTTTGAAACAAGGATGGTGTATATATGAGCAGCTTGTGAATGGTGTATATAGGAATGTTTTATTGTGAAGTTTTTTTTGTTATCATGTTTTGTTTGTAATGAGTAGACTCTGTTTTTTCATATTTATTTTGGGAAATATAGAAATGTTTATTTTGAGTGATGACGTCTTTTGAAGGTTGTATGAGTTTTTTGTGTGAATTGTGTTTGCATTGAATAAGTAGAATATATTGAGTTTCAATGAGTGAAATGTATTCAGGTCGACTGGATTGATATCAGGTTTTAGTTATGTAATATTTACCTACGGATTTTACTACGTAGGTAAAGAGAAGACCGACTGTAGGTATAGACCACATTTGCGTAGGTTACCTACGCAAAAAAAAATCGTAGGTATAGGCCATTTTCTCGTTGGTAAAACCATTACCTACGAATCTACCTATGGATTGGTCGCATAGGGCTAGTACATGTAGATAATTGTTTACCTACAAACGGTTCCGTAGGTATAGTATGACTTATACCTACGGGTGTATGCTCACCCGCTCACCCGTAGGTATAGTACCTGTACTATACCTACAGATTCGTCCCTAGGTAAAACATTTACCTACATGTACTAGCCCTACGGAAGGTTCCATAGGTAGCTTCGTAAGTAAAGGACATTACCTACGGAAAAATAGCTTATACCTACGATTTTTTTGCGTAGGTAAAATGCAAATTTCTTGTAGTGAATTTTGTTCTTAATTTTCTCATGCCAAGATTGATTTGAGGATAAATCTATTTTATCTCATAAATTAGTTTATAATTTTTGAAATTTAAAAGATAAATCAAATTTATCCTCAAATTTTTATAGTGACAACCAGGTCCTAAATATTTAGAAAATATTGACATCCAACATGTACAACAGCTATTTCAAATTTTTTGAAGGAGAATAACAAAGAGATGTGTGTGCATCCGTTGGCGGTGTCCCAATGGAATGGAGCACGACACGAGGGAGACCCTGTCGCATGCAAGAAGGGACACGTCCGTCCATTCCGCATGAAGTGGCATCCCACTCGATGGAGTTCGGATCATCTCGGGGGGTTTTCTGAGAGAGTCCCCGAAGCCTCTCACATTTTGACATTAAATATCTATCTTATCATGTATTAATTGATCATTCCATCGTATATTTAATGTCAAAATATGAAATCTCAAGAAGTGATCTGAACTCCACTCGATGCATCCGTCGTGTTATTAAAAACACATGTAAACTTTGACGTTCCATCCTGTAAAGGTTGACTTGGTCAACTTAAGAATCTTCTGGACTCTTCTAGCCATATCTTCTAGGCACATCCAAAAGTGCTTAGATGTCTTCTAGGCACATCTAGAGAGTGCTATGATATTTTCTAGAGATATCCAAAAAGGTATCTTCTAGGCATATCTAGAGAGTTCCTACCACCTCTATATAAAGGCTTGAGGAGAGGGCAACACAACACACATAAGCAAGACAAGACCAAGCTAGCAAGAAAGAGTCACCACCACCTTATTCTCTTCTTCTCTCTATTTCTTGTATTCTCTTAGGAGATATCATAGAGAGAGTTTGAGGGTGTAAAGGACTTCGGGTCTTGAGAGATTCTCCATCATTTGTACTTGTTTCTCATATAGTGGAAGTCGTTTGTCTTCGCGCGTGGACGTAGGAAGACATATCGCCTCCGAACCACGTAAATCCCGGTGTGCTCCTCTCTATCTCTACTTTTCGTATATATTTTGTTTATTTATTCTTTGCAGAGTCGGTATATTAGTTCCACACTATATCAGTGATATTTGCCGCGATCCTCAACACATCCAATGCTCCTGTAAAAAGATGCGGTGGCGAGATACCAGTTTTATCCAGTTGGGGGGCCGGTTTCCCGCGGCCGGCGAAGGGAATGATGGACTGAAGCTGAAGGAGGGGGGAAGAGAGAAGAAAGTGTTGACGTTATCCGGGATCTTATTCCGGGCTCGTGTGCCGGAACATGGAACCGCCAAGGGGTCTCTTTCGTATCCCCGTCGGAGCTAGCTAGATAGAGCGCCGCTCGATCGACCGACGGGAAGAAATATCAGCGGGGGAATCGTCATCCCCATTCTCCACCGCCACCACCGGCGGCGATGACGACGGAGAGAACATAAAAAAGGCGACTTGCACTCGTATAAATAGCCACCTCCGCGCGGCAAATCCTAGTGCAGCAACTCACCGGCACATCCTCGTTCTCCTGTTATACGCATCTGATCTGTGTCGTACTGCTCAAGGCCGTCCCGGCGGAGAACGATGGAGCGCCTGTCGAGGCTGGCGTCGCAGAGGCCGGTGGTGATCTTCAGCTCGAGCTCCTGCTGCATGTGCCACGCCGTGAAGTCCTTCTTCAAGGACCTGGCGGTGAACTACGCGGCGTTCGAGCTGGACGAGGAGCCGCAGGGGAAGGAGATGGAGAGGGCGCTGGCCAAGCTGATCGGCCGGAGCCCGCCGGTGCCGGCCGTGTTCGTCGGCGGCAAGCTGGTCGGACCGACCGACAAGGTCATGTCTCTCCACCTCAGCGGCAGGCTGGGCCCCATGCTGCGCGACGCTGGCGCCAAGTGGCTGTAGAGCGTAATGCTCGTGTGTGGATGTGTGTGTATGGTCAACCTTCTCCAAGTCAACGCGTAGCTGGGCGGTAGAACAGGCACCGATCGAAGCGTTTAGAGAGCCGGCAAGGTGCTGCTGATCCCCGTTTTGACTCTTTTAACTGTCCTAAGATAATATATGTATTGTACATAGGTAAGTTGCCCTTTCAACTTTGCTCTTCTGAAAATAATGAAACGTTTTGACTGTGTATACAGTAGTGGTGCATGCTGTTTTCCTGTGTCCCTTCACCATATGCATATATATATATAAATGTATAATATGTGTGTGTTCTGGTAGGGTGTTACAAACCCCAAATGTCCGTTATTATAAACATACATACATTAAATTTTAATAAATTGTGGTTTAAAAATAAATAAAATTATACATTGATATATATCATGATAAAATATGATTTAGACAGAACCAAATCAAAACAAGTCATCAACACCTCCTTCAAACAGTCTTTTCTCTCTCTCTCTCTCTCTCTCTATATATATATATATATGCGCGCGCGCGCGCGCGCGAGCGCTTGCTCCGTGGAGTAACGCGAGCTTATCTCTGCTCGGTCGGATATAAATTCTGAGTATACGAATATACGTATTATGAGAGTATACGAATATACGATCTACACTTCATATACGAATCCACAGCTGAATTAGTCACTGATCTGTTGAGCAGTGTGTATATAGAAGCTACTAAATTATCTCCACAGCAGGCATTAGGACGGCATTGTACATCATCAACTGAAAGGTTTTCCTCAGGCAAGAAATGCTTAGGATGTACATATATACCTGTTTATTTGAGTCTATATTTCGATATTTAGAAAGAGTTTTCTCAATTAATAACAAATATATACTATATGTTTACCACTCTGATTTAACTCAAAAAGTGTTTTTTTACTACTAATGAATACAAACGAGGTTAGTGAAACATGAAAAAGGATTACAAATTAAAATATGAACATACATATGGGCAATAAAATATGAAGATATATTAATAAAATACAGATGCATGAGTGCTAGTGTCCTTACGGGTGGTAATAACTATGCTGTTTAGATCAAATATGAATCATAAACAAAACCTGTTTCTATCAACAAAGGAAAGAACTCTCTTCAAATGTGACTGTCAGAATCTGCTATAGATTGAGAGATGAACACAACGCTGCCCGTCCCTAGCTATATATCATCGTTGACCCCTGAAGACTCGGAGCTATATAACAATATATAATCATTTACTACACTGTACACATCAAAGATCTCCAGATTCTTCGCCTATTAAAGAAAGACGGGAAGACTTAAAATATTTAAATATGGGGTTTTCGAGCAATAAAGAGATTATCACAGGCACAAGTCTCTCCGACCACCCGCATTCAGGCAACCGCAAAGATGTGGTTCTTCTCTCCTATCTCCTCAAACAACATTTTGTTTATTGTGTAAATTTGTCATAATATTGTTTATAAACTATTAGTCGTAATCAAAAAGATGGGGTGATTAGAGAGAGTTTGCTTACATATGCGAAACCTGCAAACAATCGCAGCGTTATATGGAGCTACTACTTAAAATGTCTATTTTTAATGGCAAAATAAGACTTAACGATAGTGCTAATTAGTATTAATATTTTTTTAGAATGAATTCATTCTTATATTACTTCTAATAAAGTGTACTTAATTTTGAATTTCTTTTCAATTCGACATCCAAGAAATAGTTAATCAAAATTGTTGGTGGTCAACCGATTTATTATTTGAACATAATCACAAATTAGGTTTTTACAATGTGTCTTATCAAAGATTTGATGTTGTCCTCAAAATCACCCACATCCTAGACAAATTACAAGAGATATTTTGAATGAGTCATATTCTGATATCATGTATAATGATTAAATCAATTAATTAAACTAACAATCATGTTAATTAGCAATCTTTCTGAAAGGTTACTAATTATTGGACTACTCCTAATAAAACATATTTAATATTAGAGTTTTTTAGTTCAACTTCCAAAAATGATTAACAGAGAGTTCTTGGTAATCCAATTTAATCCCTTAATGTATTAACAAACTAAGTTGCTACACTATTTTTTCCATTTAGCTAAGAATTTTGTGATATCACGTGGCTAGAGAAATCTCATTGATGCAAGCATTCTAGTAGATAGTCAATATTTCTCACATTTCCATCAAATTTCAATTCACGTTACAAGACGAAGAATAAGTTATTTGTTTTATCGCTCCAAGGAAAGATCATCCATCATTAAACTACTCCTAACAAGATATACTTAATTTTAGAATTCTTTTCATCTCAACTTCCCAAAATGATTATTAAAAAATTGTTGGTAGTTCAATTTAATCTCTTAATATATTTGCAAATTTATTAGGTGCTTCACTATTTTTTCTGTCCACATACTTTCAAAATGATAATTCTCTCCTACATATTTAGCTTTAGTAAGAATAAAAAAAAAGAAGTAAGGACCTCTGCTGAGAAGCTAGAGAAATCTCGTTGATATATGCAAGCATTCCAGTAGATGATGAATATTCATTTCTCCCACTTCAGTCAGATTTCAATTCACGTTACAAGAGGAAAACTGAGTTATTAATTTTATTGCTCCGGATAATTAATAATATATCCTTACATAACATGAAGATGCTATATATGCGTACCCACCTTACCATTACAACAACATTAGGAGTGATATTTGGAGTTGTAGCGAATAATATCAAGCATTTCTTAAAGGAACCGATCGACAAAGGAGTGCCTACGGAACTCTGGTCCATTCTGGAATATATGTTGATCGACCTGCGCCTTTCAGCGTGTCGAGAGAGATCGAGAGAGAGAGAAATAGATGTATCTATCAGTTATCACGAATCCGCCCGTACGTAGTGGTATCTGCGTCAGCAACCGGATGAGACCAAGAAACAATTTGAACAAAGAATATGAGACCACATAAAGCTCCGCTTGCTGTTTGTGATGCCAAGAACCGACATCGCATTCCCTACTATACATCTGCATTTATTTTTATCGGCCCATCCATTTATCTCTTCTCTTTCTAACTATTTCGGTAGTAACCCAGTGTAGAAGTATTCTAGCAGGTCCACGAGGATCACTAGCAAGGATACACACATGAGATCAAGACTAAAATATGATATCGATATTATGCTAAATTTATCAGATTATCCAACTCTAAAGTTTCGGACTACGAGTAGAGTAGGGAATAGGAGTGCAAACGCGTATAGCCAAGTTTAATGGAAGATGATGCTTGAGCGATTATTTATATCTGACCTTGAACTTGGCCTATTATATATATTACTAATCAGTGAGTGACTTGAACGTGTGTTTACACTCGGCTCGCTATGAGCAGAACTCGAGAAGTTCAAGCTCGCCCTATCGAGTTACTCTTTCATTTGATCGAGCTTGAACTCTGTGTCTAAACTTGAGTTCAAATTCTATTTACAATTGTTTCTTTTAAAGTTGACTTTAAACTCCATTTATAAATTTTAAATTCAAGTTTAGTTTAATTTTGTTTATAAAATTTAAAATTTAAACTCATTTATGATATATTTGATCAAATATTATATAATTCTTAAATATTTTAATTGTAATGTTTGGTTTTTTTATATAAGTTAAGGATATTTTAAATTAATTTTTAGGAGTGTTTTATTTTATTTAAATTCTTCCTTAATTACCCTCCACTCTTACCGTTTTTTTCCCCTTCCTGTATCCTAATTCTTCACCCTCGCCGTCTTCCCCCTCACCAAACCGTCGCTCTTGTTATCGCCTTCGCGAGCAGTGCCATCGGCCACTTTTTTTCCCTCCTCGCGTGCGTCGCCAGCCTTTTCCCTCTCTATCTCCGTCGGCCGCTCTTCCTCTCTCCGCGAGCTCCCCCGCGCGGCCAGCCGCCGCCGCCCGCGCGCTGCCGCCTCGCCGTCAATGCCGCGCGCGGTCAACGCCGCCTTCGTCAGCACCCGCACCCCGCGCGGCCGTGAGAGAGAGAGATGTATCTTTCACGAATCCACCCGTACGTAGTGGTATCTACGTCAGCAACCGGATGAGATCAATAAACAATTTGAACAAAGAATCTTAGACCACATAAAGCTCCGCCAGTTGTTTGTGATGCCGAGAACCGACATCGCATTCCCCTCCATATATCTACCTTTATTTTAATCAGCCAATCCTTTTTATCTCTCCTCTTTCTTACCATTTCGTAAGACCCAGCGTAGAATTATTGTAGCAGGTCCGCACGGATGACTAACAAGGATACGTTCACACACGAGATCATGACTAAAATACGAGTTTTGATATTATGTTAAATTTATCGGATTGTCGAACTCGAAAGTTTCGGACTACAAGTAGGGTAGAGAATCATGGGTGCAAACGGGTAGAGCTGATTTAAGTGGAAGATGATGCTTGAGCTCGGTCGGATTATTTATATCTGAGCTTGAACTTGGCCTATTCTATATATTACTAATCAATGAGTGACTTGAACATGTGTTTAAACTCGACTCGTTATGAGCAGAACTCAAGAAGTTTGAGCTCGCGAGTTACTCTTTCATTTGATCGAGCTTGAACTCTTTGTCTAAACTTGAGTTCAAATTCTATGTGCAATTGTTACTTTTAAAGTTCACTTTAAACTCCATTTATGAAATTTGAATTCGAGTTTAGCTTAATTTTGTTTATAAAATTTAAAATTTAAACACATTTATAACATATTTGATCAAATATTATATAATTCTTAAGTATTTTAATTTACTTTAAAAAATACTTAGCTTAGCTATTAGTCAACTACCGTAACGTTAGTTGTTCGCAATCTCTATCGAGTCAAGTAAAAACATGCTCAAACTCGACTTGTTTACTACTTATTTTTCCAAGTTTGATCGTCTAACCACATAAATGAGTCAAGTTAAATTTTTATCAAGTCATAATCTCGAGTTACTTGCTAAGTTAATCCGGTCGTTTGCAACCGTGGTGGGAATGGGTTTTTTTAACGATAATCTAGGTGAGTTTAATGAAGAGAAATTGATTGACACTAAAACGAGCTGTAGCAGGGGAGACAGCCAGAAACTCAGAGTGTAGTGGTAGAAGAGGAACACGGTTCAGCGGGTTAAACTTGAAGCTCTGATACTATATTAATTAAGTTTGTTGGGCATATCCAACTCAAAAAACTTAATCAAGGCAATGAATGCAACGTCAACTGGTGTATTCTCCGGCTAAGATGTTATTTGTATATGATGGGTGACATAGATACATTCATATTATTGAGAAACTCTTCTCTAATGCGTACTTTATGATTATATATATATTCTAACATCTCGGATCTTCCACACCCGAGATCACAAAGACTAGAGAATAATCGGCAGGAAGTCTCCAGGAGCTGCTATTCTACTCGATCGCGTGGATTCTCTTGTATCTGGGTCTTGCTCTGGATTGATAGCTGGGAATCTGAGCACGGGCGTCGTGTGTATATATATATAAAGCGCTTCTTGCAGTGCTGCCGCAAGTGGTGGTTTGGGGCTCCTCAGCGCAACGAAGGGACACCGAAGGGTCCTCGATCGTCTGCCGACGTATCTATTTAGCTAGTCTGATCACAAGGTGGTCTAAACCAGCCGAGTGGCGGATGTGTCGGATAGATTCTTGCTGTCTGATAGGATAGAGAGATAATTGTTGGTTAGGGTATGAAACAGCTGGTTGGATTTGACGGGAGAGATCATTTGTATTGGACTCCGATTTTGCTGAGAATCGAGGTGTGTTTGCATTCGATTTTTTATTCATTTTGATTGTTCCGTACGGATTGAAACCGAATTTGATAGTTTTCAAAATATATATGCTATATTTTTTATTTAAAAGTAAGTTAATTATTTATAACAATGTCGGCACGAGTTGAAGTGTTCTGATTATAAGTTATGTTTGAGTTGGGTTAGTAATATATAACATGAGTTGGTGATAAATAATGTGGGTTAACAATAGAGTACTGAAGTTAGTGAGTTTGAGTAGGTTATTAATACATAAAATGTATTAGTAATTGAATATATTGGTTAATAATACATAACATGAGTCAATAACTAATTATAATAACTAATTATAAATTGTTAGTAAGGAGTTTAAGGGGCTTAGTAATACACATATATAACATGTTATTGCAATATATAGTATGGATTAACGACAAAATACTAGGTTAGTAAGTAGGCCCGTGAGTTAATAATTTGACATGAATTAGTAACAAAAAATAAAGAGTAATAACACATGATTCCATTTGTCCAGCATTTCATTTTTATGCCATAACATCTACTGAATGGTGTTAACGTTAAATGAAAAGATAGTGTGATTTATTTTAGCTTCTTTTTATTAGAGAAGGGGAAAATTCCTTCTGCCAATCTGATCTGAGTTCTATATACTCATATAAGACTTTGACACAACAATGTTTTTTTAGACTATGAAGTTTGTTTTTGCAAGTGTGTTGTTGGGTTCCAATGTGAAGTCTCCTGCCACTAGCTAGGCCATTGCCGAGCATAGGGATCAGGTTGCCATGGTCGGCCCAACCAACTTACTTGCCAGCAATGAATACATTAGGCAACTTATGTCACGACCCGGAATTTAAATAACATAACCACAAATACGCAGCGGAAATACACAATGTCGTGACAGTGGGATGAAACCCAACACTTGGATTCCACAACCCAAACTTAAACAATTAATTTTTTTCTAAGATCCATCAAAACAAGATAATAGAATCATACTTCTAAGTCTATCCACACTCTTGTTCAAAAACAAGCAAGATCATCTACCTAAGTAGAGAACACCAAGATTCTCCATGTGCAAATGACTCTGATTCCTTTGGTTCCACCTCGATCCTCATCTTCAAGCTCTTAAATCTTCGTAACCTCGCTAAAAAAAATTTAACCCACAACGGGGTGAGTCCGGGGACTCCGTAGGATTTACACCCTTCACCCATCAATCGGGTAATTAACATATAAACAAGCAATGGTACGTAACATATCTAGATTGAGATGTAATGTAAAAGTATAGAATGTCTTCTATATTAATCTCACAACCCATATCTGAAACATAATTATCTTCAAAGAAAAGATTATGCCAAAGCCAATTAATTCTAGACCAATGCACACAAGACCATACAAGCTAGACAAATATCATCTAAATGACCTCAAGACTTAACTTAACATGACCAAATTAAAACAGACAAATCTGATTTTTCTAACATGACATGGTTTAACATCCATACATGACACACAAGTAACATATTTCATATCCTTTCCAGAACACATAGCCAAAGAGCAAGGAATTGGTCGTCTTGCTTCACATGTACAAAATGCATTCACCAGCTCTAATATATATATAGAAGTAACATATACTAAGCTAGCCCAAAGTGCACCTAGGCAGTGGTGACACTAAGGGAAAAACCGCGGTAATCCGGGATCTGTGGGAGGGCCGGATTCATCTAAGTTACCCGCTGCCCACGGGCGATTGTCTAACATAGGCTGGTGAAGCCTTCATAGCACGTCATATCAAGAGTTCATAACATAATTTCATATCATGACATATCTGACCATACCATGCATACATGACATAAACATCTAATTTCATAGCCTTTCATGCAAGACATAGCATTCATAACGAACTTGACAAGACATATGATAACCCAACTTAATTGAACTTGTTCTCAATGACAACTTGTACTAATCATGACCAAATTGACATAACTAACTATGCATCGCATAGCCCATGATCTGAAACCAAATTAAACATATTTCTCCATAACTAGACGAGACTTGTACTAACCGACTTGGTTGACATATTCTAAATCAAACATATACCAAACTTAACCATATGAACATAATCATATCATGCATGACATAATTACATAATCTGAAATCATACTAATCAAAATTTACATGATCCTCACACATGCAATGACAAACCGAACTAGACATACTAAAACATATGTACAAGACACTTAACCTAAGTCATGCTTGGCATAAATTAAACAATTCAAATTCTGAAGTAATCAACCACAATCTGACCCAAACAGGTTCTGAAATATGTGATTTGATGATCCATGATTTCCCAAATATACACACAATTATAATTCAATTCTAGGTCCAAAACTAGCATATAATCACATACATAACTAACATATGGTCAAATCTTATAAAACATATCTCTACCCATCCAGAATCAAGCTAAACATGTTCCATAATTTTCAAAATAGTAATTTCAGGATTCTAGTTTCAAGGACTTTTGAGAAAAATTACTAATCTTAAGTTCAAAGGCCAAACTAGTCAAATCAAGGTCCATAAGTTAAATCATGCATATTTTCTAATCAAAATGGGATCAAATAAATAGAAGAGCTTGAGAAACCTACCTGGAAGCTCCTGTGAATTTTTCGTATTTTTCAGAATTTTCCTGCTATTTTTCTGGCCTCAAATCTAATTTCCGGATTTATTAAATTCCGAAAATCAGAAAATCCTGAACCGGCGTCGAACCGGGCGGTTCGACCGGCTGAACCGGGCGGCTGGACCGGGCGGAGCTGGACCGGGCGGCTGCTGGCCGGTTCACGGCGACGGTTCTCGGCGGCGGAGGCGGCTCGCGGCGGCGCTCGCGACGGCGGAGGCGGCGCTCGCGACGGCGGAGGCGGCGCTCGCGACGGCGGCGACGGCGGGCGGAGCTCGCGGCGGGGAGGCTGCCGGCGGCGCTCGACGGCGGGGGCCCAGCGACGGCATCGACGAGAGGAGGGCTGGCCTGGGTGGTGCCGGCGAGAGGAAGGCTCACAGCGGTTCCGGCCGGAACAGGGGACGTCCCGGCGACGGCGATGGCTCGCGGCGGTCGGGGGGGGGCTAGGAACGACAACGAAGGGGAGGAGGAAGGAGGGCCGAGGGGCCGGTGATGACAGGGGCACGATCGACGGCGGCAAGGAGGAGGCACGGCGGCGCTGGGTTCCGGCGGCGATGGCGCTCGCGACCGGCGACGGAAACGAAGAGGGAGGGGGAGGGACTCCGGCGCAATAACGGCGCAGCCGGCGCAGGGGATGGCTGGGGGGGGGAGGGCTGCTGGCGGGAGGCGGGCCCGCGGGGAGGCGGTGGTCCGAGGGCGGCGTCCGGGCGGGCGGCTGCTCGTGTGGCGATGCGGCCGACGGGCGGATGGGCGAAGGCGGCGTCGCGGGCGTCCGACGTGGCGAGGAGGCGCTGCTGCGGCCGCGAGTTGGCGATGACGGCGGCTGCCGGGCGGGCGGGAGGCAGCCAGGGACTGGCACGCGAGAGGGGGCCCGTTCCACGCGGCGGCGACGCGCGGAGGGAGGCAGCAGCCGAGGGGCGCGGCTCCGGCGGGATAGGAAGAGAGGGAGAGAGAGTTCGACGGGGGATGAGAGAGAGAGACGGGGGCGGTGAAACCGGCAACAGAGGAGGGGGCGTAACCGGCGATAGAAAGGGGGAAGGCGGGGCGTTACGGCGGGGAAATCCTGGATGGGGGGGGGTGGCGGTTACCATTTTTTTTTTTAAATGTCAGATATTACAACTTAGGGTCTATTTGGTACCATAAAATTTTGGGAGATTAAACTGGGTTATCCCCTAAATTTTAGGGTTAACTAAGGTATATCCCCAAGTTATCCCCGTACCAAACAGCACCTTAGGGTTAGGGTTTCTGGTTCCATCCGACCAACTTTTGCGAGTGCCATCTCTATGTCCTTCTCTTGAAGCATCTCATCAAGGTCTAACTTACCCTAAGGGCTTGAAGCTAAATTGGGTCCCCCATGCATTCGCTATATACACGCATGTATACACCATTGTGAAAAATGTTTGGATCTCTTCAAGTGACCGAAGTAGGAAGCAACCACTGATGCTAATCATCTGCGACCACATCCCCTCCAACTTAATTACCCCTCATGTTTATGCCCTTAAAATGTTTCACGTGAGTTCAGAGGGGACTATGGCCACCAGTGATTGGCACATCTACTCCCTACTCTAGTAGCCTAAGGTGATCCAAACTCTTGTGAAAGGGTCTAGAGATCGATGGAGAGAAACAGGCAAGACATCATCTAATGGTCCAAGACGTACCATTCTTCTAGGCTAGTTGTCTCATCGTGGATCGGAATAAGATCTTCCAAATTCGGAAAACGTCGAATGGTGGGGTGTGTTCACATGTCATGGATTCTCAACTTGGATAAAGCTTCTAAAGCTAGGTGGACAGAATAAGGTTCTACCGTAATAGGGCATACGTGTGCATAGGAGAAAGATGTACGGAGAGATGTGGACATTTCAAGACTCATTTCTGTTGTGGTCCACTCTATGGATAGATAGATACAGACTAGGACACCACAACTAATTAACTATATATATTTTATATCGACGTCTTATATATAGGTAAAATTGTAACTAATTAATGATGTGGCTTCTACCTAAGGGTGGCGTCACAAGAAGGCTGCATGATCGCAGCTTAATTCTAAGTAAAAAAAAGTGAACTATATAATATACTTTCTTAGAAGTTAGATTGCTCAAATCTTGCTTTCCCTAGAATCTAAATTCGGATTTAACAACTTAATTTCGAAAAGTAAAATCAGGTTGGCCGGGTTATAACAATCTAACTTCTGACAGGTGTTAAAGAGGAGGACACTTAAATCAGATGTGATTACAAAAAAGTGTGTTAATTTTAAAAATAAATTTTTACTTGTTAATTTTAAAGTTATTTTTGAAAAGAATGATAGTCTTAAATTTTTTTCCCAGCATTTTGCAACGTTCAGAGGGCCAGAAAAATGAAAGAGGAAGATGCGTGGTGTGGGCATCTTGGCTGGGCCGAGAATGTACGTGTGTATATATATATATATATATCCACTCAGCAGTAGATATTTTTACGTCCCTTTTTTCTATCTCTGATCAGGAACGCATGGATCGAGAGATCTGAAGAGACGTCGACGACATCGCGCAGAAGCTGCGTGCGCGCCTGGTCGTTATTACAATGCTAGCTTCTTGTACATCTTCTGGGGGGGATGAATTAAATGGGGAGCGCCCCCATCTAACTCATCCAAGGGGATGCTGTCCCTTCGTCTCTCACTTCTTTTGACTTCCACGGAAGAGACTAGCAGAGCGCATCTGGTTCCAGTTTGTACGTCACTTAATTAATTGCCAACGTAGGGATTACATATAGGGAAAATTACCACCAGGTCCATTTAAGAAAATCAGTTTACCAAAAATTTCGTTGACCACTTTTTCATCCCATTTAATCCGTTGACAACACATAATATTATCATTTGGTCCGTTTTGCCCAGCGACTGTCCCCGTATCCCCATTTTGCCCTTCCTGCAGCGATGGTGGCACCGATGGCGTCGGCGATGAGGAGGAGCCTCGCCGGGGGGGGGGGGGTTCCGCGGGCGGGGGGAGCGCCGCGAGGGGGAGCCTCGCCGGGGGGGGTTCAGCGGGCGGGGGGAATGCCGCCGGGGCTCCGCGGGCGGGGGGGGAGCCTCGCCGGGGGGAGGGGGGTTCCGCGGGCGGGGGGAGCACCGCCAGGTGGAGAGCGTCGCTGCGGGGGAGGGGGGCGGCGGGGGGCACTACCGCCAGGGCAAAAACGACATTTCAAATCCAAATTGAAGTGGGTGTGACGATATTTTGAAAAAACGGACCTAATGGAAAGGTGTTTTTGAAAACGGACCTAGTGGTAAAGTGATTCCCTTAAAACGGACCTAGTGTGCATTTGCGCTTACATATATATATATATATATATATACACACACAACTACACAGAGCACACCGACCTCTTTGACATCTACATGTCTGTTGGGATCTGTTAACCAACTCAAAATTGCGACTTTGGATTAGAGAAGTTCAAGTTTTTAAACACAAAAATTTCTTTTCAATTATCTAAATTGAAATTATTTGAGTCGTTTCTTCGCGTGCAAGTTTTTTTTTACTTTGGCATGTATACATTGTCACAGGTGATGGACGATATAGGAGAGTCCACTCATCTTTGATTTTGATGTCATGTTAATCAACTCAAAATTATGATTTTAGATTAGAGAGATCCAAAATTTTAAATACGAAAATCTCCCCTCAACTATCCCATATAAGATTATCTGACTACACCACATATACATCTTCACATGCACACTTCTTGACTTCTACCGAAAGTAATTTTTTTGAAATTTGACTCTGATTGACTGATTTGTGTTTCGAAAGTTGAATTTGAGTAAATCTAACTTCCTATTAATTTTGAAAAAAAATTGTGTTAGTCTGAAAAAAAAATTAATGTTTATTACTTTGAAAGAAATTTCTCTATTTTATACATGCATCGGGTGTTGTGACCCCGTCATATCTCGAGTCTAGGGAATCATGTAGCTCATCTAACTTAATTTAATTCTCTGCTACAATAGATATTTATTCGGACTTGGTTTAAAGACAGATAAAATATAAGTAACTTATGTGCAGAATTCACTACGTTTTATGTGGCAACTCATCATGAATGCGAATTGTCGAGTTGAAGAGGATATCTACTCTCAGTGAGTATGGATGCGGATCCTAGTTCGTCTGTACAGAGGTTCATTAAACTCGATGAGTTTGATATAGCTTCCGGGCAAGGATAGACATCAAGGCTTTGGATCGCCTCAAATAAACTTTTCAAGAAAAATTTCGTGGTCTCTAATAAAAGAGAGCCACACCATTGTTTCACTTTAAGTTCACACCGTTGACATGATGAAACTGTGACAAGATGAAACAACTAAGTCCATGCTATGTGTTACTAATTAACTCATGTTACTCACTCAACCACACTAATCTTTATGTTCGATGATCATCAACTCACTTATTAATTAACTATATATATTCAGTTGCTAACTCATGTTATATATTATTAACAATTAATATATAATGTGGATTAATAATTGAACAAAGCAAGTGAGTTCAGGTGCGCTAATAATATACAATGCGGGTTAGTAATGTATAACTTTGGTTAGTAATTGAATACAAGGGAGCTGGTAAGTTATCTAGGTGGGTTAATTTATAATCATGGGTTAAGTAACCGAATACATTAGGTTATGTAGTGAGTTTGAGTGGGTTAATAATATATTTTGTGGGTTAATTTACGTAACTGAATATAATAGGTTAATAAGTGAGATTGAATTAGTAGGCATCGTGTCTCCCTCGCAAGATCTTGGCGATTGCTCACTGTCCTCGCCGATCTCCATTGGCATCCTCGCTACCCTCCTTCACCACCGTTGACATCCCTCACTAGCCTCGGCATCTCCCTTGCCATTGTTGACACCCCCGTCATGTACTCGCCGACCTCCTTCAATGTCATCAATGCCCCTTCTGCCCCTACAACCCCTCTGATTCCCCCCACTCTGATTGATCCCCTCCAACTGACCACCCCAGCACCCCCTCCCTGTTTCCCTCCTCGCCCTTTCGGCACCTCCCGGCAGATCCCATCACACCCCCTCCGACAGCACCTAGCATTTTGCATAACCTCCCAGAGGACCCCTCCTTACCACACCGCCCTGGCTCCCCTAGTTCCCCTCACCCCTACCTCCCACCTTCCCCCCAGCGGCCTCCCCCACCCTATTAGACCCCTCGTCCCCCCTCCCCCCCGGCTCCTCCCTCGACCCCTCCGGCTTAACCCCTGCTAGTTCCTCAACGTTATACGTCGAAGTGTCAAAATGCTCCTATAGCAGAACAAACGTGCAATCCAACAAGTGACTTGTGTAGCAAATATTAAATACAAATTGAGAACAAGACAAACAAGCAAACCACACAGACATCAGATTTACGTGGTTCGAAGAGACGATGCATCTTACTACATCCACGGTGAGAGTAGAGAGAATCCACTAGATATAGAAGAATACAAAGTGGAATGATACTCTTACACCGACACGGAGTGAAATTTCCCAAGATGAAGCAATTTTGAATCCCCAATCTTCCTTTTGATGATACGCCTTTAAATAGCTCCGTAGAGCACCGAATAGGCGATTTCACGAACACCACGATGTCTATGATAGAAGAAAACATGGAAGACAAAAAGAACTGAAGAAGATCGAGCAGGATGTTGAAGTCACCAAGCAACCCTCTCTCTCTTGTAGATACGCGAATTCGGCCCGATTACAGGAAGTGCAATCTCGTTTCTATAGTTAACACTTGTTTTCTCCCGATCAGAGAGGTCGGTTTAACATAAAGACGATCAAATTTCAGGAAATCTGGAGGCGTCCCGACGCCGCGACGCCTGGCGTCGCAACGTCAGAGCGCCTGGCATCTCCCGCCTTTTCACCTTTTTGACCGGCCGGACGACCACCGTACCCAGAGGTGTACAAAAGTACAAGCGCTCCTCTGCCGGAGCGCCTCCAATTCCGCCCGTGACAGACGGCTTTTCAGACGGTCAGCGATGCGTTGTCGAAATCGTACCGAGGGTCCAGGCGCTCCGCCGTCGGAGCACCTGGATTCCCGCCTGACAACTGTCACCGCAGGCTCCGCATGCACCGAACTTGCAGTCTGACAGCCGTAGGTCGTAGGTGCTCCCCTGTCAGAGCGCCAGGATTTCCGCTGACAACCGCCGCCTGACACGCAGGGTGGTAGGTGGCGACAGGTATGGTCGGACGTGCTGACCCGCCGACTTGTCGGCGGATTTTCAGGCGCTCCCATGCCGCGACGCCAGGCGTCCTCAGGGCGGAGCACTAGGGTCACTTTTGCGCACCTATAAAAGGAGACCCTTCTCCCACATTTAAGAGGTTCCAAGGTTCCAAGGTTCCAAGGTTCCAACGTTCCAACGTTCCAAGATTCCAAGAGAGAGGGATTCCCAGAGCCTTAACTCCCCAAGAGCTTTCTTGAGCCTTCCAACATCCCCCCACCACCTTCCAAGCCCCCATCTCACTCCCAAGCCTCTCCATCCTCCATTACACTCCTTCCACTCCGCTCATTCAATACCACTCAAAAACCATTCAAGACCCCCGCCACCATACCATTGAAGGCCATTACAAAGAGTACCAAGAAACCTCCAAAACCAACTAGGAATCCGATCCCTCGTCATTGGAACCGGGAGAAGATTGCATTGAAGACCGCCGAAGAAGGACCGGAGCGCTCCCCGACGAGACGCCAGGAGACTCCGTCGTCGGAGCGCCCGCAATTTCCGAAGCCGAAGCACCAGCTTCTCTCCGATCTTCTTCCTTACTTTACTCTCTCCTTTATTGTTCATTTGGGTTCCATTATGCATGTTGCATTAGTATAGCATAACGCATCTTATTCTTAGGTCATTTAGATCTTCCCTTAAAAAGGGGTTAGGAGTTAGTCCTAATCCGGTTCGTTCAACCCCTTTTGTCATTACTCTTCTTTCTTACGAATAGTTACTGCTCCACCTTTAGTTCTAATCGTTGTGCTTTCATTCATACTTTCTTTTCAGGCAAGCGAGTTTCTCCAAGGCTCTTCTTCCCCGGCCGGCCGAGGAAGGAGAAGATAGAACCCCCGCAATCTCCCAGCTTATCGAGGTAACCGGTCACTCTCACTTCCTTTACTAGTTCATTTCTTTTACTTCTATCATCGGAGCCTCTTTGGCTCCTGGCGACCACACCATCCCTTCCTCTTTCGGTTTATAGGTTAAGTTAGTGTTGAAAATGCCACTGGCTATCTGATCTTCTTTCCCTTCGATTCTCCTCACGACCCGGACCGGTCCTTCGATGCCCAAGTGACATCAAGGGTTGAGTAGTCCGGGGATCAAGGTGAGTGCGGAGAAGGAAAGAAGGAAGAAAAGCAGGCAATAGATCGGTCCGTCGGAATCATCCACGACCGTGTCTATGGCGTGATTAACACGAACCCACCCTATCAAGACCGTAAGAAAGGAAGCACACACACACACTTCGCGCGAGGACATATCTCTCCCTCCTCCGCGAGCTCCCCCCTCTCTTTCCCGGCGTCCACATCCTTTGGCGACCACGGTGGGACCTCTAAAGCCAAGGGAAAGTCGCTTGCCATATTTCTTTGAATGAAAGCCTCTTCCATCAAGTAAGTCTTCTATTCACTCTCTTTATCTCCACGTTTATTTGTATTTCGTCCCCCTCCTTTAAAAGTTAGAACCTCTCTTGCTCACCGCGTGGGCCACTACTCCTTGGCTCCCGCGTGAGCCACCCCCCATTTCCCCACTCACCGCGTGAGTGGTACATCATCGGCTCCGCATGGCCCTCTCTTTCTGTTGATCCTATCAAAGGGGCACCAGCTGCTACCCTTTGCTAGGACGTTTGCAAATCGAGCTCCGCGAGCTCGAAGCATCTACAAGCACCGACTCCCGCGCGAGTCAACTCTACTTTTAATACCTTTTCATTTAAAAAGCATTGTCGTTTATTGCTTTCTCAACATCATATCACCTTTATGTCCCCGCGGGACCCTTGCTTTATAGCTTTTCTTAAAATTTGCTGATTCCCGTTAAAAGCGTCCTGATACCGCGACGCCTGGCGGCGCGGTACCGGAGCGCCTGCAATTCCCCGAAATCGCTTTTAGTTCCTCGCTTCTTGTTTCACTTCCAACCCTTATCACTCTTACTACCTTCTAATTTTCAGCATGCGAACCTGTCTTAGTGTTTAAATTTCTTTGTGCACCATCATCTATTAAGTTCCTTTGTACTTCTCTCACGTTGTGTTGCTTTTATTTTATCTTTATTCTGCTTGCTCCTTTATCCTTGCTCATTCTCTTGCATTAGCTTGCATCGAGGTACCGGTTCCATCCGGCCTCGTAGGTCATCCGAGAAGGGGGGCTCACTCTCCTCCCAAAGCCATACACATCCAAAACACCATTCTTGGTGGATCTCGACTTCTCTTCCGGGGATTCCCTCTCGGTTGACTAAGTTGGTTTCCGCCAAGGCCTCCGTAAGTCCCCAGACGTGAAGGATTCCCTCTTCACCGATCGGGCTGGTTGTACCATTTCCCCAAAACCCGAAGTTTACCCATTACCTAGCCGTGTGAGAAATTGTTCCACCTTACGTTGCTCGGCGTTGTGTGAGCATAGGGTCCCACCCATCTATTTGAGTGGACAATACTTTGCTAAACAAGCCACTAATCTAAGGTTGGAACAAAAATTTGCGCTAAGCATTCCAAGTCTTTGCTCTAACTTGTTTGTGTAACCAAAAGAAAAGAAAATGAAGGAGGAGACTCTCTCCTACAAAAAATCTAAAAAAAATCACCAAAAGAAGTTGTTCCTTTGAGGTAAAAAAACTTCTCTGATCACGACAATCAAAGAAAATAACCTCTAAGAAGCAATCCAAAAAAATCTTTGTCAAAGAAAACTTTGCTTTCGGATAAAAACTTGTCTTCTAGAATTAAACAAACCCAAAAAGAAAAATCTGCTCAAAAAGAAAACACCCAAAAAGAAGAAAACTTCGTCTTTCTTTGCTTTATGCCTGTGTCGCTCAGGTCCGGACGAGTCATCATGGATCAACATTGCGAGCAAGCAGAGTACGAACAGGCCTACTTTGGGGCAGAAGGCGAGCCGTCACTCCTCCCCGACGCTGTCTATGCCGTTAACGAACCAGGAGCTCCCGCTGAGCCGGATCAAGTTTCTCCTCCACCCAACCCGGGTTCCCTTTGGGAGGCATTCTCTCATGCCGACCCCACCCAACTTCAAGCCATCGAGGCTATTCTCAAGGGCAAGTCGCCCGTTGATCATAACCCTCTCACCGGTAGTTTACGTGTTTCTACCCCTCGCTCAGTAGCACGTCGACCCGATGCGGCCACCCAAGGCCATTCCTATACCGGGCCATCGCCCCCAAACTCCCCTCATCCGGTGGCTATCCTAAATCACCGGGATCCAAATTTGGCCGCACCATCACGGCCACCAGTCTTCTCTTCTAATCATTTCAATCTTCCCCGTCAAGCAGCTTGCCCGCCAACCCACATTCCATGTCCGGCCGCTTCAGCCTACTTAGCTCCCCCTCCGGTGTATCAAACACCCCCTCCTCCCCCAATTGTTCGAGAGCCCTCTATTGACCAGGCCATGCTAAACCGCCTAAGTCAGATGGAGGAGCAGTACAAGGAAATTCGCCGTCTGGTTGGCACCAAAGTCGCCCCTGAGATATCTCTCCCCTCGCTCCCTACTTTCCATCTTCCTCATTCCGAAATGCCGGTGTTCCGCCATTACAATGGGTCCGGCAACCCCTTCCTCCACGTCAAAGACTTTCTATACGAATCCGTCACATGGCAGAATGATCCGAGAGCCCTTGCTTTTCTATTTAGAAGATCATTGGAGGGCTCGGCGCTTGAGTGGTTCTATTCACTTGATTCAACGGAGGCCGGAAACTTTGATATTGTCAAAGCCAAATTTTTGCAGAGATACCAAGACCGAGTTGGAATAGCCTACTCCATCACCGACCTTGTAGCTGAAAAAATGAAAGCAGATGAGGATTTCATCAGGTATGCAGATAGATGGAGGGCCATGGCAGAAAAGCTCACAGATCCGATGTCAGAGCAAGAGCAGGTCAAGCTGATCATAACAAATGCAACCCCGGCCATGAAAAACATGCTTGCCCTTCACCATCCCACTTCCATGAGTGAGTTATATGAAAAGGCTCGGTACATCCAGACCCAGCTCCGGGATTCACCTATTATGAACCTATTTGATCCCCGACCTCGGGTCACCAAGAAAACCTTTCCTTCCACCTCTGGACCAGTAACTGAGGGGATAGTAAGCCATGAGCATGTTAGTGTTGTGGGGAATCCCCCTAGCAATTACCCAAACCAACATAGAAACCCTCCTCTTAACAGGAATGCTCCAGTCCTCCAGCACCAGCCTCGGCCCCAGCTTCCCCCACGGCCTCCCCAATACCAGGTCCAACAATATCGACCCCAGAACCAACAACCCTTGATGCCTCGAGCACCACAACCCAGGGCCCCAGAAACCTACCACCGGGCCCCTCCTCAAGTTGCACACCAACCAAGGAAAACCGGTCCCCGACGAGAGAATTACCCGCCATTGCCCTACTCACTTACAGACATCTTTAATGCCTTGATGGCCGCACAACGTATAGAGCTCCCAAAAGAAAGACCCGTTCGGCTGTGCACAAGAAACACTGGACGGTATTGCATGTATCACCGCTACCCGGGTCATATGATCGAGGATTCTTTTCAATTCAGAGACTACATTCATGATCTTCATGACCAAGGGAGTATTGATTGGGCACAAATGGGGGTATATATTGAGTCATTGAAAACGCAACAGTCAAGACCTCGAGGGCAGCAACAGCAACAACAGCAACACCAGCAACAACAGCAACAACAACTACAACAACAACCGCCACATGATCAGGGCCTCGGGATAGTGCGCAATCCTTTGCCAAACCATGCGCCCGCTCCAATGGCAGCACCCCCTCGCCATCCCATCAATCCTATCCTAACCCCGGCCGAAGAATCGTCCCTCCGAGGACAAGATTGGCAAATGGACCCAGCTACCGCCTCCTTCCAAACATACACCCCTCACCACCTTGATAGGGCCATCTTGTCCATTCCCCGTGCCTCCCCCAACATACCACCCATCATCCGTGTACCACCACAACCTGCGAAGGGGTCTACCACCGCAACCCCTCCCCCCTTCGGACCAATTATCCGACCCCGTGCTCCGCCTCCGTTAGCCACTACACCCCCTCTACCGCCCATCATTAGACCAGCACCCCCATTAACCAATCCCGTACCCACCATACCGCTAAAAACACCACAACCATCGCCCCTCCCCATTCGGCCCATTAGCCCAGTAATAACCCCGCTTAACCCTATCAATACCCCACCGCCGCCGCCCAGGCATATACAGTCCAGTCGCTTAGATCACATGCCAGTTTTCGTCGAAACATCATCCGCCGGGCCTACACCACCTCTTGCTGCCATCCTACGGAGCGGACGTATGGTCCAACGCGTCTTTCCCCAAGCCGGTGCAACACAAGCAGCCCCAGAGATCGAGGAGGAACCGGTCGAGGAACCAGTACCAGGAACTACATATGATCTGCTGAAACACCTTGATAAAACACCAGCCAGAATTTCTATTCTAGAATTAATCAAGCGGTCCAAAATTCACCAAGAGGTGCTTCAGCAGTATTTACAAAAGGTACTTGTCAGTGAAAGCCTCCCGCCCGAGAGAATCACCGCCGTCTTGGCTCCCCGGAGTGAACATCCAGCCCTGACTTTCACTGATGAGGAGTTGGCAGCCCCCGAAGTCAGGAGGTGTGCATTGTGCTTAACAGTAAACATTCGAGGCACCCCGATAGACTCATGCTTGGTAGATACCGGTGCCTCCTTAAACATCATACCTCCCGAGACATTGAATTGCTGCGGCATTTCAGAAACGGAAATCCAACCCTCTCACATCACTGTGACGGCATTTGATAACATGAAGCGGCCCGCTCACGGCACCATTCCTTTTGATGTCGAGCTCGGTCCCAAGACAGTCACAGTCGACTTCCATGTGCTGGAGATGGATCCCACCTATCGGGTCATTTTGGGCCGTCCTTATCTCGAAGCATTAGAGGCAGTAGCATCAACTAACCATCAGTGTATCAAGTTCCCTCACAAGGGGCAAATTGTGAAGGTAACCAGTTATGTAACAGTAACACCAGCTACTGGATTACCAAGCCAGCTAGTTTTCACATTAATAGAACCACCAAGGAAAAGATGGCAGCCAAAGCAAAAGAGGAAAAACACAGAAGAACCGATAGGATGGCACATCATGAGGATTCTGGGGTATCAAGAGGGACAAGGATTGGGCAAATTCTTGCAAGGCATCACGGAACCTATCAGCCCCGCCAACCGACTCACCAAGGCTGGCCTAGGATACGATGGGACAATCCAGAATGGCAAAAGGCCCGAACAACAGTCAGTAGCAGAAGGCCTTGCAAAATACTTTCTGAGAGGGGAAATAATCCAGATTAAAGAAGAGGAGCCAGGCTATCTCAACGACATCAACAATCGTCCACGGAAAAGGCAGAAGATCGAAGAAGGTGAGGATGAATTGTTCTTACCTTTATCGTTATTATTTCCGGTCGAGGAGGAAGAATCAAGGAAAGAACCGCTTGAGTCGCCAAGGATCAGTAAGCACCCCGGGAGTCAAACTTGCCATTCCCCCCTAATCATTCCGCGAGGACCTTCCCTCACCTTTTCATTCTCTGGGGCTGAGCCCCTCTTTCAACTAAGCTTCTCCCATGACCCCGCAATGCCCTTCTATCCCGGGCGCTTCTCGGCCCACCCAAGGAAAGACCTACCCCACCTTGGCACAATCATCACCATTAAGCCCGAGAGCCCACTCCATTCTACATTAATCCAAGCCTTTGCCCCTTTGGCCATTGAGCAAGTTCAATCCCGGGTCGGCCCCGATGACCCACTCAATTCACAGCATTCCCCCCTCCTAAGATCAACCGACTCATCTCTCGACCGCAGAGGGTCACAACCCCATCCAAAATCTTTCTCAAATTTTCACGTTCCTCTCCCTTCGTAGCGAAAACAAGGCCGTAACCCGTCCCGTACATATGGTTGGCACCGCCCAAAAAAATGTCCTTCTCACAACTCGCATTTCGATCGAGGAAACATCCGTCCTTGCCCCCAAGGACCTTCCAACCTCGGGGACCGAATCCTTGAGCGAGTTGCTCTACCCTTCACCTCCTGTAAATATCACTCCTCCTAATATCTCCTCTCCATCGTCGTCTCAGTCATTCCCCCTAGGGTCGGTGTCCAAGAGAGTCCAGGCTAAGGGTAAGAGGGTACCAAATCGGTATCTGTATCAACTGGCTGACAAGAGTTTAGAATGTGCGAAATTGCCAGGATTTTGGGATAATAACATCCGGCTGGATGAAGTCTTCTATGAGGACGAAGAAAGCATGGATCAATCTTTGGGGGTATATGAAGTCGGTTCAGAGAAGGACCTTGATACGGATGAGGAAGAGGGAATAGCAGATGCCTATGCTTCAGGCTTGAGGAGATTCGAAGAACCCTTAGCTTCTGCTGATGAGCCTACAAAGGAGCTTAATCTCGGAACGTTAGATGATCCAAAAGTTGTTCTCATCAGTGCTAGTCTATCTCCCTCCCAAGAATCAGATTTGATAGGGACTTTGCATGAATACCGGGATACATTTGCATGGACTTACCAGGATATGCCGGGACTAGACAATTCATTGGTCGAACATCGTTTGACGCTTAAGGATGGGGCTGTCCCGGTAAAACAAAAGCTTAGAAGGTTTCACCTTAAGTGGCCCTAAAAATGAAAGAAGAGGTCGATAAATTGCATCAAGCCAAATTCATCGAGTCGTCCTTTATCCTCAATGGGTGGCTAATATTGTCCCAGTAATGAAGAAAGATGGCAAAGTCCGCATCTGCATTGATTTTAGAGATTTGAACAAAGCCTGCCCTAAGGATGATTTTCCTCTCCCTCACGTCGATGTGCTTGTTGATAATACGGCCGGTTTTGAAACCCTTTCATTCATGGACGGATATTCCGGGTACAATCAGATTCGGCTAGCGGAAGAGGATCAGGAGAAAACATCGTTCACTACACCTTGGGGAACGTATTGTTATGTCGTCATGCCTTTCGGACTAAAAAACCCAGGAGCTACCTATCAGAGGGCAATGATGGCGATCTTTCATGATATGATGCATCAATGTGTAGAGGTGTACGTGGACGATTTAGTGGTCAAATCCCGAACCCGAGGTGAACATTCTGAGGTTTTAAGAAAGGTCTTGCAAAGAGCTCGAGAGTTTAAGCTAAAGATGAACCCGAAGAAATGTATGTTCGGTGTAGCATCCGGCAAATTACTGGGTTTCATTGTTAGCAAAAGGGGAATTGAGATTGATCCCAATAAAGCCAAGGCTATCATCGATATGCCCCCACCAAGGAATTTGAAAGAACTTAGGGGGTTGATCGGAAGATTACAATTTGTCCGTCGGTTTATCTCGCAGCATTCTCAAAGGTGTAAGCCTTTTTATGAGTTAACCAGGGCAAAAACAGAGTTTAAATGGGACCAGAAGTGCCAAGAGGCTTTCGACGGTTTGAAGAAATACCTTTCTAGCCCTCCTGTACTCCAACCCCCGAATCCAAGCAAGCCTTTAATTTTGTACATCTCGGTTCTAAACGAATCCTTAGGTGCCGTGTTGGCACAAATAGATGAGGAAGGGAAAGAACGGGCTGCCTATTATCTTTCTAAAATCTTTGACCCTTGTGAGATGAATTACACCGCCATGGAGAAAACCTGTGTTTCTCTGGTTTGGGTGGTACAAAAACTCAGGCACTATTTTCTCGCTCATGAGGTCAATCTCATTGCCCGGATGAACCCTATTAAATTCCTCCTCGAGAAATCTGTCCTCACTGACCGACTCGCCAGGTGGCAAAGTTTTCTCTCCCAATTTGACATCACATACATCCAACAGAAATCAATCAGAGGGTATGCCATTGCCGAACACCTGGCTCACCATCCCATCCCTAACTTCGACCCGGTCCAGTCTGAACTGCCCGACGAAGGGCTCTTGTCCCTCCATCATTCTGAACTATGGACCCTTTATTTTGATGGTGCTTTAAATTCCCAAGGAAGGGGAATCGGAGTTGCCCTTTTGTCCCCGGAAGGGGTTGTCATCCCCCAGGCCTTCCAACTCTGTTTTCCCGCCACCAACAACATTGCTGAATACGAGGCCCTCCTAGCTGGATTAGAGGCTGCCCGCTTCCATGGAGCCACCAAGTTGAGAATTATAGGCGACAGCCAACTGATTCTTCGGCAAGTACTCTCCAGATATCGAACATCTCATCCCGGACTCAAACCCTATCAAGAACTCACTTCTTCTTACATCAAGCGCTTCGCTAAGCTCGAATTTGTCCATATCCCTCGTGCTCAGAATATCCTTGCTGATTCTCTAGCGTCATTGGCATCCTCTTTATCAATCCCGCTAGGCGTATCTGATAGGACCATTTCTGTCCGGCGGAAAATGATACCTGCTATTAAGGATGCTCGATTTCTCGATATCCAAGAGAAGTTCGCGAGGAAGGAATTGCTTGAGCAAAAGGAGGAATTGTCAATCATTGAGGTTGAAGAGTTAAACGAAGAAGAAGAGAGGCCATGGTACCATGAGATTGCTCAATATTGCCAGAATCAGACCTACCCGCCCGAGCTTACAGCCGACGAGAGAAAGGCTGTCAGAAGAATTTCCCAGAAATATCTAGTGCTGGGCGGAACACTCTTTAAAAGAAGCATGACCGGGGTTACGTTGCGTTGTGTAGATGAGAAAGAAGCCGAAATAGTGCTTGAAGAAGCTCACTCGGGGGTATGTGGGGGCCACGTTAGTGCCCAAGCCCTTGCCAAAAAAATCATTCGGCAGGGGTATTACTGGCCCACATTGGAGGAGGACTGCTCAATCTTTGTTCGGCACTGCCACCGATGTCAGCTCCATGCCGATAAGATCCACTCTCCGGCATCTTCTCTCCATCCTATCCATGCCCCCTGGCCTTTTGCTATGTGGGCTTTTGATATCATCGGCCCCCTTGGTGATCCCAACTCCACGAACAAAACCAAGTCTTTTATTCTCACCGCGACGGAGTACTTCACCAAATGGGCCGAAGCAGAAGCTTACACGGAAATCAAGGCATCGACAGTGTGCACATTCATCAGGCGCAACATCCCGTCCCGATTCGGAATCCCCGGCGACATCGTCACCAACAATGGGCCTCGGTTGTCTCTCAAGAGCCGCAAGACCTTTGCAACGGTGTATCGCATAAAATTGCATCATTCATCCCCATATTATCCTCAAGGCAACGGTCAAGCAGAAGCCACTAACAAAACCCTGATAAAAATCGTTAAGAAAACATGTGAGTCCAGCAAGTTCGCGGATTGGCCAGATAAGTTGATCGATGCTCTATGGGCCTACCGCACTTCGGTCCGAACCCCAACGGGCCAGACTCCCTATGCCTTGGCATATGGAATGGAGGCGGTAGTCCCATACGAAGTACTCATCCCTTCCCTCCGAGTTCAGATCGATCGAGACATCCCTACGGATGATCGGCAGGAATCTCTCCTAGCACAGCTCGAACTCTTGGACGAGAAGAGGCTGGCCGCCGCCGAACATGCCCGGACTTATCAGAATAGGCTTAAAAGATTTTATCAGAAAAAGGGTGGTTGAGAGAAAATTCGAAATCGGTGAGGTTGTGCTTAAAAGGATTTTCATAAAGCCGGGCGGTCCCCGCTCAAAACTTCAACCAAATTGGGAGGGACCCTTTGTAATTTCAGAAACCTACCCTGGCAATTCTTATAAGCTAGTTAACGCAGATGGAGACGAATTGACTCACCCTTGGAATGGACTCTATCTTAAGAAATATTTTCTCTGAAAATGACAAAAAAGAATGTAAAACACTCAAAATTGTGGGAAGAGTCCGTTCTCACCTGTCCTTGCTTGCTATTAGGCCTGCCCGTCCAAGTAAGGGTTAAGGATAAGCATCACACTATGCACATCGCACGCCTAGACTCCGGGATTCGACGGCCAAAGCCGGAAAAGAAAATCAGGTAGCGCTGGGCAAAGAAGATCAACCATGCCCTATTCCTCTCTCGCTTCGGCCCGAGGAAAGATTCAAGGGACTTCGGGCAAGGAATACCGAAAACGCTCACCATCTAAGAAAAGTGGAAAATCCTATAGGGTCTGTCTTCTCAAAAGAAAAAGCACCAAAAGATGGGCAATGAACCCCTCAGGTCAACCGAAAAAAATGCATAGACTCCGTTCGAATGAGTGCTTAAAAACAGCCCCAAAAGAAAAAAAGGCTCCAAAAGATGGGCAATGAACCCCTCGTGCAAAAATGACCGTCCGAATGTGGGCCACAAAATGGGCAAGAAGGAATGACCCAAAAGGATTTAAACTTGGCAGATGGGCGTCAGTACGGGAACCCGCTTGATATCCTTTGAGTTTGGCCAAAGGCTTATCTTAATCTCTTCCTTCTTCGACCACCATGGGTAGGGTTGATCAACCGAGCCCCGGCAGGATCCTGGTTTATTGAAGGCAGAAAGCCTAAGAATCCCGGGAGGAGGCACATCACCTACACGTGGCACTTATCCTTAGCTGCTACACGTACCATGGAAAAGGAACCCAATTGCAAGCAGGGCAAATGGTGAGGACATCTACTTCGTCCACGAACACAAAAAAATGAATATATCTAAAATCCAAACAAATCTAGAAATTTCAAAAGAACAAAAAAATCTGCAAAATTCTCAAAACCCCCTACAAATTTGAATATCCAAAACGCCGAAAAAATCTATAAAATTTAAAACCCAAAACTAAAGAGTTAGTGTTTGTAAATTGACCGCATGTCTAGTTGCATTCATGTTTAATTTTCTGTCATGCACGTTTCGTTTCTGCACTACATAGTTATGTTTCTTATCTGCCTAGTTAAAAAGGCCCATGCCTCCTGACATCTTGCAAGAGGCTAAGCCTAAACAAAGTCTAACCACTCTTCTGGTTCAGTAAGACAGTCAACAGGTACGAAGATAGAAAAGAAGAAGAAGCAGATGGCCAAAATAAATCCACTATGGGCTCAAAAGTGTGTACAAGTATATCACGTGGCAGAGGGGGCCGGCACATCGGAATCACCGCCTCCCTCCACCGCCGGCTCTGGGGAACCGGCTCTACTACAGGAGGGGGAAGGGGAGTCCTCTCACCGCCCGCTCGAGAAGAAGTGCCCGACCGGCTCGGGCCGTGAAGCGTCGTCCGCCGAGAGTCGGTTCGATGTGACCGACCCTGTGATCGAGAGCGGGCCAGCTCCAATAGCTCTGTTGCCCGCCGTGTCTCCATTGCCAGCATCTCCTCCAGATGCTGGATCCGCAGTCGGAGGATCTGCTCACTCTCGGGGAGGACCCAAGCCCTTGACTGCTCTGGCTGCAAGGTCAAACGAAGATCAACAACAAGCAAAGAAAAGAAACAAGACTGGAACAAACTCGAGAGACTCACCCCCGTCAGAAGGGCGGAATCGGACGGAGGAAGTCGACTCTCCGAATCGGCCACCTGGGCCTGAAGTCGAGCAACCTGCAGAGAACGGGATTAGATACCGCAACGAAGCAAAATGAAGCAAACCAGGGAGCATACCTGATCCCGGAGGGCTCGCTCTGCCTCCTCGGCAGCTCCTCGGGCACCATCTAGCTCGGCCACTCGGGCCCGCAGCTCTTGAACCTGCACGAAACAAAGATTAGAGCAATGCAACCAAACAGCAAAAGGAAATAAAAGCAGAGACTCACCTCCTCGCGGAGAAGGGTCTCCGACTCTGATGGTCCCTCTGCCGGGACCTCCACTGTCGGCTCTGCCGCCGACGGAACCTCCACCTCTGGGAAGTACGCCGCCGGCCCCACCGATGCCGGACTCCCTACGACCGGCTCGAAGGCCGCCGACTCACCCTCCTGCTCGGGCGGCCTGCGGACGGATGGCTCCCCCTCCTCCTCCATCGAGGGTGCCCCCTGAGAGGTGCGGCAGCGTCTACGCGCTCGCGGAGGCCGCCAGATGCCACGCGGCCCCACCTCTCCCTGCGACCTCGGAGATGGAGCCGCAGCACGCTGAAAAGAAAAGACGATGTGAAGGCAGGAAAGGAATTACCATAAACAAATGATCAAGAAAGGACCGTACCTGAGCGAGCTGGGCCTCCAGCTCCCGGATCCTGTCATCCCGCTCCGTGATCTGGTCACGGAGGCGGGTGAGCTCTGTCTGGGTCACCTACAAGGAAGGGTTGGTCAGAACAGAACAAGCAAGCGCAAGAATAATCAGAAGGAAAAGCAACGTACCGTGTCGGTCACTGCAAACAGGTGACCGTAGAACTCGGAGAACTGCCGTAGATACTCCGAGCAGTCAACCGCCTGGGAAACCACCGTGGTGCCGCCCCGATCCCAGATCTCCAGGGCCAGCCGGCCCGACTCTCGCCAGTCCACCTTGTGGACCAGCCCATGGGTACTCCTCCCCATCTTCGGGTGGGGAGGAAGGGTCACCCACTCCTGGTTGAACCCCAGTGACCGCATCGAGAGACGCTGCCACAGGGGCTCAATCTCGTTCAGGCAGATCAGGTAGGTGTCCCTACCAAACACTGCCTGGGACCCCACCACCCAAGGCTGGGCAGTGTCATCGTCCTGGAGATAGGGCCTCCACACCACCTGCAAGGGAGGCAAACAAATGTCAGAAAGCAGCACTAGACAAGACGAGCCAAAGAATCAAAGGAGCGGAAGCCGAAAACACTTACCCGGTCATGGGGGAGGTGAAGCAAGGCCTTCCGCAAACTCTCCACCTGGTACTGATGGGGAGATGCGGCCCGGTGTGCCACCCACTGCCGGAGGAGCGGGTAACGAACAGGTCCCGTCTGTCGCACCGCCCGCCGGAGGGGCAAGTGCAGGTAACTCCAGACCTGAGAATGGCAAACATGTCAGATACACAGGTACGAAATATGCAACTTATTTAAAATAGACTGTGTAAAAGTGATTACCTGGAGAAAGGGAGTGAAGCCGGCGACGCCAACAGGGCCCGACTCCATGGCGAGGGAGGCAAAGAGATGTGCCAACATGGCAGCACCCCAGGCATACTCGCCTACCCGCGAAAGGCGGGCAAGTAAAGGCAGGCACCTCAGGTGGATCCTGTCACCCTTGCTGCCCAGCAAAAGCCGGGAAAGCAAGAACAACAGGAACCGACGGAGGTCCCTGTCTACCTGCTCCGTGCCCTCCTCGCCACAGAGCTCCTCCTTCACCTCAGAGGTCGGGCGACTCGACCTCTGAGAGAAGGGCACCCTCCTTGGGGACCGCTGCCGAGCGGAACCCCACCATATGCCCGATGGCCTCCCGCTCTAGCATCCTCGTGTCGCCAGGGAGGGTCGGAGTGTCAAGACCCAAGAGGTCCCGGCAAAAACCGGAGTAGTCCTCATAGGTCTTGCCGGTCACCGGCCGACCGCGTACACGTAAACCCGTAATACGGGCCACATCCTCCAAGGAAGGCACCATGTGCCCCCAAGGGAAGATGAAGGAGTGGGAGACCGAGTCCCACCGCTCCCTCAGGGCCTGGATCAGGGAGAGGTCCTCCCAGATCGCAGTGCAGGAGAGGAGCAGACCAAAGCCCATGGCACTCAGTCTGCTCTTCTGGAACTCCTGCAGCCCCTCGTATACGCAGATGACTAACTCCCACGAGATGCGGGAGCGGAGCTTGCCCTGCATACACAAAAAGGAACATTTTTTGTCAGTTTCATAAAAGTACAGGTAAATTGTCAAAAGCGAGGCAAGAAAAGGGGCTCACCTCGAGGCGGGGATGCGGACGGGCCTGCGGTGCGACCGGGGGGACCTCCACGGCCGGGGGAGGTGACTCCGGGGGTGGCGGGGAAGGCCTCCGGCGTGCTCGGGAGGTGCGTGGTCGCCGCGCCATCTGCAAAGTAAAGAATCAACAGGTTAGTGTCATACAGGAATGAGCAGAAATCAGAAGAAACCCAGTTTCCGGAAATAGCAGGCGCTCCCCCTTCGGAGCGCTTGTGCTGACGTCCCGAAGTCAGAGCGCTAGCTTAGCGCTCCAACTTCGCGATGCTTTCTAAAGCGTCGCGAAGACAGAGCGCTTGAATAGCGCTCTGCCTTCGCGACGCCAGGCTCCTGGCGTCGCCGCTTCACGACGCCTGGCCAGCCAGATTTGACCGACTTCGACGTCGTCGAAATCGGTCGAAAAATTTCGGAAATCTCGGAAAACTCATGTCAACGGAAAATTCATAATCTATTCTACGACTTCTAAGAAGAGACCAGCGGCACGGATGTGTGTGGAAGATGCACGGAGCTCCGGAAGGCGCGACCTTTTTCAACTGGAACCGTGAAATGCTCGCGTGAAAATGAAGTTACTACAGTAACTCTGTATATATAGTGAAGGCAAAATTTTTTGAAAAATTCCAAAAAAAAATCTGAAAAATCTTTATAATTCCCTAAAAATCACAAAAATCACAAAACCACCAACCTCGAGAATCTTCCGTCAATAAACGGGTCGAAAATCGAGGGGAATGTGAAGGGTCGCTGAAAAGCCCGGTAGTCCGGATCCGGGACGCCTGGCGTCGCCACGTCGCGACGCCAAGCGACCCGTTTCCGAGCGCTGGGAATTCAGCAGCCGATATCTTTGCTTTAACATTTCTTACCTTTTGTTAGCTAAATGTAATTCTCTACCTGTTTACTCAATTCACACATGCATGCACGTGCACTCTTTTGGAAAATTCTGACAATATTGCAGGAAGAAAACAAGTTCAACATAAACAGCCACACTCGGCACAGCGGTACAACAACAAACGGCCGCGCAGGGCCCTAAAAGACGAAGACAACATAAACGGCCACGCAGGGCCCGGAAGGACAAACAGAACATAATATTGGCCTTGAACGGCCCAGAAGAAACTGCACGTCAGGACCAATCACTGAAGAAGGGCCCGCAGCCTAGCAAAGTAACGTGCCAGCCGATCGCAGTCCTCCTCCACCGCCTCGCCCACCTGAAAAGTCCGGCAAGCCCTCCAAAGCTCGATGATGCTCCGGCACTCCTCCGCGTCATCAGGGGTACCAAAATTGCGATCCTTGATCGCAGGAAGGTGAGAAAGACAAGGCACCCTGGATCGAGGAGCACCGATCCGTGGAAAGCGGCGATGTGGGTTGTACGGAACAAATGATGAACTAGTAATCAACCTCAAGTCCACACCGGAGAGTGGCGGACTCGAACCTCTCTCCCTACCATGGGAGGAGGAGGGCACAGAAAGGCAGAGAGGTCGTTGGCTAAGAAATATGCACGCCAATCCTGGCGGGTCTTCACTGATGGGCAAGTGTTCACAACCCTCTCTTCCATGCCTAAGATATGGGTAATAGTGTGAAGAGGGCTGTGAAGAAAATAACGGGAAGAAGACACACGATAGTCGGCCACGCTGAACTTGAAGTGCCAATCGGCCCACGACGCTAGAAGAAGGAGGCTGCCATGCATAGGCCGACCAATGCAGGCTGAAGATAAGCCATCATACAAGAAACCAAGGACAGAGGTGATGATCCTCTCCCTCCGCCAAACACCCCGGATACTGGATAGACACCCGGGGTGAATCCAGCCGTCCTCGGCCGGGAAAAGAAGGGTGGAGACAAGAAGGGTGGCAGCCCCTTTCATGCCAGGGAGAAGGTCAACGTCGCTGCCAGCTCCTTCGATGGCACCAATGGTCCACTTCAGGAGGCCCTCTATGCTAATCCTGTCCCCCAGAATGATTTGACGAGCTGAAGTAGGACTCATGAATTCCTCAAGGAATTCCTGAGAAGACAAGAAGTCAGAGGGGACAAAAGTAAAAAGCTCTTGCCGAATGGGGATTGCCTGAAGACCAAGGAGGATCTCTGCTTCCTCCAAGAGGATGGTGCACTCGTAAGTGCCCATGATAAAGGTGTTGGTTTCGGGATGCCAACACTCTACGAGGGCAGCAAGGAGGGAAAAGTCCCAATGATATTTCAAAATATTGCGAGCATGGGTAAGAAGACCCAGGAGACCCCACTCGCGAAGGAAGGCACGGTTATGGTAGAAAAGGCAAATAATGAGGCGGTCTATCCAGCCGAGCAGACCACGGCAGCGTGCGCCTGGGAATGGAGGAGGCTCCTGCACAAAACAAGTGTGGACAGAATCAGAAACTGTCATCGGAAATAGCAGGCGCTCCAACGACGCGACGCCTGGCGTCGTGAAGATAGAGCGCTTGGATAAATCCGACAGAAAACCAGAAAAGGACGGAAATGGGGAAGGAACCGGCCAAAAAGAGGGCCCACAAGGGAGCAAAACGATGGAAACAAGCTTTCAAAGGACCAATAGAGGCAGAAACTTACCACTCCCGCCGAAACTCGGTTCCGGATATGCCCCGGAATGCTTGAGAGCCGCCTCGCCTTCAATGGAGCATCGGGTCGGTGTGGAAGCTCCATGGCAGCAGTAGCAAGCAAGAAATGAGGAGAAGATGGAGCAAGGGGGCGGCCCAAGAGAGTGGAGAAGGTTTCTTCCCCCCCTTGGGCGGCCTAGGGGTCATATAGGGGCGGGGAAGAGAGAGGGGGAGTTCCCCATTACCCACGACGAGACAGGCGACAGGCCCTTGACAGAAAGCCGCGCGGGATTGCAGGCGCTCTGACAGTACGACGCCCGGCATCTCTTCGAAGGAGCGCTTTGAAGGAACCCGAAAAGGGGAAGGAAAAATAATTGAAAATGGTCAAAAATTGGTATTTTCTTGCATGTTAACTATAGTAGTATTTGAAATGTTGAAGACCACAAGTCCTGAAAACACCGGGCCCGAGAACCCCTCCAACAAAATCAAGGACGGAACGGTTGTTCAATGAACTTGCGGATAAGCCAAAATCACGAGTATATGGGGACGACGGTTCTTGATCAGTATCCTGACCCACCACTCGTGATCTATATCTTCAACTATGCTTCTTAATATTAATTTTTATTTCTTTCTTTCACCCAGCATGCATCCGCATACATCATCTGCATTTGATTATCATCGTTATGATTGTCTTCATGAAGATCATTCTCTCTGACAAAGCAAACGAGTGTTTATATTGAGATGAGACGTTATTCCAATCCGAGCCAGATCATGTTCCCACAAGGACCCGGATGAATCCTAAAGACTTAATTCCAATTGATTGGAGGTTCTTTTGATTTTTAAATCAACTTCTGTTCAGCCCTTCTTGGTACAAGCACACCACAAAGCTGGGCCGCTAACCAAGATGAACTCACGAGCCGCGCTCGGAGGTTCCCCGCACGCAGGGAGCAGGCTTTTATTTTCCTCTCTCGTGCCTACGGCACATCTCGTCTCCAATCAACCACGAAAGCAGTCTAGAAGATACAAAAGGCAATTGCGGAACTTGAGAAGGCTCAATTTACCTAGTCAGGTCGTGAGTCGCGTATCTAAATCTACACCTTGACGCCAGTTTTTCAGTCCGCCGTCACTTCACTCCGCTCCACCTCGCTACGGTCACTTCCGCTACACTCCGCGTCGCTCCCTTGCAAAACCGACGTCAAGGCGAGGCAAGCTGTAGATACGCGAATTCGGCCCGATTACAGGAAGTGCAATCTCGTTTCTATAGTTAACACTTGTTTTCTCCCGATCAGAGAGGTCGGTTTAACATAAAGACGATCAAATTTCAGGAAATCTGGAGGCGTCCCGACGCCGCGACGCCTGGCGTCGCAACGTCAGAGTGCCTGGCATCTCCCGCCTTTTCACCTTTTTGACCGGCCGGACGACCACCATACCCAGAGGTGTACAAAAGTACAAGCGCTCCTCTGCCGGAGCGCCTGCAATTCCGCCCGTGACAGACGGCTTTTCAGACGGTCAGTGATGCGTTGTCGAAATCGTACTGGGGACCCAGGCGCTCCGCCGTCGGAGCACCTGGATTCCCGCCTGACAACTGTCACCGCAGGCTCCGCATGCGCCGAACTTGCAGTCTGACAGCCGTAGGTCGTAGGTGCTCCCCTGTCAGAGCGCCAGGATTTCCGCTGACAACCGCCGCCTGACACGCAGGGTGGTAGGTGGCGACAGGTATGGTCGGACGTGCTGACCCGCCGACTTGTCGGCGGATTTTCAGGCGCTCCCATGCCGCGACGCCAGGCGTCCTCAGGGCGGAGCGCTAGGGTCACTTTTGCGCACCTATAAAAGGAGACCCTTCTCCCACATTTAAGAGGTTCCGAAAAAGGGAGAGGTTCCAAGGTTCCAAGGTTCCAAGGTTCCAACCTTCCAAGCTCCCAAGAGAGAGAGGTTCCAAGATTCCAAGAGAGAGGGATTCCCAGAGCCTTAACTCCCCAAGAGCTTTCTTGAGCCTTCCAACATCCCCCCACCACCTTCCAAGCCCCCATCTCACTCCCAAGCCTCTCCATCCTCCATTACACTCCTTCCACTCCGCTCATTCAATACCACTCAAAAACCATTCAAGACCTGCCACCATACCATTGAAGGCCATTACAAAGAGTACCAAGAAACCTCCAAAACCAACTAGGAATCCGATCCCTCGTCATTGGAACCGGGAGAAGATTGCATTGAAGACTGCCGCAGAAGGACTGGAGCGCTCCCCCGACGAGACGCCAGGAGACCTGTCGTCGGAGCGCCTGCAATTTCCAGAAGCCAGAAGCACCGGGCTTCTCTACGATCTTCTTCCTTACTTTACTCTCTCCTTTATTGTTCATTTGGGTTCCATTATGCATGTTGCATTAGTATAGCATAACGCATCTTATTCTTAGGTCATTTAGATCTTCCCTTAAAAAGGGGTTAGGAGTTAGTCCTAATCCGGTTCGTTCAACCCCTTTTGTCATTACTCTTCTTTCTTACGAATAGTTCCTGCTCCACCTTTAGTTCTAATCGTTGTGCTTTCATTCATACTTTCTTTTCAGGCAAGCGAGTTTCTCCAAGGCTCTTCTTCCCCGGCCGGCCGAGGAAGGAGAAGATAGAACCCCCGCAATCTCCCAGCTTATCGAGGTAACCGGTCACTCTCACTTCCTTTACTAGTTCATTTCTTTTACTTCTATCATCGGAGCCTCTTTGGCTCCTGGCGACCACACCATCCCTTCCTCTTTCGGTTTATAGGTTAAGTTAGTGTTGAAAATGCCACCGGCTATCTGATCTTCTTTCCCTTCGATTCTCCTCATGACCCGGACCGGTCCTTCGATGCCCAAGTGACATCAAGGGTTGAGTAGTCCGGGGATCAAGGTGAGTGCGGAGAAGGAAAGAAGGAAGAAAAGCAGGCAATAGATCGGTCCGTCGGAATCATCCACGACCGTGTCTATGGCGTGATTAACACGAACCCACCCTATCAAGACCGTAAGAAAGGAAGCACACACACACACTTCGCGCGAGGACATATCTCTCCCTCCTCCGCGAGCTCCCCCCTCTCTTTCCCGGCGTCCACATCTCTCTCTTCTCATGGCAGCTACGCACGTTCGCAAGAACGTGTTACGGCTAGTGTCGTAAACTCAAAAAGGCACCATCACGTTTCAATGTGATAAGCAAAATAAGGTAAAATGACTAATTTGGGAAAAGACCAAAATGCCCTCAACATTGACCAAGTCAAAGCACCACATTCTCTACCTATTTGACATGGTCAAACAAAAGACTAAACAACCCTCTCTAAAACTACTCCCTCTCCCTGGGGCCTTCAAAACTCAGCAAGCTCGAACATCAGCGAAGTCCAGACAATGCTGGAACTTGACCATTTTAAGTGGCTTGGTCATGATATGTGCAGTGTTCTCCTCAGTTGGAATCTTTAAAAGTTGGATATCTCCACTTGCAACTAATTCTCTGAGTTTATGATATCTGACATCAATGTGCTTCATTCTTGCATGGTACACTGGGTCCTTTACAAGACAAATAGCACTCCAGCTATCACAATTCAAACTGATATTCCTCTAAGAAGCATAGAGCTCCTTAACTAAATCTTTAAGCCAAACTACCTCTTTAGCAGCCTCCACCGCAATAGTGTACTCAACCTTAGTTGTTGACAAAGCAACTATGTCCTGCAACATAACTTTCCAACTGATAGGACCTCCACCTAGAGTAAAGAAATACCCCGTGGTAGATCTTCACCTGTCAAGGTCACCTACATAATCTAAGTCAACAAAGCCAACTAAAACATCAATATCATCGGTGCTCCTCTAAAATAATGAACCAAAATCTGATATACCCTTCAGGTAATGCAAAATCTATTTAACTGCATTCCAAAGCTCTTTTTTTGGATTTGACATATACCTACTAACCACACTAACTGCTTGAGACAAATATGGCCTTAGTGCAAACCATAGCATACATTAGACAACTAATTGCATCAGCATATGAAATTTTGAGCATTTCCTAACGTTCTTTATCTGACTTAGGATATTGCTGCAATGCCAATCTAAAATGCTGAGCTAAAGGTGTGCTAACTGACTTTGAATCATTCAAATTAAATTTATCCAACACCTTTTCAAGATAACCCTTCTGGGTTAACCAAAACTTACCAGCTTCACGATCTTTATGAATCTCCATGACTAGAATTTTTTTAGCACCACTCAGGTCTTTCATCTCAAACTCTGAATTGAGTTCTTGTTTCAACTTGGTAATTTCTAACATATGCTTACAGGCAATAAGCATATCATCAATATAAAGCATCAGCAGATAATCGAACCATGCTAAGGAAATGAAAGTAAACGCAACTGTCATACTTGCTCAGACTATAACCATGTGCCAACATAAAGGTCTCAAACCTTTTATACCACTGACATGGAGCCTACTTCAAACCATACAGAGACCTATTCAATTTGCAAACCAATGTTTCATTATTTTTCTAAGCAAAACTGTCTAGCTGGAACATGTAGATCTTCTCATCAAGATTGCCGTTTAGAAACGATGTTTTTACATCAAGCTGCTCCAATTCTAAATCAAACATAGCTACCATAGCTAGCATGACACGAATAGAACAATGTTTAACTACTGGAGAAAAATCTCAGTAAAATTAACACCTTTCCTCTGAGCGTAGCCCTTAGATACAAGCCTTACCTTGTACTTTGTTGGTTCTATATTTGATAAAGCCTCTTTTTTTTGGACACCCATTTGCAGTCAATTGCTTTCTTACCCTTAGGAAGTCTCACTAAATCCCAAGTCTAATTTTTCTGAAGAGAATTCACCTCTACCTGCATAGCATTCAGCCACATCTCATTGTCCTTACTTTCTACTGCTTCTTGAAAGTTAAAAGGGTCAAAAGACAAAACAAGAAATGCATAAGCAACTGTATCATAAAACCTTAAAGGCAATTTAACTTTCTTTCTGGCTCTTCCTTTTGCAATAGAATAAGTCTCATCATCTGGTTGTACATTTTTTTCATTCTGATGTGAAGATTCTCCTGAATCTAAACTAGTAGAAGGAATATCACTTTCTAACTCCACCTGGACCAAACTACTAGGCTTCTTCACTTGTTGTTGAAAATTTTTCAACAATGATGCTTCATCAAATACAACAACTCTACTAAGCTCAATCTTCTTTGTCTCTAAGTTCCAGAACTTGAACCCTTTCACACTGGACCTATATCCCAAGAAGATACATTTCTTAGACATGGCATCAAGCTTTGTTCTTTCATTATCTTGCAACAACACAAAAGCAGGACATCCAAATATATGTAAATCTAAATAATTAGCTGGCTTACCATACCAAATTTCAAATGGTGTCTTCAAATCAAGAGAACTAGAAGGTGATTTGTTAACAATATAACAAGCCATGTTAACTGCCTCGGCTCAAAACTGCTTAGGAAGATTAACAAACAATCTCATACAATGAGCTCTTTCTAGTAATGTCCTATTCATTCTTTCAGCTATTCCATTTAATTGTGTCTTGCCTGGAATAGTAAAATGCCGAGTAATACCTTCTTTCCTGCAAAAGTCTTCAAACTCTCTTGATGTACACTCATCATCATTGTCAGTCAACAGGACTTTCACCTATTTACCTATATCTTTTCAATTCTGGCCTTCCAACTTTTGAATGTCTCGAACACCTCTGACTTATGTTTCAAGAAGTAGACCCAAACTTTCTTGGAGAAATCATCAATAAAAGTGACAAATATCGAGCTCCACCTAAAGAAGTAACCGGTGATGCACCCCAAATGTCAGAGTGAATATACTCAAGAATTTTTTTACTTCTATGACTAGAAGTAACAAATTTAACCTTGCACTGTTTGTCAAGAACACAAGATTCACAAAAGTCAAGTTTGCAAGATTTAATACCCTTGAGTAGATTCCTGTTGTGCAATTCAAGTAATCCTCTCTCACTAATATGGCCAAGTCTAGCATGACATAACAAAATAGCATCATCATCAGAAGAGGAGGAAACTGCAGCAGCACCTGTAATGGTCTTACCAAGCAATTTATACAAAGAACCTATCTTTTCTCCTTTCATAACAACTAAAGTACCACGTGTCACTTTTAACATGCTATTAGCACCACTAAAGGTGCAACCATAATCATCAAGTGCACAAAGAGAGATAAGACTTTTTTCTCAAATCTGGGACATGCCAAACCTCTGATAGAAATGTATGCCCTACAAGCCAATCATATATGATATGATTCGACATTTCTAGAAATATCTCATTCAATTAATCAGGAAAATCTTCATTATAAGCTCTTATTAGATGCAAATATCATAATGAAGTCCTTGATCAAATACAATGATGATTAAATCATGATGAGATCATGATAATGAGATTGATCATCTAGAGATATTTGATCCAAATGTTCATAGTCATAGGATAATTGAGACGGGACATCAAGGATCCGGATAGACTAGTGTATGTGATGTCTTCTCATGTGATGAAGACGACCAATCTCATTGGTCATTAGTGTGGAGACACTGAGATACACATACAGGTGCTTATTAGTTGAATGAGTTCACTGAACTAACCGAATTAGAAACCCTGAATGGTATCTTACTGAACTGTCTATCAGAGTTTTCTATCATCACGGTTGCATGGTTGGACCTTTGACCTGAGTCGCCAAAGATGCCTTGTTGGGTGGAACTTGTGCTTTGACCATTGACTTATGGATCACTATTTAGATGGTCCAGTATAGCAATGGATCGGGTACAAGGAAAATCCAATGGAGGTAATTTAACGGACAACAAGGGATCGTCCACTCTCGGTAAGTGAGAGTGAATGTCCTATGGGATAGTACTCTAAATCCATGGCCAGGGTAGATAGGATAATTGGAAAAGGAGTTTTCCAATTGATCCAATTCCGAGTACAGAATCCTATAGAGTCGGTACACTAAGGAGTTGACAGTCGATGCCGTACTCCTTTCCGACCGAAACATTGGATGGATGAGGGTTTATATCCATGTGGTAACTAATGATGGAAAGGCTCAATGAAAATGAGATTATCCCCATAGCCATTTGGGATCATGGGATGTGCCTTGTACCCTTCATGATCGGTAGGCCGATTAATCTGTTATCGGATAACGGATTTAATTAAATTAAATAAAATTGTTCTATTTTATTTAGGCCTCAACTAAATAGGCTATTAGGCCTAGTGGTTCACACACAAAAGGACTTATCCACAAGCACAGGGGCAAGGGCGTAATTTATAGAGATTTTGGGTTTTTATGAAAAATTCCATAATTCTCTATAAATACTAATAGTTTCAGCCAAACCCCATCAAGCCAAGGGTGAAAACCACATCCTTAGCCTCCTCCCTACCTCCTCCTATCTCTAGAAGGTGTCCATGGTCGATGGAGCTCCGTTCGGGAAGAGTTCTCGAGGCCGGCGCGAAGGGAGAACCTGCTGTGGATGAAGTACGTGTGGATACTGCTGGAGACCGGACGCTTGAATGGTTTGAAGAGCTTGAGAAGCTCATCTTCTTCCTCTCCATGGGATTATATGGATCCCTATCAGGTATATTCGAACCTGATTTGATCAGTTTTTGGTTTTCGTCGTTCGGTTCTGATTGAGATGGATTCTAACGGAACCCATAGGAATCGTTGCTTCTGCTGCACCATATTTTTATGTACGATTCCTTACAACCTCTACCAAAGTTCTAACAACCTATCAAACATCTTGATTTTAATGTTTCCTATCCTAACAGTTCTTCACTCAGTATTATTTCCCATCAGAACTCTACCCCCATCATAGGACCTACATGAATCAAACTAGTCTTTATATGGGAACATATGATAGGAACATCTAGAATCAAGAATTCATACATCGGAAGAATCCATACCTGAGGAGATGGTGAGAACATCTCCTTTCTTTTTTGAATCAGAAACCACGCCAGCCTTAATAGGCTCCTTCCCTTTTCGCTTGTATTTTTCCTTCAACTTGGGCATTCAACCTTCTAGTGTCCATCTTCTTTGCAGTAATGACACATGTTGTCCTTGATCTTTGACTTTGACATGGACCAATTTTTCTTGCTATGATTTTCACCTGACTGATTTCTTTCTTTTGATCTGCCTTTGGCAATAAGACCTTCGAAATGTTGTCCGCCTGAATTGTCACTAGTCATATCTTTATCCATCAATTCCTTCAAGAACAAATGAGATTTCTCATCTTCAATGGATATAGAATCTCTACTGCACAACATAGATTCTCGAAAAGTCTTGTACGATGGTGGTAGAGAACAAAGCAGGAGTAGAGCTTGATCTTCCTCTTCTATCTTCATATCGCTACTTTTCGAATTTATCAAAATAGAATTAAATTCATCAAGATGTGATTTAATAGAGGTATCTTCTGCCAACCTGAGCATGAAGAGGCGCTGCTTCAAATAAAGCTTGTTGGTCAGAGATTTCGTCATATACAATGACTTCAATTTTAGCCACAGTGCACCCATTGTTTTCTCGTGAATGACCTCTCGAAGAACTTTATTTAACAAGGCTAATTGAATTGAAGCTAAAGCCTTATCATCTAAATCTTGTTTCTCATCGTCAGACATAGTGACCGACATCCTTTCCTTCCCGAGCAAAGTCTTCTGTAATCCCTAATGGGTTAGAAGCGCTTTCATTTTGATCTACCACAAACTGAAGTTGATATTATGGTCGAACTTCTCAATATCGAATTTTGCCGACATCTTTGCAACACCTAAACACTTGTTGAATCACACAAATAACCAAAACATGGCTCTGATACCAAATGTTAGGCATTGGAGCATCGGAACGCGCCCGCAGCAGAGCAAACATGCAATCCAACAAGCGACTTGTGTAACAAAGATTAAATATAAATTGAGAGCAAGGCAAACAAGCAAACCACACAAATACCAAATTTACATGGTTTGGAGAGACGATGTGTCTTCCTACATCCATGGAGAGAGCAAAGAGAATCCACTAGATATGAAAGAATAAAAAGTGGAAAGATACTCTTACACTGACACGGAGTGATCTTTCCTAGAATGAAGCAATCTTGAATTCCCAATCTTCCTCTTGACGATACGCCTTTAAATAGCTCTGTAGAGCACCGAATAGGAGATTCCACGAACAGCACGATCTCTACAGTAGAAGAAAACGTAGAAGACAAAAAGAACCAAAGAAAATTGAGCATGACGTCAAAGTCTCCGAGCAACCCTCTCTCTTCTCACGGCGGCTATGCACATTCGCAAGAACGTGTTACGGCTGCTACCGTAAACTCAAAAACCCACCATCATGTTTCAACGTGATAAGAAAAATAAGGTAAAATGACTAATTTCAGAAAAGACCAAAATGCCCTCAACATTGACGAAGTCAAGATATCACACCTCAACCCTCTGACATCTCCCCCCCCCACCCGACAGTTTCCTATCTCCTCACCCCATCCAACTACTGCCAATTACCTCCAAGCGCCACCCACACAGTCCCCCTCCCCAACCTTCCAGCATTCACCCATCTCCTCTTAGTGGATCCCCTCCCCCTCTCCCCTTCAGTGACTCCAAACCCCACGGTGCCTCAGTGTGGGGATCGATGGCCTCTGCTCCAGTCACTACTTGTTGCTTGTCGTTTTGAATTTATTTTAGTCAGAGAGGAAGGTACTTAGCATCTTAGCACCTTCCTCCCAAAATGTTCAATTGTCGTGATGTCGCTTCCTCTCTAACGCTCTACCTAAATGTGTGTTTAGGTTCTTCTTATCTTCTATGTGCACTAGAGTCATCGATCCCGACGTACCTATCTTCATCTCTCCCACGTTTTAGTCTATTGTTCTTCAATGTTGGTCAGGTTCTGTCCAGTTGTCTTTCCATACTTTCGAAAGACCGTTAATCTGGGAGATATCTAATCTTTTTTGGTGTGATCTTCATATATTGTGGCAAACTCCATAATGGGAGTCCCTTTCTCTGCTTTTTGACACTCAGTCGACTTGTGGCGAGTTTGTTGGACAAGATAACCTCCAACAGAATTCTATCTATCTGCTTTGTCTCCATAGTCTGTTTGTTTTCTCTTATTTGGGTCGTTGTAATGGTACTATTATACTTATGTCTTATGCTATGAATATAATATATTTTTCGTTCAAAAAAAAGTGAGGTTGAATTAGTTAGTAATATATAAAGTAAGTAATATATAGTATTAGTTAGTAACTAAATATTGGGGATAGTAAGTGAGTTTAGTTTATAAAATATAGTGTAAGTTAGTAATTAAATACAAGGACTGAATAAGTGAGGTTTTGAGTGACTTAATAATATATAACATGAATTAGTAACGAGGGTTAGCAACTAAATTTAAATGGATTTGAAATATATAGCGTGTGGATTAGTGATACATGGGGCATCATTTAGTAATTGAATATATGGAGTTAGTGAGTTTGGAATATATTGAATAAGTTACTAACTGAGTTTGGGTGGTTTATAAAAATATATCGTGGGTTAGTAACTAAATATAATGGTTTTAGTAAGTGAGTTGGTGGCTTAATAATGCATAGCATGAACTACTAACTGAATATGGGCTGATAAAATATGAGTTACTAAGTGAGTTTGAGCACGTTTAATGATATATAGTAACTAAATAGAGGAAGTTAATGACATTTAGCTCCATTTACTTGTCATTTCATCGAAGACAATAACTTGAAGTGAAAATTTGTCATGACTTTTTTTATTTAAGATTGCATGACTTCCCTCTCCAAGCAACCTAAGGTGATCCCAACTCTAGCCATCAATGCCTTGGTCTTGATTGACTTCATAGAAGATCACAATTTAAGTGGAGGTTCAAGTTGAAGAAGATGTGGAAATCACACTCTACTCCTTTTCTGATATGACTCATACTAGCTAGCTATAATCATGATAATGGTACAAAAATTCTAGTGATCTAGCTTTGGATCACTTCAGTCCCTAGGTGAAAGAAACTCTCATAGTCTCTAACTAATTGATGGCACGTGGCATAACAAAAACTAAGGCAAGAATGTGCTTACAAGGACGTGATGCTATTTTGGCTTCTTAGACCTACTACCGAGCCTGTGATGACTTGCTACCAAGTCTTTGAGAATTTGTTACTAAGACTCGCTACCAAGTCTCTGAAATTATCGAGCCTATATTGACCTAGTATCGAGGCTCCAAAGACTTGCTACCAATCTTCGATGGACTCACTATCGACTCCAGAAACGGGTTCCGAATCGGCACCTCAAGAGAAGGTGAAAGATAGAATAGGGGAAAAAGGGGAGTGAATCGGAAAAACACTAGGAAAGCAATGAAAGGTCCTCACCTTGGTCCCACACTCACATTGATCCCCGAACTTTCATCTCATGGCGTCGCTCAAGCACCGGAGACGGTTCGGGTCATGTGGGAGGAGAGTGAGGAGGAGATGAAATTAGAACATAAATAAAAGGTGGTCGCCAGGAGCCGTGGGCTCTGCTTTATAGAATAAAAACAGGAGATGAGTTGATTTGACCGTGTACCTTAGCGTGGGAGATTGGGATGTGGGTTCAACCTTCTTCTTCTTCGGCCGGCTGATGAAGAAGAGTCCACAACCGATGCTAGCTTGATAAAACTGTGCAACTAGAACAATAAACCAAGTGAAAGAAAATGATTAGAACTATGGGAAGTGTAGTAACTGTATAGAGAATATGAGAAAGAAGCAATTGGAATCGAACTCACCGGATTGGGGCGAGTCCTAACCCTTTTTTTTGTATTTTTGATTTTGTAAAAATGATGTAAATAAACTAAAAGATGCTTTAAAACAATAAATAAACTGAGTTAAGGGAGTTGAGAAAGCTTATGGAATGGATCGGCTTGAGTTGAAGCCGAGTTGGTTGAAGAAGGCCGGTTCGGGTAGCCTTTGCACCCTTCTGGCGCGACTTTGGTGCAGAGGATACTACGGAAGACCCCGATGTCAGAATCGAGTGTCGTTTGTTGGAGTAGACAGAGGGCTCAGAGAAAAAGAGTTCCTATGTTTATGACTTCTCCTAAATACTCCTGTAGAAGTCAGTAAAAATTCTGAAAGTGGGCGGATATAGAAAACAGAACCTGGATGCGCGCCCTCAATGTAGCAATCGCCACGAACAAATGGCAAGTCGTAATTGAGTGCCGTCAGTTGGAGATGAAAGATGACGAAGAGATGAACATCTTATATGTTGAAAACTTCTGCAGAAGGAGTCTCGGATTTTCTGCAGAAGTCGATGAAGTTAGCTGATGTAGAACACCTGGATCGAGCCATCTCCTTCACCTCGGGATCGATCTCTTGACTTCGGATCGCCTTTGGACGTCGGGACGGCTCTGGAGAAGAGCTTGGACGACCTCTGGACGAGCTAGGCATGGGGGATTAACCTTGGATCGTTGAGAATGGCCCTCAATTTATAGGGGAAGGAAGCCGGTGCAAAATTTGGAAACTGAACCGACCGTGCCCCCGCTTTTCAAAGGGGACGAGGGCACGCTTTTCAAAGGGGACGGTGCAGTACACTCTCTCTCCTACGCGCGCGTTCCGCGAGCCATATCTTGCAAACGGGATGTCCAATTCGGCTCTCGTTTGTTGCGTTGGAAAGAGGACCTTAAGCCGCACCTCCTCAAGTCGGTAAACCAGCCGGCATGACTCCCGAGATGTTCACACGGGGCTTTCTACCGGTTTACCCTCTCGCGGAAAGCCGAAACCCGGGGCGAAGATCCGAAAGAGCACGGTTCCGATCGAGAAATCTAGGGTCAACTTGGGATGACTTAAAATGATGACCGAACAAGTCTGGTATGACCGGAAAACCCGAAGTCATCAAAAAATTTGATATTAACCCGGTAAACGTGAACCAAAACTCGGAAAATCCAGGAAACCCTAAAATTGACCGAAATGGTCATATGGCCCCGGTTGATGAAAATATTCAGCTAGAATCGACCCGGATGACCTGAAAAGACCCGGTGATGACCGGAAGGGCCTAACATGTGGTCCGGGATAGCCGTGTCAGCACAGATCAAAAAGCCGTAACGAAAGCCGTCATTGACCGACGCCTACCGAAATGACTTCTCGGAAACCCTGAATGTTACGGAACACATGCGGGACTCCCGAGAACTTAAATTATGGACCATTCAAGGTCGGTCATCGAGCAGACTTCGTGTTTTTACAGTTCACGTGCGGCTCTCGCTTGAAGGTTACGGCAATATTCCGGAAATCATTGGTCCATTCTCAACTTACAAGGGGCTCCACCAATGTCTTTAGCTCATCTCCACGAGGTAATCCGGATCAGATAACGGTCAAATAAAAGATATCGCCTATGGAATAAGAGTCTAGGGCTCCGAATCAAGCCAATTTGGTGTGACTAGCTACCGAGATTACGGATCCACTATTGAGGCCTTAAAGTCCCACTATCGACCTTATACTGACCCGCTACAGAGGTTATGGACCTACTACCAAAGCTCTAAAAACTCACTACCAACCTTCTACTAACCCACTACCAAAACAGCGTCAGACCCACTTCACGTTTTCATTAAAGCACACTCATGCTTCATCTTCCATTACACCACGTGCGTGACGTCACTTGGTTGGAGACTACGGGAGTTCTCTTCACTGGGAGATTGAGGTGATCTGCTCTCGACTCAAATATGTTATAGTGGTGCTTTCTTTTTCACAAACAAGGGAACAAGATATGACTAAATCTTGGGGAACACAAGGCCAAAGGATTCAGCCATGTGTCAATATTACAAGATTGTGTCCTACGTCTTAGCAACGTTCAATGTTGGGATGTCAAAGGAATCGGGATAAGCCATAGTGACATTGTTTATGTTTGCAGCTTATAAGTAAATGGTAAATCTATTTACCCTTCGTTAAATATCTCATAAATAGATACATCATCTATCGATGAATTTCTGTTTGCCATCTATTAATTAAGAAATTAGTAAACGTTGTGGATAGTTAATGAATACATAAAAAAACATTATACATAATTATCTCATACATTAAAAAATAAGTAAAATCAACTTAAGTGACACAATTAAAGAATTAAAGAGAATACCGTTAAAACATCCAAAAAAGATACTCTTAAAATTACAAAACAATTTTAAGTTGCATATTCAGCATAAGATAAAAAAAGTAAAAAAACAAAACAACAATATTGCTCATTTTTCATCTTCCATTCAAACTGGGTGTTGGGTATTAGATTGCTCAAAAATATATGTCATCGATGAGGATGTTATACTTTGATTTACATATATACATAATTATGAGATAAGGGGTTCAGTTTTAAAGTTCATATATCTATTTTAGCATCCGCTAAGTTAATTAATTATGAGTTATCTACTATCTATATATACCATTAAGATATTTGAAAAAAGCAAACAATCATATGATTGTAAATTGTTAGATAATCCAATAATTCGTTACTGTTAATTGACACATCTCTCTAGTTTAACATGATGGAGCCCAAGCAAATTAGTCACATTGAGAACAAAGAGGCAAACTCTGTCAAATTGTTGGCATCATCCAAAGAACTTAGATACAGTTATTTTGGTCAGAAAGCTTTCTTCCCAATTAAGCATTAAAGATTAGAGAACATAGATAGATCAAAGATGAGATTGTCTCGTGGATGACACTCATTACAAGTTATTTGTTACATTCTATTTTTATGAAATTTTAAGGGCTGAATGTAAGGAGAGAATCTTGTATCATTCTGTCATGACCTGAAATTTAAATAACATAACCTCAAATATGCAGTGGAAATACACAATGTCATGATAGTGTGATGAAACCCAACACTTGGATTCCATAACCCAAACTGAACATACTACAAAGCCTCTATTAAAATGCAAAGGGTTCAAGAATTTCCAAACCCAACTCAAAAAAATTATTATTACAAAAATTCATCGAAATAAAGGAATAGAACCATATTGTTAAGTCTAACAACATTCTTATTCAAAACCAACTAACACAGACCAACAACCTAAGTAGAGAATATTTCTCATCTCCAAGTGTAGATGACTATGGTTCCTTTGGTTCCACCTGAATCTCATCTTCAAGCTCCTAAATCTTCAAAACCTGCTGAAAACTTTAACCCACAACGGGGTGAGTCCGGGGACTCCATAGGATTTACACTCTTTTCTTGCCAATCGAATAACTAACATATAATCAAGCAATGATAGACAATATATCTAAATTGAGATATAATACAAATAATAATAACATGTCTTCTATATTTATCCATAACCCATAATCAAACCATGATTATCTTTAAAGAAAAAGATTATGCCAATGCTGCTCAATTATAGACCAATGCACACAAGACCATACAAACTAAACAAATATCATCTAAATGACCTCAAGACTTAACTTAACATGACCAAATTAAAACAAGACAAATATGATTTTTCTAACATAACATGGTTTAACATCTATACATGACACACAAGTAACATATTTCATATCCTTTCCAAAACACAGCCAAAGAGCAAGGAATTGGTCTTCTTGCTTCACATGTACAAAATGCTTTCACCAACTCTAATATATAAGCTAGCCCAAAGTGCACCTAGGCAGTGGTGACACTAAGGGAAAACTGCAGAAATCTAGGATCTGTGGGAGGGTCAGATTCATCTAAGTTACCCACTGCCCATGGGCGATTGACTAACATAGGCTAGTGAAGTCTTCATAGCACGTCATATCAAGAGTTCATAACATAAATTCAAATCATGACATACTTGACCATAGCATACATACACAATATAACCATCTAATTTCATAGCCCTTCATGCAAGACATAACATTTATAACAAACTAGACAAGACATATGATAACAAGACTTAATTGAACTTGTTCTAAATGACAACTGATACTAATCATGATCAAATTGACATGACTAACCAGGCATAGCATAACCCATGATCTGAAATCACACTAAACATATTTTAACATAAACTAGACAAGACTTGTACTAACCAACTTGGTAGACATATTCTAAATCAAACATGTACCAAACTTGACCATATGAACATAATCATATCATGCATGACATAATACATAATTTGAAACCAAACTAATCAAAACTTTTATGATTTACACATATGTAATGACAAGCTGAACTAGACATACTTAATTACATATATAAGACAATTAACATAAATCAGGATTGGCATAAACTAAACAAATCAGGTTCTAATTTAGTCAACCATAATCTGACCTAAACAAGTTCTAAAAGATATAATTTGATGACCCATGAATTTTTCAAGTCTACACATGATTAACCTTCAATTCTCGTTCCAAACTAGCATATAATCACGTACATAATTTTCATAAGATCAAATCTGATAGAAAAGGTTTCTACCCAAGCATAGACATGCTAAACATGTTCCATAATATACAAAATACTAATTTTAGGTTTCTGATTTCAAATATTTTGAGAATCTCATTAAGTATAAGTTCAAAGTCAAAATCTAGTCAACTTAAGATTCATAAGTTAAATCATGCATATTTTATTATATAAATAAGGTCAAATATATAGACAAGCTTGAGAAATCTACCAGAAAGCTCTTGTAATTTTTTTGTATTTTTTTGGATTTATCTGCTAATTTCCTGGCTTCATCTCTGATTTTCATAATTAACAAATCCTGAAATTCCAAAAACTTGAATCGGGCGGCTTGAACCGGGTGCTGGACCGGAATGAACCAGGCGGGGGACGAAGTTGGGTCGGCGCTGGGCAGTCAATCGGAGGTGGTCGATCAGGCGCGTACATGCGCTCGCACATTCGCACGGTAGCACTCGTGGGAAGGAAGCGGCTGGCAGAGCTAGCAGTGACACAGTGGCGGTGGCACAAGAGGGTGATGGATTCAACACCAGGAGGCGGTGGGATGGTGACGCAGGGTGAGAGGTGGCGACAAGGGGGTGCGACCGAGTGCGTGGGCGGTGGCACTCACAGGAGGGAGGCGCGGCGGTACACGACAATGATGGGGGGGGCTCATAGTAGTGGCGAACGGTGGCGACGAGTGGGGAAAGACGTTGGCAGAAGAGGGCTCCCCACGGTGGCAATGGGGGGGGACTCGCAATGGTGCTTCCGGCGGAATAGGATGGCACAGGGGGGTGATGGCAACAGGGCAGCTCCAGGTGGTAGCAAACAGCATTGGCTGCGGCGGTGGGCTGGTCGGCGACCCACAGCGACAACGAGAGGGTGGGGGTTGGAAGCCAGCGGTGACAGAAAGGGGAGGGTGGCTCGTAGCGGTGACAGCGAGAGAGCTTCTCATGTGCGGTGGTTCCGGTTGGAACAGGGGAGGCAATGCGGGTGTAGCGGCGACGCGACGACGACGAGGAATATGAGGAAGAGAAAGGCGGCATCGCGACTGGAAGAGTTGGAGAGAGAGAGAGAGAGAGAGAGAGAGAGAGAGAGAGAGAGAGAGAACTCAACAAGATGGGGGGTCTTGCGAGAAAGAGAGGGGGTGCATAATAGGAAGGGAGATGACGGTGGTGAGTCCGGGTGGGAGGAAGAGATCGCACAGGGGAACGGTGAGAGAGAGGGAGAAAGAGGGAGATCGGGGCGGAGGCGAAATCGGCGAGAGTGGGGGAGTGAGCCCACGTAACCGGTGGGGTGAGGGAGACGGCGAAATTGGTGAGAGAGGAGGAGGCAAACATAACGGCGAGAGGCGGGTGGGGCGGGCATAACCGGCAAGAGAGGGGGAGAGGGGGCGTTACATGAATTTAATATTTTATTTGTTTTTTTCAAAACGTTACACTTTCATCATCTTATTTCAAGAACAAGTCATTATTAAGAAATAAAATGCTTAGGAATAACTGAAATAATATTTTCTTGTTCCACATTTATTCCACACACACTTCCAAACCTTTGTATTGATGTTCACTCACGTAACATTGACTTTTACATCTGATCTCTAATCATTTGACTTGCGAGATCTATTCTTAATTGTCTCTTAGTTCACTTTTTAAATTTCTATAATTTTATCTTATTCAAATATTTTTTTAATATATTGTTAAAACTTACCTTTTGATCTTAGAATTTAAGATTACTAAAACATATTGACCTGTTAAAAGTTCGTTTCAAATGACTTTGTGGTATTTGCAAAGTGCATGATCACTTTTTCTTGTAAAAAAGAAGTTAATCTAACTTTTATTTTTTATTTTATATATTTTTAGATGATATTTTTTATAATAAAATAGATATCTGTTAGTATAAAATTAGAGGACATAACAAAATCAAAGACACTTTTTTTATTCATTTATAATTTTATATCTTAAACATATATGTACATTTTCATATCCATGATATTTATTTCCAGTATGCCATTAAGATCTTATCCAATACATATATATTCTCTTCATTCAGTATATTCTGCAAATGTTGTCCATATGCTTGCAAAATTTTTGTTTAATTTCACTTCTTTATCCAATTTATAGAGCATAAGTACTAATGATAATAAATATCACTCTTTCTATTGTCATTTTACAAAAAATAAACCAATATCTTACTTCATTGACACCATTAATGCTTCTTTCTATGCTTCGTCCACAATGTATCTCCCACATCTTTATTCCTTTCATTTCTAGCATATCTATGCTTTATCCACAATGATATATATACAACATTTTTATCCCCTTCATTTATAGTATTTATATCATAGTTTATAACCTATATTTTTTACTTCTTTCTATTTTTACTTCTGTCTATTTGGTCCCTTAAATGCAAGTAATTTAAGTTTTCTTCGCTATGTTATCATCAAGTTGCATATGATTTTAAATAAGGATTCTATAATACTCTAATTACTTCTTCTTATCAATCTTTTGAATTAGATTTTTTTCACAATACTGTTTTTTTAATGTATCCTAAATTTTATGTTTTCATCTATAGATTAACTTCTTCACGCACATATCTTTGATGTGAGAAATCTAGCTTATTTAATATTATATTGAGTATTTATGCAATACTTAACATATATATGGAGAACGCCCTCCGCTCTTATTATTTTTTTAATTAGTACAAACGACCTCGGGTGAGTGCGTCATAAGAAAGAGAATACTCTAATATTTATATTTGTTGAATCTGTGTCATTACATGTGATAATATTTTTATGTTGACTATCATCTATATACATTATATGTGTCATTACAAATTTGTACACAGGTGGGCGAAGAAACATCAATAGCTTACATCCAATAATGGAATCAGCTTGATTAAGAGCTGTTTAATGCTCTATATATATCAATATACATATATATATATATATATATATATATATATATTCAAAAGAAACCAGACTGAAGTTCAAACGAAATAGGAGCATTAATTATCCTTTGGCACTCCCACATGGCAAGGCCATTAATAACTTCCACCATATATATGTATATATATATATCGAAGATCTCAAAACTCAAAACAGGAACAGCCGCAAACTCATCTTTACAATCTCGAGTATTTATATTATATATATATATATATATATATATATATATATATATATATCATGAGATTGCGAGAATATGTTACGTTGCAAGCGTACACTAGTATACAGACGCTGCATGCAGAGTACGTAGTCTGTGTCTACTCTACAGCCATTTGGCCCCGGCACTCCTGAGCATGGGAGAGAGCTTGCCGCCGAGGTGGAGGGACATGACCATGTCCATCGTCCCGACCAGCCTGCCGCCGATGAACACGGTCGGCACCGGCGTGCTGCGGCCGACCAACCGGGCCAGCGCCCGCTCCATGTCCTTGCCTCTTGGCTCCTGGTCGAGCTCGTAGGCCGCGAAGCTCACCCCCTGGTCCTGGAAGAAGGCCTTGATGGCGTGGCACAGGCAGCAGGAGCTGGAGCTGAAGATCACCACCGCCCTCTGCGACGCCAGTCTCGACACGCACTCCATTAAAAAATCCCGCGGTTGGATTTGCAGGTGCAGGCGCTGCCGGCCGGATGAGGAAGATGACTTGGTGTATATCCGGGATGATTTAGGGAATTCTGACCTGCGATCGTATTTATATCCGATGAAGGCGAGCTTCGGACAAGCTGTGTGGTCCGATGATTATTGTCGTGATAACAACCACAGCGGTCGATGGTCGTCGGGTTACCGATCGGAATAAGATCTTCCAGAATTCGGGATAAGGGGAGAACAGTGGGAATCTCTTTTTCCCGGTATCCAAACAGGTGGCACGTGAAAACAAGAAACCGGCGTGGCATACGGCCGAGACACGGAACATGAGGGTACGGATCGAGACGTTGACTCTATGGAAGTTATTCCTTCTCTCCGCGCGTGAAAATCGCAGAGAGAGAGAGAGGTTCTGTTGGCATCCTCGAGAGAACGATAGGGGTTAAGAGAGGTCTTCATATCTAGCCAGTTATTCGAAGAGAAAAAACAATAGTGTAGATTGTTAGAAGCTGGATAATGAGAGAGAGAGAGAGAAGGGTTCCGGTGGCAGCTTCAAGAGGACGATAGAGGCTACGAGAGCTCTTCATATCTAGCTAGTTATTCGAAGATATTAAGAAATAATGTAGATTGTTAGACGCTGGATGATCGAGTCTGCTCTCTCTCTCTCTCTCTCTCTCTCTCTCTCTCTCTCTCTCTCTCTCTCTCTCTCTCTCAAGAAAACAAGTTAAAAATGATGAGTTTTTTTAACTAACAGTTAAAATTTTATTTATAAATCTAACATAGGTCAAAATCAAATTTTAAAAATTTTATTTTATTTTAAAAATTTTAAAGTCAGATTTTTAAAACTCTATTTTGACGGATGTGTGTCAAATTTGCAATTTAAATTTTTAATATGTTAGTTTTACAAATAAAAAATAAAGTGTGTTAGTTAAAAAAACTCTAAAAATGATAGAGAAAGTAGAAGATAGCGTAAAGATGCTCAAAAATAGTAGAACTCAAAATATTAACTTCATAGATGTATTACAAGACTCCATATGACTGATAAATAAATGAAATTCACTTCTTCTTTTTTTGGTAAAAAAATGAAATTCACTTCATTATTTGTTCATTATTTGTACAGGTAGTTACAAAAGTTCTCGTAACTAACTCCACTAACATTTATTACATGACTATTTACTTTATAATCCAGACAAATAAAGAGAGGTTAGATATGTTTGTTTTTGACAAATAGCACATGCCTCATTCGTCCCGTTGAAAAAGAAGGTACGTATATGAGATTACGTATAAGAGATTAAGACTGAAACTCAAACAAAAATATAGAAAAGGAAGAAACACATCACAAAAATAAATATAACTATAGTTCCATTGCAAGTTCAATATCTTCTCCCTCATATTTGAGCATAGTCACACAGTAACCTGCACGTTAAGATACTTAGAATCACAACAAAAAATTTTGATTTTTACTCACCAAGGCACAGCCCGTAGGTAAAAATTAATAAGTAAAAATACCCTTTACTTACCTTATATACCTACTAAACCAGGACTAGTAAATCTATCAATACTTACGGACTACCTATAGAATCATCTCCGTAGGAAAAAATACATCAATCTTAACTATCCAATCAAATAAATTGATGACTATTAATAATTCATCATATATTAATAAAAATAAATAACATAATAAAATAAAACAAATAATTTAATAGTAAGTAAATAATACATAAATAAAGTAATATAATAATATAAAGTTTTATATATAATGTAACATATTAACTATTTAATATAATATAATATATTAATTAAATATATAAATATTAATAGAAAATTTATAAAATACAATACATAAAATAAAAATATATTAATGTTTAAAAATACTATTTTAATATATGATTTATTAATGATACTAATATAAAATAATTTATTAAAATTAATAAGAATATAAAATATTAAATGAATATATATAAACAATTAAAAATAATATAATAAATATATTACTATTTAATAATAATATATTAATATATGATTTAATGATAACACCATTATTAAATAATATATTAATATTAATAAAATTATAATATATTAAATAACTATATAAAATATTAAATAATAATATGTAAAATGTTAAACAAATTTAAAAATATTCTCTTGCAAAATATATTTTTTAACTACACTTTATACCTATTATATCAACACTTACAGACAAATTGAACTCATTATTTAAATGTTATAAACAATGATTAATCGGATCCATTCATTTAAAGTGCATTGATGGTTATGATTCAACGACACATGAACATAATCTAACCCTCGTGATCAACTAGCAAATCCTCGCATAGCCCCCTATATGTGCACACCCTCAACACCATCGTTCAACTTCTCTTCCACGGTGATTGGTGAGGCCCCATCGGTGATCAGCGGTTGGTGAGGCCAAATCTAGCAACTGGTGACAGTAGTGAGCCCCCGACTAGGCCCCACGCTCTCCCTCTGAGGCTCTTCGGCAAGGCCCCGGTGGTGACTACTAAGAACCTTCAGTAAGCCCCCCTTACTCTTCGCTCTCCTTCCACTCCACCGTGTCATTCCAAAACACTCCCTAATCAAGCATGTCTAGTCTACGATGGACCGCAGCGACAACAGCCCCACCATGGCAGAGAAGGAGAGATTCAGGGTGCGTTTGGGAACCCACTAGAAGCCCTTTTTTTTACTTCTCCTCCTGTAAGAAGTACTTCATATTTTAAATATGGTGTTCGGATACCTACAAATATTCACTTCTTCTTCTGTAAGAAGGTAGAAGGAATGAGGAGTTTTTTCTCCTTCTGCCTCCAAAAAAATCTCTTCCCAATAACTGCTCATCACACCACTCTACGAGCCCCCCTTTCAACCTGTCAGCGCCCCCCCCCGCCAGCAGCCCCCTGGAGACCCTCCGCCCTACGCGAGCAACCCGCCAGCAGCCCCCGCGAACCCCTCCCTGGCGACCCTCCACCCTCCGCAAACAACCCGCCAGCAGCCCCAGCGAGCCCCTCCGCCCTCTGCGAGCAACACGCCAGCAGCCCCCCGGTGACCCTCCGCCAGCGTCCCCCCCTCCGCCGGTGAGCCCTACAATCCGTCGATGTACCCCCTCGCCTGCCGCCCTTCGCGAGCCCTCTACGCTTCACGAGCCCCCTACAATCCGCCGATGTACCCCCTCGCCTGCCGCCCTTCGCGAGCCCTCTGCAGCTGTGGGGTTTCCCGCCATCGGTTGCTTTGTCTGAAAGGCACCTTTGATGTGGTGTTGAATGGGGTGCTCCCGAGATTCCAGATGGAGCGGGAGGAGGACGAACACGGAGAAGGCGATGTTCCGACGTTTCATTAAATTTTAACATCCAAACTCGTTTCACTTCTATAAATGAGAACTTTTGAAAAAAGTGTTTTATTAAAAAAAAGTTCTTCCACTAGAAGTCCTCCGATGAATTGCCAAATGCAGCCTCAGCCACTAGTTGCTCATCCTTGATGATGAGCCAACCGTCCTTGATGATGAGCTGGCTCATCATCTTCACTAGATTGGAAGCCCCCTTTGAGGCGCTACCAAAGAAGCTACACGAGGAGGAGGAGAAAGGGGAATGGGAGCTGTCGGTCTTTGGGATCATCTCTGAGTATTTTCCTCTGGTGGGAGACCGAAAGGGTGACTAATCAACTCTAGCAAACCAAGATTTTGTCCCCGATATCCCTTCTCTGTAGATGGCGGATGTTAATCGGTGCATCTATAAAATAATTTATAGCTGATCATGTCTATGAATAGCTTTTACGTATACATTGTTGTCATCTTTTTTGTAACTCAGGCATATATAAACAGGGTGAATTCTCCAATAAGAATATTGTATAACATGTGGATGCATGTGATTACTTGAACCTTTTCCACCACACATGTAGGACTATATGTATGATTTTTTTAACGTTAATCACAAATATATGAGACCCAAATGTATTAATTTTGCTACATTATTTTATTACATTGATGGATCTCAATTCCCATCTGGAGGTACCCAACACCTCCTCTAGCTCTGGTCCCTACTGTTCGTCAAAATTAGAACCAAAGTTATAAAACGTATGTGGTAAATTAAATTGAAATTTTTATTGAAGTATTTGTCTGTGTGATGCAGTATTTAGCACCATGATAGTGTTAACTAAGATCTGCATATCTCTTCAACATTGTAATGTACTTGAGGATAAGGGAATTAAAATTCTTCGAAGTGATTTCAATGAGAAACTATTTCTGTTTCAAATCATAAACATTTCAAATGGTTTGTGTATCAAGTATAATGGGGTGTTTAGTTGCATGATTAAAGAGGTTTTTGTTACAATTTTATGTTTTTGCAACAAAACTTGTTAAAAGAGGTGTTTTACAGGTTTTTTAAGGAATTATTTCATTGGACTTGTCTGGAAAATTATTTTTTTAATCACGACTTGTCTTGGTACTGATAGAAATATATGCTCTACAAACCAATCATATATGATATGATTCGACATTTTTAAATATATCTCATTCAATTAATTAGATAAATCTTCATTATAAGCTCTTATTTGATGTGAATATCATAATGATGTCCTTGATCAAATACAATGATGATTAAATCATGATAAGATCATGATAATGAGATTGATCATTTAGAGGTAATTGATCTAATTATTCTTAGTCATAGGATACTTGAGACAGGACATTAAGGATCCGAATATACTAGTGTGTGTGATATCTTCTCATGTGATGAAGATGACCAATCTCATTGATCATTATTGTGAAGACATTGAGATACACATACAGGTGCTCATTAGTTAAATGAGTTCACTGAACTGACCAAATTAGAAACCTTGAATGGTATCTTACCGAACCGTCAATTAGGATTTTCTATCACCATGCTTGCATAGTTGAACCTTTGACCTGAGTCACCAAAGATGCCTTGTTGAGTGGAACTTGTGCTTTGACCATTGTCTTATGGATCACCATATAGATGGTCCAGTAAAGCGATGGATCGGGTACAAGAAAATCTGATAAAGGCAATTGAGCGGACAACAAGAGATCGTCCACTCTCGGTAAGTGAGAGTGAATGTCCTATGGGATAGTACTCTAAATATCTAGTCAGGATAGATATGATGATTGGAAAAAGCATTTTCTGATTGATCCAATTCCGAGTACAAGATCCTATAGAGTAGGTACATTAAGGAGTTGACAATCGATGACGTACTCCTTTCCGATCAGGACATTGGTTAGATGATGGCTTACATCTATGCATTAATTGATGATAGAAAGGCTTAATGGAGATAGATTATCCCCATAGTCATTTGGGATCATGGGATGTGGTTTGTACCCTTCATGATCAGTAGGCCGATTAATCTATTATTAGATAACAGATTTAATTAGATTAAATAGAATTTTTCTATTTTATTTAGGTCTTAACCAAATAGGCTATTGAGCCTAGTGGGTCACACACAAAAGGACTTATCCACAAGTACAAGGGCAATGGCGTAATTTATGGAGATTTTGGGTTTTTTGAAAAATCTAAAATTCTTTTTAAATATTGATGGTTTCAACCAAACCCTATCAAACTAAGGGTGTTAACCACATCCTCAGCCTCCTCCCTACCTTCTTCTCTCTCTAGAAGGTCTCCATGGGTGATGGAGCTCCGTTCGAGAACAGTTCTCGAGGCCGGCGCGAAGAGAGAACTTGTTGTAGATGAAGTTCATGTGGATACCGCTGGAGACCAGACATTTGAACGATTTGAAGAGCTTGAGAAACTCTTCTTCTTATTTTATATGAGATTATATGAATCCCTATCAGGTATATTCGAACCCGATTAGATCGATTTTCAATTTTCGTTGTTCGATTTTGATTGAGACAGATTTTAAAAGAACCCATAAGAATCATCGCTTCCGTTGCACCAAATTTTTATGGACGATTCCTTACAAGTACTTCTTTGCTCGATATACCTAAGTTTGTTATATTTCTTTATGAACTATAATATTGTGTTCTAATGTATCAGGTGATAAGCAAGATTAGAAAGGGTATTTCAAGTTTTCACAAATTTGTTCTAAAGCAAAAAATGAGGTAACACATAGGGTTCTTCCTATTGTATTCCATAGGTTTGTGTGTTACATATTTCAATTATATTTATCATATGAACACATATCTTGTAATATTTATTCTTAATGATTTTGATCATGTTATATTGATTCATCTTCTCATATGTCGACTATTTTCAATAGACTATTTTTTTTAAACCTATGTATATATGCTTTGTTTATCCTGAGCCACAACTATTATGACTTATGCATTGGTAGCTCGATTAATTCATAAATCTAAATTCTTAGTATTGTATTCTAATCAATTTTTATGCTTTACTTTATAGTGATATGGATTGGAACATGATGGATTTACCAAAAAGTGTGGTTGGTTACTATGATAGGGTTGATAAGCTTATAAACTTTGCATATGCAAAAATACCATCGAGTCATAAGATTAGTTATCCATGTGTGAATTGCACATGTTTGAATAAATGTGACAATGAGACTATTAGAGAACACATTTATATTGGCAGTGTTATAAAGAACAAAATATTTTAAAAATTTTACGGTGAAGGATCAAGTCATGGAAATTTGGATGAAAGTCGAGAGGATTCAAACTTGCATCAAATGTTAGATGATGTCTTTCCGATATGTGGTAATGAAACAACATATGATAAAAATTCTAAAAGTTTTTTTGAGTTGTTGAAAGATGTGAACTAACCTGTTTATCTTGGATATAAAAAATTTAGCAAACTTTCATTTCTCATTAGGTTGATTAACATAAAATGCATGAGTGGAATGAACAATAAACATTTCAATATTTTGTTGAAGTTATTGATTGAGGTGCTCCTGGATGGGTCATCATTACCATCAACAATTTATGAGATCAAACAGATACTTGACAAGTTAGGTTGTGGTTATAAAAAGATAAATGCATGTTCAAATAATTGTATGTTATATTGAAAAGAAAATAAGAAGTTTGAAAATTGTCTCAAATGTGGAGAATCATAGTGGAAGTCTTATAAGTCAAAAAATGTGGTAAAAAGAAGAGTACCTCAAAAGGTTCTCTATCATTTTCTACTCATTCCATGATTAAAAACACTCTTCACATACTCAACTACTTCTGTCAGCATGAGATGACATGAAAAGGAACATGTAGAGGATGGTATGTTAAGACATCCTACTGATTCAACTTGTTGAAAAACATTAGATGCTATTGACGACTTTGTATTAGAAAGTCGGAATGTATGTCTTGGATTGGCAAGTGATATATTCAACCCATATGAAAACATGAATGTTACTCATATTACATGGCTAGTGTTAGTTGTAACCTACCACCTTGGGAGTGCATGAAGAGTACAAATATTTTACTCTGTCTTCTCATCTCTGGTCCAAAGGTCCTAAAAATAATCTTGATGTCTTCTTACAACCGCTCATAGAGGAACTTGAGATTCTCTGATGTGGTGTTGATGCATTTGATGTAGCTAAATATGAGCAATTCCATCAACGTACTGCATTATTATGGACTATTAATGACTTTTCAGTATATGCAAATATGTCAAGTTAGAGTATAAAAGATCGATTGACATGTCCTATCTACAATAAAGACACATGTTCAACATGGCTAGAGTCTAGTAGAAAATTATGTTACATAAGTTATCAGGGATGGTTAGGAAATAAATATAAATTTCGAAATATGAGTAAACCATTGGGTGACAAGTCTTTGACATTATCAAGACATGAAATTATACAACAATTAGAATATTTTAATTTACATGTTGCAAAAGAAGATGTAAATAATGTAAGGAATTAAAACATGACAGCGAAAAAATTTTGATTCCATAAAACCATGATCTTTGCCTTGATCGATGCCGAACGAGTAAAACCGGGAACCGAATATGAAGTAGAACGAGAGTACCTCATGGGATTTCTCAAATCCCTCACCATGGATGAAGAGAAGACATTCCTCCTTACTGAAAACTGTTCAAGTGTCCGGTCTCTAGCGGTATCCACACGATCTGCTTCACTAGACGAGTTCTCCCTTCCTTCGGGCCTCCAGAAACCTTCCAGATCCAAGCTTGACCATGGGAGATCACCTTATAGAGGAGAGAGGAGGAAGAGAGGATGCTTGGGACGTGCTCCAACCCTATGGCTTGTTAGGGTTTAGCTTCATAAGCCATTAATATATAGAAGATGGAATTTTTCACAAAAACCCAAAACTTCTATAAAATTGCGTTCATGCCCTCATCTTATTGACCAGATCTATTGTGTGTGACCCATTAGGCCCAATAGTCAATTTGTTTGAAGCCTAAATTAATTTAAAATAACAATTCCTTTAAATTAAATCAAATCCGTTATCCGATAACAGTTTTTACGGCTTTCTGATCATAAAGGGTACAAGCCACATCCTATGATCCCAAATGACTTTGGGGAGTTAAATAACATCCATTGAGCCTTTCCATCATCAATTACCACACGGATTTAAATCCTCGTTCATACAATGTCCCGGTCGGTCAGGGGTTCGGCACTGACTGTCAACCCCTATGTATTCCAACTCTATGAAATCTTGTACTCATGAATGGAACAACTGGAAAACTCCTTTTCCAATTATCCTATCTACCTTGGCCAAGGATTTAGAGTACTATCTCATAGGACATTCTCTCTCTCCTACCGAGAGTGAACGATCCCCTATTGTCCGCTCAATTGCCTCCACCGGGTTTCCCATATACCCAATCCATTAACTATATAAGAGCACAATACTAAGTGATCCATCAGTCAATAGTCAAAGTACATAGTACGCCTGGCAAGACATCTTTGGCGACTAAGGTCAAAGATCCAACCGTGCTATTGAGATGTAAGAATAACCTGATAGACAGTTCGGTAAGATACCGATCAGTTTTCCCAAATTGGTCAGTTCAGTGAACTCATTCCACTAATGAGCACCTGTGTGTGTATCTCAGTGTCCCCACACTGATGACCAATGAGATCGGTCATTCTCATCATATGAGAAAACATCGCACACACTAGTCTATCCGGATTCTTGATGTCCCGTCTCAAGGATCCTATGACTAGGAACATTTAGATCACATACCTCTAGATGATCGATCTCATTATCATGATCTTATCATGATTTAATCATCATTGCATGTGATTAAGGACTTCATTACGATATACGCTTCTAATAAAAGTTAGTAACGAAGTTTTGCCTATTTAATTGAATGAGATATTCCTAGAAATGTCGAATCATATCATATACGATTGGCTTGTAGGGCATACATTTCTATCAATCTCCCACTTGTACTAAAGCCAATCACCCATCTGGCTGATCTCTATCAGCTCAAGGTGAAGCTCAAACACTCTTTGAGTAATAGCTTCAGTTAGTGGATCTGTAATATTTTTAACGGAAGATACTCTATCTTTAATTATATCTCTATCAACTGTATTCTCTCTGATTCTATGGTATTGCCATAGAAGTTTGAAACTTCTAATGAGACTTTGGCTCTACCCCATTATTTTCCTAAAACAATGATACACTTTCAGAGAAGGTTGGGACAATCCCATAAGCCAGATGAACATCTTCATCTAGTCAGCTTCTCAAGCAATATATAGTCATTATTCAATCTACTTTAGATTAGTTGTAGAATTAGCAGTGTTCTCTTGCATGGAACTCTTCCAGCTCACTGCACCACCATTAGCTTGTCTTATTATTATACTTATCTGATTAGAAGCTTGTGTTCATAAAACTACAAGACTTCAAGTCTTATCCTCCATACATTAGAGATATATCCTTAGTGCTTCTCAAGTACTCAAGGACACATCTCTAAATTATCATGTGACTCTCACAAGGATTTACTCGATGAATGCTCATAACACTTAGAGCATTAATGAAGTCATGTCCGTAGCATCACAAATGTGATAGGTCCTATTGCAAAAGCATAAGGGCTATACTAATGTGATCTTTTTATCTCTTAAGAAGTCTACAAAGACATCTCTTTAAAGATATCAACTCCACACTTCATAGGTAAGAAACCTATCTTGGAGTTTACCATGTCAAACTCTTTGACTATGGTTTTTACGCGCATGAATTGGGTAAGGCCAAGAAACCTTTTCGATCTATCTCCATAGATCTTAAAACCCATATTAAGTTTGGAGGATTAATTGATAACTAGGCTCACTTATGATAACATACTTACTTCATTCTTAATGAGTAGTATGTCATACATATATCATGTCAAGAAGATAATAGCACTCCCACTTATCTTATATGAAAACACAAGGCATATCCTCATTCTCAATGAAGTCATAAGATTTAATCTCATTAAACCTTATCTACCATCTATGAGAAGTTTTACTTTAGTCCATAAATGGACCTTATGCACACACTATTTGGATGTTTTGGAACTTGATTCCCAAAGGTTGTATCATATATACCTGTTTCTCAAAATAACATAGAGAAACATTATCTTAACATCCATTTGACATATCGTATAGTCATAGTGTGTAACAATCAAAATCTGAATGGATTAATTCCATGGCATAGGTAAAAGGTCTTATCATAGTCAACTATTTGACTTAAATGAAATCCCTTTTAACTATCCTTACTTTGAAGGTCTTTACCTTCTAATATACTTCAATCTATTCTTTAGTGATCCATTTATACCCTATAGATACTAAATCCTTAGGTGGATCTATCAAGTTCTGAACTTGATTAGAATAGATAGAGTTTATATCGGATTTTATTGTTTCTTCCCATTTTGAATCAATATCTCATATTGCTTCAATATAGATCTTAGGATCATTATCCTTTTATCTTATGTCATATTTCTTCCATCAAAGATATGTCTCACATATCTCTTAGGTTGATTGGACATAAGAAAAGATCTATGATTAGCTCTTGTGTAAATATGAGGTAGTACCTTAATAAAAGTGTCTATGGATTGTGGGACTGGAACACCTTCCATTTATACCTTGCTCACACTATATTTCTAGAGGAGATGGAGATATGATCAACTCATACCCTTCTCCCTAAGGGAGGCATTAACATCCTTAAAGTTCCTTAGGATATCCCACAAGCCAACATTTTATAGTCTTATATTCCAACTTGTTAGGGTTATACTTCTTTACCAAGCCAGACATTCTGAAACCTTAACTTGCTTAAGGTCAAGCTTTAATCCCTTTCCATATCTGATATGGAATAATTGGAATATATTTGGAAGGTACCGATTTAAGATCAAGTGCCTATATTGAGTGCTAACCCCTAAATAGACAAAGAAGAATTTTGCAAAGGTTGTCATTATCCATATTATGTCCTACATAATATGGCTTCTCATTTTAGCTACACAATTAAGCTAAAATGTATAAGAGGCGTCCATCAAAATTAGATTCTACTATCCTTCATTTATGTGTGAATTATTACTTAAGTATCCCCTCTTTGATCTCATCAAAGAGTTCTAATACTCTTTTCATTAATATTTCCTCTTCATTCTTAATCTCAAATAATTTCTCAAAGGTTTTGGATTTGTACTTCATAAAGTACATATGTCCATACCTAGAGAAGTCATCTTTGAAAATTAATGAAGTTGAAATATTATCCTCTAACATTAATAGATATGGGCTAACATGCATCTAGATGCATGAGTTCTATAAACTCATTAGCCCTCTCTCCATGTCTAACAAATGAAGAGTTGGTCATTTTACTCAATAAGATAAGACTTACATATAGTTAATGATTCCAAATCATTTACCTATATGTTTCTATCCGAATAGTACTCCTTAAGTCTTCTCTTATAAATATGACCGTACTACTAAACAATAGATTGATCAATATCAATCTACTTCACCTAATGAGGATTATTCACACATATTGTAAGAGCATACATATCTGATATGAATAAACTCTTTATTATGCTCCTACTGGTAAACACTTTACCAGTTATCATTTTCATACCATAGACTAAATCTCTATTTATTCAACTAGGAAATGAAAACAATATTATTTTAGAAGGATAATTAAGACAACTCTAGAAGGCTATAAAAAATTTGTATCTCCCACTAGTAATGATGCAACATTTTGTACCATTTCATATGTAGGATAACAATCTTCTTTAAGCCTTCATTTACTTGCTGTTATCTACAACTCATTGTAGATATATGATGCATATCTGGTATCTCATACTATTATATGCACCCCTAGTATCTTATACTAGAATACACATACATAGTATCTTATACTATCAAATGTGTATTTAAGACAAGTAAATATTAATGACATAGATACATGGAGCTTCTCAAGCTCCACCTTTGCATTATATGCAATACACTTTGCACTTCTTCTTCCACTTACCATCATCATGATAGTAGAGGAATGCTATGTCAAATTTGGGTTATAATATCTTGACTCACTTCTTTAACTTTTAACTATCACCATCTAACTCTATCTAATGATCTTACTTCTTTCTATTGGTCTTACCAATAAGAAGTATTCAAGATGTATTATTCTTCATCGCCTTTAATTAGCTCATCACCATGAGCCATGATGAATATCATATCCATCTATCCATGTTGCCACTACTATTTTTATCTGATAGAGGCTAACATCTGAAATAAGGCAATTAATACATCTTTTCAATGAGATAAGATCTTATCTTCTCTCACATCATTAGATAGTGTAGGAGATGCTTACTTCTCAAGTAGGATAGTCAATAGGTCAACTATGAGAACTATTCTCTTAGTTCTAAACCGATATAAGAAGTGTGAGCCATTAAAATACTTATGGGGTGTTTGGTTGCATGATAATTTTTTGTACACTTTCATGATAAAAAATTGTATTAAAATAAAAAGTGAACCAACTCATGACATAAAATTATCATGTTTGGAGGGATGTGATTACAAAAAAGAGTAACTACCGCACAAGGCCAAACAAAGTGGGGGACCACAAGAAAAAAGAAAGAGGTGAGACCCTCTTTTTTTGTTTAAGAAGAAAATCACTTTTAAAACATAAAATTATCATGGTTACCAAACACCTCTTTTAACAAGTTTTCTTACAATTTTTAAAAATTAAAATAAAAACCATCATTATCATGCAACCAAACACCCCATTAGCATCTAGCATGCTAGATTAATGGTGGTTTATAATATTCTACAACAGAGATAAAATTATATCAACATTACAGACATTCATTAAAATTAAGATATGATCTTTCATCCTAATTTATACTCCCACTAATTTTCGACGAATTTGCATAACCCTCATTATGCAAAGACGAGATATGATGATAACATCCTAGTGGGGACCAAGACCCTACTAACTTTATGGTGATGACCTTGTGGTAGCACAACAAATCATCCCATACTTAATAGGTAGGCAACTATTGCCAGTTGCAACTCTTAGTCATTTAGCCTCTAGAGTTATGATCTTGTGGTAGCACAACAAACCATATACTCTAGTTAGGTCAAACCCGCTTGTTACGTTATGAGAATGGATTCTTAACATAGCCCTTTTGGTAGCACAACAAAGCCATGCAAATGGTCCACCCCAAAGTTCGGCTAATGCCTTGGCCATGATCTCCAATCCCTTGCTGAATAGGCCTTGTGGTAGCACAACAAACCCATCCAATCTAAAATTGGCTCATCAAGACCATAACAACGGAAGGCTACGTGAGTCATTCTTAATGTCTCACGTTTATCAACCTAATTGAAACGAGGAGGGATTTTATTTTAGTCTCATCAACATAGTTGCTACATATAAATATTAATATACCTTTGGAATATCATATATTTAAGGTATAAACTGTAGCACACACCACATATCAAATATGCATTAAAACATAGGTGATCATGGACTTAACCCTAAGCATACACCTAAGGCACCCCTATAGGTGCAATTCCTTGCTTCAGAAGCTTGAGTTGGCATGCTCCCACTTCAGAAGGGTGCTTCTCCAAGTGGTCCCGCTCTCCATTCTACCACGAGCTGGCTTCTAACCATTACAAGCAGCTAAAGGGTGCACAGACCCATAAATGTACAACTCATAATAAGAAACCTTGGTTTCAACCAAGGGGAGTACACAAATGGGGGGAGGTAGAATGTACAATCAGATTGTATAGAGAGAGAGGAGGCACACGCAGGCCCCATTTAATAACATAACCAACTTAATTAACCAAGCAATCAAAAGCAAAGCATATTTAAGTCCATGATCACCTCCATACACACACCAACATTCATCACATGAACATAGAGCGCATACGTGATTATTATATGAGATATATCATATATACCATCATAAAATTATATACTGTAATTTTGAAATTCCAAATTTCATGCTTGTCGAATTTTTATAAAATAAATAACATGAAATGCACATATAAACAATTTACATGCATAAGACAAGCAATACAAAATATTCAGATGATTCATGCTTTTCCAAAAATTTTTAGAGCAATAAATTAATGTCCAAATCATAATTCTTCAAAATCACATTTTTCAAAATTTATTTGAACACTAATTTAGTCAATAAATATTTTAAAAAAAATTTAAAATCATTTATAAAATGATTATATGGCAATCAAAGTCCAAATCTATTTAATAGGTTCATAAAAATTTTAAAAAACCTATTAAATAATATCTCAGAACTTGTATAATCATTAATTTCATTAATTTTGATCTTAAAACAATTTCAAAATCAAAATAATAGAATTCAATGAAAAAATAGTAAAACTCTATTTAATAAGTCATTAAACACTTTAATAACTCATTAAATACATTCCACAATTTTTAGGAATTTTTCTGGAATTTTCTGACAATTTTTCGCAACAAAAATAAATTTTAAACAATTTAAAAATTATTTTCAAAATAAATAACGGGCGGCGCATTGCGCCGGCCAATTGCCGCTGGCCACGACCCCCCGCGGCTGTGCCAACCCGCCAGCCGCGCCGCGCCGCGCGCCTTCGGCACCAGTGCGGGGCGGCCGCGTACCCCCGCCCGAGCGCACTGCAGTATCGCCACGTACCCCGCGCTCTAGCGGGTCCGGATCCGATCCGGACTCTCCGTCTTCTTCGCCCGATAAGAGCGGGGCGGATGCGCGGAAACCCTAGAAAATGCCCAACTTTCGGGCCTTATTTGGGGGGTCAAACGGAGTCCAAAAAATCAGAAAAAATATGAGTTGGAATTCTTAAAGAATAAGGATTCTATTTATATAAGTTTCATCTCATGAAAAATTCTATCCAATGCACAGTTTACGGAGGAAGTTGCCACGGCCGCAATTAACCCAAACCGCAAATACCTCTCAAATCCGGCACCTCCAAGGGCCGTTGAGTGTTCAATAACTCATGGAAACTCTAGAAAACTTAATTTCCTATCTTCCTACGTCATTATACAGAGGTATTTGACTCCAAATAGGTAAGTTCATCAACTCCCCTAATTTTGGCCGGATATTCGGATATGATCATCTTAACAACTTTTCGAACTCATTTCGGACTCTCCAGATGGCCAAAATTCATGAGATTTGCGGCATTGGAAAGATATCATCCACGAGAATCCAATAAAACTAATCACACATAGTTTTGTATCTCATACGAACTGTGGTGATCATATCAAAACTGCTCTGTATACAGTTTCGGGAAAGCAAGAAACACATGAAATCAAGCCAATTTCGATTCAACTTCGATCAAGGATTCAACTGGGATCTGATACCACTGTAAGGAATCAAAACATGACAGCGGAAAAATTTTGATTCCATAAAACCATGATCTTTGCCTTGATCGATGCCGAACGAGTAAAATCGGGAACCGAATATGAAGTAGAACGAGAGTACCTCATGGGATTTCTCAAATCCCTCACCATGGATGAAGAGAAGACATTCCTCCTTACTGAAAACCGTTCAAGTGTCCGGTCTCTAGCGGTATCCACACGATCTGCTTCACTAGACGAGTTCTTCCTTCTTTCGGGCCTCCAGAAACCTTCTAGATCCAAGCTTGACCATGGGAGATCGCCTTCTAGAGGAGATAAAAGGAAAAGAGGATGCTTGAGACGTTCTCCAGCCCTATGGCTTGTTAGGGTTTGGCTTCATAAGCCATTAATATATAGAAGATGGAATTTTTCACAAAAACCCAAAACCTCTATAAAATTGCGTACATGCCCTCATCTTATTGACCAGATCTATTGTGTATGACCCATTAAGCCCAATAGTCAATTTGGTTGAAGCCTTAATTAATTTAAAATAAAAATTTCTTTAAATTAAATCAAATCCGTTATCCGATAACAGTTTTTACGGCTTTCTGATCATTAAGGGTACAAGCCACATCCTATGATCCCAAATGACTTTGGGGAGTTAAATAACATCCATTGAACCTTTCCATCATCAATTACCACACGGATTTAAATCCTCGTTCATACAATGTCCCTGTCAGTCAGGGGTTCGGCACTGACTGTCAACCCCTAAGTATTCCAACTCTATGAAATCTTGTACTCATGAATAGATCAACTGGAAAACTCCTTTTCCAATTATCCTATCTACCTTGGCCAAGAATTTAGAGTACTATCTCATAAGACATTCTCTCTCTCCTACCGAGAGTGAACGATCCCCTATTGTCCGCTCAATTGCCTCCACCGGGTTTCCCATATACCCAATCCATTAACTATATAGGAGCACAATACTAAGTGATCCATCAGTCAATAGTCAAAGTACATAGTACGCCTGGCAAGACATCTTTGGCGACTCAGGTCAAAGATCCAACCGTGCTATTGAGATGTAAGAATAACTTGATAGACAGTTCGGTAAGATACCAATCAGGTTTCCCAAATTGGTCAGTTCAGTGAACTCATTCCACTAATGAGCACCTGTGTGTGTATCTCAGTGTCCCCACACTGATGACCAATGAGATCGGTCATTCTCATCATATGAGAAAACATCGCACACACTAGTCTATCCGGATTCTTGATGTCCCGTCTCAAGGATCCTATGACTAGGAACATTTAGATCACATACCTCTAGATGATCGATCTCATTATCATGATCTCATCATGATTCAATCATCATTGCATGTGATTAAGGACTTCATTACGATATACACTTCTAATAAAAGTTAGTAACGAAGTTTTGCCTATTTAATTGAATGAGATATTCCTAGAAATGTCGAATTATATCATATATGATTGGCTTGTAGGGCATACATTTCTATCAAATAAGAAAGGCAAGAGGAAGAGAAAAATTAAGAAGGATGAGAAGAAGTACTTAGGGTAAAGAAAATTGAGTACATTCTTCGGGTTAATTACCATATTGGACATTTATCTTGTTTCTATCTTGCTTTATTTTATAAGATAACAATTTACATACTTATGTTAATAAATGAAATTTTGCTTATGTCAATCTTAGGGATGAAAAAAGAAGGTTAAGTTGATGGACTTGGAAAGGGAATGCATCGCTGAAGGTTCCCTGATAAGTGATGACCCTGCAAAATTGGCGATGGATAGATTACTTAGTGATGTCTTTTATGAAGTGTCTATTGTTGCTAAGAAGTCAAATACCCCTCTGTTCTTTAAAGATGATCATAGACAGAATATGTGATGTTGTAGGAATTCATATCATATATTTCAGAGAACATGTAATTAAGTTATCTTTATTTGTATATTTATATATTGCTTACAAAGATTACATAAACTGTTTGTAATTTTATTTTCTTATCATTGCATGTTACTTTTGATGACATATGATTAATGAAGATTCTCAATGGTTGACAAACTATTCTGCTTTTGTGTATGTCGATTGTTCAATGTAATTCCTAGTCATCGTGCAACTGGAACTCTTAAAAATTTTGTATCTTGGGTTCATGGTTGAAGTTTGGAAACTTTTCTCTCAATGTGTTGTATGTTTATGAAATAAAATACTTTTTAAATTGTATGTTTTTTCACCAATCAAACTAACTTTGCAACTTTAACATTTGTGAAAAACGAATCGTTGTTGAATTGTGTATTTTTCAATGTCATAAACAAGTTATGACTATTGCAAGCAGGATATGAATGTTGCAATAGTTGTTATTTGTGAAACCAACCAAATTTTAAATGGTTGGATTTGTAAATGTTTTAGGTTTATTTGAGGGTTATGACTGTTGCAAGCAGGTTATGAATGTTGCAATGGTTGTTGTTTGTGAAACCAACTAGATTTTGAATGGTTGGATTTGTGAATGTTTAAGGTTTATTTGAGGGTGTAATGAGTAGGGTTATGAATGTATTGTGCAAGGTTGATTATATGGTTGTATGAGAGTTGTGAATGTATTGCATAGGAATGGCATTTGCATGAATTTACCTATGGATATTTTTTTTCGTAGGTAAATGTAACACCAACATCAAATGTGCTTTTCCCAAAATCACGATTTACCTACCAACCTTACCGTAGGTACGTTCGTACGGCTAGTACATATAGGTAAAAGTTTTACATACGAGCACTAGTGGTAAGTATAGATCGGTACTATACTTATGGGCATTTGTTTATCCATACTATACCTACGAATAAGTCCATAGGTATAACTTTTACCTACATGTACTAACCTTACGGATGTACCTATGGGAAGGGTTGTAGGTAAATCAAATTACTTACGGAAAAATGACATTTACCTACGGATTTCTTGCATAGGTAAAAGTCAATTTTGTTGTAGTGAATGTCGAAAAGTAGAGATATGAACTTTCTTTGGAAAAATATGACAACTGCCACAAGATCGAATAATCACATCAAGATGGTATAAATATCACCCAAATTGATCCTCTTGTTTAGAAAGATCATGACTATGAATAAGACTTGAAAAAATGACGAGACAAAACTAGATCACAAGTCATAAGAGGGCAACAATCAAAAGCACACTAAACACAAACTTAGATAAGTCTAGCACAACTCCAGCACACCAAGAAAAAAGGAATATGGGTTGAACTACGTGAATGAAACTTTAGGAAAGGAAGAAGATTACAATTTATTTTCCTCTCTCCGAACTAAAATTACCTCAAAATAGTGAATGGCGCTTTGCGGTGAGAGTTGTGAGGGCACGAGGGCTACGTGGCAAGGGCTTCTACGGTGAGGGCGCGTTGGCTTCCACATGTGAGGGTTCTACAACCCTGCAGCCACAGGAGGCACTATGTGCACAAGGGCTTCACGGCAGCTATTATAAATCAAATCCATAAGGGCATTTAAAGGGGGAGTTTTTTTTTAACTAATAGTGTTTTTTTTATTATTATAAAACTAACACGGTAAAAACTTTTATTGTAAAAGTAACACGGTTTGCTCAAAGTCGAGTTTCGAAAACTCGATTTTTCCCTTTAACAGTGATCCCGTCAGTTAAAAGTGTTTATTAAAAATCAAGTTTAAAAGTCGAGTTTAAATAACTCGACTTTTGAAAGTCGAGTTAGACAAACTCGACTTTCAAACAGAAAAAAAAAAACGCGCGCGCACACAGTAATTAAATGCGTACAGTAACCTTAAATTTTTTTTTATCTTCCACTTAAAAAAATCGGATACTTAGATTAAAATTTGTCCGATCCACTCGGATCAATGCATTCGGAGCATTCAAAACTATCAGGTTAAATTTTTAAATTTTCGAAAAGTGCAAGTTTTATCATTGGACGGTCCAGGATGCTCCGATTTAATAATTTAAAATTTATCGAAATCGAGATATTGAAAAATCTAATCTTAAGTATTTCGATTTTCTAAATTTATTGGACGGAACGGATCGTTCAAATTCAAACCTGATAAATTATAATTTAAAAATATAGGTAAACACGGTTTGATTTAAAAAAAATCAATGTGCGCAAAGTGCACAGCACGCTATAAATTTTTTTACAAAAATAAATTCAATTTTACCTATATTTTTTATTATAATTTATCGGGTTTGAATTTGAACGATCCGTTCCGTCCAATAAATTTAGAAAATCGAAATACTTAAGATTATATTTTTCAATATCCCGATTTCAATAAATTTTAAATTATTAAATCGGAGCATCCTGGACCGTCCAATGATAAAACTTGCACTTTTAGAAAATTTAAAAATTCAACCTTATAGTTTTGCATGCTCCGAATTCATTGGTCTGAGTGGATTGGACAAATTTTTATCCGAGTATCCGATTTTTTTAAGTGGAAGATAAAAAAAAATTTAAGGTTACTGTACGCATTTAATGCGTACTGTGTGTGCACGCGTTTTTTTTTCTGTTTGAAAGTCGAGTTTGTCTAACTCGACTTTCAAAAGTCGAGTTATTTAAACTCGACTTTTAAACTCGATTTTTAATAAACACTTTTAACTGACGGGATCACTGTTAAAGGAGAAAGTCGAGTTTTCGAAACTCGACTTTGAGCAAACCGTGTTACTTTTACAATAAAATTTTTTACCGTGTTAGTTTTATAATAATAAAAAAAACACTGTTAGTTTAAAAAAAACTCCTTTAAATGGCCGATCTGACACAGGTATAACTAGTCAAATCACGTGCTTCGCACGTGTTCGAATGATATATTATATACCGATTATATATAAATTTATAGGATAATTGAGATAAATTCTCATGATAGATAAGTACATTATAAAAAATTAGTTAAATTATAAATGTTATAGTTTACTCTTCAAATATACACATAAACCGGTAATCAAACTGACATTGATTTGAGTGACATTTATATGAATTTAACAACTTTCATTTATAAAGATTGATTATAATATTATAAACAACACTCATTTTATATTATTATTTTTATTATTATTATCATATTTATTTATTTGCAACCAATGTAAACATTGATTGATTCTAGTTAGTTATGATATATTTTTATATTTCTAGACTTATACATTCCAAATGAAAATGAACATAATTTTGAAAGCAAAATAAGATGCGGAGAATGAAGACATCCACCACAACCTACCAACAAGTAAATATTACAACATAAATTATCATAAATCAATCTAAAATAGGTAGGACAAAAATATTATGTCAATTAGACACGGAGTAACAAAAAGGCCACTCATGCTTTTGATACAAAATTTTTACTTAGTCATCAAAAATCTGAGTCACGATAAGCTATCATCCATGCATGAATACATCTCGAATAAGTTATATAAAGAGGTGAGTGAGGAATATGTTTTGAAATTTTACTTTGTTCATAGCAAGTCAAATTCCGAATTGACAACATTAATGTGTCCCACGACCAACAAACTTTCACTTCACAAAAAATCCTAAAAGAAAGAAAGTGGGATCCTCTTTGCGTCAACAATAACAATGCACGAATGTTTTGGCACACGAAAGAACTTGAATGGGAGCAGACATTCGGATCTAGTCTAATTTTCACTTAAACTAAACTCATCTTATGACGACATCACCGATCCCAATTGGATTAGGTATAACAATTAATCCAAATCTTAATTGGGTTTACAAAGTCTAATTCTCGAATTGGTCCACACGAGACCTATAGAAATTGCTCAAAATCCTAATTGAGTCAACAAAGCCTTTAATTCAAATTTTCGGTTAAACTTCGGAGATAGAAATTTTAAATTTGAGAATTTCTTTTTTAGTTAAGAGTTTACATCTTACTTTATTTCATTTTTACTTTTGACATTTTAGGTTTATAATGTGAACTAACATTTTTCAATTTTCAGATATGATTACCTTGGTCATAATCAAGAAGTGGCAAGTTAGATTAGATGAATTTGATTTAATCATATTTTGAACCAATTTCAAATCAACTCAAGTCCTTCCATAAATTTTATAAATTATATTAATACATTTGCTTTATCTTACATTCACCAAAAAAAATAAAAATATTCATTTATTTAAAAAATACTAATTATAAGAAATTGCTACCTTCTTTTGAGTGAAACTTTCAATAAAATATCTAGGTCATTTATGGTACAAAACTAAGTTTAAATCATAGTATATAATCAGGGCATTTGGATTGGCATTTATAAAAAATAAAGTCACATTTGTTAGACATTTATTTCCAATTTTAGAACCTCTAATTCTATTACACTTCTTGCTAGGTAAGAGAATAATAAATTGGGATTCCCCACCCATCACTCTTTGACTTCTTTTTCATATATAATGAGAAATGCAGGATAAGAATATGAAAAGAGAGTAACCTATGGTGGAAAAGGAATGAAGAAGTAAAGATAAAAAATATTAACAACGTATGTAAAGAGAAAAACACGAGAAATGTAATATGTGACTAAAGACATCTCAATTGCCAAATGTACACATAAAGAGAAAAGGTATTGAAAAACAAATAGAACATAAAAAAGATAAGCGCATATAGAAAAAAAGAAAATATACGAGAATGAGAAAACATTTTTAACATTACTAGTGAAGTCTCCTTATATACTTAAAAAGTAGCATTTGGGTGTGTCGAGGCTCTTTTTCATGTAGAGTACAAAGTTGACGACCAACCTATTAAGAATAATAAGAAAAGAGAGTAAAGTTGCTCCGTGAAAAAAATGGACGATGAAGTGTAGATAAAAAAATATAATCACATATATAAAAGAAAAAGCATAGGAGCCTAGGGGAAGGGGAAAAGCTACTCCGTGTTTACTCCAAGGCGACCATTGTTACCATTGAGGGGTCTAGCGACAACTCCTCTTATCGTGTCAAGTTAAGACGTTCTTTGGCAGGAAAGAGGAGAATCAAGCCAATCGAGTCCCGAGAGAAGGTGAAAAGCCGGCATGGTAGCTGGCGAGAGGTAGGGGAGGGGGTCTCATGGGCACGGATATCCTCTTTACTTCACTCTAGCAAATCTCTACGAACGGCAACACTCTTGTAGCCTTGCATAGAGAGGAGAGCGATGTTTTCTACATGGACGGGGTGTCATTCTCCGATGCATACACCAAGCCTATAATGCGGGGCCTATGGTGTTATGTGGGATGCACGACGTGTTGCAGTAGAACGGATGGGCGACGGAAGAAAGTTGGCGGAAGAATTGGAGGACGAATCGAGCGGCTCAATGTTGATCGGACGATCGGGGAGACGGGATGAACAAACGGCGGCATTCGCCCGAGCAAACCAACCAGAAGGAGAGAGAGGGAGGGAGAGAGAGAGAGAGAGAGAGAGAGAGAGAGAGAGAGAGAGAGAGAGAGAGACGAGAGGAGGAGGAGAGGTAGTAACGGCGAGGAGATGGGGGCGGAGATGACGCGAGAGGTGGAGATGAAAACGGCTAGAGATGCCGGTGCGAAGGAGGGAGAGGTAGTAACGGCGAGGAGATGGGGGCGGAGATGGCGAGAGGTGGAGATGAAAACGACTAGAGATGCCGGTAGGCACTTGTAGCAACGATAAAAATCGGACGATTGGACGAGGGACAACACCTCTGTTCACGTAGTTTAAATAACATGATGTATTTTATTTTGAAGGCAATATTTTAGATAGTTTGTGGATTTCATGATTATTTTTTTAAATGTATTAATAGGTTTGAATTAGAAAGCACTTAAAGGTTTTTAATTGAATATGAGAGACTTTGAAAATTTAGTGAAAGGTCCAAAAGTAACTACTTTGATGACTTAGTTCACAATATGTATCATTAAAATATTATGAGATTTAAAGTAACTAATTTGATGATTGGTTTGCAATATAAAGTTTTCTTATTTATTTAACTCTTTCAACTGCCAACATCTTCAACAAAATATGAGAGAGAGAGAGAATTGCTCAAATGATAATATTTTGTATTGCAAACCAAACATGTATATTTACATGAAGTGAAATGGTATAAGTCAAATATGCTTTGGTCATTATAATGGATATCAAAGATAATGTTGTGTGATAGAAAGTAGCTAACTCCTATTTTAGTGAATAAAAAATGATTAATTAATAGATAGAAAATAGAGAAATTTGCAAAGTAGAAAATTTTAATTAATGTAAAAAATATAAAAAATATATATTATAGAAACATCAAAAGTTATGAAATCTAAAAAATTAGAAAGGGTAGGGATTCAAAATATGAAAACTCCGAAAACTTGGAAATCTGAAAAGATTGGAAAATTGAAATTTGAAAAGATTAGAAATATGACAACTAATTAAACACTTGAAAAGTTCAAAATCCCAAAGGTTTGAAATTCTTAAACCGTAAAAAGTAAGATTCTAAAAATTGTGAAAGAAAGAATTTTAATCTAGCTTGACCAACGATTTTTATTATTGAATTCATTAATCATAATGGGATGTTCGTATGCATGACAAATTGGGATTTTATTACAATTTTATATTTTTATAACAAAACTTCTTACAAGAGGTGTTTGACAATCATTATAATTTTATGGTTTTAAAGAGTTTTACTTTATGAACAAAAAAAAAGTAAGTGATACTTTTTTCTATCTTGTCATCTCCCACCTTGTTCAGTCATATATGGTATCACTATTTTTTTATCATCATATCTTCCCAAAGCGATAAATATATTTTATTGATTAGCTTAGACTTTATTTTGATACAATCTTTTATCATGAAAATGTACACAAAAATTATTGTTCAACCAAACACGCTACGTGATGTAGGCAAAGCTAGGACGTGAATGAATACATGAAACCAAATTTTAAATTTTATAATAGCGTAATGTAGATTATAAATTTTAAAAATAAAACTACACAAATAAAAAATCAAGTCCAAACACTTTATGAATGCATATAATTAAGATGCTTGTCAAAATTTCATGTTGCAGAGAATCTATTAGTAAAATATTTTGTAATTTATCATCACTATGTCCTAGAACTATTCAAACATTGTTGATTTCACATTTATAAAAAATATCCTGATGTCATATTATATTGTTGAATCTTATTTGACAACAATAAGTACCAAGCAATAAATAGATTTATCAATAAGCTTTTCATTTTTAGATGCTTTCATTTTTTACCTTTATTTAATTTTCTAGTAAATACATATTTAGATATTTTAAATTTATGTCATAATGATATAGCATTTATATTTACACAAAATACATTTATAATACCAACGGATAAAATAATAGAATGCAATGTTAGTTTTATTTTAAAAAATAGATAATATCAACTATTAAAGATGTGATGTTGACAATTATTATAAAACAAAGTTTGTAAAAATGGTTATTAAAATTACATTTTTTACACACACAAAATGAGACCATATAAAGAAAAATAATGATGTCAGATGTTAAGTTTAGAGTTCAGGTACACTCTATTAGTTATCAATATAATAAAATATCATTTTAAAATGTGACAAGGGTAGTGGATTTTGGTAATAGATATTTCTAATATCATGAAAAGGGTTAAGTTATTTTGAATAAATTGAAACTTTGTTATAATTTTGGTTTTTTATAAAAATAAAAATAATTTTATTTATGAAAATATAATTTACATTAATCTATACAAAAATAAATTAATAAAAGTCATATTACTATTGTATCTAATCTAGCATCTTTAGTATTTATTTTTATTTTGTATTCTTTATATAACAAAATTGTAACTATTTATATATTTATTTATCACAAACCTAAGATACTATTAATGACCATGAATTCACCGTGAATGTATTACTATTACATCTAATTTACTATCATTGATATTTACTTTTATTTTGTATCTTTTGTATGACAAAATTGTAACTATTTATATAGTTATTTATCACAATCCTAAGATGCTATCTAAGATCAAAGAAAAAGATCACGACGAGTCCATGGTAAATATGGACAATAAAAGACTATTTTTCTAAGGTATAATAAAATGGTATACACCACCAATCAATTGAATATCGATAAATCAAAACTATGAGGAGAGAGGATGTATCTAGACAACAAGGAAGGCTATATGTTTATTGACGAAATAAGGACTCACACTTCTAATAGATAATAGATTTGAGAAAAGTATTATTTTATCTTCAGAAAATAAAGTGATTTTTAAATTGCACGATCGTTAAACAGTCCTAGAAGTTAAAAATGTTCTCCACTAGCACATTGATGATTAGAGAGGAAGAAATAAGTAGATATGGCCTTTAGGGAACATGATTTTTTCCAACTCAGGGGACACAATGAAATAAGTAATTATGTGTTGAATAGTCTCATATTCGGGACATAAAATAAATTATGAGAATATAATTGTGGTATGTACTTCATTCGTAGTCTTAAGATTTTGAGTTGGATAACCTATTAATTTAACATGCTATAAGAGCATACGGTTCAACACCCCTATTTGTGGTCCAATTAAAAAAAATCAGCTTGCATGGGAGAGAGGTTATAATTATGTTTCAACGTTAAAGTTTTGAGTTGGATAATTCATTTGTTTAACAATATGTAAATGCAGTCTAAAAAATAATTAAGTTACATTTGAGGTTCATCATTTTTTATCTAGTTTAAGGACAATTTCTGTACAAATTCTTTGATAATTAAGAGAGAACGACTAAAAAAAAGAAGCCCCGGCTATTCAATATATAAACATCGTAACCAAATAAAGTTCATTTTTTTATCACAAACTAGGAGGTTGAGCGTTAACCTAAGAGTTCACATGTTCAGATTAAACCAAAACAAGTGCCACTTATGTTCTAAACATAAAACTTTAAAACATATATAACTTAAAAGAGGTATTTGTATGTTTAAAAAGATAAATAATGAAGCCCTCTAACTGTTCATACCTCTCTGACTGAATCGTTTTAATTATTTAGACCTATCAAACACGATTTCCATGATGCGTTCTGAATCAACTCAATTTCTTTATTCTGGAGTAAACATAAACTATTATTTGCATTCACACTGATCCATAGCAGCTCTCAGGAGGGTTTTTTATATGTAACATATCTTTTTTTCAAAATTTTAAAAATAACATGTGTGAAGTTTTGCACTACATGAAATAGCGTTGTTTGGTGAAATTAGGACATACCCAAAATCTGGAAGTCGGACGTTTTATGGTTGATTTTCATCCAAAATTTTAAATATCAAAATTTTCGAGTCCAATTTTCTTTCGAAATATTAATGTCAAACTCATAAAATGTTATGTTTCAGTTTTTTTTTTTGAACAACATACTACTTCCTACTATATTACGATGAAAGAAGAAATTACGGATTCAAAGATGAAGTGACACGGCTATAAAAAATATAAACATACAGGAGAGATTTTTATATAGAAGGAATATAATATAGAGATCGATAATAAAAATGATAGAGACAGACAGACTTTGTGTTTAAGATGACAAATATATACGACGGTTAAAATTTGATTCGAAGAGTTTTACTTTGCTATTTTGATTAAAAGTCAGATTTAAATAATCCGACTTACGTATTCTCCATAAAAGTAGGATTCAGAAAATTCAACTTTTGTATTATGGGTGAAAGCCCGACATTTCACCGGGCAATGCTACTATGCCGTTTAAAATTTTGGTGTGTTATTTTAAATTTTTTTAAATGTGTTATACTTGAAAAAGAAATTTCTTTAACAAAGTAACGGTAAAAAACCACCACAGTCTCGCGAGAGCGGATCACCTCAGTCTCCGAGTGGAATGAGAAGTCTCAGTTTCCAATCAGAAACGACCACGACCACGTACTCCTGCCACTTAAGTGGCGGTTCAAGAACCGGTTCGGTGAACCACTACCGAAAAGAGTTGAACCGTTACCGACGCCTTTGTAACTCACAACCCGTCGATAACGAGTTAGTAAAGCGTCGGTAGCAGTTCAGCCCTTTTCCTTAGCAGTTCATCAACGGTTCAATAACATAACTTAAAAGTCTTGAACCCACTACCGAAAATGGTTGAACCGTTGCCGATGCATTTGTAACTCACTACCCGTCGGAAACGAGTTAGTAAGGCATCGGTAGCGATTCAGCCTTTTCGGTAACGGTTCACATAACCGATTCTTGAACCGTCACTTAAGTGACGAGGGTACGTGACCGTTTCTGATTGGGGACTGAGGCTACTCCTTCCATGCAGGGACTGATGCGATCCGCTCTCCAGTCTCGCTGAACGATCCCATCCGTCCCCGGTTCCGGTGTAGCACGCAACGGCGGAGCCGACCGGGCATCTTCCTCCTCCCACTCGCAGCAGCTCTAGAATCGCCGACGATCTAAGGGAGTGGCCCGGAAGCGATTTCCGGCGCCGCGTGCATGTTCAAAGTTGCAGTCTGTCCTCCGAGCTAGGGACCACAGCGGCATCCGAACAAAGGAGCTCCGCCGTCGCCGGCCGGCGGCGGAGGACGGGGAAGAACGTCAAGGGGTGGGAGGTTTCAGATGCTGCTGCCGCCGCCGCTGATACGTACGTACGATATATATAGCTGACGTTTGACTCGAGCTGGCGCGGCGGCGGCGCTGCTCGGCATCAGGAAGAAGAAGAAGAAGAAGGTGCATGTGGGTATCCGCCAATGGGGAGGGAATCGCAGAAAGAACGGGGGGCGACGGAGCTAGCTAGGGTTTGTATTTTTCATGGTACGCATATATCCCGGCGGGTGCATGTGGTTGAGCAGCTGGCTACGTGTGCGCTTGTATTCTTTGGATGTGATGGAATACGAGCTTCGATGGGCCACGGAAACCCTAGAATCTTCTTTTTATGCCTCGTCGATCTTCTGCGTCCATCGCATTCGGTAGCCCTGCCGCTGATTACGAATAAGTTAATGCATTTAATTAGTGATTTTTAATCACCAATACGTACTTTTATTTATATTTATAACTATGCTGCTGAAAAACTGTTCTACACGGAATCGGATCGAGGGTTTCTTTTAATAAAACACATAATTTTAATTTACAAAACTAACACACCAAACCTTGGCGTCCAGAACATTATCTTTTGTTCGAAATGTTAAAGTTGGACCCCGAATGATAAAAGGTTGGTTAAATTTAACTAACCGTTAAAACATCCTTTTAAATAAGTTTAGGATAATTAAATTGTTACAACAGTCAGGCAAAAACCATTGACTTCACAGCTGGATAGGCGCACATCGACTTGAAGACAGACGGTAGTTATGTAGTTCACAGGTTAGTCTGACTTGTACGTAAGATAGGTGTCCCCCTCCCTTTCTTCCATCCCCCTCTTGGTTTTCTGGACTGATCCTGTCCTTCTGACCACTGCGTCAGCATCAGCAGAGAGATCTCTCCACGGTGGTGGTGAGGGTGGCTGCGGCAGCGGCATGCGACGATGGTGGGCAAAAGAAGAGAAGGTTAGGTGTCACGACCCGGAATATACGAATGCGCAGCGGAAAATAAATTCGGAATATCGGGACAGTTTAGGAGAACACAAAATCCAATTCCTACTATCATCAAATCTGAACAATTAAAACAACCTGTAATGCTCCAAATAAACTCAAACTCCAAGAAAACACTGTAAACAACCACAACCAAACAACTAAGAAGGACTCAACACATAGTCCGAACATCAACTATAAGTCAAACCAAGCAATTATTAACCACAATCAGGAGGAAAATCAACAACCTAAAAGATATATGTGGTGATCACTCGTCACCAAACTCCTCGTCCTCTGGGTCCTCGAGTGGCTCTGGATCACCACCCACGTCCTCCTCGTAGTCCTCTCCAAACTCCTCCTCAGGGAGAGGTTCCTCGAAATCAGCTGAAAAATTTATAATGGGAAGGGGTGAGTCACAACAGACTCAGTAGGTCTTACACCCGAACTACCCCATTATAATAACAATTCTAGTGGTATACTATACATATTAAGCCTAAAAATCAGATTTAATACATAGGATTAAGCTAATTATATATCTCCAATTAAGTGATTACAAAGTCAATCAACTACCCCATATGATAACCAGACTCTACATGCATTAAAAACCAACATAACCTACACATTAAACTGTTCTAGGTATGCCCAGAACACATAAACCTGACATAAAACCAAAGACATATCTATATCACTACCATCTATGCCAATTCACACAACTAGACACCTGTCTGAGTAAATACCATGCTCCATCTGATAAAATGTAATCACATCACAAAACTAGCACCACATTTACCATATAGTAGAATGTAACATATAGTAACTAAATCCCATAGTACCCCATAGGCAGGGGAGTACTTAGGATCAACCGCGGTATCTGGGATCGAAGGATGCTCCAGATTGTTCTAATTCATCCGTCGCCCACAGACCGAACCATAGTACGGTGAAGTATATTTCCATCACAATGCGGCTCACCGCACTAACCACATTCTACACCATGCAAGCATTTAATTAACTCGAACGGTAAGAAACAGGAACATTTAATCGGCAATCAAACATGAAATACATAGATGAACACCCATGGTTCTATGCACCACATATTTGCATACCATACCACAATCTATCACAAACTGATGCATATAAATAAGATCATGCAATATATAGCCTAACCATGACAATTACATGCTTAAACATAACTACCTATCACAAAAAAAGAAACAACTAAATTCTAACAACATAAGCCTAAACCTTACATCGGCTTTTTTTTTAACAAATCGGGGTGTATATATTTAAGGTTCACCGCGATGCAAACAATGCAAAACTAGCTAAATTAGACATATCCACCCTATCCTGATGTCTAACATACATGGATATTCAAATTACTCTAAACATGCATGGATTAAACAAATTAATCTAAGTCTATCTAAATATGCAAATAAATCAAAAACAGCCCATTATTTCTAACCTATCAATCATGATGATCTAACATAATTTTTACGATTTAAATAAATATATATAGTGCTAAGGATAGCCGAGACGCCTACCTTGACGGCAACGGCGAACGGCGCACGGAAAATCCAAGGAATTGGAATTTGGTGACGAGACTGCCGCGGTTGCGTCGGCGTCGAAAAACTGAGTCAGGTAGGTGTTTTCAAAACTGCCGGAGTAAAAAAAAATAATGAACAATGGAGCTTGATAGAAAATAATAGGAAAGAGGGCGATAGGAGAGAGGATGCATCACCGCGCGGGAGAGAGAGGAGGCTGGCGCACTGCGGCGCACGGCGGCGGGCTGCACGGCGGTGGCGCAGGCGGGCGCACGGCGGAGGGTCGCGCGGGCGGTGTTCGGCCGGCGCGGACGGGCGCACGAGACGTGCGTGGCGATGTCGCGCGCGGCGACGGCGGGCGACGCGTGGGCACGCTCGCCGAGGTACGAGGATGACGGGGCGGCGGCGGCGGCGACGCGGGTTCGCGCGCGGCAGCGGGCGGCGACCGAGGGCGCGGCGGCTGGCGGGGTCAACGTGAGGCGGCGTCACCGCGGCGGGGCGGCGGACGCGCACGGCGACCGAGGGCGGGCCGACGATGGCCACGCGGGCACGGCGACCGGGCGGCGGGCGATTTCTCGCGGACACGCGGCGGCCGGGCGGCGCGAGGGGCGGCGGCACGCGCTCGAGGGCGGCGACGGCGCGCACGAGCGGGAAAAAGGAGAGAAGAAGAGGAAACCGAGGGGGGGGAAAAAGCGGCTGGCGGGTTCTCGCTGCCACGCGGCGGCGGGTGGGCCGAGGGCGGGGGGGCGGGGGCTCGCGGCCGGCGACGTGGCGACGGCGAGACCGAGGTGGGCGAGGGCAGCCGCAGCTGCGCGCAGGAGGCGACCGAGAGGGGGAAAAAGAAAGGAGAGAACTAGGGTTTTCTTGGGGAGGAAAAACGGCGCCGGGAGGAAAAAAAAAAACGTACGGGGGAGGGTTTCTCCCGGGGGAGGAAAAAAGGGGATAAAATAGGAAAGAAATAAGAATAAAATAATATTAACTATTTATTAATCTAATTTTTTTTTTTTTTTTTTTTTTTTTAAAAAAACGCAACGTTACAATCTACCCTCCTAATAAAAATTTTCGTCCTCGAAAATTAAATTAAATTAACTAACCGAATAGTTGCGGGTGTAGACGCCTTATATCCTCTTCCACTTCCCACGTCGATTCTTCCGACGAGTGATGCTTCCAAAGGACCTTGACCATCGGAATTCGCCTCCTCCTTAATTGCTTCACCATCCGGTCCGTGATCCGGATCGGCCTCTCATCAAAACTCAGATTTGGCTGCACGTTGATTTCCTGGAAATCTATAACATGGGTTGGATCTGATACGTACTTCCGAAGTAGAGAGACGTGGAAAACCGGATGTATCCTCGCCATTGCCGGGGGTAAAGCCAACCTGTAAGCAACCTCACCAATCCGTTGCACAATCTGGAACGGACCCACATACCTTGGGTTCAACTTTCCATGCCGACCAAATCTGATAACTCCCTTCGAAGGAGAAACCTTTAGGAACACATGGTCACCTTCTTCGAACCGAACAACTCTGCGCTTCAAATCAGCATAACTCTTCTGGCGGCTCTGAGCAGTAAGCAACTTCTGGCGGATTAACTTGACCTTCTCATTGCTGTCCTGCACCCAATCTGGCCCAATTAAACTGCGGTCTCCAACCTCTTCCCAGCAAAGAGGTGATCTACACGGCCTCCCATACAAGGCCTCAAATGGTGCCATGCCGATACTGGAGTGAAAACTGTTGTTATATGCAAACTCGATGAGTGGCAACTGCAAATCCCAACTGTCCTGCCATTCTAGTGCTCCAGCCCTCAACATGTCCTCCAATGTCTGGATAGTGCGTTCTGACTGACCATCTGTTTGGGGATGATATGCCGAGCTGAACTTGAGCTGAGAGCCCAAGGCATCTTGCAAACCTTTCCACACTCTTCCAGTGAACCTGGGATCTCTATCAGATACAATAGAGACAGGCACTCCATGATACTTGACAACCCCATCAAAGTACAACCTCACCAGGCTCTCTGTCGGTTGGGCTTCTTTAATAGGCAAGAAATGAGCTGCCTTGGTGAGTCTATCCACCACTACCCATATGGCATCACACTGCTTCTTGGTTTTTGGCAAACCAGTGACAAAATCCATGGTGATATGCTCCCACTTCCATTCTGGAATCTCTAATGGCTGAAGTGGTCCTGCTGGCTTCCTATGCTCTGCCTTCACCTGTTGACAAATCAAGCATCTGGATACATAGTCAGCCACATCTCTCTTCATGCCTTCCCACCAGAATTGCCTCTTAAGATCTTGGTACATCTTGTTTGCCCCTGGATGAATAGCATACTGAGATCTATGAGCTTCTGCTAAAATATCCTGCCTTAACTCTGCATCCTCTGCCACACACAACCTTCCTTGGTGCCTGATTGTGCCATCTTCATACTTGGAGACATCTGATCTTCTGACCAAATCTTGCACTGCCTGGTTCCCAACTTGAGCTTCTTTCACCCTGTCCACCAAAGCTGACCCAATAGAAAGTTGTGCCAAGAAGGATGTTAGGTTATCCACTTCCCTGTTGGGTGTACAATCAATTAATAACTCCAATCCTTCCCATGTCTGGTGCAACTGCATAGCCATCATCTTTTTCCTGCTAAGTGCATCAGCTACAACATTAGCCTTCCCTGGATGGTAGTTCAGGCTAAAGTCATAGTCCTTCATGTACTCCACCCATCTTCTCTCGCCTCGAGTTCAAGTCCTTACGAGTGAATATGTACTTCAAGCTCTTGTGATCTGTGAACATCTCAAAAATCTCACCATACGAGTAATGCCTCCATACCTTTAAGGCATGAACCACACCGCCATCTCTAAATCATGCACGGGGTAATTCTTCTCATGGGGCTTCGGTTGCTGGAAGCATAGGCAACAACTCTACCATGCCGCATAAGCACACAGCCCTAAACCAACCCTGGATGCATCAGTGTAGACCACAAAACCTCCTGAACCAGAAGGTAGCACAAGAACAGGTGCCGTGGTCAACTTCTCCTTCAAGCACTGGAAGCTCTCATCACATTTCTCTGTCCACTTGAACCCTCCTTTCTTGGTCAGAGCAGTCAGTGGGGCTGATATGGAAGCAAACCCCTCAATGAACCTGCGGTAATATCCTGCCAAACCAAGGAAACTCCTCACCTCAGTGGGGTTGGTAGGCCGTTCCCAGTTCTGCACTGCCTCCACCTTGCTTGGATCAACCTGCACACCTGCCTCAGAAATAATATGACCCAAGAAGTTAACACTCTTGAGCCAAAAGGCACACTTACTGAACTTGGCATAGAGCTGGTGCTCCCTCAAAGTCTGCAAAACAATCCTCAAATGTTGACAGTGTTCATCATCACTAGCAGAATAGATCAAAATATCATCTATAAAGACAACCACAAACTAATCCAAGTACTCTCTAAAAATCTGGTTCATTAGACCCATGAATACTGCAGGTGCATTGGTAAGGCCAAAAGGCATCACCAGAAACTCATAATGGCCATACCGGGTCCTGAATGCTGACTTGGGAATATCCTCCTTCTTGATCCTCAACTGATGATAACCTGATCTCAAATCAATCTTGGAAAATATCTTAGCACTCTGCAACTGATCAAATAAATCATCTATGCGAGGCAGGGGATACTTGTTCTTGATGGTTAACTGGTTCAGCTTCCTGTAGTCAATGCACAGCCTCAGTGATCCATCCTTCTTCCTGACAAACAACACTGGTGCACCCCAAGGTGACACGCTAGGGCGAATAAAACCCAGTTCTAGCAACTCTTCTAACTGCTTCTTCAGTTCTCTCAGCTCAGCAGGTGCCATCCTATAAGGAGCAATAGAAATAGGGGCAGCCCCAGGGACAAGATCAATGGCAAAATCAATGTCCCTAGGTGGTGGCAAACCTGGCAAATCATCTGGAAATACATCTACAAATTCATTGACTACAGCCACATCCCCCAAAGCTAGGCTATCTCCAGACTTCTCTACTTTAGTAACACAAGCTAAGTAGGCTTCACACTGGGCACCAATCAACTTGGAAGTCTTCAAAGCAGAGATCAACATCTTGGACCTGCCATAACTAGGACACTTATAGGAGAAAGTGTCACCCCCAGGTATCTGGAAAATCACCCTCTTCTTGAAGCAGTCAAGGATGGCATGGTGATGTTCCAGCCAATCCATCCCAAGGATGACATCAAAGCCCTCCATCTCAATCACAAATAACCGTGCCCTCAAGATGTAACCACTAACATCTATATCACACTGGGGCATACAAAAAGATACATCTACTGACTTCCCAGATGGCATGCTAACACTGACTGGACTACACTCAATAACCTCATGCTTGCAATACTTGAACAGGAAAGTAGCAAACCGGAAGGAAACAAAGGAATCCGTAGCACCAGAATCAAATAATACTCTAGCATGATATCCAGCAACTAAAAGGGTACCTTCTGCCGCATTGGCTGCCTCTGGAAGGTCCTGGCGCTCCATGGCGAACACCTTGGCCTGGGCACTGCGCGGTGGTGGCTGTGGTGCTCGTGGTGCCCGAGGTGCTATAAACTGCCTCCTAGGCGGCGCTGGTCGCTGCTGGGGCACGAACCGCTGCTGCTGGGGTGCCTGACGCTGAGGAGGTGCTGGAAGGGTGAGCTGTGGACGACGGACATCCTCCCTAATCTGTGCTGCTGCTGCTGGTGCACCTCTACCCCTACTGGGACAATCCATAACCAAGTGACCAGGCTGCCCACACCCAAAACAGAGTCCACTGCTGCGGTGACAAGTGGTGCCAGGATGGTATCTTCTGCACAAAGTACAAGGTAACTCATACTCTGTCCTCTTCCTCTTGCGATCCACCCCCGCCGGGGTTGAGTACGAGCTGGTGCCCTCTGGTACTGAGAAGGCTGCCTGTAAGCTCCCATGCTCTGCTCCACCCTGCAAGCTGCCTCGTATACTGCTGCTAAGCTGCGCCAGACCTTGGACACTAACCTGTCCCTGATAGCTCCACGAAGTCCGCCCACGAACTTCTTGGCTCTCTCGCGTTCTTCTTCGTACAGGTTCGGTGCATAGGCCTCAAGCTCCACGAACCTGCTCTCGTACTCCATCACGGACATGCTGCCCTGCTCCAGGAGTAGAAATTCCAGCTTCTTCTCATCTCTGACATGCATGGGGATGTACTTGTCCCTGAAGACTCCGACAAAGTCTTCCCACTCAACCTCTGCCTCTCGTTACCTCAGCGTAACGGGTGCGGAGTAATGACTCCCACCAAGCTCCTGCCGAATGGGACAACATGTGCGCAGCTAAACGGACCATGTCCTCAGGTGGACACTGCATGGCCCTGAAGATCTTGCCAACCTCCCTCAACCAGTTCTCTGCCATTGCCGGGTCCCTCTCGCCACGGAAAGCTGGTGGACCCAGCCTCTTGAACTCTTCCAAGGTGCTGACCTGAGGTCTTTCTGCTCTGGCATTTTGCTGCTGGGCCCTACCCTGCTGGGCCTGGTTCTGAGCCTGAACCGTCTGAAAAAGCTCGTGAATGGCACCTAGGATGCCAGCTGCATCCGGTACCTGACCTCCAACCTGCACAGGCGCATGACCTCCAACTTGACCCTGCACTGGTGCTTGGTCTCCGCCCTGAGCTAAGTCCTGCTGGCGACGACCTTGCTGATCCCCATTCATCTCTGGCACATTCCGTGCATCGCCATTTCCACGCCTACGGTTGTATCCCCTGGAGGCCATCCTGTTCCAAGAAATAAGCATCCAATCAGATAATTCCAACATACAACTTCCAATAATGCAAAAAGATCTAAATTCCATCTAAAATCCAAAATCAACTTGATCTAAATCAAACTTTGTTCTCCTAAATCCAAATAATGCATCCGGGCAGATCCAGAAGGATCTTCAGGCCGGAAGAATGCTCTGATACCAACTCCTGTCACGACCCGGAATATACGAATGCGCAGCGGAAAATAAATTCGGAATATCGGGACAGTTTAGGAGAACACAAAATCCAATTCCTACTATCATCAAATCTGAACAATTAAAACAACCTGTAATGCTCCAAATAAACTCAAACTCCAAGAAAACACCGTAAACAACCACAACCAAACAACTAAGAAGGACTCAACACATAGTCCGAACATCAACTATAAGTCAAACCAAGCAATTATTAACCACAATCAGGAGGAAAATCAACAACCTAAAAGATATATGTGGTGATCACTCGTCACCAAACTCCTCGTCCTCTCGGGTCCTCGAGTGGCTCGGGATCACCACCCACGTCCTCCTCGTAGTCCTCTCCAAACTCCTCCTCAGGGAGAGGTTCCTCGAAATCAGCTGAAAAATTTATAATGGGAAGGGGTGAGTCACAACAGACTCAGTAGGTCTTACACCCGAACTACCCCATTATAATAACAATTCTAGTGGTATACTATACATATTAAGCCTAAAAATCAGATTTAATACATAGGATTAAGCTAATTATATATCTCCAATTAAGTGATTACAAAGTCAATCAACTACCCCATATGATAACCAGACTCTACATGCATTAAAAACCAACATAACCTACACATTAAACTGTTCTAGGTATGCCCAGAACACATAAACCTGACATGAAACCAAAGACATATCTATATCACTACCATCTATGCCAATTCACACAACTAGACACCTGTCTGAGTAAATACCATGCTCCATCTGATAAAATGTAATCACATCACAAAACTAGCACCAGATTTACCATATAGTAGAATGTAACATATAGTAACTAAATCCCATAGTACCCCATAGGCAGGGGAGTACTTAGGATCAACCGCGGTATCTGGGATCGAAGGATGCTCCAGATTGTTCTAATTCATCTGCTGCCCACAGGACCGAACCATAGTCTGGTGAAGTATATTTCCATCACAATGCAGCTCACTGCACTAACCACATTCTACACCATGCAAGCATTTAATTAACTCAGACAGTAAAACAGGAACATTTAATCGGCAATCAAACATGAAATACATAGATGAACACCCATGGTTCTATGCACCACATATTTGCATACCATACCACAATCTATCACAAACTGATGCATATAAATAAGATCATGCAATATATAGCCTAACCATGACAATTACATGCTTAAACATAACTACCTATCACAAAAAAAGAAACAACTAAATTCTAACAACATAAGCCTAAACCTTACATCGGCTTTTTTTAACAAATCGGGGTGTATATATTTAAGGTTCACCGCGATGCAAACAATGCAAAACTAGCTAAATTAGACATATACAGCCTATCCTGATGTCTAACATACATGGATATTCAAATTACTCTAAACATGCATGGATTAAACAAATTAATCTAAGTCTATCTAAATATGCAAATAAATCAAAAACAGCCCATTATTTCTAACCTATCAATCATGATGATCTAACATAATTTTTACGATTTAAATAAATATATATAGTGCTAAGGATAGCCGAGACGCCTACCTTGACGGCAACGGCGAACGGCGCACGGAAAATCCAAGGAATTGGAATTTGGTGACGAGACTGCCGCGGTTGCGTCGGCGTCGAAAAACTGAGTCAGGTAGGTGTTTTCAAAACTGCCGGAGGAAAAAGAAATAATGAACAATGGAGCTTGATAGAAAATAATAGGAAAGAGGGCGATAGGAGAGAGGATGCATCACCGCGCGGGAGAGAGAGGAGGCTGGCGCACTGCGGCGCACGGCGGCGGGCTGCACGGCGGTGGCGCAGGCGGGCGCACGGCGGAGGGTCGCGCGGGCGGTGTTCGGCCGGCGCAGACGGGCGCACGAGACGTGCGTGGCGATGTCGCGCGCGGCGACGGCGGGCGACGCGTGGGCACGCTCGCCGAGGTACGAGGATGACGGGGCGGCGGCGGCGGCGACGCGGGTCCGCGCGCGGCAGCGGGCGGCGACCGAGGGCGCGGCGGCTGGCGGGGTCAACGTGAGGCGGCGTCACCGCGGCGGGGCGGCGGACGCGCACGGCGACCGAGGGCGGGCTGACGATGGCCACGCGGGCACGGCGACCGGGCGGCGGGCGATTTCTCGCGGACACGCGGCGGCCGGGCGGCGCGAGGGGCGAGGGCGGCACGCGCTCGAGGGCGGCGACGGCGCGCACGAGCGGGAAAAAGGAGAGAAGAAGAGGAAACCGAGGGGGGAAAAAGCGGCCGGGCGGGTTCTCGCCGCCACGCGGCGGCGGGTGGGCCGAGGGCGGTGGGGCGGCGTCTCGCGGCCGGCGACGTGGCGACGGCGAGACCGAGGTGGGCGAGGGCAGCCGCAGCTGCGCGCAGGAGGCGACCGAGAGGGGGAAAAAGAAAGGAGAGAACTAGGGTTTTCTTGGGGAGGAAAAACGGCGCCGGGAGGAAAAAAAAAACGTACGGGGGAGGGTTTCTCCCAGGGGAGGAAAAAAGGGGATAAAATAGGAAAGAAATAAGAATAAAATAATATTAACTATTTATTAATCTAATTTTTTTTTTTTTTTTTTTTTTAAAAACGCAACGTTACATTAGGTCTCCAGCAGTTAGGATGTCCAATCCAATAGGATTGGAAAGGTACTTTACACGTAGAAGATAATGAGGAGAACCGACCCATATGCCTTTATCACACAAGGGTACTCAGGTCCCGTGCCCGTAGCGCAATGGACATCACCGTCCCTCCGGGTTTATAATGCTCCGAGTTTATTTTAGTTCCCTTTATGATTCTAAATTTTATTTTTATTTACCATCAAGTAAGTTTAATTTTAATCTACTTTACCGTTAAAGGACTCCAACTTCAATTCTAAATTTTATTTTTCTTTACTGTTAAAATCAAGTAAGTAATTCAATTTTAACCTACTTCACTGTTAAAGTTAGAGTCAAGACTTCGACTTTAATATTTTGACCGAAAGTTGGGTGTTCACAACATTGACTTATTCAAAGTGTGCTAGTCTGTAAAATAAGTTTTTAGTGTGTTAGTTATGTAAATAAAACAAGGAGAAATCAATGTCCGGTCCGTTTCAACGGACCTACTTTCACCAATAGTCCGACATGAATTCCAGTTTAACAAGGGGTCCCATTTTCAGATTCCCCTGCATTTCCGCTCCAAAAATGACAGCAACCAAAGGTAGTATAAGCCAAGTGAGCTGTCTTTTATGCCCCTCAAAAGTTACGAGGAGAAGAGATTATCGTTGAAAAGAGATATTTTATCCCTGCAGGTTGTTTTCTTTCAAGGCCCAATAAAATTATTGAATATATGATATAATGAAAAAGTTTAAGAACAAAAACATTGATTATTATAATATCGATAGGCGATCAAATCAAGTCTACCTAAATAGAGATTTAATTAAAAAAATCCACCTAAACAGATAAAATATTTAATTAATTACTTACGAAAAAAATAATAATAATTATGATATTCGATATAATATAAATTCATCGATCAATATAAACTTAAAACTAGATAATCATAAATTACTGTATATGTTATATTTAAATTTTGATATAAATAAATTACAATAGTTTTTACGTCAAACATGACATGATAAATAGATTAATATGTATATTATATTTAAGCATTGATAAAATATAATGTAATAAATATTTGGTAGAACATATTAATATCTTATAGACATAAACAAAATATAGTAACAATGGTTTAATAAATACATTTTTAGTTGTAATATTTTTTGCTCTAGACATTACAAGTGATTAAAATCATATATAAGCATCATGATGTAATAAAAAAATTAATATTTTATATTTAAATCTTGATATATATCAAATATAATATAATAATTAACTACTTAAAATAGAACATAATAAACATTTTATCATGCACCATTCACAAAATTGTCTTACCAATCTCCCTAGGACAAGCGAAATGAATAAGCGCCTATAGGAATGCCCAGCAAATGGTCTTCTGGATGGGTGTATTTGACATTTTAACATTTATCTAGCGCTGATTTCACGAAATGGATCGGATGTTACAGTTATTTTGATTATTGGACTGTCCCTTAAAGAATTGTGGTCAACGGACTAATGATAATAGTCATTTTGTTAAATGGACCGCCAATCAATTTTCCCATAAAACAATGTGTTATTTAAAGAAAAAAATCTATTGATTGAACACCGCGCGTGGAGCTGGACACAAACGAAGATTTTTTGAGAAAAATCAACTCCGCTAAATCATACAAGTCCAATCTCTGCTCCTTTTGGCTTTCTCAAACACCTCACACCTCAAACAAGCATCTGGAGCTTTTATCGTGAGAATAAGTCCATACGGGTTTTTTATAACTAGCACGGTTTTTTTATTTTTTTAAAACGAGCACCTTAACTTTTAATTTTACAAAATTAGCGCTGTTTGACTGAAGTCGTGGTCAAAAAACACGACTTTAATAGAAAATTCAGATTTTTGATAACTGACTTGTATTAGACACTAATTTTTGCACATTGTTACTTTTAAAATCGTTGTTTTTAAATCCGACTATAACATTGTGGTCTAAAGTGAAAGTTTTTGAGTCCAACTTTAAAATAAAAATATAAAAGTCGAACATTTTAAGTCCGACTTTAGTACAAAAGTTGGAGTAAAAAACTCCGATTTTATTTTTTATTTTAAAAGTCGATGTTTATTGCACCGACTTTATTATCTTACTATTTTAATTAATTTTTTTTTAAATATTATTTACTTTTTTAATAAAAAAAAGTTAATGCCAAATTTTAAAGGTTCTAATGTGGAATAATAAAAAGGATATATATCAAGCCCTTAGCATTTAGCATCTAATGTGGGAGGCACTGTTCCGGAATCATATCAGATCGATCAGATCTCAACCGGAATCAGATTTTTCTTGACCTATCTATGCCGGGTGCGAGATCTGGGACATTTCCCCGAATATGTTCTTGCATCAGTGATGTAGCTAGCCTTGGGTCGACATTAATGGATAGGGAATCCAACATCTAAATATGGGAACCTAGGATGAAGTTTCTCAGACAAGCGTCGTTTGTAAGAGACGCGATCGCCTGCGACCTGTGTAGGAAACAGTGATGAGCACTTCCTCCTTTACCTGTGGGCATGAACATGGTCGCCTGCGACCTGTAAGAAATGGTGATGGGCACTTCCTCCTTTTCCTGTGGGCATGATCGCCTGCTAGATGCGCCGGGAACGCCAGAATCACACGAGATCGATCTTATCAAATCGCAAGAATGGATACGGACATGAGAATTTTGATTTATTTTTTGTGTAGTGCTAGTTTTTTATGTGTTAGTTGTGTGTTTTTATTGTGTTTCTTCGAATATATATATATATATATGTATGTAAATGAACATTATTTGCAGTTGTCCCCAAATTATCTAACAGATTTTGAGTTCGATTTACCTCAGTTGGAAGGTAAAGGGGTAGCCACAGTCTCCGATGGGAGACTACCGTGACTCTCCTATTTGGTGGGACCTACCTGATGTTTTCAAAACAAAAAAAGATCCAAGATGGAACTGCAGTAGTCTCTCGTTGGAGACTATGGCTGCCCCCTTCGCCTCTCGACTGAGGTGAACCGAACTCTTGAATTTTATGCTATCATCTTGGTGACAAGTTGTCCGTGAGAATTAAAAAGAAAATGTTCTTTTTTGGGATATAGAAATTAATTTATTAACTCTATTACGCCATTTTGAGAAAGAGATTGACAGTGATGAGGTAGGAGAGGATATATACTTATTTATATGGATGCTTGGGAGCACCAATCTCAAATTTTGTGTGTAATAGAGAGAGAGAGTGTGTGTGTGTCTGTGTGGATTTTTTTGTTTATATCTATATCCTATATTTTATTTTAATATATAATGTATCACAAAATTATATAAAAATTGTTATACAACTAAACGACTTCATGATTCTACCATCCACAGAGCTCTTCTTCTTCTTTTGATGTCACTCTCTCATTTATGGGGTCATTGGTTGTATGATAATTTGAGTTTTTGTTACAATTGTATATTTTTCAAATAAAACTTGTTAAAAGAGGTGTTTGACAATCATGATAATTTTATATTTTTTAAATAATTTTTTTCTTAGACAAAAAAGAGTGTCTCATTTCTTTTTTGATCTTGTGATCCCCCACTAATTTGTTTGGCCATATATGATAGTTACTCTTTTTTGTTATCACATCTTCCCAAACATGATAATTTTTTGTCATTAGCTAGTTCATATTTTATTTTATTACAACTTTTTGTACAAAAAATTATTTTGCAACCAAACACCTCATTAGATATCTTTGTTGAGTTCTGACTTGAGTGGCAGAGGCTTTTATTATTCCGAGAAAAATCTCTTTCCAGCTCCCATGACTTTTCCATCCAATAACAGTCACATATTCATTTTATTAAGTAAATACCTCATATACAGCGGTCTTCAAGAGGCTAGAGCCATTAGTTGACAGAAAAAGATATTTATATGAATATTTGATGAAGATTTATATTAATTTAGTAATAGCTTGACAACGAAATGATCAAGCATTAATAATGGACAAGAAAGTATGATAAATATTTGATGAAGAATAAGTTTTTAACAAATATAGCTTTAGATGGGCCAGATGTTTTGGACGAAACCAGACCAACAAGTTTTGGTGGTGAACTCATTTCCTCAATTGAGAATTTATTGTCTCACATCTGCCTACCAATATTCCAGGCCATTTAGAGCAGGTGGTCAAGATTAATTTAATTGTAAATCTGGTTTAACTCTAAAATTTAAGGAATAAACAATGTTTTATCTCCTAAATAGTCGGGTGCCAAACGTGCTTTTAGGGGCTGTTTGGTACAAGATGAATTTGGAGATAAACCTTATTTATCCTCAAATTTTAAGAATAAATCAGGTTTATCCCATAATCAATCTGGTACCAAATTGGCCCTTATTGTTTAGCTTTTTGTAATTCAACTGTCTTGTTTTCTTCCTTTCTACATCTCTCCCCCAACATTTGCAAAGAATGCAACAAAAATTATCGGGATACATATAGCTGACTTGGAATCCCTCGGGCCATGTTCCGTACGGGGATAAAATTGACGAGGATAGAGAAATGAGTTATTTTTATTGTGACTATCTGTACCTTCATTATGTTTGATTTGAGTTAGGATATAGATAAAAGATAACTTTGTCCTATGTTTGGTATGATATATGATTATTAATTTTAAAAGTAATATCGATATGTGTAAATTATTTGACTGATAATATAAATTTTGAAATTTATATCATAATAAAACATAAATAGAAATGCAAAACATTCATGTACTAGATGAGATGACTATCTTTCTGATAAAATTTAAAAATAAAATATCTCATGTATTAGACTGAATAACTTATCCCTCACTTTAGCCTAATTTGTTGGAATAAACAAGATCGAGTTAATTCAAGTTAAGTCACATTTTTTTTGTGAAACAAACAAGAGATTGAGGATAAGTGAAGTTTATCCATGATTATCCACATACCAAACATAGCCTAAGAAGTGGATTTGGAAGGCTTAGGAAGTGCATTAATTCTCAATTCCTAAATCTAAATATCCCACCTAAGACCTTTCATGATATCTCGCTTTAAGTTCACTTTCATGACTTTTGATGGACAGAATTGACGTAAAACTCAGGTGGGTGTGGCTCTTTAAGGACTACAAATTTGAGGTGGGTTACAAATAACTTCTAGTCATTATTAGTACTCCTTTGTTTATTTGTATATGATTTTATTTGATTGATAGAAACCATATATTGTTCGGATGTAGCTTCATGTCAATTGGTGATCTAACATGAAGTTAAAAATTCTAGTAATACGACGTTCACAATGGGATAAATATTGGGAATAGTAGAGACATTAATTTTATCCACACACATAATTACAGATTATTTGATGTGGACGTGAATTCGAAATATCTACCTTAATGTGTAAAAAAATCTAGATACATGGTCAGAAATTAGTATTTTGAACATTATTAAATTAATATTTGGTAACATCATTAAACATCTCTGTCACTATTAATTTTAAAATTAATGTTGATAGTAGTATCAATTTTGAAATTTGTAGTGCAAACAAAGCATGTTGTGTAATACAAGTGTCAATTTATCAATTTTGATGTCGATAATCCAACATATAAAGATATCAATATCAATACTAATAAACTTTCAATTTTGATGCCCTAACCAAACATGCTATAAGCTAATTAATGATCTTTTTATATCTAACACAGTATGAACAATTATGCAAATGGCTAAAACAACCTTAATCACCCACTCCAAAAGCATGCATGCATGTTTTTTGTCAACGTCATAAATTTAATGGTCATATTGTGGAGAGTCCGTGCATGCCTAAGATGCATGATACTTAAGAAAATTATGATAGGTGTGACCAAAAGGGATGGGTCAGAGGTTTACACATAAGAGGAGATGGAAAGATGTTAGTTAATTATATAATTAAATTTTTAATTCAACTATGATTACTGTATATACTAATCATACTAAGATTGGAATATCAAAATCTACAAAGATGAGGACATCAATCCTACTATGATTAGGATAATCTCATTTCTTAGAAATTTTTCATGTTTCCTACTAATTAAATAGGCAACTTCTTAGCTAATTTTGCTTGGATTAAGATAAACCATGATTTAGAGACCCAATCCTACATTCTTCTTTACTATTATTTCCTACTACAACTCATTATATGCTTTCAAGTCTCATTTGGATTAGGTTAATTGTAGTTTCAGTAATTAAATTTCGCATTCTTTTATTTATTAATATTTTTCATAATTCCATTATTCTTCTTATAAAAAACAGACATTACATCCAACCAGGAGGTTCCATTCAAAAGCATGCTCTGATACACATTTAGGGCCTGTTTGGGGTGCTGCAAATAGTTTTAAATAGAGAGATTTTATTTTATGTTTCCCATGGTTGTGTTGTTGTAAATAATGCATGTAATAGCCAAACATCCTATGAGACTGCACAGGCGATTTTCTGGTGTCTACACGAAAGCTTCGTCTATGACATATAGAATATTAGAATCTATCTCTACGTAACGTAACTACGTACTTACTTACCCCTGATCAATGTAATATTCAGCTTCCATGAATGTCACCTACCATTCGAATATTTTTCCGCAGCGAAGCAAATACATAGCTACCGAAATATAAAGATGTGTATATATATTTGTACTTAGTCATTTATGTACTTCCATAAATGTCATGATGATCACATATTGTAGCTGAAAATCATGTGCAGATTAATTTGTTAATTGTGGTTTGTTGCTATTCTTTTTCTAAAAAACGTAAAATATGTTAACAACATGCCCAATGGGGGGGGTTAGTGGAGTTAGAATAGTACCATATTTGCTAAGTAGGAGAGGTACCCATGTTTAAAAGTCTGGGTCACTCTAACTCAGGACGGTGATTTTGAGTTGATTAACAAGTGTACTCACTTAAAACAACGTGCAAATATCGTTTTGCAGCATAATATAATCTAAGATACAAGCAAGCAAACATAAGTGTAATGTAATCCAAACAAAGGTAAGCAAGGTCGATGCAGGGTTTTACAGCATAATATAATCTAGGATACAAGCAAGCAATCATAAGTGTAATGTAATCCAAACAAAGGTAAGCGAGGTCGATGCAGGTTAGCAAAGATGATCTAAGGTTATTGGGCTAGTCGAGGTTGACTAAGCCAACCAAACAGGCCTGGTCCACTCCAAGTGGATCGGCTGATTTGGGTCTCGGTCGGATTGATCGGTCTCAAATCTGACCAAGTTTGTCCAGGTCCGGCACCTAACATTTAATGATCTAATCATGAAATAATTTAATATGATTCCTGGAATAATCGGGATATTTAAATAAATAAAAAATAATTATTATATTTATTATGAGTTTTATTTATATTAATCTACTTTCCTCTTTTATCCTTTCCATTTTTCTCTCTCTCCGGATCGAACTCTATCTCTCCTCTCCCCCGGTCCCGGTCGAACTCTCCATCCCCCTCTGTATATGTACTTTCTCCCCCGCACCCCGCCTTCGAGGTTTTTTTTAAACTAACACTATTTATTATTATTATTATAAAACTAACATGGTAAAAACTTTTATTGTAAAAGTAACACGGTTTGCTCAAAGTCGAGTTTCGAAAACTCGACTTTCCCCTTTAACAGTGATCCCGTCAGTTAAAAGTGTTTATTAAAAATCGAGTTTAAAAGTCGAGTTTAAATAACTCGACTTTTGAAAGTAGAGTTAGACAAACTTGACTTTCAAACAGGAAAAAAAAAAAACGCCCGCACACAGTATGCATTAAATGCGTCCATTAACCTTATTTTTTTTATCTTCCACTTAAAAAAATCGGATACTCAGATTAAAATTTATCCGATCCACTCGGACCAATGCATTCGGAGCATTCAAAACTATAAGTTTGAATTTTAAAATTTTTGAAAAGTGTAAGTTTTATCATTAGACGGTCCATGCTCCGATTTAATAATTTAAAATTTATCGAAATCGAGATATTGAAAAATCTAATCTTAAGTATTTCAATTTTTTAAATTTATTGGACAGAACGGATCGTTCAAATTCAAACTCACTAAATTATAATTTAAAAATATAGGTAAACACTGTTTGATTTTAAAAAAATCAATGTGCCCAAAGCGCACAACATTAAATGCGCTGTAAACTTTTTTACAAAAAATCAATTCAATTTTACCTATATTTTTTTATTATAATTTATCGGGTTTGAATTTGAACGATCCGTTCCTTCCAATAAATTTAGAAAATCGAAATACTTAAGATTAGAGTTTTCAATATCCCGATTTCGATAATTTTTAAATTATTAAATCGGAGCATCCTGGACCATCCAATGATAAAACTTGCACTTTTCAAAAATTTAAAAATTCAACCTTATAGTTTTGAATGCTCCGAATACATTGGTCCGAGTGGATCGGACAAATTTTAATCCGAGTATCCGATTTTTTTAAGTGGAAGATAAAAAAAAATAAGGTTAATGTACGCATTTAATGTGTACTGTGTGCGGGCGTTTTTTTTTTGTTTTCCTATTTGAAAGTCAAGTTTGTCTGACTCTACTTTCAAAAGTCGAGTTATTTAAACTCGATTTTTAATAAACTTTTTAAACCAACGGGATCACTGTTAAAGGGGAAAGTCGAGTTTTTGAAACTAGACTTTGAGTAAACCGTGTTACTTTTACGATAAAAGTTTTTACTGTGTTAGTTTTATAATAATAAAAAAATAGTGTTAGTTTAAAAAAAAACTCCCCCCGCCTTCCTCCTTCCTCCTCCTTCTTCTCTCCCGCTCGCGCGCAGCGTTTGCCCACACCGCAGCCTCGGCCCACCCTCCCGCGCGACCACCGCCATCTGGATCCCCCTCCCCCGCGCGAGCCTAGTTGGAGTGATGAATTGATGAAGCTCCGATCCAGATCTGTGAAGGCGCTGAGAAGAAGGAAGCAGGACACACATAACAGAGAAGAGAGCTCTCGCAGAGGATGCGCGGGAATTGGGCGTTAGTCCTTGGCCAATTGCCGATTCCCCTTTTCTGTATTGCTTTTATATTTAGAGTAAAAGTTACAGTCGTGAGATCAAATGCGATCCACATTTTGTACAAATGAAATGTAATGAAAATACAAATGAAATCAAATTATGACTTCACTTCATCCAGGCTTCCATGCAAATGTACATTGTCTAACACCCCCCCTCAAGCTAAACGGGGGTACCACGTTAAGCTTGTTTCTAAAGAGCTCAAATTGCTGGACAGCCAGTGGCTTGGTAAAGATGTCGGCAACTTGATCTTTGCTGAAGATGTGCCAAATAATAATATGCTTTTCCTGAACCAATTGTCGAATAAAGTGGAAATCAATTTCCACATGTCTAGTCCTTGCCTTGAAGACTGGGTTTGCACTTAAGTAAATTGCACTTATGTTATCACACCACACTGTAGGACGATGTCTTGTGGTAAGTTTAAATTTCTGTACTCAATTGCATAATCCACAGAAGCTCAGTCACTGCCATAGCCATAGAGCGTAATTCAGCCTCGGTGCTTGAGCGAGCAACAGTGCGTTGCTTTTTGGCAGTCCAGGATATTAAATTGGTACCCAAATATATTCCAAAGCCTCCAGTTGATTTTCTATCATCGGGGCAGCCCACCCAGTCAGCATCATAGTAAGCTTGTAAAGAAAAGTCACTTGGGCAGATAGATAAGCCCAATGTATGAGTGGCTTTCAAATAACGGATTATCCGTTTGACTAAACTGAAATGAGTGTCAGTTGGTGTAGACAAAAATTGACATACCTTATTGACAGAGTAGGCTATGTCAGGCCTGGTTAGAGTAGCATATTGTAATGAGCCGACCAGGCTCCTATAAGTAGTAGGATCAGTCAAGATATTACCTTCATACTGAGAAGGAGTTTTCCTAGGTGCAACAGGTGTGGAGAGAGGCTTTGAGTTGAGGAGTTGTGATTTTTCCAGAATATCCATGATATACTTCTTCTGAGAAAGATGCAAACCAGCACTGGTCCGATGAACTTCAATACCGAGAAAGTAGCTGAGATCACCCAAATCCTTGATAGAGAAGGTGACAGACAAGCTGGAGATGAGACTTGTAATAGCGTTGATGCAGTTTCCTGTTAAAACTATGTCATCCACATATATTAACAAATAAATGCAAACCGCTTGAGAGTGAAATATGAATAATGAAGGATCACAGGTGGATGGTTTGAAACCGAGTGAAACCAAATGAGAGTATAACTTCTGAAACCATGCCCTTGGAGCCTGTTTGAGCCCATATAGAGATTTATGGAGTTTGCAAACATAATCCGGGTAGGCACTGTCAATGAATCCAGTCGGTTGAGACATGTAAATCTCCTCAATGAGGCTTCCATGAAGGAAAGCATTGTTGACATCCAATTGCTTAATTGGCCAATTGGAACTAACAGCCACTGAGAGAACCATACGAATGGTGACAGGTTTTATGACTGGACTGAAAGTCTCCTCAAAATCAATTCCATGTTCTTGGGTATATCCTTTGGCCACTAATCTGGCCTTGTATCTAGCAACTGTTCCATCAGAGTTCTTCTTAATTTTGTAGATCCATTTACAGCCAACAATGTTGGCATTGGAAGGAAGAGGTACCAACGTCCAGGTACCATTAGTTTGAAGGGCTGAAAACTCATCTGACATAGCTTTTCTCCAATGAGAAAACTTGTTGGCAGTGGTGAAACAAGAAGGTTCTGGCTCATTGTCTTGTTCAACAGTCAGTGTATATTTGCTTGTTATAGGAGCAGAAACAGGTTGTGTAATCGCAAGTATCTCCTTGAGAGACTTAAATTTTTTTTGGTGCTGAACTGTCCTCAGATGCTGTTGTAGTAGGAGAGGCTGAGGACTGGTCAGGTGAAGGAGTGGTTGCAGAATCTGTGCAGTGTCCAGTCGGAATAAGAGAAGAATCTGCAGTATGAATAGGAGAAGTGCAGAAATGTGTGGCATCCGAGTGTTGAGTATCATCAATAGGCTGTAAGGGAGATGCTACATCCGACTGTGCCAACGGTAACTGAGCTTGTTCTGTAAAAACAGAATGAATAGAAGGACCCGGTATGCATACTGTGCTAGAACTCTGTTGTAAGGAGCTGTTCTTAACCAGAATTTCATATGGGAATGAGTGTTCATCGAATATCACATGTACATCAATGTAAGTTTTACCTATAGTTGGAGAGTAGCATTGATAGCCCTTATGTTTGCTACTATAACCTAAGAAAATACAGCATTCTGACCGGAATGTATATTTGTGCTTGTTGTAGGGTTGTAAATGTGGATAGCAAGCACATCCAAAGATTTTTAAAAAGTTATAATCAGGTGGTTTCCCATATATTTTTTCAAAGGGAGACAAGAGGTTCAAAACCTTAGTGGGCAATCTGTTGATCAGGTAGGTGGCACAGGTTACAGCAGAATCCCAAAATTGATATGGCAGTCTAGCATTGCTTAATAGTGCTAGGGACGTTTCTATGATGTGCCTGTGTTTCCTTTCAGCTAATCCGTTTTGGTGATGAGAGTAAGGACATGCAACTTTGTGAGAAATGCCACATTCCATGAAAATTTTTGACAATGCTTGAAATTCTCCACCCCAATCACTCTGAAAGTACTTTATTTTTCTAGAGAACATATTTTCAACTTGATTTTTGAATTGAATAAAGACACGAAACACATCACTTTTCAAAACAAGAGGATAGATCCAACAAAATCTACTATAATGGTCTATAAACGTCACATAATATCGTAATCCATTCATGCTAACAACCGGAGAGGGACCCCATACATCCGATGCTATTAACTCAAGTGGAACTGTAGAAGTGTAAGTAGAGGATGGAAAATTCTGTTTATGGCTTTTGGCCAAGGCACAATGTGAACAAAAAAAGGTACTGTCTAAGTGAGTATGTGTGCTAAGACTGTTCAAAACAGAAAGTATTGTCTTAAATGCTGGATGTCCCAGCCGTTGGTGCCATAGTGTGGAAGCTTCAGCAGTCAGTCCTGTCGAAGAGGTATGTACATCATCATCCAGCCAGTAGAGCCCATTAGAATTGTGCCCTTGTGCCAAGACCTTCTTGCTCTTGATGTCCTTAACAAGACAGTGTTGAGGAAAGAATTCAAAAGATACATCATTATCTTTGGTGAATTGTGAGACAGACAGTAAGTTTTTAGATATCAAAGGAACATGTAAAGTGTTGTATAAGTTGAAATGCTTATAACCTGAATTACCAATGTGATTTATAGGTAGACCTTCACCATTACCGACCAGCACCTTGTCTTGACCATTGTAATTTGTGGGTGTTTGAAGTAGAGCAAGATTGGGAGTCATGTGGTTATTTGCACCAGTGTCCGGATACCAGGACTGATCTGCCCCATAACCTGAATTATTGGTACTGGCTACATTGGCTGAATAAGACGGTTGAACCATGGGTGTATTGTAGTTGTTCCCAGATTGCTGAGTGGGACGAAAATTAACATCAAAGCGTTTCCAACAAGTGAGGACTGTATGTCCCCGCTTCTCACATAATTGGCACACTGTAACCGGATTGGAATTATTGTAATTACTCTGTCCATATGTATTATTGAACTGTCTGTCTCCTGGAGCTGATTGCATCTGAGATTTATCAGAATTGTAATACTGCATATTGCGATCATTCCGCCCTCTTCCACTAGATCGGCCTCTGCCTCGTCCTCTACCAGAATTTTCATTGTAATTAGTGAACTGCTGTTGTCCATTGCTCAAATTGGTGCGAGCCAGATTGGCTGTAATGTCAGAAATGCTTTGTTGACGCTGAATTAGAAGAGTTTCATGACTGAGAAGCATGCCTTGTAACTCATCAAATGTTATAGAAGTGGAATCAGTTCATGTTGTAATTGCTGTCACAAATGGATCGTACTCAGATCCCAGTCCGTTTAGCACATAAAGGAGAAGTTCACTACTGGAGACTGGATCACCAGCCATCGCTAATGTATTAGAAAGATGTTTGATCTTCTGTAAAAACTCATTGATGCGCATATTTCCCTTTTTGAGCTATTGTAGCTGTATCCTTAGTTGAAGTAAACGAGCTTTAGATGAAGAGCCATAGGCATTAGTTATGGCCTTCCATGCTTCCGCTGATGTTTCATATCCGACTACCATCGGCAGAATGGAGTCACTTACAGAAGAAATAAGGACGGTCATCACTAGACCGTCGTATTGTTGCCAAACCTTTGCCTCAGGATTGGGAACATATTTGGACGGATCAGAGACATCTGGAATAAAACCAGATGGACATGGAACTGTACCATCAACGATCCCCATGAGATCGTACATTTTGAGAAATGGAATAAACTAGCCACGCCAGACCATGAAGTTATCGACATTGAGCTTAATCGGAAACCGATGTGAAATGTTCGAAAGAGAGGTTAGAGAGGATCCAGAAGCAAACGGGAGCTTCGGAGTATCTATAGGAGCAGCATTCATCGACTCCATTGTGGATTCCTCCATTAATAGTTGAAACGAAAAATGAATACCTGACGAGAATGCAGAGCCCAAGAGATCCTGATCCTCGCTCTGATACCAAGTTGAAGTGATGAATTGATGAAGCTCCGATCCAGATCTGTGAAGGCGCTGAGAAGAAGAAAGCAGGACACACAGAACAGAGAAGAGAGCTCTCGTAGAGGATGTGCGGGAATTGGGCGTTAGTCCTCAGCCAATTGCCGATTCCCCTTTTCTGTATTGCTTTTATATTTAGAGTAAAAGTTACAGTCGTGAGATCAAATGCGATCCACATTTTGTACAAATGAAATGTAATGAAAATACAAATGAAATCAAATTATGACTTCACTTCATCCAGGCTTCCATGCAAATGTACATTGTCTAACAAGCCTTCCATCCCGCTGCGGACGCCGCTGCCACCTGGTCGCCGGCCAACCGGCCGCTGCCGCCGCCCGAACGCCGCTGCTGGCCTCCCGCGCCCTGCGTCCCGCCTTCCACCTTTCTTCTTCTTCTCTTCCATGTGCGCGCAGTAGCCTGGACGGCGCCGCCGTCGCCGCCCGCAGCGCTCATCTCTCCTGTTGATCCCGCTGCCTCCCCACGCACCGCCGCGTCGCCGCCGCCGGCCTTCCGCGGCTGCCGCCGTGCTCGCCCTGCACATCGCCGGCCGCGACATGCACAACGCCCGCCTTGCCACATCAGCCCCGACGGCCGCGAGCCCGCCGGACACCTTGCACCGCCCGCCGCGGCAGTCGCCGCCTCCCCGCGCTCCTGCACATGCGGTCGCCGCCGCGCATCAGCCCCCGCGCGAGCCGTCACCCCCCCCCTCCGTTGGCCGCCTCCTCTTCGTCCCCGTCGCGCGGCCTCGCGCATCGTCCATCGCCCCGCGCCGTCCAGCCGCCTTTGGCCACCACCCGCGGCTTCGTACCCACGCGCCACCCCGTAGTTAGAATTGTGCCATATTGGCTAGGTAGGGGAGGTACCTATGCTTATAAGCCTGGGCCTCTCTAACTCAGTACCGCGGTTTTGAGTTGGTTAACATGGTATCAGAGCCAAGGGCTATGGACCCCCCTCCGTCAACCGTCACCCGTAAACAGTGTACACGTTGCAAAGCCAGAAGAGCTTGCACGTGAGGGGGCGAGTTACAATAGTGCCATATTGGCTAGGTAGGGAGGTACCTATGCTTATAAGCCTGGGCCTCTCTAACTCAGTACCGCGGTTTTGAGTTGGTTAACACCCGTTGACCCTGCCCCGTCGCCTCCTTCTGCGCAGCAGCCGCCGCCGCCGTCCGCTACTAGCCCGCCGCAGCGCCTTGCCTGCGCCCGCGGCATTGCCACGCCACCCACCGCGCCTGGCTCCACCCCCGCACGCCCCCGTTGACCTGGCCCTCGTCACCTCCCTCCGCAAGACAGCGCGAGCCCCCGGCCGACTCCTCGCGCCGCCATCCGCAGCAGCAGCAGCACCCTCCCCCCTCGTCAACCTCCCGCTCTCAGACGTTGACCGGCCGCCCTCCCTCCGTGCGAGTGCATGCGCGGCAACAGCCGCCGCCGTCCGCCCCTCTCTGCGCTGCGTGTGCCCACGGCGTCGCCGCGGCGTCCCGCGCAGCCGTACGTAGCCATGCCGCCCCGCCGCCTCCCCGCGCGGACAGCCCGTTGCCCGCCGCGCGCCCGCACGCGGCTGCCCCAGCCGGCCCCGCCCGAGCGCTGCCCGCGCGTTGGCCGCCGCCTCCCGCCGCACGCGAAGCCCCATTGACCAGCGCCGCGCAACGTCCCCGCCGTCGTCCGTTGACCGGCTCCCCTGCGCCTCCCTCCGCATGTCCACATGGCCGTTCCGCCGTGCGCCGTGCGCCGCCGGTGCGCCACCCCCTCGTGGTACTCTCTCTCTCTCATTCTCTCTTATCGTATTCTCGTATTTCTTCTCTCCTAATTTAATTATTCTTCTCCCATCAGATTGTCAAGATACTGTTCGATTCAATTTTTCATTGCCGTCGTGACCGTGGCATATTCGTCACCCGGATCGATTCCGTTGGAATTCCGTGCGCCGTTCGTCATCGCTGTTAAGGTAGGCGTCTCGACTATCCTTAGCACTCTATATACTTAATTAAATCGTAAAAATTATGCTTAGATCATCATGATTAATAGGTTGGAATTAATGGGCTGTTTTGATTTATTTGCATGATTAGATAGAGTTAGATTAATCTGTTTAAACCGTGCATGCTTAGATTAATTTGGTTATTCATGTATGTTAGTCATCATGATAGGTTTGTATATGTTTAAATCTTAGCTAGTTTAGTATGTTTGCATCACGATAAACCTTAAACATGTATATCCCGATTTGATAAAAAGCCGATGTAAGGATTAGGCATAGTGGTGGTAGAGTTTAGTTTAATTTCTTTTATGTAATAGATAGTTCTGTCTAAGTATGTGATTGAGATGTTTAGGTTATAATTTGCATGATCCTATTTATATGCATCTAGTTTGTGCTATATTGTGGTGTGGTATGCAAATATGTGGTGCATAGAACCATGGGTGTTCTTCTATGTATTTCATGTTTTGATTGCCAATTACATGTTCATGGTTACTGTCTGAGTTATTTATATGCCTGCATTGTGTGAAATGTGGTTAATGCAGTGAGCTGCATTGTGATGGAAATGTACTTCACCAGACTATATTTGTGGCCCGTGGGCAGCGGAGATTAGTTGAATCCGGAGCATACTTCGATCCCGGATACCGCGGTTTATCCTAAGTACTCCCCTGCCTAGGGGTACTATGGGATTTAGTTACTATATGTTACTTCCTACTATATGGTAAATCTGGTGCTAGTTTTGTGATGTGGCTACATTATTCAAATGGAGCATGATATTTACTCAGACAGGTGTCTAGTTGTGCATTAATTTGGCAAAGATATTAGTGTTCTAGTTGTGTCTTTTGGTTTTATGTCAGGTGTAGGTGTTATGAGCATACCTAGAGTAGTTAATGGTGTAGGATATGTTTGGTTGTAGTGCATATAGAGTCTGGTTACCATATGGGGTAGTAGAATGACATTGTAATCACTTAATTGAAGATATAAAATTAGCTTAAATCCTATGTATTATAAGCTGATTTTTAGGCTTAATATATATTTAATATCAATAGAGAAACATTATTATAGTTGGGTAGTTCGGGTGTAAGTCCTACTGAGTCTGTGGTGACTCACCCCTTCCGTTGTTAATATTTTCAGGATTGCAGGTTTAGCGCAGCAGAAGCGTAGTGGTGTATTGGAATCCAAGGAGCTAGTGGACTACTTGTTCGATGTTGGTATTTAATTTGTTAGATAGATGTTTGATTATTATGTTAATAAGTTGTAAAGTTTGGAATTATGAATCTGGATTGTGATTTTTAGTCTTATTTGGTTCCAAACCGATATCCTTCCCCGTTACGTCGCCAGATTATCTTCCGTTGTGCATGCTAAAAATCCGGGTCGTGACAGTTCCAATTGAATATGTTGTTATACATTGGCATATTGCGCTATTTAGTATTCAAAATGCGTCTGTTTAGTACTTCAACATTGCAGGGCATACTCAAATGTAATTCATTGATTTTATATAGCAAAAATGACTTCAAGTTCAAACATCGTTTGAGGTTTTTTTCTATTTTTTTTCAAAAAGAAGCATGCAACTCCTTAATCAATATGCAAAAAATAGCATATATATATGTGGGCAATATATATATGTGCAATATACTCCTTAGAATGTAACTGACCTTAACCAGCTGCCCCTTTCTAAATAAAGATTATAGCCTAGAACTATGGGGGGGACCTGACAGTTAGGCATATTGATACTAGCCCATTCAGTTCACCCAAATATCTTCTTTTTTGCTGAAACAAAGTGATCCTTTTTGACTGCCATGGATTTCTTCAAGATCAAGAATATCTCTAGTTATCATATCGTCCCATCTCATAACCATGGGGGTGGTATGTGGTTGTGGTGGGTTGATGGCGTGGATGTAGAAATCTTGCACTCTAATGATACTTGGATTAGTGGTATTGTTCACTGATGAGAAAATCTTCTGCCACACATTGTCCTTCAAGATGTAGCAACTTTACCTTCCTTGCCCTTCCTTGTAACTGATACTAGCAAATCGTGTACAGTCTTTTTGAATATTGTAATACAGTTAAAAAAATTAAACATAACATCATTTAGGATACTATATATACAATCAGAGGTGTAAGACATCTGATTTCAAAATATGCCACACTTTCTTGAATAAAATTAGCATGTTGGCATGAATTTTTTTGGGCTACAAGTTTGTTTGATAGTATGTCAACTAATTATATAACAGTTTTGTCATCCATTTATAAGAAAGATCATTCCTATAGGAGGAATTTTATCCTAAATCAATAGGTTTAATCACATAAGAATCTGACTTTCATTACTTCCCTATATGTTTATATGTTTTACTCAAGTGAAAAAAAAAGTATTAAGTCTGGTGTACGTTTGATGATACGAAGAGCATAAAATATAGCTCTATGAAGTTAGGGGAATGTAAACACAAAAATGATAACCTGTTATGGTGAAATCCAAAAAAAATTGAATGGCCAGAACTGTAAGGAATCAATACATGACAGCGGAAAAATTTTGATTCCATAAAACCATGATCTTTGCCTTGATCGAAGCCGAACGAGTAAAACCGGGAACCGAATATGAAGTAGAACGTGAATACCTCATGGGATTTCTCAAATCCCTCACCATGGATGAAGAGAGGACGTTCCTCCTTGCTGAAAACCGTTCAAGTGTCCGGTCTCTAGCGGTATCCACACGATCTGCTTCAATAGACGAGTTCTCTCTTCCTTCAGGCCTCCAGAAACATCCCACATCCAAGCTTGACCATGGGAGATCGCCTTCTAGAGGAGAGAGGAGGGAGAGAGGAGGCTTGGGACGTTCTCCAGCCCTATGGCTTGTTAGGGTATGGCTTCATAAGCCATTTATATATAGAAGATGGAATTTTTCACAAAAACCCAAAACTTCTATAAATTGCGTCCATGCCCTCATCTTATTGACCAGATCTATTGTGTGTGACCCACTAGGCCCAATAGTCAATTTGGTTGAAGCCTTAATTAATTTAAAAGAACAATTCCTTTAAATTAAATCAAAACCGTTATCCGATAACAGTTTTTACGGCTTTCTGATCATAAAGGGTACAAGCCACATCCTATGATCCCAAATGACTTTGGGGAGTTAAATAACATCCATTGAGCCTTTCCATCATCAATTACCACACGGATTTAAATCCTCGTTCATACAATGTCCCGGTCGGTCAGGGGTTCGGCACTAACTGTCAACCCCTAAGTATTCCGACTCTATGAAATCTTATACTCAGGAATGGATCAACTGGAAAACTCCTTTTCCAATTATCCTATCTACCTTGGCCAAGGATTTAGAGTACTATCCATAGGACATTCTCTCTCTCCTACCGAGAGTGAACGATCCCCTATTGTCCGCTCAATTGCCTCCACCAGGTTTCCCATATACCCAATCCATTAACTATATAGGACCACAATACTAAGTGATCCATCGATCAATAGTCAAAGTACATAGTACGCCCGGCAAGACATCTTTGGCGACTCGGGTCAAAGATCCAACTGTGCTATTGAGATGTAAGAATAACCTGATAGACAGTTCGGTAAGATACCGATCAGGTTTTCCTAAATTGGTCAGTTCAGTGAACTCATTCCACTAATGAGCATCTGTGTGTGTATCTCAGTGTCTCCACACTGATGACCAATGAGATCGGTCATTCTCATCATATGAGAAGACATCACACACACTAGTCTATCCGGATTCTTGATGTCCCGTCTCAAGGATCCTATGACTAGGAACATTTAGATCACATACCTCTAGATGATCGATCTCATTATCATGATCTCATCATGATTCAATCATCATTGCATGTGATCAAGGACTTCATTACGATATACGCTTCTAATAAAAGCTAGTAACGAAGTTTTGCCTATTTAATTGAATGAGATATTCCTAGAAATGTCGAATCATATCATATATGATTGGCTTGTAGGGCATACATTTCTATCAATCTCCCACTTGCACTAAAGCCAATCACCCAAATTGGTGATCTCTATTAGCTCAAGGTGAAGCTCAAACACTCTTTGAGTATCCGCTTAGCTTAGTGGATCCGTAATGTTATTAACGGAAGATACTCTATCTTTAATTATATCTCTATCAACTGCATTCTCTCTGATTCTATGGTATTGCCATAGAAGTTTGAAACTTCTAATGAGACTTTGGCTCTACCCCATTGTTTTCTCAAAACAATATACTTTCAGAGAAAATTGGGACAATCCCATAAGCTAGATGAACAACTTCATCTACTCAGCTTCTCAAGCAATATACAGTCATTATTCAATCTACTTTAGATTAGTTGTAGAATTAGCAGTGTTCTCTTGCATGGAACTCTTCCAGTTCACTGCACCACCATTATATTGACTTATTATCAGACTTATCTGATTAGAAGCTTGTGTTCATAAAACTACAAGACTTCAAGTCTTATCCTCCATACATTAGAAATATATCCATAGTGCTTCTCAAGTACTCAATGACACATCTCTAAATTATCTTGTGACTCTCACAAGGATTTACTTGATGAATGCTCATAACACTTAGAGCATGAAGTCATGTGCGTAGCATCACAAATGTGATAAGTCCTATTGCAAAAGCATCGGGGCTATACTAATGTGATCTCTTTATCTCTTAAGAAGTCTATAAAGACATCTCTTTAAAGAAATCAACTCCACACTTCATAGGTAAGAAACCTATCTTGGAGTTTTCCATGTCAAACTCTTTGACTATGGCTTTTATGCACATGAATTGGGTAAGGCCAAGAAACCTTTTAGATCTATCTCCATAGATCTTAAAACCCATATTAAGTTTGGAGGATTAATTGATAACTAGGCTCACTAATGATAACATACGTACTTCATTCTTAATGAGTAGTATATCATACATATATGATGTCAAGAAGATAATAGCACTCCCACTTATCTTATATGAAAACACAAGGCATATCTTCATTCTCAATGAAGTCATAAGATTTAATCTCATTAAACCTTATCTACCATCTATAGGAAGTTTTACTTGAGTCCATAAATGGACCTTATGCACACACTATTTGGATGTTTTGGAACTTGATTCCCAAAAGTTGTATCATATACACTTGTTTCTCAAAATAACATAGAGAAACACTATCTTAACATCCATTTGACATATCCTATAGTCATAGTGTGTAACAATCAAATCCGAATGGATTAATTCCATGGCATAGGTAAAAGGTCTTATCATAGTCAACTATTTGACATAAATGATATCCCTTTTAACTATCCTTACTTTGAAGGTCTCTACCTTCTAACATACTTCAATCTATTCTTTAGTGATCCATTTATACCCTATAGATACTAAATCCTTAGGTGGATCAATCAAGTTCTGAACTTGATTAGAATAGATAGAGTTTATATCGGATTTTATTGTTTCCTCCCATTTTGATTCAATATCTCATATTGCTTCAATATAGATCTTAGGATCATTATCCTTTTATCTTATGTCTCATTTCTTCCATCAAAGATATGTCTCACATATCTCTTAGGTTGATTGGACATAAGAAAAGATCTATGAATTGCCCTTGTGTAAATATAAACTAGTACCTTAATAAAAGTGTCCATGCAATGTGGACTGGAACACCTTCCATTTATACCTTGCTCTCACTGTCTTTCTAAATGAGGGACTCTTCCTCTAGAAATATGGAGAGATGAGCAACTCATACCCTTCTCCCTATGGGAGGCATTAATATCCTTAAGTTTCCTTAGGATATCCCACAAGCCAACACTTTGTAGTCTTATATTCCAACTTGATAGGGTTATACTTCTTTACCAAGCCAGACATTCTGAAACCTTAACTTGCTTAAGGTCAAGCTTTAATCCCTTTCCATATCTAATATGGAATAATTGGAATAGACTTGAAAGGTACCGATTTAAGATCAAATGTCTATATTGAGTGCTAACCCCTAAACAGACAAAGAAGAATTTTGCAAAGGTTGTCAATGTCCATATCATGTCCTACACAATATGGCTTCTCATTTTAGCTGCTCAATTAAGCTAAAATGTATAAGAGGTGTCCATCAAAATTAGATTATACTATCCTTCCTTTATGTGTGAATTATTACTAAAGTATCCCCTCTTTGATCACATCAAAGAGTTCTAATACTCTTTTCATTGATATTTCTTCTTCATTCTTAATCTCAAATAATTTCTCAAAGGTTTTGGATTTGTACTTCATAAAGTACATATGTCCATACCTAGAGAAGTCATCTTTGAAAATTAATGAAGTTGAAATATTATCCTCTATCTTTAATAGATATGGGCTAACATGCATCTAGATGCATGAGTTCTATAAACTCTTTAGCCCTCTCTCCATGTCTAACAAATGAAGAGTTGGTCATTTTGCTTAATAAGATAAGACTTACATATAGTTAATGATTCTAAATCATTTACCTATATGTTACTATCCGAATAGTACTCCTTAAGTCTTCTCTTATAAATATGACCGTACTATTAAACAATAGATTGATCAATATCAATCTACTTCGCCTAATGAGGATTTTTCACACATATTATAAGAGCATACATATCTTATATAAATAAACTCTTTATTATGCTCCTACTAGTAAACACTTTACCAGTTATCATTTTCATACCATAGAATAAATCTCCATTTATTCAACTAGGAAATGAAAACAATATTCTTATGGAAGGATAATTAAGACAACTCTAGAAGGCTATAGAAAATTTGCTTCTCCCACTAGTAATGATGCAACATTTTGTACCATTTCATATATAGGTCAACAATCTTCTTTAAACCTTCATTTACTTGCTATTATCTACAACTCTTTGTAGATATATGATGCATATTTGGTATCTCATACTATTATATGCACCCCTAGTATCTTATACTAGAATACACATACATAGTATCTTATACTATCAAATGTGTATATAAGACAAGTAAATATTAATGACATAGATACATGGAGCTTCTCAAGCTCCACCTTTGCATTATGTGCAATACACTTTGCACTTCTTCTTCTACTTACCATCATCATGATAGTAGAGGAATGCTATGTCAAATTTGGGTTATAATATCTTGACTCACTTCTTTGACTTTTAACTATCACCATCTATCTCTATCTAATGATCTTACTTCTTTCTATTGGTCTTACCAATAAGAAGTATTCAAGATGTATTATTCTTCTTTGCCTTTAATTAGCTCATCACCATGAGCCATGATGGATATCAAATCCATCTATCTATGTTGCCACTACTAATTTTATCTGATAGAGGCTAACATCTGATATAAGGTAATTAATACATCTTTTCAATGAGATAAGATCTTATCTTCTCTCACATCATTAGATAGTGTAGGAGATACTTACTTCTCAAGTAGGATAGTCAATAGGTCAACTATGAGAACTATTCTCTTAGTTCTAAACCGATATAAGAAGTGTGAGCCATTAAAATAATTAGCATCTAGCATGCTAGATAAATGGTGGTTTATAATATTCTACAACAGAGATATAATTATTTTAACATTACAGACATTCATTAAAATTAAGATATGGTCTTTCATCCTAATTTATACTCCCACTAACTTTCGACGAATTTGCATAACCCTCATTATGCAAAGACGGGATATGGCGATAACATCCTAGTGGGGACCAAGACCCTACTAACTTTATGGTGATGACCTTGTGGTAGCACAACAAATCATCCCATACTTAATAGGTAGGCAACTATTGCCAGTTGCAACTCTTGCATCCCTGAGTCGTTTAGTCTCTAGAGTGGTGGTGTGGTGGCAGCACAACAAATCATATACCCTAGGTAGGTCAGAACCACTTGTTACGTTATGAGAATGGATTCTTCACACACGGCCCTTGTGGTAGCACAACAAAGCCATGCAAATGGTCCACCCCAAAGTTCGGCTAATGCCTTGGCCATGATCTCCAATCCCTTGCTGAATAGGCCTTGTGGTAGCACAACAAACCCATCCAATCTAAGATTGGCTCATCAAGACCATAACAACGGAAGGCTACGTGAGTCATTCTTAATGTCTCACGTTTATCGACCTAATTTGAACGAGGAGGGATTTTATTTTAGTCTCATCAACATAGGTGCTACGTATAAATATTAATATACCTTTGGAATATCATATATTTAAGGTATAATCTGTAGCACACACCACATATCAAATATGCATTAAAACATAGGTGATCATGGACTTAACCCTAAGCATACACCTAAGGCACCCCTATAGGTGCAATTCCTTGCTTCAGAAGCTTGAGTTGGCATGCTCCCACTTCAGAAGGGTGCTTCTCCAAGTGGTCCCGCTCTCCATTCTACCATGAGCCGGCTTCTAACCATTACAAGCAGCTAAAGGGTACATAGACCCACAAATGTACAACTCATAATAAGAAACCTCGGTTTTAACCAAGGGGAGTACACAAATGGGGGGAGGTAGAATGTACAATCAGATTGTATAGAGAGAGAGGAGGCACACGCAGGCCCCATTTAATAGCATAACCAACTTAATTAACCAAGCAATCAAAAGCAAAGCATATTTAAGTCCATGATCACCTCCATACACACACCAACATTCATCACATGAACATAGAGCGCATACGTGATAATTATATGAGATATATCATATATACCATCATAAAATTATATACTGTAATTTTGAAATTCCAAATTTCATGCTTGTCGAATTTTCATAAAATAAATAACATGAAATGCACATATAAACAATTTACATGCACAAGACAAGCAATATAAAATATTCAGATGATTCATGCTTTTCCAAAACTTATAAGAGCATTAAATTAATTTCCAAATCATAATTCTTCAAAATCACATTTTTCGGAATTTATTTGAACACTAATTTAATCAATAAAGATTTTAAAACAATTTTAAAATCATTTATAAAATGATTCTATGGCAACCAAAGTCCAAAACTATTTAACAGGTCCATAAACATTTTAAAAACCTATTAAATAATTTCTCAGAACTTATATAATCATTAATTTCATTAATTTTGATCTTAAAACAATTTTAAAATCAAAATAGTAAAATTCAATGACAAAAATAGTAAAACTCTATTTTATAAGTCATTAAACACTTTAATAACTCATTAAATAAATTCTACAATTTTTCAGAATTTTTCTGGAATTTTCTGGCAATTTTTCGGTTCAAAAATGAATTTTAAACTATTTAAAAATCATTTTCGAAAGAAATAAAGGGCGGCGCAGTGCGCCGGCCAATGAGCACCGGCCACGGCACCTCGGGCTCAATGTGGCCCTGCCACGTACCCCCCGGCTTGCGCCGGAGGGCCAGCGGCCGCGCGCCGCGCTCTGTGCGCCCGCGTGCGCCGCCGCGCGCCGCCAGGGCTAACGCGGCGCGGCCGCGTACCCCCCCGGGGTGCGCCCGCCCTACCGCCACGTACCCCCCTCCGCGCGCTGCCGGGTCCGGATCCGATTCGGACTCCGTCTTCTTCGCCCGATAAGGGCTGGGCGGATTCCGGAAACCCTAGAAAATCGCCGACTTTAGGGCCAGATTTGGGGGGTCAAACGGTGTCCAAAAAATCCTAAAAAATATGCGTTGGAATCCTTGAACAATAAGGATTTTATATATAGAAGTTTCATCTCATAAAAAATTCTATCCAACGATAAGCTTCAGGAGGAAGTTGCCACGGCCGCAATTAAACCAAAACGCAAATCCCTCTCAAATCCGGCACCTCCAAGGGCCGTTGAGTGTCCAATAACTTATGTAAACTCTAGGAAAATTAATTTCCTATCTTCCTACGTCATTAGACAGAGGTATTTGAGTCGAAATAGGTAAGTTCATTAACTCCCCCAATTTCGGCCGAATTTTCGGATATGATCATCTTAGCAACTTTCCGAACTCATTCAGGACTCTCCGGAAGGCCAACATTCATGAGGTTTGCGGCATTGGAAAGATCTCATCCACTAGAATCCAATGAATCTAACTACACACAGTTTCGTATCTCATACAAACTGTGGTGATCAAATCAAAACAGCTCTGTATGCAGTTTCGGGAAAGCAAGAAATCACATGAAATCAAGCCAATTTCGATTCAACTTCGACCAAGGCTTCAACCGGGCTCTGATACCACTGTAAGGAATCAATACATGACAGCGGAAAAATTTTGATTCCATAAAACCATGATCTTTGCCTTGATCGAAGCCGAACGAGTAAAACCGGGAACCGAATATGAAGTAGAACGTGAATACCTCATGGGATTTCTCAAATCCCTCACCATGGATGAAGAGAGGACGTTCCTCCTTGCTGAAAACCGTTCAAGTGTCCGGTCTCTAGCGGTATCCACACGATCTGCTTCAATAGACGAGTTCTCTCTTCCTTCAGGCCTCCAGAAACATCCCAGATCCAAGCTTGACCATGGGAGATCGCCTTCTAGAGGAGAGAGGAGGGAGAGAGGAGGCTTGGGACGTTCTCCAGCCCTATGGCTTGTTAGGGTATGGCTTCATAAGCCATTTATATATAGAAGATGGAATTTTTCACAAAAACCCAAAACTTCTATAAATTGCGTCCATGCCCTCATCTTATTGACCAGATCTATTGTGTGTGACCCACTAGGCCCAATAGTCAATTTGGTTGAAGCCTTAATTAATTTAAAAGAACAATTCCTTTAAATTAAATCAAAACCATTATCCGATAACAGTTTTTACGGCTTTCTGATCATAAAGGGTACAAGCCACATCCTATGATCCCAAATGACTTTGGGGAGTTAAATAACATCCATTGAGCCTTTCCATCATCAATTACCACACGGATTTAAATCCTCGTTCATACAATGTCCCGGTCGGTCAGGGGTTCGGCACTGACTGTCAACCCCTAAGTATTCCGACTCTATGAAATCTTATACTCAGGAATGGATCAACTGGAAAACTCCTTTTCCAATTATCCTATCTACCTTGGCCAAGGATTTAGAGTACTATCCATAGGACATTCTCTCTCTCCTACCGAGAGTGAACGATCCCCTATTGTCCGCTCAATTGCCTCCACCAGGTTTCCCATATACCCAATCCATTAACTATATAGGACCACAATACTAAGTGATCCATCAGTCAATAGTCAAAGTACATAGTACGCCCGGCAAGACATCTTTGGCGACTCAGGTCAAAGATCCAACCGTGCTATTGAGATGTAAGAATAACTCGATAGACAGTTCGGTAAGATACCGATCGAGTTTTCCTAAATTGGTCGATTCGGTGAACTCATTCCACTAATGAGCACCTGTGTGTGTATCTCGGTGTCTCCACACCGATGACCAATGAGATCGGTCATTCTCATCATATGAGAAGACATCACACACACTAGTCTATCCGGATTCTTGATGTCTGTCTCAAGGATCCTATGACTAGGAACATTTAGATCACATACCTCTAGATGATCGATCTCATTATCATGATCTCATCATGATTCAATCATCATTGCATGTGATCAAGGACTTCATTACGATATACGCTTCTAATAAAAGCTAGTAACGAAGTTTTGCCTATTTAATTGAATGAGATATTCCTAGAAATGTCGAATCATATCATATATGATTGGCTTGTAGGGCATACATTTCTATCAGGAACTATCTACCAGAGGGTGGCTAAATTCTGATTGCAAAAATATGCTGAGTTTGTCAGGAATCTAAAATATGAAATGCCCATTCTAGGTGGAAAAATCAGAAAGAGGGATAAGTCAATGTTCTTTAATCTAAACACCACTAGATTAGCAAAAACCTAGAGAATCTTCTAAGTCTGAATTTTTTGATGGTTGGAGAGATGAAGAAGCGGGGAAGTGCTAAAATCTGGAAGCAGGCCCAGTTAACCAAAATCAAGAATTTTGAGATAAAGGAGGTTTGGAGCATTAATTACAAATTGAACTTTGGATTCAGAAAGCCTTAGATGATAAGTAATGTGATGATTAGATATCAATGTTTACCACACTGTCATTTAGGTGAAGAGTATAAACGTCAATAGTTTCAACTTTTAGATGAAAACCTCCAGACCATGATCCAAACATGATTGAAAGTAACCAAGATAAATTTGAGAAAAAGCAAACAGAAAATTGGAACCTTGATTGTTGGGAATCGGTCCAATCAAATTGGCGTCGCGAAAAAATTCTAATTTCTTATATATCATTGGTTTGGTCTCGATCGGAACCGAACAACGTCACCAAAACCAGTATTGGAAATGATTTCGAAACACGTACCTTTGTGGGATTCAAACAATCCCTATAGATTGGAGAAGATCGAGCATTCTCATTCTCGTTCAGCCACTCAAGTGTGCAACCTCAAGTCGTATCCACACGAGCCGCCTCCATAGTCGGGTTCTCCTTCGCGTTGGACCTTCCAACTCGCCCCGGATGAAGTTCCAATGACTCTCGACGGCTTCCAACATAGGAAAATGTGAAAGAGAGAGGTAGGGACAAATTTTGCAACCCTTGGCTTGTGGGGCTCATGCTCATTCACTATTATATAAAGAATTTCGAGTTTTTCACAAAAACCCCTCCTTTCTCTATATTTACACCCTTGCCCCCAAACATATGGATTAGCCCTTATGTATGTGACCTACTAGGCCCAATAGCTCATTTGGTTCAGGCCTAATTAAAAGAACAACTTCTTTTAAATTAAATCTATTATCTCATAATAGATTTAATGGCCTACCGATCATAAAGGATACAAGCCACATCCTATGATCCCAAACAGCTTCGGGGATAAACTCCTCTCTGAAGAGCCTTTCCATCATCGGTTAACACATGGATATAAAACTTCGTCCATCCAATGTCCCGGTTGGATAGAAGTACGGCATTGACTATCAACTCCTAAATATACCGACACTATGAAATCTTGTACTCGTAATTGGATCAATTGGAAAACTCTTTTCCAATTATCCTATCTATCTTGGCCAAGGATTTAGAGTACTATCCATAAGACATTCTCTCTCTCCTACCAAGAGTGGACAATTCCCTATTATCCGCTCAATTACCTCCACCGAGTTTCCCATATACCCAATCCATTAACTATATAGGACCACAATACTAAGTGATCCATAACTCAACAGTCAAAGTACATGGTACGCCCGGTAAGACATCTTTGGCAACTCAAGTCAAAGATCCAACTGTGCAACCGTGATGATAAAATACCCTGATCGATAGTTTGGTAAGATACCATTCAGGGATTATATACTGGTCAGTTCAGTGAACTCATTCCTCTGATAAGCACCTATACATATATCTCAATGTCCCCACACTAATGACCAATGAGATCAATCATTCTCATCATATGAGAAGATATCATATACACTAGTCTTACCGAATCCTTGATGTCCCGTCTTAAAGATTGTACGACTAGGAACATTTAGAGTACATACTTCTAAATGATTAATCTCATTGTCATGATCTCATCATGATTCAATCATCATTGTATGTAACATAGGACTTCATTACGATAGACGCATCTAGATAATACAAGTAATGAAGATCATGCCATTTATATTGAATAAGATATTACAAGAAATGTAAAATCATATCACATATGATTAGCTTGTAGGGCATACATTTCTATCATTGATAAATCAAAGGACCTTCTAAATCTAAACTTGGAAAAATCGGTAATTGAATAGGAGATTGGATTCTCAAAACAACTTAAGAGAGAGATAGAGAGAGGTGTTCCATCAAGCTCAGCCCAATTAGAAAAAAAAAGTCAATCAAGATTCTGAAACTCAAATCTGACAAGATGGAATCAAACTTTAAATTCCCTCAATGTGAAACTTCATAGAAATAAAGGTTTTAGGCCTTCAAAAAATTTGCAATCTAAAAATCAAAATCTTATGTTGAATAGAAAGTGAAACGAATAAAAATGAGATTAAAGGCAATTCTCTAATGTCTAAAATCTCAAACTAGAAACTTGAAAGTCAGATTTAAAAATATTGTATTTTAGAAACTGAAAATCCAAAGTAATAAACTTCAGGTCTAGAAGAATTTTCAATATAATCGATCCCAAACAAAAAATTATTTAAATTTAAAATTCACCCAATCCCAAATTTAAACTGGAACAACCAACAAACTCAAGAAAAAATTAGAACCATAACCAAACTTAAAGCAAACATTCATATAAAAGACAAAAAAATATCAATCAAGTTAAATCCAAGGAGAGAACATCCCTAACTTTAACTTCAGTTAATGTAAGCAAGTTGATAATGAAATGATGATGACCCAAAATAAGTTCTGAATAAATTGAATGGAACATGATAACTACCTAGTCAACCCAATTGGAAAACAGTAATTTTAAAATAAAAAAGTTAAATTTCTATGTCATGATGTTATATGTTTATATTCAAATGCCAAAGTAAAAGGCCTTATGACCATGGTAGAAGGAATACGACGACTTAGGCAGTATTTACTACGTTTGACTGTCAAATGATTGCCTGATTGAACATCTATAATGACTTTACTAGTGCTATGGGCAACTTCATGGAATGATGACTTTGCTACAGGTAGAATGATGAAAATATTTGTAACTAAAATACTTTATTTTCATCCTCATCGTCTTCACTCTTTAGACATGTAACTATCAATTTTATTTTGGCAATTTGATAGTTAAGCATTAGTGAAAGAAATACATTCTCTTCAGCTAACGTTGACAACTTGCTTGCAGCCGAAGTGTGCAGTCCATACTGTAAAATATTGAAAAAAAATATTTAGGTGACTATTATAAAGTTTCTTATGTTAATGTAAAATATGTAATGTACATCAATATAAGTGACGAGAAAATTTATATACCTCTTGGGGCTTTGTCTCAAGCTTAGCAACTTTAGATTCTAAAAGTTGCAGACATTCATATAATTTTTTGTTTTCAGATTGTGAAGTTGTAGCTTTCTCTTTCCAAAGATGGTGTGGTGAAGGTGCAGTGCCAATACCCCTAATTCTCCCATTTTTGTCACCACTAAGGACTTTAGTGAAGACATCACATTTGGATGCCAACGAAAATGATCTAGTAGATGGTTGAGATTCTTTGTAGGCTTTAAGTTTCCCCTATACAGAACATAAATGCAATTAAACAAGATATATGATGGCATACATAAAAGAATATATCGAAATCACTATAAACTTACAATTACAAAAGCACATTCTTCATTGACTGCCTTTATGTCTTTCTTTGTACATGTAATAATGAAAATATCCATTCTATCCACATTCACACCGCTTTTAACAACCTGAAATTTTAGCAATGACCAACAATTAACCCGGAATATGTCATGCATATTTGAATCATGTTGGCTTTCTTCCAACTTAACATGACTTAGTCTTTCACCATAAAATTTTCAAAAATGTTTGTCTTTTATAACACTATCAATGTACAAGTGTTGTCTAACAATCTCTTTTTCACATTTATTCAAACATGTACATTTCACACATGGACATCTAATCTAATGACTTGGTGGTAAGTTTGCAAATGCAAAGTTGAGAAACTTATCGGCATCATCATAGTAACCAACAACATTTTTTGGTAAATCCATCCAACTACAATTCATATTACTATAAAGAAACATGCAAGCATTAATTAGACTAAAATCAGATAGTTCATAAAATCTATCAAATCACTATCTGCCTAAGATACTAATTCTCATAAACATGCATCACAACAAACAAACATGTATTACCTTATTTTGTGCCTGAAAATATTTGTTAACATTTGTAAATTTTTTGCTAATCTCGCTTATGACTTGATCTATCAGAATGCAAATATGTTACTTACATAGTTCATGCAGCAAGGCAATAAAGTTAGGTACATCAAGCAAAGAAATACCAGAGTATGTCTTCACCAAGGGAGTAATGCACCAAATAAGGCCAACAACACACAATCTATTGTAGAACTTGCCAAAAAAATTAAAACTTATGAATAATACAAATGAAAATTGAGACATGCCAGAAATAAATATTTTCTCATCCTATCACAATACCTCAAAATCTAAGTCTCTCAACGAGAAGAAAAATCTGTGAAAACTAGTAAAAGAACACTACATAGGGCAGAGAAGATGAAGTTGTTATACTGTGCTCCGAACAAAGAGACCCCACTATGGTTCGACGATGTCTCATCTCTTCACAACTACAATGACATAGGGCACGTAAGACAAAAGATGACATTCCAAACTAAAAATGGGGGACATGCGAAATAGACCTCGAGGGGGGACGATCTACAAAGGACTAAGCAAACTAAGAGTTGATGACTGAGGGTTTGTACAAACCACTACATAGAAGGAGCTCAAGAGAAGGAAAACCACCTTCATAAAAAGGAGGCAATGGAGCTTTCTTGTGCATAGGAGAAGGAGCAGAGACGGGGACTTGCCTTTGGGGGGTTCTCACCAAGACACGACTTCGAGGGCTTCTTGAGAGAGTTGACCTTGGAGAAGCAGAAGAGGGCGACATAGGGGGTTGACGCAAGGACTAGGTGTTGCCGTCGGAGGAGGAGGAACTGAAGGTGCGACGTCGGAGGGTTCTCGCAAGGGACAGATCAATCAATTTGGGGCTGTGCGCAATGCGGTAGCCGGGAGAGGGTCGGGGGGTTTAGGGATTAACAGAAATCTAGTTCATTCATGTGTTACAAATAGATGGTGGAGATGAGAGGAGAAGAGAATCGATATGAGCCATTGGATTATATTTTAATGGGTGATTCAGATTAAATCTGTGGATGTATTTTTTACCTATAACGCATTATCCGTACGTATTTCGTAGGTAATGATAAATGTACCTATGGACCCTTTGTTAGTAGGTATAGAAAGTAAGTAAAAGTTATTTTTACCCACCAAACCTTACCTACGGGGAGTGTTTTAGTGGGTAAAGGTCCGATTTCTTGTAGTGCCAGCGGCAGCTACAGTGGCAGCCAATAGCAAGAACTCCGATGGCGCCAAAGATTTAGGTCGAGAGTTGTTGTCTGAGAGCAGTCCAACACATGTAACTGCGACAGAGATCAGCGATGGTGACAATGACCAACACCAACGACCGCAACGGCGAAGGCAGGAGAGCTTTACTTGCGAGCGAGCGTGAGGAAGAGCAAATGAAGAGGAAGAAGAAGAACGGGGAGGGAAAAGGGGGTGCAGGTCTTTAAAAGTCAAAAAATAAATGACAATGGCTTCAAAGCTGTCGCTAGTTTTATTAGCAACCACTTCAACTGTTGACACTGGCATCCAACCGTTCAACAATCGAACACTGGTCACTAGTGATGGCTTAAGCTGTCGCTAACTACTAGAAGACATGTGAGACAGCTTTTAGAAGTCATCGCTAACGACCTTCCCAAGTTGACTTTCTGTATTTTTATTGGTTTCGCAAAGACTTTAGCCAACTCTATTAACTCTTCTGACAATGGTGAATAGAAGCTATCGCCAGTAATTGTCTAGTTGCGACGGCATTATTCAGCTCTCGCCTGTAATGTATAATGGCGACGGCTGACCACAAGTCATCACTAATATCCATTGTTAAGGAGGGCTTTGGCAAAACCTCACCATTGACCCATCCCTAATAATGCATTTTTTTTCTTATGGTGTTTATGTAAGGATTCGTTCATAAAAGTTTGGTGCAGCGGAAGCGACGATTCCTATGGGTTCCTTTAGAATCCGTCTCAATCAGAACCGAACGACGAAAATCGAAAACCGATCAAATCGGGTTTGAATATACCTGATAGGGATTCATATAATCCCATGGAGAGGAAGGAGATGAGCTTATTAAGCTCTACAAACCATTCAAGCGTCCGGTCTCTAGCAGTATCCACACGAACTTCATCCACAGCAGGTTCTCCCTTCGCGCCGGCCTTGAGAACTCTTCCCGAACGGAGCTCCATCGACCATGGACACCTTCTAGAGAGAGGAGGAGGTAGGGAGGAGGCTAAGGACGTGGTTTTCACCCTTGGCTTGATGGGGTTTGGCTGAAACCATTAGTATTTATAGAGAATTATGGAATTTTTCATAAAAACTCAAAATCTCCATAAATTACGTCCTTGCCCCTGTACTTGTGGATAAGTCCTTTTGTGTGTGACCCACTAGGCCCAATAACCTATTTGGTTGAGGCCTAAATAAAATAGAACAATTATATTTAATTTTAATTAAATCCGTTATCTGATAACAGATTAATTGGCCTACCGATCATGAAGGGTATAAGCCACATCCCATGATCCCAAATGGCTATGGGGATAATCTCATCTCCATTGAGCCTTTCCATCATCAGTTACCACATGGATATAAACCCTCATCCATCCAATGTCCCAGTCGGAAAGGAGTACGGCATTGACTGTCAACTCCTTAGTGTGCCGACTCTATAGGATCATGTACTCGGAATTGAATCAATTGGAAAACTCCTTTTCCAATTATCCTATCTACCCTGGCCAGGGATTTAGAGTACTATCCCATAGGACATTCACTCTCACTTACCGAGAGTGGACGATCCCTTGTTGTCCGCTCAATTGCCTCCATCGAATTTTTCTTGTACTCGATCCATCGCTATATAGGACCATCTAAATTGTGATCCATAAGTCAATGGTCAAAGCACAAGTTTCACCCAACAAGGCATCTTTGGCGACTCAGGTCAAAGGTCCAACCATGCAACCGTGATGATAGAAAACCCTGATAGACAATTCGGTAAGATACAATTCAGGGTTTCTAATTCGGTCAGTTCAGTGAACTCATTCAACTAATGAGCACCTGTATGTGTATCTCAGTGTCTCCACTCTAATGACCAATGAGATCGGTCGTCCTCATCACATGAGAAGACATCACATACACTAATCTATCCGGATCCTTGATGTCCCGTCTCAAGTATCCTATGACTAGGAACATTTAGATCAAATACCTCTAGATGATCAATCTCATTATCATGATCTCATCATGATTTAATCATCATTGTATTTGATCAAGCACTTCATTATGATATTCGCATCTAATAGAAGCTTATAATGAAGTTTTGCCTAATTAATTGAATAAGATATATCTAGAAATGTCAAATCATATCATATATGATTGGCTTGTGGGGCATACATTTCTAGCAATCTCCCACTTGCACTAAAGTCAATCACCCATCTGGTTGATCTATATCAACTCGAGGTGAAGCTCAAATACTCATTGAGTAACTGCTTCAGTTAGTGGATCTGCAATGTTATTAATGGTAGATACTTTATCTTTAATTATATCTCTATAAGTTGCAATCGCTCTGATTGTATGGTATCGCCACAGAAGTTCTAAACTTCTGATGAGACATCGGCTCTACTCCATTGTTTTCTCAAAGTAATGATACACTTTCAGAGAAAATTGAGACAATCCCATATCAAATATGTAGATGAAAAACTTCATCTAGACTACTTCTCAAGTAGTGTACAACCACTATGTAAACTTATTTACATATGTTGTAGAATTTACAGTGTTCTATCACATAAAACTCTTTCAACTCACTGCACCACCATTATTCTGACTTAATATCAAACTTATTTGATTGGAAGCTTGTGTTTGTAAAACTACAAGACTTCAAGTCTTATCCTCCAGTGTATAGAGATACATTCTCAGTGCTTCTCAAGTATCAAATGATATATCTCTAAACTATCCAATGACTCTCACTTGGATCTTCTTAATGAATGCTCATAACACTTAGAGCATTTATCACAACATGTACGTAGCATCATATAAATGATAGACCCTATGACAAAGGCATAAGGGCTCTATTTATGTGATCTCTTTATCTTTCAAGAAGTCTACAAAGACAACACTTTACAGAGATCAACTCCACACCACATAGGTAAGAAACCTATCTTGGAGTTTATCATGTCAAACCATTTGACTATGGTGACTACGTACATTAACTTGGCATTGATTTTAGATCTATCTCCATAGATCTCAAAACCCAAATTGTGTTTGGATGATCAATTTGATAGCTAGGTTCACTTATGATAACACACCTACTTCATTCTTAATGAGTAGTATGTCATCAACATAAAATGTCAAGAAAGTAACAGCACTCCCACTTATCTTGTTGAATACACAAGGCTCCTCTTCGTTCTTAACGAAGTCATAAGATTTAATCTCATTAAACCTTATATATGATCTATAGGAAGTTTTACTTCAATCCATAAATGAACTTAATACACACTCTTCTTGGATGTTATTGGGACTTGATTCCCTATAGTTGTATCATATACACCTATTCCTCAAAATACCTTAGAGGAACACTATCTTAACATCCAATTAGCTTATCTCATAATCATATAGTGTAACAATTAAAATCCAAATGGATTAATCCATGGAATAGGTAAAAGATCTCATCATAGTCAACCATTTGACTTCGATGATATCCTTTTCAACTATTCTCACCTTTGAAGGTATCTACCTTCTAATCCACTCCAATCTATTCTTTAATGATACATTTATTCCTTATGGATACTATATCCTTAGGTGGATCTATCAAGTTCTAAACTTGATTAGAATAGATACAGTTTATATCGGATTTTATTGTATCTTCCCATTAATGAATCAATATCTCATATTGGTTTTATATGATCCTAAGATCAATATCCTTATTATCTTATGCCTCATTTCATCTATCAGAGATATGTCTCACATATCTCTTAGGTTGAATGGACACAAGTAAAGACCTATGATCTGTCCTTGTGTAATTATTAATTAGTACGTTAATAGAAGTGTTATTGGGTTGTGGGACTGGAACATCTTCCATATATATTTTTCTCCCACTATCTTTCATAAGAAGGAACTTTTCTTTTAGAAATATAGTGAGCTGAGCAACACATATCTGTAGACACACAATTTTGGCCTAGTTGAAGAGCTTAGATTCTTGTTTTCATGAATAATATTTGAGTAACCTTTCAAGGGAACCGAGTTTTCTGGAAAAATCAAGCTTTTCGGCGCATTTCGAAGAAGATCAATAGGCGTTGACCAGGGTCAAAGCGCCCTATATATAGGGCACCTGGCGCCCTGTATATAGGGCACCAAGTGCCCTACTTATAGGGCACCTGCACCTGGTCTGACTGACTGGACATGTCGATGGGACAGTTCTGCAGATAAAGTTGCCCTCTTCTTGCCTATAAAAGGACCCCCATTTGGAGGCTTGAGGACACACCAAGGGCGTCCCCCAAACCCTCTCATCCACCACAACACTCCCAAGGCCTTACAACCCCTCTCCAAGCTCTCAAACCATTCCAAAACCCTCTCCCAAAAACCTCAAAAACCTGCAGTTTCCTTCTTCAGAAATATGATTTTTCTCCGACTTTGAGGGCCTCTACTCTCCATTTCCCTTACATCTAGTACCAAAACACTCTTCCATTAGCTTCACTTGAGTATTGGCTGCTTGAAGAAGTCCTTCTTTCATCTTGGAAATCTTCCTACACTCCGGGGCGACGCCGCGAAGAAGGGAAGAAAATCTGCTGAAACCAGTCCCTGGTGCCCCATAAATAGGGTGCTTTGACTTTGGTCAACGCGCCCCATCAAGGGGACACCTGCAGCAGGTGCCCCATATATGGGGCACTAGCGAGTGACCCCGTTTTGCATTTTTTGAGTTTATTTACCTTTACGGTCGATCTTTTACTCCCCCCTTTCATTTTAACTTTCATTAACATGTTATTTAGCATGCATTAAGCCACTCATTTGCATTTTCATGCATATTTAAACCTTCCAAATAGGGGTTGGGATTTAGTCCCAATCCGGTCAGTTCCTTCCCTCTTTCATGTTTACATTTGAATTTGAGCATAATTCTACACTGTCATGAGAACTAATGATCTTTTCACTTGTTTCTATGTTTTCATATGGACATTTGTAGGTAAATCCGGCCGAGGCGGAGCTTCAACCGGATCAAAGACGAAGGACTCACTAAGCTCTCTTCTTTCGGCCGGCCGAAAGAGGAGAAGTCGGAACCCAACAATCTCCCCGCTTCCAAAGGTACGACGGTCACTTTCATTCTCCATTTCATTTCTTTTCATTCTATTATATTTTGGGGCCTCTGGCTCCTGGCGACCACAACCACTAACATCCCATCCACCAAGACCCCAAAGCAAGCGTAGGGGCCGGAAAAGGGGAGATCTACGGATATCCCGTTTCGGGTGCTTACACCTTTTGGTGACCATGGTGGAACCGGCTTTGCTTTAGTGAGATCCTATTTTCTTTCCTAAGAATGTCCATTTGAAAAGCATGTTTACTTTCATTTCCATGTGAGTCATTTCCATTTCTTTACATTGTTGCTTGTTTACGTTGCTTACTACTTTCTTTGAAGTATCATCTACTTTTCTTCAAGTTTACTTGCCCTCCCTTTATCTTTTTAAAAGCATGGCAATCTGATTTTTAGCTTTGTTTATCATCTTATTTCAATTTAGTATCTTGAAGATCATCCTATTTCATGCCTTGACAAATATGCTTGCCTATTTCCTTCCATGTCTAATTCCGTTCTAGTAAATTTGCTAAGCATTTCTAGTCAAGGTTAAGTGCTCCTTTCCAATTTAGTTTTTATTTTATATTATCTCATTGTCTTGTTTACTTGCTTCCTACAACATCTCATTAATCATTGTATGCTTTTATTTTCTTCTTGCTTGCTCTTTATTCCTTGACATTTCACTCGCATTTAGTTTGCATTGGGGTTTCGGCTCCTTAGGTCATCCGAGAAGGGAGGCTCTCTCCTCCCAAAGCCCCACACACCCAAACACCCCTCTTGGTGGTTGCCAACTCCTCCTCCGGGGATTCCCTCTCGGAAGGACCGGGTAGCTTCCATCAAGACCTCCGTAAGTCCCCAGACGTGAAGGATTCCCTCTTCACTGATCGAGCTGGTTGTACCATTTTATCCCAAAACCCGGAGTACCTATTACCTATCGTTGTGAAAAGAGTGACAACCTTAGATTGCTCGGCGTTGTGAGAGCATAGGGTCCTACCCATTTATTTGAGTGGACAATATTTCTCTTAACAAGCCATTAATTTGAGGTTGAAACAAAAAAATTTGCGTTAATCATTCCAAGTCTTTGCTATTACTTGTTTGCAAACAAAAACTGAAAATTAAACAAAAATCCCAAAATCACCTAAAAAGAACCAAAACAAAACAAAATGCTTGAGGTTAATTTGCTTGACAACTTGCTTGTCCGACAAAAGAAAATCAAAACAAAAAAGGGTAAAAAATCAAAACTAAAAAAAATCCTTAAGCTTTTATTTGTCAACCTTCTTTTTCTATTGTGTTTATGAATTTAAGGTCAGGTCGAGTTATCGGAATGGCGGATCAAAGATACGAGCAACTACAGTTGGAGTATGACCAATCTTATTTCTACCCTGATGCCGTATGTGCCGTCATTGAACCCGAAGTTCTCCCCGAACCTAGTCAAACTTCTCCTCGACCCAATCCAAATTCACTTTGGGAGGCATTTTCTCATGCTGACCCTACCCAAATTCAGGCTATCAAAGCTATCCTCAAGGGCAAGTCGCCCACCGACCACATTCCTCCCGAAGGTGGTCTTCACATCTCTACCCCTCGGTCGGTAGCACATCAACCCAATGTGCCCACTCATGGCCATTCTTATACCGGGCTCATAGCCCCAATTTCTTCTCATCCGGTGGCTAATCTAGATCATCCCAATCCGAATGTCGTTGCTCCTTCTAGGCCACTAGTTCATTCCTCTAATCATCTCAACCCTACTCACCCTTTGGTGCATCCCCCAATGTACCCTTCTTATCCGGCCACTTCGGCCCATCAAATCCCAATTCCGGTGCACCAAGCACCCACTTCTCCTCCTCCTCTTAGGGAACCTTCTGTCGATCAGGCCATGATTAACAAGATCAATCGCATGGATGAGCAGTATAGAGAGCTTAGACGTTTGATCGACACAAAGGCAGCTCCTGAAATTTCTCTTCCTTCCCTCCCTACTTTTCATCTACCTCCCTCTAAGATGCCGGTATACCGTCGCTACAATGGAACCGGTAATCCATTCATTCACATCAAGGACTTTCTTTATGAGTCGGTAATGCGGAAAAATGATCCAAGGGCCCTTGCTTTTCTTTTTAGAAGATCATTAGAGGGATCAGCTTTAGAGTGGTTCTACTCGCTTGACTCTTTGGAGGCGAGTAACTTTGAAATTGTCAAAACTAAATTTTTGCAGAGATATCAAGACAGGGTCGGACCAACATATTCCATCACTGACCTCATGGCCGAAAGAATGAGAAATGATGAAGATTTTACCAGATATGCTGATAGGTGGAGGTCCATGGCAGAAAAGCTTACTGATTCCATTTCAGAACCAGAGCAAGTGAAGATGATCATCACTAATGCCACTCCGGCCTTAAAGAATATGCTGGCTTTGCATCACCCCACCTCCATGAGTGAACTTTATGAGAGGGCACGGTACATTCAGACACAGCTTAGGGACTCACCTATCATGAACTTGTTTGATCCTAGACCCCGAGCTATCAAGAAAACCACTTTTACCACAACCTGCCCAGTGACTGAGGACGTAGTGACAAACGAAAACCTTAACGTTGTAGGGAACCCACCTATAAATTATCAACACCAGTTCAGGAACCCTCAACAAAATCAACCATTTAGAAACCCTCGTCAACCTCAACCTCAACCTCAGTTCCAGCCCCGTCAGCAACAAGCCCCGATCCCTCAGCGACCGCAAGCCCCAGTTCCCCAACCAGCGCGGCAACAACTGGCCAACTACAACCAAGCGCCCCCTCCCATGGCCTATGAACCCCAAAAGGTTGGACCCAAGAGGAACCATTACCCGCCTTTGTCATACTCTCTCGTGGACATCTTTAATGCACTCATGGCGGCAGGGCAAATTGCATTGCCAAGGGAGAAGTCGGAGTGGCCTCAAAATGCAACACAGAGTGATACTGCTTGTTCCATAGATATCCTGGGCACACCGTGGAAAATTGTTTTCAGTTCAAAGACTATATCCACGATCTTAATGAGCAAGGCAATATTGACTGGGACCATATGGGGGAATACATCAGAACAGTGAAAAATCAACCTCAACGGCAGCACGTACCAGCTCAGCAGCAACAACAACAGAACCCCGGCCTGGGGATTATCCAAAACCCTTTACCTCCACATGCACCCGCGCCTGGGAATCAACACGTTAATCCCATCATGATTTCTTCCGAGGAGTATCATGATCGGGGCCAGAATTGGCTAGTCGAGGGAGCCGCCTCCTCCATGCACATCAACTTACTTCACCCTCCTAACCGAACCGTCCACTCTATACCCCGAACAACTATGTCACATAATCCCATCACATTAAACAGAATGCCCATCATCCGAACGCCATCACAACCCATCATCACACCACCAGCCATTCAACTCCAATCGGGACGGACCCTAATCCGCCCGGCTAATCCACCACAAACATCACCACCACTAGGACCTATCATCATCCCGCCCCGTGCAAACATACCTACCTACTCTACCATGCCTCAAACCACCATCATTACGCCCGTCCCAAGAGCTCCCATCATTCGACCTAACCCGCCACCCACCACTACCATCCCAGCCATAGCTCCTCAACTTGCCACAATACTCAGAAGTGGGCGCATGTTCCAAAGGGTCTTTTCCCAGGCCGGTCAGTCAGGGTTGGTACCAGAAACAGAAGAAGAACACATCGAAGATCCGTTGCCTGGGACATCCTATGACTTATTGAAGCATCTTGATAAAACCCTGGCACGAATCTCTATCTTAGAGTTGATCAAAAGATCCAAAGTCCATCAAGAGGTTCTCCAACAATACTTACAGCGGGTGATGGTGAATGAGAGCCTTCCCCCATAAAAATCTCTTCGATTCGGTCCCGAGAAGTGAGTACCCGGCCCTCACATTCACAAAGGAAGAGTTAGCCGACCCATAAATAAGGAAATGTGTCTTGTGCATCACGGTCCACATCAATGGTGTAGGCATTAAGTCATGTTTAGTCGATATTGGAGCATCCATTAATGTTCTGCCACCAGAAACATTACATCTTTGTGGATTCTCCGAGGAAGACATCCGGCCATCTCAAATAACAGTGACTGCATATGACAATTCGAAAAAGCCTGCCGATGGCATGATTACATTAAATGTGAAGCTTGGACCTCGAACAGTCACTGTTGACTTCCACATACTTGAGATGGATCCAACCTATAAAGCTATTCTGGGACGGCCCTATTTGGAAGCAATAGAGGCAGTCGCCTCCACCAATCACCAGTGTCTTAAATTCCCTCACAAGGGACAAGTGATTAAGGTGACGAGCATGCCCTTAGACCATCCATCTTCTCCACCACCACCCCTTGGGTTGCCAAACGAGCCAATTTTGACAATCTTGCATCTTCCAGAAATGAGTAGGCAACCCAAGCAAGTGTGGAGAAGGAAAAGAGAGGAAAATGAAACCATTGGGTGGCATATAATGAAGATTTTGGGATACCAGGAGGGCCGAGGACTAGGCAAAGAATTGCAAGGTATAGCTGAGCCAATCAATCCAGTGAGGTTACAACCAAAGAGCGGGGTTGGATATGATGGAACGACAGCCAATGGTCAAAATCTCAAAAGCAAATACTTTTCAGGATGCTTACAAAAGTTTTTCATCAAGAAAGAAACCATTCAACTGGCTGAGAACAAGGAAGAACAAGAGCTGGAGCAAGACAAAATAAGAAGAACTGACGACCCTGAAGATGACTCGTATCCTGAAATATCTCTTTTGTTTTCCACTGATGAAGAAGGGTCAAGCAATGAACCACTCCAAGCTGAACCACCTGTTGACCCACTCGAGGGTCATATTGCCAAACCGACTCAAGAAAAAGTCCAACCAACTCCGCGAGGGCCTTCCCTCATTATCTCCTCTTTTGGGGCCGATGCCCCAACTCACTATGACGCTCTCCCCGGGCTTCTTGGCCCGATCCCTATTTCTGGGCCCCCAGACCCAACTTATGGGTCCGTATACCCACTTGTTGCTCTTGGGCCATCAAGCCCCTCTACTAAATATGGGCCTTTTTGCCCATTTTCTCCAACTCTTGGGCCATCAAGCCCCTCTACTAAATCCGGGCCTTTGTGCCCATTTTCTCCAACACTTGAGCCCTCAAGCCCATCTCATAAACCCGGGCCCTCGAGCCAACATCCTCCTCTTATTGGGTCCATAAACCTACGTTCTTCTATGATCATCCGGCCTATTGGCCCATCACCTCTTTCTGTCAACATTGGGCCCAAAAGCCCCCTCTATCAAACATTGCTCGAAGTCTTCCCCTCTTTATCAATATCTCCACCTACTTTGGCTCTCGTAGTTGATCTCAACCCAAATCGGGCACCTGAAGCCCAATCTGTCTTTATGTTTAGCACTCCTCAAAAAACAACGTCCTCCTCGAAACTCAAATTTCGATCGAGGAAACATCTCAACTTGCCTCGGAAGGGCATTCGACTCAAGGAGCCACCAGATCCTTGATTGACCTCCTTTGCCCTCCATTCTCTCCAATAAAATTCTTCATTCCCTTATTTACCTTCTTCTTCTTTATGTTTAGTTTCCAATAAAAATAGAACAAAAATTAGAGGTAGGAGAGTTCCAAAAAGATACCTGCATCGGTTAGCTCAGAAAAGCTTAGAATGTGCCAAGCTACCGGAGTATCTAGAAAATGCGATCCAGTTGGGTGAAATTCGATATGAGGAGAAAGATAACATTGATCAAACTTTGGGGGCTTCTTCCTCTCTCAGTTCAACATCACCTACATCCAACAGAAGGCAATCAAGGGCTATGCAATTGTTGAACACCTTGCCCATCATCCTATCCCAATCTTTGACCCTATTCAATTAAAATTTCCCGATGAGGAATTGATGTCCATTCGATCTTCCAATCTGTGGACTTTATATTGTGATGGGGCATTAAACTCCCAGGGTAGAGGGATAGGGATTGTTCTTCTGTCACCCGAAGGTGTCACCATTTCATAGGCTTTTCAGCTTCATTTTCCAGTAACAAACAATATAGCTGAGTATGAAGCCTTGTTGGCCAGACTGGAGGCCGCTCACTTCTATGGTGTCACTAAGCTAAGGGTGATCGGTGATAGTCAGTTGATTCTCCGCCAAGTGCTTGCCAAATACCGCACATCTCATCCCGGGCCCAAACCATACCAAGAACTCACTGCTTGTTACATCAAGCTATTCTCTAAACTCGAATTCATTCATGTTCCTCGTGCTCAAAATATTCTTGCCGATGCTCTCGCTTCCCTGGCATCTTCACTATTTGTCCCGCTAGGCAGGCAGGTTAGGACGATCTATGTCCACCGACGAACCATTCCGGCAGTAGAAGATTCACGATTCTTGAAAGTTAAAGAAGAGTTTGAAAGGAAAGAGTACATTGAGCAAAAGGAGGAAGTATCTTTGGTTGAGTTGGAAGAATTAGAAGAGGGTGAGAAACCATGGTATCATGAGATTGCAAATTACTGTCAGGATCAGATATATCCACCAGGATCAACTGCCGAAGAGAAGAAAGCCATAAGAAGGGTCTCCCAAAGATACACCATCTTAGGTGGAGTACTTTATAAAAGGAGCTTGGCCGGTGTTCTATTAAGATGCGTAGATGAAGAAGAGGCTGAATTGGTGCTTAAAGAAGCGCACTCTGGAGTATGTGGAGGCCATGTAAATGCTCAAGCCCTCGCCAAGAAGATCATCAGGCAAGGGTATTATTGGCCTACTCTAGAAGAAGATTGCTCGATCTTTGTTCGGCACTGTCATCAATGTCAACTTCACGCCGACAAGATTCACTCTCCCGCATCTTCCCTTCACCCGATTCATGCCCCATGGCCTTTCGCTATGTGGGCTTTTGATGTCATCGGACCCCTTGGTGACCCAAACTCCGCAAACAAAACCAAATCTTTCATCCTAACGGCAACGGAGTACTTCACCAAGTGGGCGGAAGCGGAAGCATACGTGGAAATCAAGGCATCAACAGTCTGCTCCTTCATCAAGCGCAACATCATTGCCAGGTTCGGGATCCTAGGCGACATCATCACCGACAACGGACCACAGTTCATCTCCCAGGAGCTGCGCGACCTTTGCAACAGGTATTGCATCAGATTGCATCATTCATCTCCATATTATCCTCAAGGCAACGGTCAAGCAAAAGCCCCCAATAAAACCCCGATAAAAATCATTAAGAAGACTTGTAAGTCTAGCAAGTTCACAGACTGGCCAGATAAGTTAGTTGATGCTCTATGGGCCTACCGCACTTCTATTCGAACCCCAACGGGTCAGACCCCCTATGCCTTAGCATTTGGGATGGAGGCGGTAGTTCCATACGAAGTAATCATTCCTTCCCTCCGAGTCCAGATCGATCAAGATATCCCGATGGATGAACGCCGAGATTCTCTTCTCGCGTAACTCAAACTCTTGGACGAAAGGAGACTGGCCGCTGTCAAACATGCTAGATCTTATCAGAATAGACTTAAAAGATTTTATTAGAAGAGGGTGGTGGAGAGAAAATTTGAAATCGGTGAGGTTGTGCTTAAAAGAATATTCGTTAAGCCGGGCGGTCCCCGCTCCAAACTTCAACCTAATTGGGAGGGTCCATATGTTATTTCGGCTGTTTATCCCGGTAATTCATATAAGCTAACTAATGCAGAAGGAGAAGAACTAGCTCATCCCTGAAATGGTGTGTACCTCAAAAAATATTTCCCTTAGAACAAAAATCACAAAAATCTATAAAATCCAAAGGTGTGAGGAAAAATGACAACATCTAACACTTGCTTGCTCGGTGCACCAACTTGTCACTTAGGGAAATAAGGATAGGCATCATACTGCACACACTACACGCCTAGTTTTGAGATCCGATGATCGGAAGTCAGAGAGAAAGCTAGGCAACGCTTGGCAAAAGAAGGCCAACCTAATCCCGTTCTCTTCTCGTTTCGGTCCAGAATAGATGAAAGGGGTTAGAATGAGGAGTATCGAAAATTCCCATTGCCTTAGTTGGAAAATGCCTCTGAAGGTATGACTTCTTAAAAAGAAGAAAAAGGTGCCAAAAGATGAGCAATGACCCCTTAGGTCGGCAAAAGAATAGACATGTCTGAATGTGTACCAACAAAAGCCCAAAAAAAGGAGAAAAAAAGGCTCCAAAAGATGGGCAATGAACCCCTCAGGTCAAAATCAAGCAAAAGAAAAAAGACATGTTTGAATGTGGGCCATCAAAGAAAAGGGCTAGAAGGAAGGACCCTAGGATGTCAAATCCCAAACGGGCAATGCGGGCACTAGTAGAGAAACAAATTCAACACCCCCAAATCCTATTAAGGACTTACCACCAATCCTCTTCCCTCTTTAACCTTGCGGGTAAGGTTGACCGACTGGATCCAAGAAGAGCCATAGCCTATCAAAGGCGGAAGGTCAAAAGATCTCGGACTAGGCACTTTCTTACACGTAATGCCTACTCTTAACCCTTAGGTAACAATGAGAGGCACCTATGGCAAGCAAGGCAAAGGATGAGATGGTCGTTTCTTTCACACCAAACCAAAAAAATTAAAAACTTCAAAAACATAAAAAAAATCTATAAAGTCAAAAATCTATAAAAATTAAAACACTAAAAAAATCATAATAGTTCCAAAACATCAAAAACATTATAAAACCATCAAAATCCAAACAAATCAAAAATTCCAAAATGCCTAAAAATTTGCTTTCTAAATTGACTAGTTGCCGTTGCATTCATGTTTAATTCCAGTCTTGCATATTTCCTTTTATGCATACTTATGTTTTTCTGTTATCTTTACCTTAATAAGGCCTATGTCCCTTGACAAAAGATCAAGGCAAGGGACTAAGCCAAAATAAAGTTCTAATATCTTCTCTCAAGTGGATGCAGGAACAGGAGAAGGCATGCCAGCTTCATATCCCCAGACACTTAGAGGAAGCAAAAACAACAAAAAAATTGAAAAATTGAAAAACAAAAGTGGACTACCCCGACCCCTATTAGGACTTGCATTTAGTATTGCATCTATCAAAATAAATAATATTTGAGATGTTGAAGACCTCAAGTCTAGAGGGAGCTGAGCCTGAGAACCCCTTCAACAAAATCAGTGAAGGCTTAGTCATTCCCTAGGCTTGCGGATAGGCCAAAGTTGAATATGCGGGGACGACGGTTTCTTTACGGATGTCCTGACCCGTTATGTTCAACCTATATCTTCAACTATTTTATTATACTTAGTTGTATTTCTTTAAACCCAGCATGCATCATTTCATACATGCATCACCCCATCATAATCCTGCCATTTTAAAGATGGTCTTTTATAGCCCCAGAGGAGGTCTTGATTTTTCAGAGAATCAGTTTCCAACGGGTTTTAACAATGATTTCATCAAAACAAGAAGTTTTTCCATGTCGAACTGAACCGGTATTGTTGAGTAAAACCTTATGAATTTGAAGAACCCAACCTTGGTTGATTGGCTGTCTCCTATTTACTTTTCGCAATTTACTGCATTTCTATCGAGTCCAGCACACCATGCAGTTCAGGTCCTGGCCGGTAACAATTCTCCCCACGTGGGATTTTAGTTATTTACTTTCAGTATTGTTCTTCTCTTTAATCAATCAACCAAAGGGAAGGTTCCGATAAGACAAAGGGTAATCTCGGAGTCCGGTAAAGTTTTATTCCATTCAACAAGGCCAATGAGAGCGTGTCTAAATCTACACCTTGGCGTCACCTTTTCAGTCCATTACCACTTCATTCCGCTACGCCACATTATGCTTCGCTACATTCGCCTACGCTTCATTCGTGTCACTCCCCTACAAAGCCGACGCCTGTAGACACGCCAAATTCACCTAATTCAGAGCATAAAACTCATGTTTTATAGGGTAACATGTATGATTGACCTTATAATGATGCCGGGTCTTTCAAAGTTGATTTGGAGCTTCACCGAACGGAATCGGATGCTTTCCGAAGTTTTCCGCAAAAAGTCGTAAATTCCGAGCGAAATCCACACATAAATCGTGTAAACACGGAAATTGGCTGAATGACCAATGCCTAATGATCATGCATTGAAGGTTATGGTCATATTCACACCCCGGACAAGTTTTGTTGCATACCGTGCCTTTCCGGTTTGCCGTCGGAGTTATTTTGACCTGTATCGGATCTTCTGTTCACTGCCCTAACTTCCGGATAAAATTTTGAAGTTTTGGAGGGTGTGATGGCTGATCCAATTCTATATAAAGCTTCTTCGGCCTGTTATCTTTCCAACGCAACAAACGGCGTCGAATTCCGAGTTCGGGAGTGTTCGCAATGGCTTCCGGAAGAATGACGCGCAGGAACAGTCCCATGCGCCCGGGTTCCTGGTCACATGCGCCCGGGACCTAGGGCACGTGCCCATGCGCCCTACCAGTGAGGCACGTGACCTTGTGCCCTCACTTGAGGGCACATGCGCCCTACCTTTGAGGCACGAGGGACCCAGTTTTTCACCCGGACTCTACCACTGAACCGCCGATCGGATAAGGCCTCTTTTCTCGGGATTTGTGCCCATGCGCCCTCATTGGGGGGCACATGCGCCCCTCAGTGGGGCGCATGCGCCCAGCACCAGGGCGCATGCGCCCAGGGGTGGGGCACAAGGCCCCTATTTTTTAGCCTGGATAACCCCGTCTGTTCTCCTATAAATTAACTCTGATTCCGGTCATTCCAAAGGCATGAGCACGACTCCCCAGGCATCTCAAGACGTCCAATCTCCCTCCTGTATTGATTTTGTGATTTTTAGAGAGAGAATTTCGAGTTTTTAGAGAGATAAAGTCGGTTCAAGAGAGAGGAAGGCTGTTCTGCAGGGGATCTGCCCAATCTCTCTTCCTCGGCCTCTACAGCAATGTGTGGACGTCTGCTGCCCGAGCTCTCTTCATCAAAGTTCTTCCTATCCAAGTCTTCTTGAGTTTTAAATCGACGGCACTTGATTCCGAGGTCGGGGCTGGTCGTGACAAGCGCATAAGCAAAGTCGCACCTGGCAGATCCTGGACTGCTGCTCGGCTTTTTCGACAACACAGATTTGGCTATATCTTTCTCTATTCAACTCAGAATCTTGCTGTTATTTTTCCTATCTCTTTGTTTAGTTATTCTCCATCCTCATATATTTTTTTTACATTTTTTTGCATTACTTTTACTCTATTATTCCGAAAATAAAAAAAGGGGGTTAGAGATAACCCGAATCCGGTCAGTTTCTAGTCAATTGTGCGTTTTATGTTATTTTCATTGCATATACTCCACCTTGTTTAGTTATAATAGTCTCTTTCACTTGTTTGTTTGTCTAGTTGCACAGAATATCAAGCACCCACGCGTTGAGGACTCTTCTTCATCGGCCGGCCGAAGAAGGAGAAGCTTTAACTCACATTCTTCACGCTAAGGTACACTCGGTCATTTTAATTCTATAAATCGGAACCCACGGTTCCTAACGACCACATTTATTTCTTCTCACCCTCCTCCCACATGACCCGAACCATCTCCTTGGTGATCGAGCGACGCCAAGAGATGAAAGTTCGGGGATCAATGTGAGTGTGGGACCGAGGTGAGATTTGCTTTCCGAGTCTTTATTCCTTTCTTTTCTCATCCCCTCTTGAGGTGACGATCTGGGTTCACGGACTTCCCTGAAAAGGAGAGGACCCCGTTGAATTTTCAGAGTTGACAACGCCAAGGCGAGGCAAGCTGTAGACATGCAATTTTGGCCTAGTTGAAGAGCTTAGATTCTTGTTTTCATGAATAATATTTGAGTAACCTTTCAAGGGAACCGAGTTTTCTGGAAAAATCAAGCTTTTCGGCGCATTTCGAAGAAGATCAATAGGCGTTGACCAGGGTCAAAGCGCCCTATATATAGGGCACCTGCACCTGGTCTGACTGACTGGACAGATCGATGGGACAGTTCTGCAGATAAAGTTGCCCTCTTCTTGCCTATAAAAGGACCCCCATTTGGAGGCTTGAGGACACACCAAGGGCGTCCCCCAAACCCTCTCATCCACCACAACACTCCCAAGGCCTTACAACCCCTCTCCAAGCTCTCAAACCGTTCCAAAACCCTCTCCCAAAAACCCTAAAAACCTGCAGTTTCCTTCTTTAGAAATATGATTTTTCTCCGACTTTGAGAGTCTCTACTCTCCATTTCCTTTACATCTAGTGCCAAAACACTCTTCCATTAGCTTCACTTGAGTATTGGCTGCTTGAAGAAGTCCTTCTTTCATCTTGGAAATCTTCCTACACTCCGGGGCGACGCCGCGAAGAAGGAAAGAAAATCTGCTGAAACCAGTCCCTGGTGCACCATAAATAGGGCGCTTTGACTTTGGTCAACGTGCCCCATCAAAGGGACACCTGTAGCAGGCGCCCCATATATGGGGCACTAGCAGGGGCAGACCCCGTTTTGCATTTTTTTGAGTTTATTTACCTTTCCGGTCGATCTTTTACTCCCCCCTTTCATTTTAACTTTCATTAACATGTTATTTAGCATGCATTAAGCCACTCATTTGCATTTTCATGCATATTTAAACCTTCCAAATAGGGGTTGGGATTTAGTCCCAATCCGGTCAGTTCCTTCCCTCTTTCATGTTTACATTTGAATTTGAGCATGATTCTACACTGTCACGAGAACTAATGATCTTTTCACTTGTTTCTATGTTTTCATATGAACATTTGTAGGTAAATCCGGCCGAGGCGGAGCTTCAACCGGATCAAAGATGAAGGACTCACTAAGCTCTCTTCTTTCGGCCGGCCGAAAGAGGAGAAGTCGGAACCCAACAATCTCCCCGCTTCCAAAGGTACGACGGTCACTTTCATTCTCCATTTCATTTCTTTTCATTCTATTATATTTTGGGGCCTCTGGCTCCTGGCGACCACAACCACTAACATCCCATCCACCAAGACCCCAAAGCAAGCGTAGGGGCGGGAAAAGGGGAGATCTACGGATATCCCATTTCGGGTGCTTACAATATCCTTGTTCATAAAGGGTGGTATATTAATATCCAAAAGTTTTCTTAGGATATCCCACAAGCCAACACTTCATAGTCTTATATTCCAACTTGTTAGAGTTATACTTCTTCACTAGGTCGGACATTCCGAAACCTTAACTTACTTAAGGTCAAGTTTTAACCCCTTTTCCATATCCTATATGGAAGAATCAGAATAGACTTAGAAGGTACCTATTAAGATCAAGTGGTTATAATGAGTACTTAACCAAAATAGACAAAGAAAAAATTTGCAAAGCTTGTCATTGTTCATATTATGTCTTACATAATATGACTTCTCATTTTAGCTACTCAATTAAGCTAAAATGTGTAAAGAGATATCCTTTAAAATTAGATTCTATTATCCTTCAATTATATGTGAATTATGTACTTAAGTATTCCCCTCCTTGATCTCATCAAAGAGCTCTAATACTCTTTCCATTAGTATCTCTACTTCATTCTTAATCTCAGATAATTTCTTAAAGGTTTTAGATTTGTACTTCATAAAGTACATGTATCCATACCTAGAGTCATCATCTTTGAAAGAAGTAGAAATATTCTTCTTTAGCCTTACTAGATATGGGCTAACATACATGTAGATGTACGAGTTCTAACAACTCATTAACCCATTATCCATGTCTACATAAAGCTAAAGTGTAGATTGATCTAAATCAACCCATTTCCTCTTAAAATGAGTAATCACACATAACATGAGAGCTAACATGATTAAACAATTCATTAAGCTCCCATTGGCAAACACTTTGCCATTCAATCTATTAGAACATCTATCAACTCCATAACTTAGAATAAATCAACATTTATTCAAGCAGGAAATCATATAAGGATCTTGTAGAAGGATATAATAGCAATCTTAATTATTAAGACATCTCGATAAGGCTATTAAAGAATTGCACCTCCCACTAATAATGATGCAACTTTTGCACCATTTCATTATCTACAACTCCTTGTAGATATAAGATGCATATCTGGTATCTCATACCATTAGATGCATCCATAGTATCTAATATTATGTTATACACATAGTATCTAATACTATTAAGTGTGTATTTAAAACAAGTAAGTGTCAATGACTTTTATACATGAAGCTTCTCAAGCTCCACCTTTGCATTATGTACAATACACTTTGTACTTCCTCTTCCACTTATCATCATCATGACAGTGTAAGAATCATGTCTTATTCTGGCTTTATTATCTTGATCACATTCTTTTACTATTAACTCTCTCCTATTTCTATCTAATGATTTTACTTCTTTCTATTGGTCTCACCAACAAGAAGTAATTAAGATGTATTGTTATTCTAAGTTGCCCTTTAGTTAGCTCATCACTATGAGCCATGATGGATCTCATATCCATCTATCCATGTTGTCTCTATAATTATGTCTCATAGAGACTAACATCTAGTTTAAGGCAAACAATGCATCTTATCTATAAAATAAGATCTTATCTTTCTTTCACATCATTAGATAATTTAGGAGACACCTACTTCTCAAGTAGGATAGTTAATTGGTCAACTATGAGAACAATTCTCTTAGTTCTAAACCGGTCTAAGAAGTGTGAGCGATTAAGATATTTGACATCTAGTATGTCATACTAATGGTGGTTTATTATCGTATTTTACAACCGAGATATAATTTTATCAAAGTAACATTGCAGACATTCATTAAAATTAAGATATGGTCTTTCATCATAATTTATGCTCCAACTAATTTTCGACGAATTTGCATAACCCTCATTATGCAAAAATGGGATATCACGATGAAATCCTAGTGGGGACTAAGACCCTATTAACTTTATGGTGACAACCTTGTGGGAAACACAACAAGTCATCCCATACTTAATAGGTAGGTAACTTTTACCAATTGCAACCTTTACAATTCTTAGTCATTTAGCCTCTAGAGTTATAACCTTGTGGGAAACACAACAAGCTATATACTCTAGTTAGGTCAACTCTGCTTGTTACGTTATGAGAATGAATTCTTAACATAGCCCTTGTGGAAACACAACAAGGCCATGCAATGGTTCACCCCAAAGTTTGGCAAATGTCTTAGCCATGATCACCAATCCCTTGCTGAATGAGTCTTGTGGGAAACACAACAAACCCATCCAATCTAAAATTGGCTCATCAGGACCATAACAACGGAAGGCTACATGAGTCATTCTTAATGTCACACGTTTATCAACCTAATTATGACAATGAGGGATTTTATTTTAGTCTTATCAAGAATATGTGCTAAGTATATATAATACCTTTGGAATATCATATATCTAAGGTATAAAAGATAGCACACAACCACATATCAAATATGCAAAAAAATAGGTGATCATGGACTTAACCCTAAGCATGCACCTAAGGCACCCCTATAGGTGCAAATCCTTGCTTCAAATACTTCAATTGGCATGCTCCCACTTTAGAAGGGTGCTTTCCCAAGTGGTCCCGCTCTCCAACCTTCCACGAACCGGCTTCTAACTTTTACAAGCGGCTTAAGGGTACGCAGACCCATAAATGTACAAAACTTTATAAGAAACCTTGGTTTTAACCAAGGGGAGTACATTAATGGAGGGAGGTAGAATGTACAATCAGATTGTATAGAGAGAGAGAAGGCACACGTAGGCCCCATTTAATAACATAACCAACATAATTAAAAGCAATCACAAGCCAAGCACAATTAAGTCCATGATCACCTCCATACACACTAACATTCATCACATGAACATAGAGCGCATACGTGATAATTATATAAGATATATCATATATATCAGCATAAAATTATATAATTTACTTTGAAATTCTCAATTTCATGCATGTCTTTTTCATGAAATAAATAACATGACAATAACATATAAACAATTTATATGAAATGAACATACAAAACTAAACTATTTAGAACATTCATGCATTCTCAATACTGTGCAAGGTCAGAAATTAATGTCCCAATTTATATTCTGTAAAATCTCATTTTACAGAATTAATTAAGACACTAATAATTTAAGTCAAACCTTTAAAACAATTTTAAAGTTTAACCATGAGTGAATCTATGTGAATAGGACTCAAAATTATCTAACATGACATTAAACACTTTAAAACATGTTAAATAATATTATAGAATTTTTCATAATTTTTTTGAGATTTTATGACAATTTTTTGGGTTTTTTTATAATTTTAAACACTTTAAAATCATAAAATATAGTGTCTGGAACGAGCGCCTGTGTGCGCCATAGCGTGCGCCAGTCTTCCATCGCGTGTGCGCTGACCGTCGGTGCGCCGCTCGCCAACATTGAGCATAGCAGAAAAATTGGACATATCTCCTTATTCAGGAGTCCGAAAAAATATGGAAAAATATGCATTGGAATCCATATCAAATAAGGAATCCAAAACAGTCAGCCTTATATCCATAAAAAATCCCTATCAACCGCAAAATGAGGAAGAAGAGGTGGCGGTCACCGAGATTCCATAGCAGAAATCTCTATTTTGCAGCGAGGATAACTCCTTATCCCGTATGCAAAATATTCTCAAAAAATACAATTTAGAATCCTCATCAAATGACATTTCCAAATATATATATATCACTTTAAATAAAAATTCTCTATCAATGGAAAATCAGGAAGAAACAAGTCGGCGCTGCCAGACTCTGCAGAACCCTAGCTCATCGGAAAACTCAAAATTTCTCTCCCTCCGCCGTCGTTCAAAGCTGGATATCAAAGTTAAAGGCTAGGTAATCATATTACCCATCTTATAAACCTTTTCCAAGCCTTAATTTCTTCTGTGGACGGAGATTTTAGAAAATCCCCAAATCCGCGTGTCGGTTCAGACATGACAGAAACACCAACTTTTGAGGCTTCTCCCGAACACTACAAGAATCAAAACTTCAAACGGTTTGTGACGTTGGAAAGCCCTATATCACGATATTCTACCGCAAACAACCAATCTTTTATCTAAGTCATACACAGAATATGGAGGCCTCGTCAAAACAGACGTTTGCACAGATTCGGGAACACAAATAACATAAAATAATGTCGATTCGACGTCGGTTTCAACCGAGACTTGAAACGGGCTCTGATACCACTGTAAGGATTCGTCCATGAAAGTTTGGTGCAGCGGAAGCGACGATTCCTATGGGTTCCTTTAGAATCCGTCTCAATCAGAACCGAACGACGAAAATTGAAAACCGATCAAATCGGGTTTGAATATACCTGATAGGGATTCATATAATCTCATGGAGAGGAAGGAAATGAGCTTATTAAGATCTACAAACCATTCAAGCGTCCGGTCTCTAGCAGTATCCACACGAACTTCATCCACAGCAAGTTCTCCCTTCGCGCCGGCCTTGAGAACTCTTCCCGAACGGAGCTCCATCGACCATGGACACCTTATAGAAAGAGGAGGAGGTAGGGAGGAGGCTAAGGTTGTGGTTTTCACCCTTGTCTTGATGGGGTTTGGCTGAAACCATTAGTATTTATAGAGAATTATGGAATTTTTTATAAAAACCCAAAATCTCCATAAATTACGTCCTTGCCCATGTACTTGTTGATAAGTCCTTTTGTGTGTGACCCACTAGGCCCAATAACCTATTTGGTTGATGCCTAAATAAGATAAAACAATTCTATTTAATTTTAATTAAATCCGTTATCCGATAACAGATTAATCGGCCTACCAATCATGAAGGGTACAAGCCACATCCCATGATCCCAAATGGCTATGGCGATAATCTCATCTCCATTGAGCCTTTCCATCATCAGTTACCACATGGATATAAACCCTCATCTATCCAATGTCCCGGTCGGAAAGGAGTACGGCATTGACTGTCAACTCCTTAGTGTACCGACTCTATAGGATCATGTACTCAGAATTGGATCAATTGGAAAACTCCTTTTCCAATTATCCTATCTACCCTGGCTAGGGATTTAGAGTACTATCCCATAGGACATTCACTCTCACTTACCGAGAGTGGACGATCCCTTGTTGTCCGCTCAATTACCTCCATCGGATTTTCCTTGTACCCAATCCATCGCTATATAGGACCATCTAAGTTGTGATCAATAAGTCAATGGTCAAAGCACAAGTTCCACCCAACAAGGCATCTATGGAGACTAAGGTCAAAGGTCCAACTATGCAACCGTGATGATAGAAAACCCTGATAGACAGTTCGGTAAGATACCATTCAGGGTTTCTAATTCGGTCAGTTCAGTGAACTCATTCAACTAATGAGCACCTGTATATGTATCTCAGTGTCTCCACGCTAATGACCAATGAGATCAATCGTCCTCATCACATGAGAAGACATCACATACAATAATCTATCTGAATCTTTGATGTCCCGTCTCAAGTATCCTATGACTAGGAACATTTAGATCAAATACCTCTAGATGATCAATCTCATTATCATGATCTCATCATGATTTAATCATCATTGTATTTGATCAAGGACTTCATTATGATATTCGCATCTAATAGGAGCTTATAATGAAGTTTTGCCTAATTAATTGAATAAGATATATCTAGAAATGTCAAATCATATCATATATGATTGGATTGTAGGGCATACATTTCTATCAATTTATAATAAACTAATCAATATATGATATGTATTTTGAAAATTATCAAATTATGTTTCTAATAACGAAGTTAAAATCTAATCGAAATCTAAATATGTACCATTTTTAGGCATAATCTAAAGAAACAAAAAATAAGAAACTCTAGATTATGTTTGACTGTTATCAAATTGGGATTTGATTTGAATTTCCTTTTTAGATAAATAAAAAAGATTAGATTTTATTAAGATTTGATTCGAGTTTCCTTTTCAGATTACCCATTTTGAATTAGGTCATCTTTAAACTTCGATAATGTCGGAGTCTATTCTATGTTATGATAGGGCCGAATGGAATCATTGAACATTGAAGATTGATGATTTAAGAACAAACTTCTTGCGCCGTGGTGTGTTCTCTCTCTTTTGGTGGAGGCCGAACCCCATTTCTCCTCTCACATGCCTAACTCTTTGTCCACTTCTACTAGAGGATTCCAATGCCCTCATTATGCTCTCCTCCTCCTTCCTAACTCCTGTATCGACAAAACCATATTTACCGAAACAGTTGTTCTTTATTTCTGGTGAAAGATTAGAAAAACAAAAGAACTAAATAAGTAAATTCTAAACTTAACCCTATTTGTTTTTATGTTAAATGAAAAAGCTTCATTAAAAAAATAAAACTTGATTAGTGAACGTACCAAGTTTGAATAGATCTTTGCTCCAGTTAATAAATTCATGACTAGTTTGATTAAGTACTCTCAATTAATTACTCAATTGAATATCTATTTAAATAATTAAATTAAAAAATATAAAGAATATATAGTGTCACTTAAATATAAAATTAAATATAAAATAAATTTAATTTGAGTTTAGATGCAACATCCCACAAATAATTTTAAACTGAGTCCTAATTTTATAAACTAGTCCTATAATTTTCGGAGTTTAGACTGAACTTGAGTTAGGTGCACTTCAAAATAAAAGTTGTGGTCGCCTCGGGAGGCCAGTAGAGGGAGTACCAACATCTGTGGGCCTCACATAACTGAGGTGAGTTTCACTGATTAAATAGGCATTTAAATCATGAAGATTCTCATTTTTTATGTCTTGGGCAGAGAGTACTCACTCCGCCGACCTCGTGGTTGAAAACTAATAAACCTCACGTTGGAGAAGCCAGCTAAGCTAGCCTTTTCTCAATAACTTGAGTTCCAACCAGAGTAAAATAAACCAGCTCTGAACTTGAACAGCATCTGCTCTCCTGCAACATTTGCACCCACACAGAAACCTTATATGTCACGACCCGGAATTTAAATAACATAACCACAAATACACAGCGAAAATACACAATGTCGTGACAATGGGATGAAACCCAATACTTGAATTCTATAACCCAAACTTAAACAATTATTTTCTTAAGATCCTTCATACAAGAGAATAGAACCATACTTCTAAGTCTAACCACACTCTTGTTCAAAAACAACCAAGACCATCTACCTAAGTAGAGAATACCAAGAATCTCTAAGTGCAAATGACTCTGATTCCTTTGATTCCACATGAACTTCATCTTCAAGCTCCTAAATCTTCCAAACATGTTGAAACATTTATCCCACAATGAGGTGAGTCCGGGGACTCCGTAGGATTTACACCCATTTCCCGCCAATCGGATACCAACATATAAACATGCAATGATACATAACATATCTAAATTGAGATGTAAATACAAATATATAGAATGTCTTCTATATTAAGCTCACAACCCATATCCAAACCATGAATTAACTTTAAGGAAAAAATTATGCCAATGCTATACACTTCTAGACCAAAACACACAAGACTATACAAGCTAGACAAGTATCTTCTAAATGACCTTAAGACTTAACTTAACAAGACCGAACTAACATATGACAGATCTAATTGTCCTAACCTAAACATGGATTAACACCTATACATGACATGCAATCAACGCAAATTCATATTACTTTCAAACACATAGTCAAATAGCAAGGAATTGGCCATCTTGCTTCACATCACATGAACAAAATGCATTCACCAACTCTAATATATATAGAAGTAACATATACTAAGCTAGCCCAAAGTGCACCTAGGCAGTGGTGACACTAAGGGAAAAATCGGGGTAATCCGGGATCTGTGAGAAGGCCGGATTCAACTAAGTTACCCACTGCCCACGGGCAATTGACTAAAATAGGCTGGTGAGGCCTTCATAACATGTCGTAACAAGAATTAATAACAAGTTTCAAATAATGACACACATGATGCACACAAAACATAAACATGACTTTCTAGTATCTTTCACGCAAAACAACTTATTTTACCACAAACTAGACAAGACTGGTACTAACCAACTTGGTTGACATATCTAAATCAAACATGTACCAAACTTGACCATATGAACATAACCACACCATGCATGACATAATACATAATCTGAAACCAAACTAACAAAAATTTACATGATTTACTTACATGAAATGACAAACCGAACTAGACATACTTAATTGCATATACAAGACAATTACCCTAAATCAATCTTGGCATAAACTAAACAAATTAAGTTCTGAGGTAACCAACCACAATATGACCTAAAAAAGTTCTAAAACGTATAATTTGATGATCCATGATTTTTCCAAATCTACACATATTTATATTTCAATTCTAGGTCCAATCTAGCATATATTAACATACATAACTAACATAAGATCAAAACTTATGAAAAATATTTCTACCCATCCAGAATCAAGCTAAACATGTTCCATAATATACAAAATAGCAATGTCAAGTTCCTGATTTTAAGGATTTTTGAGAAAAATCACTAATCTTAAGTCAAAAGGTTAAACTAGTCAAATCAAGGTCCATAAGTTAAATCATGCATATTTTCTAATCAAAATGGGATCAAATAAATAGACGAGCTTGAGAAACCTACCTGGAAGCTCCTGTGAATTTTTCGGATTTTTCTAGATTTTTTACAGATTTTTCTGGACTTAACTCTGATTTCTGGATTTAATAAATCAGATAATTCCAAAGTGTTGAACCGACATTGAACCGGGTGGTTCAACCGGTGGCTCAAGGCATCGAGCCGGACGCTGGACTGGGCAGCTCGGGGGGGCTGAGCCGGACTCGCGTGGCGGCGACGGTGATCGGGGCTGCAGGGGCACGGCGGCGGCAGCGTTCAAAGACAACCGGGGGGGAACTGAACGACAACGAGGAGGGGCAGAGTCTGGCACCGCGGCGGCGACGACGAGGGAGACTCGCGGCGGTTCCGACCGGAACAGGGGAGGTCCGGCGAGGCGATCGACGGCGATGGAGGGCTCACGACGGCGATGGACAACGACGTAGAGGAGGAGGAAGGAGGGACGGGAGGCTCGTGGCAGCAGGGGCGCGGTCGATGGCACTCGCAAGGCGGAGGTGCGGTGGGGCAGCTCCTGACGGCGGTGAACGAAGAGGGAGGGGGAGAACTCGCCGTGAGCGCAACCGGGGGGGGGAGACCTCGCGGGAGGGATATATACATATCGGGAGGGGGGCTTCTGTAATCGAAGAGGGAGAGGAGAGTTCGAGCGGGAGGGGGGGACTGGAGAAGAAAAGAAAAAAAAAATTAACCAGATATTACATTATAAATAGCCTTTCACGTGCCGTAATGTATAGTGGCAACGGCAAACCACAAGTCATCACTAATATCCATTATTAAGGAGGGCTTTGGCAAAACCTCACCATTGACCCATCCCTAATAATGCATTTTTTTCTTATGGTGTTTATAATAAACTAATCAATATATGATATGTATTTGGAAATTATCAAATTAATAATGAAGTCAAAATCTAATCGAAATCTAAATATGTACCATTTTTTACGCATAATCTAAAGAAACAAAAAATAAGAAACTATAGATTATGTTTGACTGTTATCAAATTGGGATTTGATTTGAATTTCCTTTTTAGATAAATAAAAAAGATTAGATTTTATTAAGATTTTATTCGAGTTTTCTTTTCAGATTACCCATTTTGAATTAGGTCATCTTTAAACTTTGATAATATTGGAGTCTATTCTATGTTATGATAGGGCCGATTGGAATCATTGAACATTGAATATTGATGATTTAAGAACAAACTTCTTGCGCCGTGGTGTGTTCTCTCTCTTTTGGTTAGGGGTGTTCATGGTTTGGTTTGGTTTAGTTTTTGAGTATTTTTTCTCAAACCAAACCAAACCAAACTATCTTCCAAACCAAACCAAAAACCAAATTAATTCGGTTTGGTTTGGTTTGGTTCGGTTCAAACCATATTTAATTAAGGTATAGCAAATATATCAATATATAATTTTATTTTGTTTGTTTTAAATCATATTCTATTAAAATCTTGTGTATATGTTTATATATTACATTAATTTTACCTTAAAAACACTTAAAACAAATTTATTGTTATAAGAAAAGATACATAAATACTATCTTATATATAACTTAAACTAAAATATTTAATCTAATTCGGGTTATTCGGTTTACCGGTTTGATTTGGTTTGAAGGGTCCTAGTAACCAAACCAAACGGATCGATAGTTCAAACCAAACCAAACCAAACCGAAGTACTGGTTTGATTTGGTTTTTCGGGTTGAACCGAACAGTGAACAGCCCTACTTTTGGTGGAGGCAGAACCCCATTTCTCCTCTGACGTGCCTAACTCCTTTTCCACTTCTACTAGAGCTCCTCCTTCCTAACTCATGTATCGACAAAACCATATTTACCGAAACAGTTGCTCTTTATTTCTGGTGAAAGATTAGAAAAACAAAAGAACTAAATAAGTAAATTCTAACGGGGTGTTTGGTTGCATGATAATGAAGGTTTTTGTTTTAATTTTTAAAAATTGTAAGAAAACTTGTTAAAAGAGGTGTTTGGTGACCATGATAAATTTATGTTTTAAAAGTGATTTTCTTCTTAAACAAAAAAAGAGGGTCTCACCTCTTTCTTTTTTCTTGTGGTCCCCCACTTTGTTTGGTCATGTGCGGTAGTTACTCTTTTTTGTAATCACATCCCTCCAAACATGATAATTTTATGTCATGAGTTGGTTCACCTTTTATTTTAATACAATTTTTCATCATGAAAGTGTACAAAAAATTATCATGCAACCAAACACCCCATAAACTTAACCCTATTTGTTTTTATGTTAAATGAAAAAGCTTCATTAAACAAATAAAACTTGATTAGTGAACGTATCAAGTTTGAATAGATCTTTGTTCCACTTAATAAATTCATGACTACTTTGATTAAGTACTCTCAATTAATTACTCAATTGAATATCTATTTAAATAATTAAATTAAAAAATATAAAGAATATACAGTGTCACTTAAATATAAAATAAATTTAGTTTGAGTTTAGATGCAACATCCAACAAATACTTTTAAACTAAGTCCTACTTTTATAAACTAATCCTATAATTTTCAGAGTTTAGACTGAACTTGAGTTAGGTGCACTTCAAAATAAAAGTTGTGGTCGCCTCGGGAGGCCAGCAGAGGGAGTACCAACATCCGTGGGCCTCACATAACTGAGACGAGTTTCACTGATTAAATCGGCATTTAAATCACGAAGATTCTCATTTTTTTATGTCTCGGACGGAGAGTACTCACTCCACCGACCTCATGGTTGAAAACTAATAAACCTCACGTTGGAGAAGCCAGCTAAGCTAGCCTTTTCTCGAGAACTTAGTTCCAACCAGTCAACCAGAGTAAAATAAACCAGCTCTGAACTTGAACAGCATCCGCTCTCCTGCAACATTTGCACCCACACAGAAACCTTATAAATAGCCTTTCATGCGCCGTAGGGTGCTCGACTGCATCCCAGCTCGATCGAGGCCCCCAAAAGCTCCGTCAAGGAAGAGTATCTCATCTTCCTAACGCCCCCCCGCCGTAATTCCAGGAGAACACACCGGCGCTCATGGACCGCGTCGTGAAGCTGGCGTCGCAGAGGGCGGTGGTGATCTTCGCCTCCAGCTCCTGCTGCATGTGCCACGCCGTCAAGGCCCTCTTCCAGGGCCTGGGCGTCAGCTACGTTGCTCACGAGCTCGACGAGGACCCGCAGGGCGAGGACATGGAGAAGGCGCTCGCCGGCCTGATCGGACGCAGCGCGCCGCTGCCGGCCGTCTTCGTCGGCGGCAAGCTGGTCGGACCCATCGACAAGGTCATGTCTCTCCACCTGGGCAGCAAGTTGGTCCCCATGCTCCGCGACGCCGGAGCCAAGTGGCTGTAGCAGGCAGCAGGCGCCGCCGGTGAGCTCGGAGCCATGGTTAGGAATATCTATCTAGCTAGCAGCTGCCATGAATCCTGCTGGTGTAAGCTCTGTTGAGACTCTACAGGCAACTTTCTGGTATCTTCACGAAGGCTTCGTCTGTGCTGTATATAATCTATTTCTACGTTATGTAAGTATATATATGTTTGTATTTATACGTACCCCTAATCAATGTAATATTCAGCTTACATGAATGTTACCTACCACTACTGAGTATTTTTCTGCAATGATGCAGATGCATATCTATACCTACCCAAATATAATGATGTGTGTATGTATATATATATATATATAATTCGTCATTTTATTGATTGATGATTTGACTTGTACACAGAGAGATAGCTTTAAGATACGAAAAATCTTAATCCAAATAAAGAGCATCGAAATTCACAGTTCTGAGATCCATGCTTTCCCGCCTAACAATTGTGCTAATTATCAACAATCATAAGAGGTCATTCATCTTGATACCACTCCCAACGAAACATACTTATCTTCATTATTCTTTTCAACATAAGCTCTCTATAACATAGTTAACCGGAATTGTTGGTAGTACAACAATTTAATCTTTAACTTATTCTCAAACTAAAATGTGACAATATCTACTTGTTAGGTGAGTGGGTTAATTCATAAGTATATACGATAAAGATCCAATTGGTAGAATCAGATAAGCATCGGTGGAGTCAGAGTTAGGTTAGAAACTCTCAATGGACACTTGAAGAGTCCTAGTGCAATAGGGTTTTTTGCGTCATTCCTTATATAAATAACCTAGATGACTTGTTCGAAAGGATAGTTGTTTTAAGGAGTCATCATGGGAGAAGTTGTACCGGATAGATTGCCGACTTAGATTTCTCCCATAATTCTTATCTTGTGGTGTGTGCGTCTAAATCTGAAACATGTGATTGATCCAGCTAAAGTTTCCATAGTTTCAATATTTACTCTCATAAAAACTTGACACCTTAAGATAGATCACAATGGGCCTTTTAGTTGAGTTACAACTCTGATATTATATGTAACAACTAAATCACGGTTGACTAACCCAACAATCATGTTAATTAGTAATCTTCTCGTGACGATACTTTTCATGATAACAATGTTTAATTAACTTCAAAATTCTTTTCAAATCAACATCCACAAGATAGATGATCAAAAATTGATGTTATAGTACGTCCACTTATTTAATCTCCTAAGGTATCCTCAAACTAGATTGTTGTAGTGGGAACCACCTCCACTCCCTTCACCAACTCCGTCAACGGTCTTCCTACTAAGATCAGCCCAGATTGGTCCATAACTTATCAATCCAAATTGATTCGACCAAGTCCAACCCGATCCCGGCAGAACGGCCAAATTCCTGCAAATCATGTGTACGACTCAATTTATATGCATATGCGCATTTCGTTGGTGCTTCTAGTACACTAATGGGGTGTTTGGTTGCATGATAATTTTTTGTACATTTTCATGATAAAAAATTGTATTAAAATAAAAAGTAAACCAACTCATAACATAAAATTATCATGTTTGGAGGGATGTGATTACAAAAAAGAGTAACCACCGCACATGACCAAATAAAGTGGGGGACCACAAGAAAAAAAAAGAGGTGAGATCCTCTTTTTTTGTTTAAGAAGAAAATCACTTTCAAAACATAAAATTGTCATAGTTGTCAAACACCTCTTTTAACAAGTTTTCTTACAATTTTTAAAAATTAAAATAAAAACCTCAATTATCATGCAACCAAACACCCCATAAGGTTCAAAGGTGATCTAGACATTGCACTAGGGCGACCAAAGTAATATATACTCAAATCCTTGGGCATATTTTTAACAGTGTGCCCTTAAAAGAGAGAATTTTATCCCTCTCACGAGATTATGGGCATATTTAACAAGATAAAATCCACTGTATGGAGATGCTGGGGGGGACACCACCGTCGCTGATTTCTTGCTGGATGGTGGGATTTCTGATTCCCATCTGTTCTTTACGATGCCAGAAGAACTACACCGTACCCAAGCAATATGCTCACAAGATCTTCTCGAGAAAAGAAGGGCAGCCCCCTGAATTCGCAGCAAGGCACAACCTCTAAACAAGGGGCTTCAGACCTCGGATTAACGCGGGGCATCTACGTACACTCGTCTGATTTTCAAAAAATATTCTCTGACTTTCGTGGGTCTAGAGTTTCAGAATGCAGAGAGCCAGACAAGACAATCTCAGACGATCTTGAGGCCTAGAAAAGAAATAATCAAATATTTAACATGCATCTTGGGCTACTCGCCGTTGATGTGTGTCTTTTTGGCATTAAAGTAGTCTAAGTTGCTTTTGAAGGCGGGATGAATAAGACAGTGTTTCTCTTGTACTGCATTAGGTTAGTGTGACGTGGTGTCAGTGTAGTAAAAGAAATGCACTGAATGTGCACTCAACCTTGGGATATGTTCCAACATATTGCTCGATTTTCTATTTCAGAAGAATATCGACTCATGTCTGGCATATCAAGGTGGTGCACCTCCTTGCTAGAATTCCTCTTTTAGGGACATGATTAAGATAGTCTCATATTATATATATATGTATGTATATATTGTAGTCAATAGCTCCTACGCTCGCTGTTCTCCCCTCGTGCCGCTGCCGCGGTCACGTCGACCGCCACCGCATGCCACGCTGGTTGCCTGGGCCCCGCATGCGACCGTGCCTCCGCGCAATGACCGCCACGTCGCCCCAGCATTTGACTACGGTGTTGCTGCACGCTCGCCGGTCACCACCCCACGACCCAGTCGCCACCATCCCTTTGACCACCGGTGAGACCCCTTCTCTCTCTCTCTCTCTCGTATTTATTCTATTTTTTTATCTTTGTTTCTTTTCCTTCTTTTGACAGCAAGAAGAAAAGATCAACACCATCTCAGTTCTGCCGCCAGCCACCGTTGTCACCCAGTGATCGTCGTTCAGTCGACTCTCCTTGAACTTTCTTTGGTCATTGGCATCATTAAGATAAGCATCTCCACTACTCTTATCATCTTAAAAATATTAATTAACATGTCAAAAGATGTTAGTTAATATTGATTAGTAGAATGTGATTAGTAGTTAGGTGAGTTTGATTACATACATAGTTATAGTTAGAGATTGAGCTAGATATCTATGTTTAGTTATTTTATAATATGTATGTATGATAACATATTTAGTTAGATTGAATGCATATTTTTATGTAGCAAATATGATCTTGTATGTATTTTGATTCATGCTAATAACGAATATTAATTGACAAGAGTTAATTATGAAGGAACTTAGATTGGTTTAATATAAGTAAATTGTAAATGATTAATGCTAATAATTGCATGATATGTAGTTCATGGTAGATTATATTGTTTTAGAGAATGTGGTTAATTGTGGTTCAGCATGTGTGTATGTGATGCATATAGTATGTTATTTAAGTAATTGCATAAGGTTGTCTTTAGTTGAGTTTCATATCTACATTGCTTGTTGCATGTCTAGTTTAGCAAGTTCGTGAATATTTGAGTAAATATATACTTTCAACTTATGAGATGTGGTCGATATAGTGTACTACATTTTATGATGTAATTGCACTTCATCAGACTATGATAATGACTCGTGGACAGCAAAGATTAGAAAAGTCTATAGCATATTTTGATTATTGATACCATGATTCATCCTAAATACACTCATACCTAGGTGTACTATGGGATCTAACTTATTATATGTTTATTCGATATATGTTTAGATATGGTGGTAGTTTAGTGACATAGTTATAATATTCAAATGAAGCATATATTCTACTCAAACAAATAGTTTAGTTTGCATTAGGACAAATATGTTTTTCTCAAATTGTTTTCATGTGGAGTGCTTACACTTGCATCAAGAGAACATTATAGCATAGTGAGGTAGCTTCACTATGAGCCCTTAGAATAGATGGGCAAATCTATGGAGTGTAGAGATGTAGATTTCAGATCGATGACCATTATCATTATCAAGGTTGGGGAGAGTCTCATATAGAAATATGGGTTGCGATTCTACTTCTTAAAATTAAAATAATCAAATAACAAGAGACATTACCGAAGCAGCTCCAACTCCATGGAAAGCCAGCTCATCCATTGCCAGGAGCCGTGCCCGCCTCCGCTCCTCGGGTGCCAGCGTTGTTTTCAGACTTAGGACCTCCAACGGGGCTGCTCACCTATTAGCTAGGTGGGCTCTGCGAAGCCGTTTTGATGTTGCGTGGACTTCTTCTGTTTTGTATCTGCCCACAGACGTGATGGACCAGATCCGTCTAGGCGCACTGGATGTACCGTCAGGATTATCCGGTCTTTAATTCTATGTCTTTTATTTTCGTGTGTCCAAAAAAAAGAGTCTTTTTAGATCTTATTTTACTTAAAGCTACATCTATCTATGTATGTGGATGAGGAAAGATTGATTTAATGGTGTCACGATTCTTCCTTGCAGATCTTTGTTCTCCTCTATTCTAGATCGTCCTCTCTTCCAGATTGTCCATTATCGAAGCTTTTATCCTCTTTTGATTGATATCAGGTGGAAAGGTAATAAAGTTATTTCACCATTTATTTCTTATTTTGTCCAAAGCTGCATGTATGTTCATGTGCGACGATGGCGAAAAATTGAATTAAATGAATCACAATTTATGTTTGTAGATCTATCTTCTCTCTTCCTATATATATCATACCAAGTTGCTGCTCGTCAGTTTAAGAACCCGTGGGAAAGTAAGTGAGCTCTTGCACAAATTATTTTTTGTTTTGACTAAAACTACATCCATCTACGTGCGTACGAAGATGATGATATTTTCAAGAATGTCAATCAATCGATTATATAAACTTTTAGTTTAACTTTGGACTTATCTATTAGTTTGTAAATTGTAACTCAAATAACCTCACCCTTATTTGTTTGTACTGTATACTTGTACTACGTTGAAACTTTGGTTCTATTAGATGCATGTAAAAAAGAAATGACATAATATATTTTCATAGATATTTTTCCTAGATAATGAGACTCCTTCTTTGGTTAATATAAAATTGTTTTCCTAGATATGTGACAATATTCTTGACATTTTTAGCTTATCAGGAATAAAGAAAGACAATCTCAACTCAAGAAAAGATTTGGAAGTTTTAAATATTCACCCAGAGCTACATCCATATAAGAATGCAAAGCATTTTCCAGATTCTGTTTATAAATTGAGTAGTACAACAAAATCTCATGTATGCCAATATATCAAAAGTATGAGAGTTCCAGATGGATATTCTTCAAACTTCAATAGTTGTGTTGATATGATGAATAAAACAATTACGGGATTGAAGAGCCATGATTGTCATGTCATGATGCAAGTTATATTTCCTTTGGCCATTCGTGGTATCATTCCTAAAGATGTACAAGATCCACTTATACAGCTCAGTCGATACTTTAAAGTTATTTGTGCTAAAGTCTTTAGATGAAGGAACTTTGCAAAGATGGGAGTATGATATAGCAATAATTTTATGCAAGCTTGAATAGATTTTTCCTCCATCATTTTTAATGTTATGGTTCATTTAACAGTACACTTAGCATATGAGGCAAAGATGTGTGGACCTATTTAATACTGTTGAATGTATCCAATTGAGAGATACTTAAAATAGTTGAAAGACTATGTGGGTAATAAAGCACGAGTGGAAGGTTCAATTGCACAAGGATATCTTGTAGAAGAATGTAGCTCATTTATTTCAATGTATATGCAGACTGTGGATGACAATGTTAAAGATAGAAATTATGATGGTGGCCCATATGACTTCTACTTATGAAGTGTAGGCGAGTTCCAAGGATATTATCATAACATGAAAGAGATTTAGCACATATGTATGTCTTAAATCAAGTTGATAATATTGACAGTTTTCTTAAAGAATATATGATGCAGTTGCAAGTGGAATGACTGAAGATGATAATTTTCTTATGTGGTTCAAATCACGTGTTCAAGAGTTGAAGACTTCAAGTGACTTCAAATATAATGAAGAACTTGAGATTTTATCACTTAGTCCATAAAGATTTGTATCATCATTTTCTGGATACATTTGTAATGGCTTTAGATTCCGCTCAATATCTGCAGACTCAAGTAAATCTACTCAACTTTGTGGGGTTATTGTCAATGCTAATCTCCAATCTGGTTCTGATGGTTATTATGGACGATTAATTGATATTGTTGAGCTATCCTTTGAAAGAAACAAACAAATTATTTTATTTGAATGTGAATGGTGGGATGTGTATGACAAAAACAAAGGATTCAAAGTTTATGAGCATGGCTTTATATCTCTAAATACACAACGAATGTTGAAGACAAATGAACCTTTTGCACTTGCAAGTCAAGTAGAACAAGTATTTTATGTTGATGACAATTATGCTAAGGGGTGGGTGATAGCTGTGAAGTCACCACCTAGAAATTACTATAACGTGCCAGAAGATATGACTGATGATGATGATGAAGAACCCTATCAAGAATGTCTTGTTAATGTGCCTATAATATTTGAACCAAATGATACAAATACCACTCGGTAACTCTAGAATGAGAAACATATTCAAGTGATTTTTTCATAAGAAGTATGTATTTAATTTATTTAATAATTATATCATGTTATATTTATCTTGCATCATATTTTTGGTTTTTACTTACTAAATATTGATATCATGTTCTTGCTAATCATTTCTAGCATTTTCTTATTAACAAATGCTCAATAAAGTTAGTAAAAGTCGTCGGACATCAATGCATATGAGAGATGTGTCTCAACCACAGGTATTATATGGTGTCTGGTTACAAGTTTGATACATACATAGTTTTTCAATAGCAAACAACTAGTTTTTAATCTCAATATAGAGTAATTAATTCTCAAGCTTTTAGATGTTCTTTTCATATTAGGTAGCAAGTTCTGCCCCTCAGGTTTCAACTTTTGAAACTCAACCCCAACCTAATGGGGATGAGACCTCGCAACCTACACCTCCTACTTCTCAAACTCTAGCTAATGTAACTTCTATAACTTCAGGTATTTTTTTTCCAGAAATTAATTTTTAGTACATATAGTTTCATCACAAGATTATTAATTTATTATATGCATTCAGTTGGTACTAGTAGACGTGGAAGAGGACCCTCTAAGGCACAAAATGTGAGAATGTTACCACCAGGACAGACTTATTCTATTGATATCATTGGGGGATCTGCAGTGGGACCATATGCTCAAAGATTTACTACTTATCATGGAATTTGTAATAAACTACATTGTAACTTGTAGCAACAGAATTATATGACTCTTCCACTTGAAAAAAAGAAGCCATTATGAGAGATTTGGAGGTAAATTGCATTATAAGCATCTTTCACTGTTATTTCTTCAATTTTGTGTAGTTAAGAATGTTTAATATTTGTAGCAACATTTTACTTTTCAAAGATCTGCTACCATAGATTCTGAGATTTTCAGACATATGGGAGAGTTACAAAGAAAGCAAAGAGCTCATTTAAAGCAGAATGTAATATCTTACACATTCAATTTTTAATAGTGCTTGTATATTTTATGTTACTTATAATTGTTCTTCCAGTATTTTATAGGACGATCATTTGAAGAGGCATGCATAAATATTCCACCTAATTGTGACTGCAATCAATGGAAGCACATGTGCGAGATATGGATACAAGAGGGAAACAAGGTATAGATTTTAAATATTAAAAATAGAACAATGGGTTGTTTATGATATTCATAATTTTATGTCTTATAGGAACGAAGTCAAAAAAATAAGGACAATCGTTCTCATTTGTCAATGACTTACCGAAGAGGGAGGACAAGCATCCATCAACTAGAGACAGATTTTGTATGTATCAATTTTAAACATGAGTTTTGGCTAACAATATTAGTTGTAACTTTAAATTTTAACTTTATATGTTAAACAGATTCAAAAAGAAGGTCGTCGTCCTACACGTCCAGAGGTTTTTCAAATGTCTCAAACTCGTCCTCAACCAGATGGCAATGTTATATGGGGTAGCGAAGAAAGTCGTCAAATGATGGTAACATAAGTGCTCATTCATAGTATTTTCTGTATATCTAGTTTATGAAGTTCATCACCAATCTTATATTCTATTTCAAGATCATATGATGCAGTTGATGACTCAAGCTCCTTCAAGTAGTAATGAATCAGATGCCAACAACAGTCAACCCCCACTTACTTCTGAGGAAGCATGCATTCAAGTCATGGGAAGAGATAAACCAGGACGAATCCGATGTGGTGGTAGAGGACAAACTCTTAAGAGTTGGTATGGCACCATAAATGGAAGCAATAATGTCTCATCATACCACAATATTATTCAAAGGCAGTCACAATATGAGTTAGATATTGAAAATTTGAAGAAAGTCATTACAGATCAGGAAATGAGATTGAAAATGCAACAAGAGAAGATGGATGAGATAATAGCTTCTCAAGTCACTGCACAAGTTACTGCAAAAGTTGTAGAAATATCACAAAGTATGAACAATCAAATACGTGACATGGTTGCTGCACATATGAACCAATACAAAGGTGCTTCCATGATGTCACAACAACATGAGGAAACAAATGAGGGAGAGGAAGAAGATAAGGGAGATTTTGGTGAGGATGAGTGAGTTATTGTATTTGATATGACATTCACTTTTATGTTGTCGTGTAATTTTATGACATACTGAGTGACTTCTTTGGCAATGATTTGTGATACTTGTTCTTTGTTTGTGATCAATTCTTATTTGAATGAAAACTTGCAGACTAACAGGTTAGAACTTTTATTAGAATTAAATATTTAAAATATTTTTTTAATAAAATTTTAGTTATTAGGGACGATTTTTATCATCTCTAATATTATCAATGATTGACCCTAATTAAAAATGACCATGAATAATTATTATTTGGGACATATGAAATTAGTCCCTAATAAAGTAATTAGGGACTATTAAATAGCCATCCCTAATTATGTTATTAGGGACTAAAAAATAATGGTCCTTAATAAGTCTATTAGAGACGACTTTTTTAATCGTTGCAAATAATTATATTGGGGACGACTTTCTTAGGCGTCACAAATAATTTAATTTGAGACAACTTTTTCAAGGTCGCAAATAAACTTATTAGGGACGATTTTCTCAGTCATCGCAAATAAGTTTATCGGGGACAACTCTTTTAGCCGTCACAAATAATCTTTTGGGGACAACTTTTTTAGTCGTCACAAATGATCTTATTGAGACGGCTAAATTAAACGTCCCAAATTAACTTTTTCGAGACGGTTTTCTTTTTGCCGTCGCTAAAAGTATTGCCGACAGACTTTTTCGGGAAGGTTTAGCGACGGGTGCTTAGTCATCCCTATTAATTATTAGGAACAATTTTATATTAATTTGGGACAATTTTCCACTGTCTCGAAAAATCGTTAATCTTGTAGTGATCATTGACAATTTTAAAATGGATACCGATAAGAATCACTAAGAGATGTTTGACTAATGATATCAATTTTAAAATTTGTTAAACAAATTAAACATCTTATGTAATACAAGTGACATCTTGTATCAATTATGATATTGATACTCCAACCTTTAAAAATGTCAATATCAATATTGACATAGTACCATTTTTGAAACTCTAACCAAACACACTATAAGGTACTTGTTTTAATTCATAAAATAATTTAATTAATTTTCACTTTGTTTTATTAGCTTGGAACAATGAAACTCAAGGTGATCTATACAAATTTTTTTATCTATAATTTGTGAGCACGGATCTCAAGGTAGCATGTCTAATGTCAAGGAGAGCCGAATAGCCCTTTCTTTCTACTCATCTTTTCTTTCACACTCACTTTAATCTCCAAAATTTTGGCTCTCAACATCACTTGGATGTTGGAGGAATGGTTTAGGTTGTGTGGAAGAGGGAAAGAAGAAAGGGGGGCAGAAATGAAAGAGCAATGTAAAGGAAAAGGAATAACACAGTGTAGGAACCGCGGTGTGTTTGATATGTGGTTGCCAAAAGCTAGAGGCTTTGAAAAATAAATAAAATGAAAGGGAAATGGAATGAAATGCTTGGAGATTAGATGACTGTATGCACCTTGTTCGTAAAAGATGCTTGGTGAGTTCTATATTTCTTCTCTCCAGTCAGCCGAAAAGAAAGAACTTGAGAGATCTTGCCTTTATTAACTGTCTACATGAAAATAAGAGAACAAATGAAGAGCGGATTAGAACTTAATAGTGCATAGCACCTTGATCAAAATGAACATAATAACAACAAAATTATGACTAAGACTTACCAGATTAGGATTAATTCCTAACCCTTTATGCTTAGGTGTTTTAGATGCATGAGAATGTAAATAGACATGACATGAATGCAAGTGATACAAAAGATGTAAAAAAAGTGTAAATAAAGATAGTGTACAACAACAACAAAAAACAATAGATAAGGAGGGAGAGATGGGGATTTGGCCATGAATGCCCTATTCTGGAGATCCCTGATGTATTGTTAGACACTCCATTGATGGGTCGTTAGCCTTAAAACCAAAAGATCTTCTTGATTGGCCCCTTGATCAGCTCTGGATGCTCCTGCTAACTACAACTCGATGGAGAGGAGCACCCCGATGCTTCTTCCAACAACGATGAGGAATAAGGGTTCCTTGAAGGTGGAGGCTTTGTGAGGTCGTCTTGGGATTGGGGATGGGAAATAATATGGAGAGTTTAGAAGATGCTAAGAAGATTTTTGAGAGTGTTAATGGATGAGGTTATGGATGGTTTTGGAGATTTTTCAGAACTAGCTGGAATAGAAGATATCTTTTGGGATGCTCTTGAAGCCTCTCTAGAGATCCGGAGATTGAACTTCTTGACACTTAGTTGGAACCTTTAAATGTTGGAGGAAGGCTATATTTTATAGCTATGACAGACGTCCCTAACGTTCTAAAAAAGGGACAATTGACCTCTTGTTAACAAGATGCCTGCCACTATATTAAATGCGATAGTGTTAGGTATTTGTGTGATTTTTGACACCTCTTTTAACATATCATCATTAAGGCAAAATGCCTCATTTACTAGGACATTAGGTACACTAACACACAGCTCATACACTATAATGTTTTGAAAATATATATATAATAAAATATTTATTTGTGTAACGCCTTCCCCATTTTCTCGTGCCAGTTACCCCCCTACCATTACGCTCGCCCCCCTGTCGCGCTTGCCGGTTACACCAGTCTCCCCCTCCCGCCAGACTCTCGCCGCCCCCCTCTCATCGAACTCTCTCTATCTCTTCTAGTCGGCACCCGCCGTCCTCCGTCCCGCGAGCGCCACGCGCGCACTCGATCGCACCCTCCCTTCTTTTCCTCCCCGTCGTCGTCGCGCCGCTGCATCATCACCCCTGGACCTCCCTTGTTCCAGGAGGAGTTGCCGCCAGAAGTGCCACCATGTGTGCCACCGGAAACCAGCCACCCGAGACCCTTGCCGCCGCCTCCAGCCTTTCCCCCATTTCTGCCGCCAGCCTCCTCCCTCCTCCCTCTCCATCGCTTTGGGTCACCATCCAGCCACTACTGCGGCCACCACCGCCGTACGTGAACCCCTTCCATCATCGTTGGTCCCCGACATTGGTCTCCCATGTTCCAGACAGAACCACCGTGCGAGAGAAGCTCTCTCACCGTCGCCACTACGAGCCACTGTAATATCTGGCATTTTAAAAAAAATTGTAACGCTCTCCTCCCCCCCCCCTTTTTTTCTCTCGCCGGTTACGCCCCTCCCGCCTCTCGCCGTACGCTCGCCGCTCCCCCTCTCTTGCCGACTTCACCGCCCCCATCTCCCTCTCGACTACGCACCCCCTGCTCTCGTCGACCTCTCTCTCTCCTTCCCCCCTCGCCCCGCCGCTCGCCGGATTTTGCTCCCCCATCTCCCAACCGGATGTTAGGCAAAATAATATAGCGTGGCAACCGGGCTGATGTGTAATGCTGACTTGGCACATTTGCATTTCATTTACCTCTCATTTGTACATCATGTAGGTCTAATTGGACCACAACATTGTAATGTGTAAATTTACAGAAGTATATAAAGAACAGGGCTCGGCACAATGTACGCATTGGTACATTGTGAGGTTTCCCGCTCATTCTACATTCTGACCGCTCTCGCGTCTACCTGCGGCATCTTCGGATACCGGGTCTATTCATCTTCTTCTTGCTCCAATTTGGTATCAGAGCACAGGTCAGATTCCCTGTGCAATTCATTCCTTTTTTTCTGGCTTCGCCTGCTTATGGAGGATTCTGTGATCGATTCAATGGCAACCTCCTTGCCACATACGTCGCCATTACCGTTTGCTTCCAGTTCTTCTTTCACCTCTCTTCCAAATGTCTCTCATCGGTTTCCGATCAAGTTAACAGCCGATAACTATATGGTTTGGCGAGGTCAGTTCTTACCCTTCCTTAAGATGTATGATTTAATGGGACTTGTGGACGGATCGGTTCCGTGTCCACCAGATTTTCTACCGGATCCCACAAATCAGAATGTGGTTGTTCCGAATCTAGATGCCAAAATATGGCAGCAATATGATGGTCTCGTAATGACTCTTCTCATCTCTTCAGTGAGTGATTCGATATTACCTATGGTAGTTGGATATGATACATCTGCTAGTGCCTGGAAAGCCATAACCAATGCGTATGGTTCTTCCTCTAAGGCTCGATTACTTCAACTGCGTCTCCAATTACAGCAGTTGAAGAAGGGAAACTTGCGTGTCAATGAGTTTTTACAGAAAGTGAAACATCTCTCAAACACTTTGGCCATGGCTGGTGATCCGGTTTCCAACAGCGAATTACTCATTTACATTTTCAATGGACTGGGATCAGAATATGATCCATTCGTTACTGCGGTTACCACTCGATCGGATTCCAGCTCTCTTACATTTGATGAACTGCAGGGTATGCTTCTGAGTCATGAGCTTCTATTATTACAGCGACAGCAGGCAGTCTCCAATATCACTGCTAATCTAGCCCGATCCACATTGAACAATAGCCAGCAACAGATCAACAATTACACTGGGAGTTCTGGCAGAGGCAGAGGAAATCGAGGTCGCTATAGTGGAAGAGGCAGAAATGACAGAAACAATCAGTACAGTACTAATGACAGATCTCAGGCACAATTCAGTCAGGGAGATAGCAATTTTGGTCAATACAGTAGGCCGTATGCCAATAATTTTGGGCAATCTCAGTATGGCAATTCAGGACCTCCTCAGGTCTGTCAATTATGTGATAAACGCGGACACACTGTTCTTACGTGCTGGAGAAGATTTGATCCCTATTTCAGGCCCAATTCAGTCCCTTCGAATGCTCAGTTACAGCAAGGAGTCAATTCCTCTTATTCTGCCAATACTGCTAGCACCAATGCTCCTCAATTTAACAATGACCAGTCATGGTATCCTGATACCGGAGCGAACAGTCATATGACCCCAAATTTGGCTCTAATTCAAGCTCCTACAAATTACAATGGACAGGACATCAAGAGCAAGAGGGTCTTGGCTCACGGCCACCTTACTGATGGGCTATATCAGCTGGACAATGGACCTGCTACCTCTCCGATGGTGCTGACTGCAGCGGCTTCATCACTTTGGCATAGTAGACTCGGGCATCCTGCTTTTCGGACAGTTCTTACAGTTTTGAATAGTTTTAAACATTCATCTTTTGTTAATAGTCACTTCTTTTGTTCTCACTGTGCGCTGGCAAAAAGTCACCAGCAGCATTTTCCTTCATCTAGTCACATATCTCAGTTTCAACTTGAATTAGTTGCCTCCGATGTATGGGGCCCTGCACCTTTTGTGAGTAACAACGGTTATAGATATTATGTCACCTTTCTTGATCATTTTAGCAGATACTGCTGGATTTATCCCATCACTCTTAAAAGTGATGTATTTCATGTGTTCTTGCAATTTAAAAGTCAAGTTGAAAATCTGTTTTCTCGCAAGATACAATATTTTCAAAGTGATTGGGGAGGGGAGTTTCAATCTCTTTCTAAATTCTTTATGGAATGTGGAATTTCTCATAGAGTTGCTTGTCCATATACACATCATCAAAATGGTTTAGTTGAAAGAAAACATAGACATATAATTGAGACTTCATTGGCACTTCTGAGTAATGCTCGATTACCTTATCAATTTTGGGATGAAGCTGTTTCCTGTGCATGTTATTTGATAAATCGTTTACCCACCAAGGTCCTAAATGGTTTATCTCCATTTGAAAAACTCTTTGGCACATCACCGGATTACTCCATGTTGAAAATATTTGGGTGTGCTTGTTACCCACACTTAAGGCCATACAACAAGCACAAGTATACCTTGAGGTCTGAGTGTTGTATATTTGTAGGATACAGCCCAAAACATAAAGGATATAAGTGTTATTCTCTGTCAAGTGGAAAGACTTACATTGCCATCAATGTAGTTTTTGATGAGTCTTCATTCCCCTATGAGATTCTCAGCAAATGCATCTCACCTCAGGAACAAGATCATAATGATACAGTCTGTATTCCAGGACCGATGCAAGCTGCATCTGCAGCCAATATTCTTTCAAAGTCTCATAATTCTGCAGGTCACACTTCTGATTTTTCGCATCATGAAGTTCAGAATTCTTCTCCCACATTAACAGTTCAGCAAAGTGCAATTTCACCCAATGCCAGTCCTCATGTATCGGACATACAGCAGGTTGCAGAAAACTCTATGAAGCCCACACCCACTCGGCAATGCACAGCCATTATTGGAGGTTCCGACAGTCATGAAGCTCCCTCTTCTTCTGACCTTACTTCTTCTACAGAATCCTCTCCTCCGAGGAAATTCAAGTCTCTTCAGCAAATTTTGGCCGCCACCCAACCGGTTACTCAGCAGCACGTCAGCAAGTATGCCATGCTAGTGGAGAAAGAAATTGAAGAAGAACCATCCTGTTTTACTACAGCAAATAAATATCCTCAATGGCGCAAGGCTATGTCGGATGAATTCTCTGCTCTCCAAAACAATGGTACGTGGGTCCTTGTACCACCTCCTTTTAACGCCAACATAGTAGGATGTAAATGGATATACCGGATTAAAAAGAACTCTGATGGAACTGTAGCCCGCTACAAAGCCAGGCTTGTTGCCAAGGGATTCACCCAGGAACATGGATTGGACTATCATGAAACCTTTAGTCCAGTCATTAAACCAGCTACAATTCGGTTAATCTTGTCAATTGCAGTGAGCTCTAACTGGCCAGTCAAGCAACTAGATGTTAACAACGCTTTTCTTCATGGCAACTTAACTGAAGAGATATATATGTGTCAACCATCAGGTTTTCAGGACAGAAATAAGCCAGAATATGTGTGCAAGTTACTTAAGTCTCTATATGGTCTGAAGCAAGCGCCTAGGGCCTGGTTTCACAAACTATACTCTCATCTTCTAACACTTGGTTTCACTGCATCTATTTGTGATCCGTCCTTATTTCTGTATCGGGCTAAGGGGATCTGCATTTATTTACTTGTTTATGTTGATGATATCATATTGACTGGGAATTGTTTACAAACAATACGCAAGCTGGTTCACAATCTGTCTAATATTTTTTCTATTAAAGACTTGGGTGATCTCACTTATTTCCTAGGAATAGAGGTTCATTGCACAAAGGAAGGTATGCACCTCTCTCAAAAACGGTATATTCTGGATATTCTGGAGAAAGCACAGTTGTTACATTCCAAACCTTTTACCACTCTTATAGCACCACGGTCCTCTGTCTCTCAGCATGAAGGTAACATTCTTGATGATCCCTCATATTACAGAAGCTTAGTTGGCTCATTACAGTACATTACACTCACCAGACCCGATGTAGCTTTTTCCATAAACAAGGCTTGCCAGTTTCTGTCGGCTCCTACTGATGCTCACTTATGTCTTGTTAAAAGAATCATCCGCTATCTCAAAGCCACTCACACCATGGGTTTACATATTACACCAACTGGTTTTGATCTCCAAGTTTATAGTGATGCGGACTGGGCTGGTTGCCCCGATGACAGAAGATCCACAGGCGGGTTTGGCATTTACATGGGTCACAACCTGATTTCATGGACTGCCAAAAAGCAGAAAACTGTTGCTCGGTCAAGCACCGAGGCGGAGATGCGTTCAATAGCCATGGCTGTCACAGAACTTCTGTGGTTACTTCAATTGATCAAGGAATTGTGCTTACCCCTCAGGACTCCACCTACAGTTTGGTGTGACAACATAAGTGCTATCTATCTAAGTGCCAATCCAGCGTTTAAAGCACGTACAAGACATGTGGAAATTGACTTCCACTTCATTAGACAATTAGTTCAAGAGAAAAAGATTGTAATTAATCATATTGCAAGCAAGGATCAAATTGCGGATATATTCACCAAGCCATTACCTTCTCAACAGTTTGAATTTTTTAGATACAAGCTAACCGTGGTACCCCCGATCAGCTTGAGGGGGGGTGTTAGGCAAAATAATATAGCGTGGCAACCGGGCTGATGTGTAATGCTGACTTGGCACATTTGCATTTCATTTACCTCTCATTTGTACATCATGTAGGTCTAATTGGACCACAACATTGTAATGTGTAAATTTACAGAAGTATATAAAGAACAGGGCTCGGCACAATGTACGCATTGGTACATTGTGAGGTTTCCCGCTCATTCTGTTCACAGCTCTCTGCTTCTGCGTCTACCTCTGGCATCTTCAGATCTGCAGGTCTATTCATCTTCTTCTTGCTCCAATTCCGGATTCCCATCTCCCTCCAGATTACGGAAGCCCCCCCTGTCCCGGTTGTAACGCCAACGTCCCCCCCTCCCGCCTGAACTCTCGCCGCCATCTCCCTTAGCCACGCAACCCCCCTCCTCCTGTATATTTTCCTCGTGGAAACCCCCCCCCCCCCCCCCGTCGAAGCTCTCTCTCTCCCTCTCTTCCTATCACGCACCCGACACGGGCTGCCTCCGTCTTGCGCACCCAGCGAGCGCTTGGGCTGTCTCCGCCGTGCGCACCCAACGCCTGGGCTGACGCCCTCCCCCGCGCGCGCGCGACGCCGTCCGCCGGCCAGCCACTCTGCGCACCAGCAACCAGCCACCAGCCGCCTGCCTTGCCCACCCTCCTCCTCCACGCCGCCCGCCTGCACCCTTCATCTTCCAACCGCCACCCTGCTGCCGCCCCCCCCCCCTTTTCATCAAATTCCTCTTCTCCTTCTCCGTCGTTTCTGGTCGACGCCGCCGTCTCCGTCTCGGCTATACACCCCCCCTCGTTGTCGACGTCGTCCGTCTGGCAGCCACCACCATCGCCGGCAAAACCGCCCTCAGCCGTTGCCCCTCTACCGCCGTCATCGACCGCCAGCCGTCTCCTCTCTGTGCCCCCCCCCCCGCGAGCGTGTGTGCGGACGCGCCAGTCAGCCAGCGCTGAGACCTCCTTTTTCCGCCGCTCACGCCCCCTGTTTCAGCCGGATCTGCCGCCGCGGGGAACCTCCCTCGCCGTCGTCGCTGTGGGCAGCACCTCCCTCTCCGTCTACCACCGTCTGCTGCTGCAGCTCTCCCTCCGGTCATCATCAAGCACCGTCGCTGGGAGCTACCCCCCACCACCGTCGCAGCCGTCGCGCCCCACCCCCTCCCGCGAGCACACATGCATGCTCGATCGCCCCCCCACCCTCCGTCGATTGCCCGGACGGCCACCAGCCAGCACCACCGAGCCGTCCGGTCCATCCCGGTCCAGAAGCCGGTTCAAACCTGGTCCGACCGCCCGGTTCGGCATCTTCAGAATTTCCTGATTTATTAATTGCAGAAATCAGAGTTAATGCCAGAAAAATAGTGGAAGAATCCATAAAAATCTAGAAAATTCACAGGAGCTTCCACGTAGGTTTATCAAGCTTGTCTATATATTTGACTCCATTTTTATTAGAAAATATGCATGATTTAACTTATGGACCTTGATTTGACTAGTTTAGACTTTTGACTCAAGATCAGTGATTTTTATCAAAATCCTTGAAATAAGAACCTTGAAAATGATGTTTTGAATATTATGAAACATGTTTGGCATGATTCTGGATGGGTAGAAATATTTTTCATGAGATTTGACCATATGTTATTCATGTATATGATTACGTGCTAGAATAGACCTAGAATTGAAATATAGCTAAGTGGAGGTTTGGAGAAATCATAGGTCATCAAATTTCACTTTTTGGGACATGTTTAAGTCAGATTAGAGCTGATTACATCATAATTTAATTTGTTTAATTATGCCAAGCTTGATTTAAGTTAATTGTCTTGTATATGTAATTAAGTATGTCTAGTTCGGTTTGTCATTTCATGTATGTAAATCAAGTAAATTTTGGTTAGTTTAGTTTCAGATTATGTAATATGTCATGCATGATATGATTTGTTCATATGGTTAGGTATGGTATATGTTTGATTCAGAATATGTCAACCAAGTCGATTAGTACAAGTCTTGTCTACTTATAGTAAAATATGTTTAATTTGATTTCAGATCATGGGCTATGATATGCATAGTTAGTCATGTCAATTTGGTCATGATTAGTATGAGTTGTCATTGAGAACAAGTTCAATTATGTCGGGTCATCATATGTCTTGTCAAGTTCGTTGTGGATGTTATGTCTTGCATGAAGGGCTATGAAATTGGATAGTTATGTTATGTATGCATGGTATGGTCAAGTATGTCATGATTTGAAATTATGTTATGAACTCTTGATAGGACGTGCTATGAAGGCTTCACCAGCCTATGTTAGTAAATTGCCCCGTGGGCAGCGGGTAACTTAGATGAATCCGGCCCTCCCACATATCCCGGATTACCGCGGTTTTCCCTTAGTGTCACCACTGCCTAGGTGCACTTTGGGCTAGCTTATTATAATATTCTTGCTATATATATTAAATTTGGTGAAAGTATTTGTACATGTGAAGCAAGACGACCAATTCCTTGCTCTTTGGCTATGTGTTTTGGAAAGAATATAAAATATTTTACTTGTGTGTCATGTATGGATGTTAAACCATGTCATGTTAGAAAAATCAGATTTGTCTGTTTTAATTTGGACATGTTAAGTTAAGTTTTGAGGTCATTTAGATGATATTTGTTTAGCTTGTATGGTCTTGTGTGCATTGGTCTAGAATTGAGTAGCATTGGCATAATCTTTTTCCTTAAAAGATAATCATGATTTGGTTATGGGTTAAGGATAAATATAGAAGACATGTTACTATCATTTGTATTACATCTCAATCTAGATATGTTATCTATCATTGCTTGATTATATGTTACTTATCCGATTGGCAAGAAAAGGGTGTAAATCCTACGGAGTCTCTAGACTCACCCCGTTGTAGGTTAAATTTTTCAGCAGGTTTTGAAGATTTAGAAGCTTGAAGATGAAGTTCAGGTGAAACCAAAGGAAATCAGAGTTATTTGCACTTGGAGATTATTGGTATTCTCTACTTAGGTAGATGGTCTTAGTTGCTTTTGAGCAAGAGTGTGTTAGACTTAGTAGTATGGTTCTATTCTCTTGATTTGATGGATCTTATGAATATAATTGTTTAAGTTTGGGTTATGGAATTCAAGTATTGGGTTTCATCCCATTGTCACGACGTCATATATATTTCTGTTGTATAATTGGGGTTATGTTAATTAAATTTCGGGTCGTGACAGCCACCCTCCTCTTGCTGTCGCCACTAGTTTTCAACCCCCACCCTCTCGTTGTCGCTGTGGGTCACCGAACAGCCAACGCCGTTTGCTGCCACCCAGAGCCGCCCTGTTACCGTCGCCCACCGCGCCATCCTGTTCTATCGGAAGCACCACCGCGAGCCGCCCTCGTCGCTGCCGTCAGCCCCCACCCCCCAGCGTTGATCACGTTGCATCAGCCACCCCCTCTATCTCTTCTTCTCTCTGACACACTCAGCCTAGTCTCCTCAGCCCAGCCTCCTCCTTCTGCAACCTGCGCGCTGCAACCTTTTGGCTGTCGCTGCCGTTGCCATATGGCCGCCTCCTTCTAGGCTGCGAGACCCTACCAGCAACTCCTCAACACTGCCATCACCTATAGCCCTCGCTGCCATTGTTGATGCCTTTGCTAGTGCCTCACAAGCCTACCATGTCCGCATGGACACCAGCCATCGACGCTGTTAACCAACCCAAAACTGCAGTGTTGAGTTGATCGCATTGTCAGCCCCCACCCCCCAGCGTTGATCACGTTGCATCAGCCACCCCCTCCATCTCTTCTTCTCTCTGACACACTCAGCCTAGTCTCCTCAGCCCAGCCTCCTCCTTCTGCAACCTGCGCGCTGCAACCTTTTGGCTGTCGCTGCCGTTGCCATATGGCCGCCTCCCCCTAGGCTGCGAGACCCTACCAGCAACTCCTCAACACTGCCATCACCTATAGCCCTCGCTGCCATTGTTGATGCCTTTGCCGGTGCCTCACAAGCCTACCATGCCCGCATGGACACCAGCCATCGACGCTGTTAACCAACCAAAACCGCGGTGTTGAGTTGATCGCATTGTCAGCCCCCACCCCCCAGCGTTGATCACGTTGCATCAGCCACCCCCTCCATCTCTACTTCTCTCTGACACACTCAGCCTAGTCTCCTCAGCCCAGCCTCCTCCTTCTGCAACCTGCGCTGCAACCTTTTGGCTGTCGCTGCCGTTGCCATATGGCCGCCTCCCCCTAGGCTGCGAGACCCTACCAGCAACTCCTCAACACTGCCATCACCTATAGCCCTCGCTGCCATTGTCGATGCCTTTGCCGGTGCCTCACAAGCCTACCATGCCCGCATGGACACCAGCCATCGACGTTGTTAACCAACCCAAAATCGCGGTGTTGAGTTAGAGAGGTCCAGGCTTATAAGCATAGGAAACCTCCCCTCATTGTCCAATATGGGACTATTCTAACTCGCCCCCTCACGTGCAAGCTCTTCTGACTTTGAGGGTGACGGTCTGAGGGGGGTCCACAGCCCTTGGCTCTGATACCATGTTAACCAACCCAAAACCGCGATGTTGAGTTAGAGAGGCCCAGGCTTATAAGCATAGGAAAACGGTCTGAGGGGGGTCCACAACCCTTGGCTCTGATACCATGTTAACCAACCCAAAACCGCGATGTTGAGTTAGAGAGGCCCAGGCTTATAAGCATAGGAAACCTCCCCTCATTGTCCAATATGGGACTATTCTAACTGACGCCTACACAACGCCGCGTCGCGATCGTCGTTGGACGTCTCCCCCACCTGCTGTGTCCCCTAAATTCTGCCGAAACCACCATCGCAAGTTCTCCCCCCCTCCCTTGCTGCCACCTCCGGCCTCCACCTTCCTCGCTGCTGCTGCCGTCCACCGCTGCAGCTCCCCCGGTAGTCGCCACCCCCATCGTCGACGAGCTCCGCCGCGCCGTCCCCTGTCACAGGCGTTGGAGTTTTCTTTTAAACTAACACTGTTTTTTTATTATAAAACTAACACGGTAAAAACTTTTAATGCAAAACTAACACGGTAAAGACGGTTTGATTTAAAAAAAATTTAATGTGCGCTACAGCGCACAGCATTAAATGCGCAGTAAATTTTTTTTCAAAAATCAATTCAATTTTACCTATATTATTAAATTATAATTTATCGGGTTTGAATTTCAACGATCCGTTCCGTCCAATAAATTTAGAAAATCGAAATACTTAAGATTAGAATTTTAAATATCCTAATTTCGATAAATTTTAAATTAATAAATCGGAGCATCCTAGACCGTCCAATGATAAAACTTGCACTTTTTAAAATTTTAAAAATTCAACCTTATAGTTTTGAAGGCTCCGAATTCATTTGTCATAGTGGATCGGAAAAATTTTAATCCGAGTATCCAATTTTTTTAGGTGGAAGATAAAAAAAAAATGTAACGTTACTGTACGCATCAAATGCGTACTGTAGTGTGCGCTTTTTCTTTTCTTTTCCTGTTGAAAGTCGAGTTTGCCTAACTCGACTTTCAAAAGTCGAGTTATTTAAACTCGACTTTTAAACTCTATTTTTAATAAACACTGTCAACTGACGGGATCACTGTTAAAGGGGAAAGTCAAGTTTTCAAAACTCGACTTTGAGCAAACCGTGTTAGTTTTGCAATAAAATTTTTTACCGTGTTAGTTTTATAATAAAAAAACAGTGTTAGTTTAAAAAAAACTCCAGGCGTTGCTGCGCGAGAGCGCGCACAGTCAAGCCCGGCTCGCCACCCCGGTTCGCCTCTTCAACTGCCGGCCTAGCATTGCCAAGCCGCCCCAGTCCAGCCAGTTGAGCCGCCCGGTTCAACGCCGGTTCAGCAGTTTTTGGATTATTAATTTATTAAGTACGAAAATTAGAGTTAAGGCCATAAAAATTAGCAAAAATTCCAAAAAATTCCAAAAAAATATAGAAGCTTGCAAGTAGGTTTCTCAAGTTTTTCTATATATTTGATCTCATTTGGATAAGAAATGTGCATGATTTAACTTATGGACCTTAAATTCACTAGATTTTGACTTTAAACTTATGCTTAATGAGATTCTCAAAATCTTTGAAATCAGAAACCTGAAATTAGTACTTTGTATATCATGGAACATGTTTAGCATGACTATGCTTGGGTAGAAGCGTTTTCTATCAAATTTGGTCTTATGAAAATTATGTAAGTGATTATATGCTAGTTTGGAACAAGAATTGAAAGTTAATTATTCGTAGACTTGGGAAACTCATGGGTCATCAAATTATACTTTTTAGAACCTGTTTAATTCAAATTATGGTGGATTACATCAGAACTTAATTTGTTTAGTTTCTACCAAACTTGTTTTAAGTTAATTATCTTGTATATGTAATTAAGTATGTCTAGTTCGATTTGTCATTACATGTGTGTGGATCATGTAAATTTTGATTAGTCTGGTTTCAGATTATGTATTATGTCATGCATGATATGATTATGTTCATATGGTCAAGTTTGGTATAGGTTTGATTTAGAATATGTCAACCAAGTCGGGTTATCATATGTCTTATCTAGTTTGTTATGAATGTTATGTCTTGCATTAAGGGCTATAAAATTAGATGGTTATGTCATGTATGCATGGTATGGTCAAGTATGTCATGATTTGAAATTACGTTATGAACTCTTGATATGACGTGCTATGAAGACTTCACCAGTCTATGTTAGTCAATTGCCCGTGGGCGGGGGTAACTTAGATGAATCCGGTCCTCCCACAGATCCCGGATTACCGCGGTTTTTCCTTAGTGTCACCATTGCCTAGGTGCACTTTGGGCTAGCTTAGTATATGTTACTTTTATATATATTAGAGCTAGTGAATGCATTTTGTACATGTAAAGCAAGACGACCAATTCCTTGCTATTTGGCTATGTGCTTTGGAAAGTTTATGAAATTATGTTACTTGTGTGTCATGTATAGATATTAAGTCATGTCATGTTAGAAAAATCAGATTTGTCTTATTTTTTGGTCATGTTAAGTTAAGTCTTGAGGTCATTTAGATGATATTTGTTTAGTTTGTATGGTTTTGTGTGCATTGATTTAGAATTGAGTAGCATTGGCATAATCTTTTTCCTTAAAGATAATCATGGTTTGGTTATGAGTTGTGAGATTTATATAGAAGACATTCTATACATTTGTATTACATCTCAATTAAGATATGTTATCTATCATGGCTTGATTATATGTTAGTTATCCGATTGGCAAGAACGGGTGTAAATCCTACGGAGTCCCTGGACTCACCCCGTTGTGGGTTAAATTTTTCAGCAGCTATTGAAGATCAAGAGATTGGCTTGGAGGCTTAGGAGGAGCCATGGAAGAACTAGCATCCCCTGGAGTTGCATAGATATCTTTTGCATTTACTAGGTGACTTGTTGTGGACTGGCGGGTTGTCATGTAGTTGCACTATATTTAGTTGTTTTCTTTATGAGATAGAACTTGTGAACAAACTTGGATTAGTGTTTGGTTATTAAATATTTAGGTTATGTTGACATCTTGTGGAATTAGGTGTGGACTTGGTTATTAGAATTATTACATGCTTGTTTGAGTTATGAAATCTCAGTGATAGATTTCTCCCATTGTCACGATGTTGTGTATTTTCGTTGCATATTTGTGGTTATGTTATTTAAATTCTGGGTCGTGACATACACCATGCATCCTCCTCTGACTCACACCATCTGAGGTGACAATGTCAAGCCTGACACCTGGGACACCAACCATACTGTGCTCATTGAATGCACTCCGCCAAATTCATGGACGATGGTCAGGTTTTGACAATAGGACCTAACATTCCAATAACGGAACGTCAGACATTGACTTACTGGGATGTTAGGCTTTTTGGCCAACAATTAAGTCTTTTGGAGAAAATTGGTTTGCTTGTGTGGAGAAAACAAGTATCCTTTATGAAAATAGGAGTCTAAGGTGTCTACAAGATTATCAAAAAATATTAACAACTATCATAGGTTCATTTTTTTATAATATTAAATATTTTTATTTTTACAAAGCACCACACACATAAAGAAATATAAATTAGACATTCTACAACATATTGTTATAAATTTATATAGAATAATATCAAATAATACAGTTCTCTGTTACAAATAAAATATTAAACTTAGAGTTGGCCATGGTTAGTTATTTTTTACGTAATCATATATTATCTTATCTTATCTTATTTAATAAAATAAATATTATATATTAACATGAACTGAATCGACTATTTAATCTTTTACCAAACTAGTTTGGTTTGATCCTTATTGGTTTAGCTTAAGGGTCAAACAAACCAATACACTGGACAAATATCTTGAAATTTAGCTTGATTAAAACTTAACTTAGAAGTCAAATTTGATTTTATTATGTCAAACAAATAAGTTTGAATAAAAAATAAAGCTCATTACATTAAATGAGACACACTTGAATAGACTTTTGTTCTACTCAATAAGTCCATAAGTAACTTGATTAAATAATTGATTGAGTATTGATTTTAAAAATAAATTATGAATATTAATAGTTGTACGTAGTCACTTAAATATGTGAAATCAGTTAAAATAAATTTTAATTCGAAGTTTAAATTTAAATCAAATTTTATAAACAAGTTAAAATTAGTGTTTCACAAATAACTTAAAATCAATTTTGAGTTTTATAAATAAGTACATATTGAGTTTGAATTTGAATGTGACACTAAATTGAGTGGAGTTGTTATTTGAAGTCGAGTTTGATTTGATACCTAACAAGTCAAGCTTGAGTAGTAAGGTTGAGTATTGCAAAATAAATAGATTGAGTTTAACTTTGATTCTAGCAAAAAAAAGCATGAAATCAAATTAAATCAAATGGTGAACCCGATAATGGTGGATGACTGTATGGCAGATGTGATATTATAAAAGATGATTTATCATTATATTTTGTATCACTTGATATCAATGTTGATTAATGGATACAAATAGATAGGCTCAGTCTTAATAGTACCATATATATTGTACTAAAACTTAGGTGATGTTTGATTAGACTTAATCTGAAAATCTTAACTCTTAATTTCACCTCTAACCTCTTAATTTGTGGTAAAAAAAGTGCTTGCTTTGCTTAAGAGATAAGTGATTTATGTTGTTTGATAAAAATCTGAATCATCTACTTAATTTTTTAAATAATAAAACAATCAAATAACTTTGAATATAATATATCATGTATAAATCATACATAACCATTTTGAAATATAAGTAACTTCTTTTGTTTGATGAAAATATTATTAAAATATTTGTTTGTAATGATCACAAATTTTTTTAACAAATTTTATTGTAAAAATTTGTTTATAATAAAAATATAATTTATCATATGATTATCTATTTTATTAAAGATATTAAATTCATTTACAAATAAAAAAAATTTCTTCAAAAAAATTTTTAACGTCAAGTTTTGCATCTTCTCCTGTAACCCAATGTGGAGATGTGATAGACATGAAACGGTAAGGACAGACATTGTAGCGGTAAAACATCTGAGAGAGAAAAAGCTATGTTTCTGATCTGAATGGCTCAAAGCCTTTTCCGAGATCAGATGTTTAATTAGAGGTTAGGTTAGATATATTATCAAACGGGATCAAATATCTGAAATCTGACCGAATCAGATTTCAGATCTATGTTCAGTGTTATCAAACAGCCCCTTAGTTTAACTCAAATGGCTGACCTACAGTGCCCAGCGGAGTCACGTGCCGCTGAATTTTGAGAAATCCATTACAATTTCAAGAATCTTTATCAAAAATAACTTAGATTAAAAAGTATTATAAAGATGTAAGTCCACTAAAATTTTGGAGTGACCCTGCTTTATCAAAAATAACCTGGATTAGAAGGCATTATAAAGGTGTCACCTCACTAAAATTTTGGATGACCCCACTAAAATAAAATTCTGCACCCACCACTGGTGAGATAATCATATGGTTGTGACATTTGTAAGGATGCTAATGGATAGGATAGTTATATTCACAAATAAGTATATGTACTAATCATACGGAGATAATTATATATGGATGTATCCTATAAACATAAGCTACATCTATTTATTATTATTTTTTAATTATCACAAATGAGTATAATCACAAATTTCTATGTGTTATAATAGTTGATTATGGATGTCTAATGAATATATATGAAGACATGATATATAATTATCTAATATATTAAAATAAAGTAAAAATAACTTTAGTGATAGAAAATTTAAAAATAATATTTATTAAAACACCCACAAAAAATATTTATAAAATTACATACTAATTTTACACTGCATCTCCATTCGACAAAAAAATAAAAATCAAATTATTGTAAAGAATTTTATCTTTGATATAAATTAGGTGTTAGATATTAGATTATCTTAAAATATAAGTCGTATGATGGCATTCCATTAACATGTGGGGTTTGAGGTGTATTCATATTTGTACGTATTAAATTAACAACTTATCTATCGTTGATATCGTTAAATTATGAGGGTTATTAGACTATTTATAAATATTTGTCAAATTAACGAGCATGATATTCAAATGGTCAGACATTTGTGTTTGATGGTGACTCTGCACTGAACAGTGAAACACATGGGTGCTAGAGATGTAAACGGGTTGGATTCACTCGCGGAATCATAGAATTTGATTCCGTTTTCGATAAGATTTAAGGTGTTTCGATTTTGATTTCGATAATTTCAGAATTGCTATGTTCTGATATCAATTCAATTCTGATTTCGTTATCAAAATCAAAATTAAATCCGATAATTTTATATTCTAATATTAAATATTGATTTTTATTCAAAAATAAATTAATGATTTACATATAATTAATAAATTCTAATATAATATTTTTAAAATTTTATTTTTATCATTTTATCAATTTTTAAATTATATTTTATGAGTTATTTGACTTTATTTTAATGATTTTTACTTTTATTTATTTGTTATCTAAATCGGATAAATGGAAATAGAATCATTGGGTCTAATTTCGATAAGTTATTGGAATACCTGATTCCGATTCTGATAATTTATAGGATACAAAAGTAGTTTTCCGACCTATTTATTTTTATTGGAATCAAATCGAAATTTCAGAAAACGGATTCCGTTTACACCCGTAAGGGGTGCAAACTGCATATAAACTAGCTAATATATCCCCACAAAAAAACTTGGCACAGTAAAAACTAGACAAGACTTGTTTATTACGTCAAATAATTAAGTTTGAACAAAATCATAAAGCTTGATTCATTAATGTGCCAAACTTGAACAGACCTCTACTACAGTCGGATAAACTTGTGAGTGGCCAAGTAACAACTCAATTAAATATTATTAAAATATATATTATCAATTTTATTAATTATATATAGCATCATTTAAATATATGAAATAAAATTTAATTTTGTTTGAACTTAAATCTAGTTTATTATACGAGTTAAAATTCGAGTTTCATAAATAAGTTTAGCTTGAATTTTAAGTTTTATAAAGAGAAAATTACCACCCACTCCATTTAACAAAATGGCTTTACCAAAAACTCCATTGACCAAATTTTCTTCCCATTTAGTCTGTTGACTCCCATTTCATTTACCACCCACTCCAATGACCATGACAAATCCCTATTTTGCCCTCAAAAACAACCAAATAACGTATTATCAATCAAGTTTTTAATCATAATATTTTTTCATTCAAAATATACTAATATTTTAATTTAAAACATTCATATAATTAATATAATATATTAAATAGATTGTTATTATTATTTTATAATAAAAATAAAAAATATAATTCAATAAATAAAATTTTAGTTATAATATTTTTCACTCTAAAAAAAATAATATCATGTAGGTAAAATAAAATATACTCAACTTAATGTAATAAATAAATTAATATTTATATCAAATTTAAATTTTGATATAAATAAAATATTATAAATTTTTATTTCAAACACATCAATATTTTGCAGCCATAATTCAGATGAAAATTATAAAATAGTTCTAAAAGTTAAAAATAAAAGTAGAGATTCTAATTAATTATTAAATTTTAAACTTTTTTGAAATTTAATATTAAGAAGAAACATTAGGTACTTCTTTTAACTAGGGATGTCAACGGGTCGAATAATAGTATTATCCGTATCCGTATCCTATAACAAAAAGGTGTATCCACTTGCTGTTCGTTAACTATCGGTATCGGGTGTATCCGCGAACCGCATTGTTCTATCCGCTTAAAAACGGTTTACGGTCGGATAACGGACGGTTATCGAATATATAAAGAGATAACATACGTATAATACAACCTAGCAAAATAAAGATGTAAAGATAATTTTACCGATAAAGACACACATAAATATATATATATTACGATTAAAAGTATCTATTTATAGAAATGAACAAAAAGAAAATTCTTAATTATATATCTACCACAAAACATGAGATATAGAAAAATAATTTACAAGTCCATAGTAAAATTAATTTTTGAGTCTGTAGTAAATAATTAGATGTGCAACACAAAATATGAGATAGAAAAAAATCTTAATTACATGTCCAAAATAATACATGTCCAACATAAAATATGAGATAGTCGATTTGCAGCAAAAGTGCGTACGTGGATTGCACCATCAAGTCGCAGAAGAGGATGAAAACATCACTGTTAGACGTCAAGACAAGGCTTATCCAATGTTAAGATCTCAAGGAGGAGGGTGAACCGGTGAGTTAAGAACAATAAGATTTTCTAGATGGGTCATATATACTTAGATGTCATAAATTGTGAGTTATATCGTATTATATATTAGTTAGCGAATACGGATAACGGTTTTCGGGTTCGGTTTATGGTGTATCCATGACCGCATCCGCTAAGATAACGGTTAATCGGTAAACGAACGCGGATAGCTTATTCGGAAAATTTAAACTATCCACTTGTTGTTCGTTAACTAACGAACGGGTCGGATAATCGGATAATCGGTAACCATTGACATCCCTACTTTTAACATGAAAGGGTAAAAGAAATGTTTTTATTGAAAAATGGAGTGAGTGTGATGATATTTTGAAAAAACGGACCTAGTGGTCAAGTGTTTTTGAAAATGGACCTAATGGTAAAGTGCTTAGTTTAAAATGGACCTAGTGTGCATTTAGCCTTTTTATAAATGATTCGAGTTGTTATTCATGCTTATCCGAGAACTTATTACGAGTTTGAGCACAACTTTATTAAATAATGAGTCAAGTTTTAATAAAAGTTGAGTCTTGCTCGTAAAAACTATAGTTTGAAATTTATAGAGAAAAGATCACGAGTTCAACCCGAGATGGAAGATTATTCTTCAAATCTTTCTATTTCAAGTTCACCCAATTCTAGGTGACCATTTGCGACGTTGTCTTTGTTTGCCTCTCTTCCAAATGTGTCATATTGCATTTTGGTGAAGATAAATGGCGACAATTATATGTTGTGGAGGGCTCAATTTATACCCTTCCTCAACACCTAAAAATTGATGGGTTTAGTCAATGGTACAATTTCATGCCTCCCTCCTACTATATAGGATCTATCCGATTCAACCAAAGCAATTATAAATCCAAATTCAAAGGTTTGGAAACAATATGATAGTCTATGATAATTGTTCTTTTTTCTTCAGTTTCCAAAGCTTTTCTTCCTTTGGTTATTGGTCATAGTCCATTTGCTAGTAGTTGGAAAGTCGTTGCTACAACATGTACTTCAACCTGTAAGGCAAGAATTCTCTGATTAAAACGTCAATTATAACAAATAAAGAAGTGGTTCATGAAGGTTAGTGAATACTTACAAAAGAGCAAATATATAACAAAGTTATTGGTAACGGAAACTGACCCGGTTAGCTCTAGAGATTTGTTAATCTATACTTCACAATGTTTAAGACATGAATTTGAGTCTTTTGTTACTGGTATCACTATGCGTTCAGATGTTTCACTATTATCCATTGATAATATTCAAGGTATGCTATTAAATCATGAGATCTTTCTTCAGCAACATCATAGTGCAATGATTGAGATAAATGCAAATTTAGCTCAATCGAATGTTAATTATGTACAACAGCAATAGAACAATAATTACAAGAGTAACTCCAACAAGTCTTGTGGCTATAGAGGTAGGAATAATGAAAAGAATATGTCTAATAGAAGTAAGTTTCAAATTTTGTCTCAATCTGGCTCTTAGTTTTCTGAACGAAACATGAATAATTCTGAAGGTTATTTTGACAAGCATCAAACCAATCCTTAAAATTTGGTAAATGTATGTCAATTTTGTAATCAGAGGGGGCATGTAGTCTTGAATTGCTATAACATTGGGCAATCATGTTATAAGTCCTTTAACTTCAAAGCATTTTGCATGTTCCTTTATCAACTAAGAACTTGCTATATATGTCTCAATTTGCCAAAGATAAAGATGCATTCTTTGAATTTTTCTTTGACAATTGCTTTATTAAGGACATCCAGACAAAGAAAGTATTAACTACAGTAACTAATACTGATAGACTTTACTGCTTAGTGACTAAAGGTGTTGATTCTTGAGTTGGTCTTTCTATTGAGATGGTCAGCAAATGGCATAAGATGCTTAGACATCCTACCTTTCAAACTATTTACAAAGTTATTAATACTCTTGCAACTTATTTTAATGAAAATAAGAATTCCTTTTCTCTTCTCAATGTGTTGTTTCTAAAAGTTATCAATAACATTTTCTTTTATCCAATTATGTTTTTAAATACCCACTAGAGATTGTTGCTTCTAATGTATACCCCACTAGAAATTGTTAATTCTGATGCATGGGAACCTTACTCACATATTAGTAATAATGGATACAAGTATTAGGTCATATTTATTGATCGTTTTAGTTGATATTGTTGGTTTTATCTCGTTCCTTCAAAAAGCATTGTTTTTCTTATGTTTTCGCGTTTTAAGCAATAAGTTGAGAACATATTTTCAAGAAAAACAAAATATTTTCATAGTGATTCAAGAGAAGAATTTCAGAGGTTATCTCATGTCTTCTCAAAGTTGGGAACTATTCACTAAATAGCTTGTCCTTATACACATTCAAAATGGGATACCCGAGAGAAAGTCGGTTTGCTCTATACTTTTTGGTATGATATGGCTTCATGTGTAGTCTATTTGATCAATAGATTGCTTACATTTGTTTTACATAACATGTCACATTTTGAGAAGTTGTTTGGCCGATAACATGATTAAGAGTTTCCACACACATTTAAATGTGCTTGTTATCCTTACTTGATACCCTATAATCAACACAAGTTTGCTAAAGGTCAGAGTGTTGTAATTTTATTAGGTATAGTCAAGATCACGAGGGTTACAAGTGTTATTTACCAAGAATATCAAGAACCTATTTTACGAGGAATATAGTTTTGATGAGAATTCCTTTCTATACAAAGTGTTAATTGTTAGAACAAAACATTGTTCATCTTCATCTATCAGTTTGCCTCTTCCTATATCAGTAGTTTAGTCAAACAAAACAAATAACAAAACAATAAATTCTAGTTTAGAAAACAGAGTTCAAAATACAATTGATAACTCAAAGGCTCAGTTTGATAGTGTCTTACATGTTACTCTATGTAACTTACTAGTTAAATCAATTAAAAATTCATATTTTGATGATAGTCCTAAGAAATTTCGCACAATGCAAGATATTATGCAAATTGCTAATAGGGTGTTTTGTTACTTTTTTAATATTGATGCATTCTTATTTTTGAAATCAATATTACTTTCTTTCTCAATCTTAATTTTAAAATTATAGAAACATAACTATTGTGTGTTTGAAAAAAAAATGTTACTATTTTTAAAAATTGTAGAGGAATGTTTGGCAACCACTAGAGGTGAGATTCATTTTTGCCAATCTCCCTCATCTTCTCTGCAACTCTTGATACAAGGAGCACAAGGTCTCCGGTGCATCTTTCAGAAGACAACTGCGGAAACTTGAATATTATTAAAATTAGATGCATCACATATCAAAGCAATTCTTCTTCATGATGAACTGATGTGTGTAATGGTGTGTCTTTTAAGTATGACTCGGTCAAAGCATTGGCCAAGGAAGGCCAGTTGATGAACACCAAGGTCAAGGTGGCAGAGCATGTGGTGGGCTGCGGCCATGAGTGGAACACCTGCTGGGGTTGAGATGTGAGATTCATTTTTGTTGATCACCACCCATTGAGTTGTCTCCCAAAAGCCCTAGTCGTCTACTTCAAGGCCACCGACAATGAGATTTATTTTTGTTGATCACCACCGGGATGCCTTCTGCTTCTTCTACTTGTCCCTGACGAATCTGTGGCTAGGTGAGTCTAGGTTGGTTGAGCCACTTCCTTATGAAGGTTCTCTGGCAGGCATAGGAAAGTGGCTCTGGCAATATTGTCACCCACCGTCCCGTCCATTTGTGTTTCTTTTGGGGTGGGGCATAGTTGCTTGTTGCCCCCCTCCATGTCACCCACCGCCCTTTGCTTTTAGGTCCTTGCTGACGATGGCCAAGAGATCCTTTGATAGGGAGACTCCAACCTGGTCAGCGTCATCTTGCTAGACATAGTGGAAGGCCCAATCATCGGCTCCCCGATGGGTGCATTGTAGGAGATGGTATTTGGCCTGTCAATGCTAGGAGGAGCAATTGGAAAGGAGGATGGTCGACCCCGTCAGGCTGGGGAGAGAGAGAGAGAGAGAGAGAGAGAGAGAGAGAGAGAGAGATGGGCTCTGCACGTCGCACCTCCACATCTGTCTCAAAAATAAAACAAGTCCTCTCTTATTTCTATTTCAAAAGAGATCAGTGAGACAAGTTATCTCACTTTTAAAAGAAAGACAAAAGTTAAAATAAGTAACCAAACACCTTACCTTTTTCATTTTTGAAATTTATGTTAAAAAGAGGGAAAAAACATAACCAAACACCCTATAAGTCTATGCAGCCGTACAAGTCTGTTAGGTATGTATTAACTATTTAAAAACCAATAGAGGCGGAACCAATGAAACATGGGCTGGTACCTACTCCTTCAAATGCAAACATACTCTATTACAAGTGGGGTTACAAATTAAAAATAAATTCGGATGGTGCAATTGCTAGGTACTAAACTGATTAGTGAATAAAGAATTAACATAGGAATATGGGTTGGGTTGAATTATAATAAAATCTTTCGTATAATTGTTAAACCATAGATCAATTTTGTGTATTGCTATTACTTATAATTGGGATACCAAACAATTATATGTCAATAATGCCTTTTGCATGATAATTTGAATGAAAAAATTCACATGATACAACCTCTTATGGGGTGTTTGGTTGCATGATAATTTTTTATACATTTTCATGATAAAAAATTATATTAAAATAAAAAGTGAACCAACTCATGACATAAAATTATCATGTTTGGAGGGATGTGACAACAAAAAAGAGTTACTATCATTCATGACCAAATAAAGTGGGGGACCACAAGAAAAAAGAAAGAGGTGAAACCCTCTTTTTTTGTTTAAGAAGAAAATCACTTTAAAAACATAAAATTGTCATGGTTGCCAAACACCTCTTTTAACAAATTTTCTTACAATTTTTAAAAATAAAAATAAAAATCTCCATTATCGTGCAACCAAACACCCCATTAATCTTGTTGATAGGAACAATCCCTATTATATTTGCAAACTAAACAAGGCATTATATGGTCTTAAACAACCCCAAGTGCTTAGTTTTTTCATTTATATTCTCATCTCTTGAGAGTTGATTTTCAAACTTCCATGTGTGATCCTTCGTTATTTTTGTATATCAACAAAAATGTTATAACTTCTTTGCTCATATATATCGACGGTACCATATAATTGAGAATGCTTCAAACACAATGAAAAGTTTCATGCATAATTTGTCCAATACTTTTTCATGGAAAGATCTTGGTGATTTACATTATTTTATGGGCATAAAGGTGAGCAAAAATTCAGAATGTTTACGTTTCAATAAGAAAAGATATGTTTTAGATCTCTTTGAGAAGTCACTGCATATACGTGGCACTCTGTCGGCAGCCCTGTGAAAATACATTGACATACACTGGCGTAAGAAGTAAGTACTCGAAACCCCCCCAAATGTCACTGTTCATCTTCCTGGTTCTCTTATCTCGTCATCGTCTTCTTCACTTCGGCAACTCCTCTACTGTAATTCGACTCGGCTCCTTTGCACCCCAGAGAGGCTGATGCACCACACGTAGCGGGCATCTCAGCCACCCGGCTGAAGTCGACGACCAGGCCAGCCGTGCCAGCGCTCCTCCGAAGAAGGGAGGAGTCCGTCGCCGGTGACGCGGCACCATGCTCGGATGATGTTATCGTCCACCGGCCGGAGAGCGATGCGCGGCGTCCGTGGATGATCGAGACGAGAGACGGACGGCCTCCATCTTCTAGGAGGCGCGCACCCAGCGCCGTCGCCGTCGTCCCGTGGACTCCACAGGGATGCTCCCGTCGTCGTCTGGCGGCGTCTCTGGGTGCCCCGCGGGAGGCAGCGAGCTTCCTGCTTTCCGCTCGCAAGGGGGGGAGAAGAGAATCTGCCCTTTCGTGAAAGCGTCCCATCGGCCTTTCCTTTCTCCGGCGGTTCTCCGCCGGGCGACGGCGATACCCGGTTCGATCCTTCCGGTGGCGGACAGAGCATCGTAGGACAGTGGCGTCACTAAATCAAATAATTAATAATATTTTATAAAAAAAATTAATCTTAATTCAAATCAAATTTTCAATTAAAGAAAATACGTTCGGTATAATAATTTTGCTCGTATTTAGATGAGATTACTTTTTAAATTTGTTCAAAAATTATATTATTTAAAAAATAAAAAACAGCAATAAATTATTTTTAAATTTTTAGTAGAGTGATGTGACCTACTCGCACGATGCACGGTGAGTTTCTTCCCGGAGAAAACCCTCATCGGAATCAGATCCTCTGTTCACCCTGTGCACCTCGATACACACCACTTCAACAAACCATCTTATCCTGCACTCAAAATAATTATTTTTAATATTTTTAAAATTATGAATATAAATAAGTATTATATAATATTATTTTTTGTATAAATCAACATTAAATATATTTTTTACATATAATAGAGTATAAATTTTAAAAATATTTTATAATATTATATTTGTATTAATATTTAAATAATATTTGATAATTTAAAAAATATTCAAAATAATTATTTTGAATGTAAGATAAGATGATTTGTTGAAGTATGGGAGGATGGAGAAGACCGGCTAAACGTCGTCCTTGAGTCGGATGGTAAAAACGATAAGATATTAAATTTTAGAAAAAATAATATTCAGTTTGATATTTTGATTAAATTGTATTTAGTTTGTACGTTTAATTATGTATAAATATGTTTAAATTTATCGTAAATTTACTAATGCATATATTAGAGATATATATAATTATATGTCGCATTTGCATATCATAAAAATTTCTTATAAGAGAATCTTAAAAGTAAGGGTGCAAATGAGCCAGCTGGTTTTGTTGGTCAAACTCGGCTCTTTTATTTATATTTGAGATTGAACTATTTAGAACTCGATATATTTGAAATTGACTTGTCGAATTACTCAAGCTCGGTCCAAGCTCAATTTGGACTTGTTTGTTAAACTCAATCTAAACTCTCATTTACAAAGCTCGAACTCGAGCTCGATTCAAATTCCTATTTGAAATTTAAATTTAAACTCATTTATAAAATTCGAGCACAAGTTTACGAGGTGTTTGATTGTATGATAATAGAGATTTTTATTTTAATTTTTAAAAATTGTAAGAGAATTCGTTAAAATAGGTGTTTGACAATCATGACAATTTTATATTTTGAAAGTGATTTTCTTCTTGAACAAAAAAAGAGGATCTCACCTTTCTTTTTTTTCTCGCGGTCTCCCACTTTATTTGATCATGTGTGGTAATTACTCCTTTTTGCTTTCACATCCCTCCAAACATGATAATTTTATGTCATGAGTTTGTTCATTTTTTACTTTAATACAATTTTTTCATGAAAGTGTATAAAAAATTATCATGCAATCAAATACTCTATTAAGCTCGAATCAATTTCATTTTCAACTTTTTTGGTTATGTAACTTTTAAGTATTATTCATTTATTTCTAAAAAAGAATCAGTGCAGCTGCTAATCAAGTAACTAGACGAGTCGCTAGCGAGCATCATCAAGTCTAACAGAAGTCTACTCAAACTCAATTGGTTTAAGAGTAAGTCTTATTTTTTTGTTCAAGTTTGTTTGTTTAAGATGATAAACGAGCCCGGTCAAACTTTTTATCTAGCCAAGTCTCGAGTTACTTGCCGATCGTATCGGCTCGTTTACACCCATACTTATGCCGAGTAGAGCACATAATTTCGCGTTCGCTCGAATTAACAATCTCGGATACTATCTATATTCATTATGGCAGACGTCTCGTAATCGGATATTGTCCACATAAGTATGTACGAAGCCAAAGTGGATCCAGACTTAATACCCCTGCCGAAAAGTGTCTTATCAAATCAAGCGGGGAATTTTTTTGGGGGGGTCAGATGGCCGAGTCGCCGAAACACGCACGGTGCAATGCGTCGACGGATAATCAAGTCCCAGCTCAATCGTCATCAGATGATCTACCCCCCTAAGGACAGATAGACTCGAGGTCGAAGAGTTCGAGTGGTAGAAGAAAAGACGCACGAGCTGCCGCTCGAACCAGGGGACGCTACTCCCCTTGCACATATCATACCAACCCACCTAAGGTGGGTCGGCAAATCAAGCAGGCAACTGGAAGTGGAGATTTAGCAACAAAACATTATGGGCCTCGAGAGTCAAACTCGCTAACTGTGGTTAGATCTTTTTTTGGATCCGTCCGGTTAAGGCCCAATGTGCAGCCCATTGAGCCTGCTGCATGTAATACTTGTGAAGGGATCGGCCAATCGGATAAAATCTCGAGCGGATCCCTAAACACGTTACCTACTACCGAGTCAAGGGACGTTAACGGGTTATGATACGGGTAAGACAGTGGCAGTATCCATAACTGTATCCTATAAGCAAAAAGTAGTATTTCTTCTCGTTTGATTATTGGTAAGGAATGGTTATATCCGGTAGACTACACTTTGTGATGTTCCATTGACAGATAATTAATAGTTGGTTGGCAAACAGTTAACATAGGGAGCCACAGGAACTCTATATATGTGTGTGTGTGTGTATACCGGTAGCGATGCAAACACACACACACACTACCGGTAGCGATGCAAACAGAATCTAATATTTTGATAATACGATTCAATTTCATTGGAATTTAATAGATTCGGAATATATTGTTGTAAATTATAAATTATCAGAATCAAAATCGGATATTTCATTACTTTATCGGAATCAAAATTGGACATGGTCAATTTTATGTCCGTGATTTCGATTAAAATTCAACATATATATGATAATTTAAAAATAAAATATATATACCATTAAAAATATGCTATAAAATGTTAAAATAGAAATAAAATTACATGACAAAATGAAAGTTATTTATTATTTTTATAAAAATTGATATGTATTGTCGGTTTTAAAAATGATCATATTAATTGGATTCCAATAACAAAATCTGAATGGGAACAAAATGGGAATGTCATGTTTGTGATTTAGGGCATGTTTGGTTAGAGTATCAAAATAATGGTATTTTATTAATATTGATATTGATAATTATAGGTGTTAGAGTATCAAGATCAAAATTGATATAAGTTGACACTTGTATTACATAACATCATTTGTTTGTTTTGTGTTACCAAGCAAACCCTTAATCAGAACTACTTGACACTTATTAGAATTGAAATCGAAAACAGATAATACAGTTACCAAATTGGACCCACTTGAAGTTCTAATGTCATGCCCTGAAAAAATGCAGTAGATTTTTTTTCCAAAATTCAACAGTAGGATAAAACCCTGATTAAAGGAGGTTTGACAACAAAAACCTATCATTAAATAAAACATATCTACTTGCACAACTTCATATGGTTCGACCATTTAGAAAGTAACATGTTCCAAGATGACAATTTCAACTACCAAAGTAAGACAACATAGTTTTAACCAAAACAAAATCAAGAGTTGCACCATATTAAAACAAACCACAAGCACATTAGTAGTTAACTACATATAGCTTCTTTATTAAAAACATAACAAAGTACTTGAATAAAGTGAAGTCGTATATCTCTCAAATTCGCAAAATCTGGTTCTTCCAACTATTCTTCTTCAAACTCAAAGTCAGGATTCTCTTCAAGTCCAACTCCTAGAACCTCGTCTTCAAGACTTGCTTAAAAATATTAAAGCGTATGATGAGATATAAAGACTCAGTAGACTGTCTATCATCCACCATATCGGGTAGCCAATAAGATTATATTAAGATATATATAAGTACCATGTCCAACACCTGAATTATAATTGTTATGAGCTAAACTATAATTAATTTTCCAACATTCCATAATTTACTTCTTGAAAAATTACGAGATAATCTTATGTTGGGGTTTGAGCTCTTCAAGGCTAAAGGCAACAATTGTAGACATAGATGGCATTTGATCTAATTGAACTAAATATATAAAGTTTTAATTTAATATAATCTTTTATCTTGTGAAACATAAAATATTGACATTTAAATGTTTATTCAGATGTTTAACTAAACCTCTGATCAAATAAAAGGTTAATTTTTTTTACCAAATATAACCTCTGACATATGTTTAGCATGAGCCAATGGATCATAAGTATATATGAGATATTTAGGTTAGACGATAAAAAGCTCTCAGCTATGGTAACAGATTTTACTGAGATTGGTTATAAGCTATTTACCATTAAATAAAAATATCCTTAACAATGAACTAAAAAATTAATGATAGAGAAAGTTTTCCATGTAAATAACAATTTACCTTTACTCAGGTATGAGCCATATAAACTAATCGATTATCATGTCGGTGGAGATGAAACCTATTATATAGACTATCAGTGTCACGACCCGGAAATTAAACAACATAAAACCACAACTACGCAGCAAAAACCATAACATCGTGATAGTGGGAGAAATCCATCATTTGGATTTCATAACCCATACAAGCATGTAAATCAACAAACACAATCAAGTCTACAAAATTCCACAAGATTTCCAAAACCTGGAGTCAACAACTTAAAAATTTTGCCAACTTCATCTAGTCTAACTCCAATCAAAACTTAAACATTCAAAACAACTAAATTCCAAACCAAGTTCATTCATATGTTCCATCTTTAAAGAAAAACCACTAGATTGTTTAAGCACACAACATCCTAAGAGTCCAACACAAGCAACCTGATGAAAATAAAATATATCACTCTGCTCCAACTCCAGGAGATTCTGGTTCTTCCACGGCCTCTACTTGAGCCTCCAAGCCAATCTCCTGATCTTCAAAACCTGCTGAAAAATATTAACCCACAACGGGGTGAGTCCGGGGACTCCGTAGGATTTACACCCTTCACCCATCAATCGGGTAATTAACATATAATCAAGCAATGGTATGTAACATATATAAATTGAGATGTAATACAAAAGTATAGAATGTCTTCTATATTAATCTCACAACTCATATCCAAACATAATTATCTTCAAAGGAAAGGTTATGCCAAAGCCAATTAATTCTAGACCAATGCATACAAGACTAAAACTAAACAAAAAATCAACTAGATGACCTCCAAACTTAACTTAACATGACCAATCTAAAATGGGACATATCTGAATTTTTCTAACTTATCATGCTTTACATCTAAACATAACATGCAATGAGCATAATTTCATGTTCTTTCTAATCCCATAGTCATATAGTAAGGAATTGGTCGTCTTGCCTTTTCACATCACATATACTGATCACTTTCACTAGCTCTAAAATTATATAGTAATAGCATATATTAAGCTAGCCCATAGTGCACCTAGGCAGTGGTGACACTTAGGGAAAAACCACGGTAATCCGAGATCTGTGGGAGGGCCAGATTTATCTAAGATACCCGCTGCCCACGGGCAATTTGACTAGAATAGGCTGGTGAAGCCTCATAACATGTGGTACAAGAGTTCATAATAATTTTTCAGATCATGACACACCTGATTATCATATACACAAGACATAAACATCTCATTCTAATGTCATCTATGCAAAACATATTGTTTTTATCATAAACTAGACAAGACTTGTGCTAACCGACTTGGTTAACATTTTCTAAACAAAACTCATATCAATCTTGACAATATGAACCTAACCATATCATGCAAGACATATTACATAATCTGGAACCAAACCAAACAAATTTTACATTATTCATACACATGAAATATCAAACTAAACTAGACATACTTAATTCCACATACAAGACAATTAATCTAAATCAAGCTTGGCATAACCAAAACAAATTAAGTTCTGATATCAACACCCATAATATGACCTAAACAAGTTTAAAAAAGTGTAATTTGATGACTTATGACTTTTCCAAGCCTCCACTTAACTATATTTCAATTCTAGGTCCATTCTAGCACATAATCATATACATAAATAACATATGGCCAAATCTCATGAAAAATATTCCTACCCATCCAGAATCATGACAAACATGTTACATAATATTCAAAATATCATTTTCAAAGTTCTGGTTTCAAGGATTTTTGAGAAAATTCACTAATTTTATGTCCAAAGTCTAAACTAGTCAAATCAAGGTCCATAAGTTAAATCATGCATATTTTCTAATAAAAATGGAGTCAAATACATAGACAATCTTGAGAAACCTACTTGGAATATTTTGTAAATTTTTCTGAATTTTATGGATTTTTATGCTATTTTTCTTGGCCTTAAATCTAATATCCAGATTTAATAAATCCGAAAATCAGAAAATGTTGAAACGGCGCCGAACCGGGCGGTTTGACCGGCTGAACCGGGGAGGTTTGAAGGCGATGGACCAGCGGCTGGACCGGGCGCTGGGCCGGCTCAACCGGCATCTCGCGACGGTGGGGCACGGCGGCGCTCGCGACGGCGGAGGCAGCCGGCGGTGCTCAATGGCGACAGCTCCGACGACGGCGATGGGCAGGGGAGGGGCTGGCCACGACGGCGATGGTGAGAGGAAAGTGAAGGCCGGCGACGACGGCGGCGAGAGGATCTCTCGCGGCACTTCCGGCTGGAACAGGGGAGGTGACGGCGGCAGTTTCCGGCGAAGGCGATGGGCGGCGCGGGAAGGGGCTGGACGGCAACGTCCTCGACGGCAAGAGAGGTGCCGGAGGGTGGAGACAACGATGGGGTGAGGGACCGGAGGCTACGGCGGCAAGGGGGAGCTCGGTGGCACCGGTTTCCGGCGGCGACGGCGATCGCGACCGGTGACGGCGACGGAGGAGGAGGAAAGGTTCGCGGCGGGGAGACGGCAGGAGCGAGAGAGAGATTCAGTGGGGGTGCATAACCGGCGAGGGGGGGCGCAGCGGTGTTACGGCAGGGACGACGGCGAGGAATCCGGGAGGGGGAGGGAAAGGAGGGGGGGCTGTTACTAAAAAAATATTTTTTTAAATGCCAGATATTACAATCATAAACGGGAGAAACCTTTCCATCGACAAGTAGATAAAATAATTGTGAATATTTAAATTTCCAAAGTTGCTAAATATTGGTCATTTTATTTTGCAAATATCTCCAAAGTTGGGAAGAACTGATCTTTTACGGCGCTTTTTATTTCTGAAATTCTTCTCAACATTTTTTGTTAATAAAAAAATTGGACATAAATACGAGACATTAAACATATCTACATTTTTTGTACTTTTTCATATTTTATCTTTTATACGACTAAAAGATTATACCAAACATTTATTCTTAAATATTCTCTTTACATGAATATTCTTTTTAGACTTGTAAATGGATCTTGTAGATTCGATGATCCGACCCAAATTGAAAATCCAAATCAGGTTTGAGCATTCAACTACCCGCCCCGAGATATTTTTGAGACGGATTCAGGTGTATCACATGTAAATGAAACCCGATTTTCAACTCTCAGGTCAGGCACATGAAACCCGAATCATCATTACTTTGCCCTAATTCTGGTGTGGTGTGCCTGATTCTGGTGACATCCGGGTGCAAGAGGATCACCACCTGCGGTGCCTGTCCCGGGAGCATGAACGACCTCTCCTTCAACTTCGCATTCACTTTCTTCAAGAAGCCATGCCTCTACGTTGATCACCCAGATGAAGGAGTGGCTGGAAGCCTCCATCCCCTTTCTGATCTCGATGATCTACGGTAGCATAATCTTAGTGAGGCTACCAAAGTTCACGAAGACGACGGACCCAGACTTCCTAGTGTCAAGCCAGCAGAGGCATCGGCAGCCACCGTCAACGGCGGTGTTATCACCTCTTCCACCTTTTTCGGTCACGCCACTGTTGTTGTAGAGGGAAACAGGCCCGATCACCCAAATCTTCTTGCCAGTGGCCTCTGGTAGCCTCGATGTAGGAAGGCTCCAACTCATAGAAGTTGTTCAGCAGCACTCCGTGGCAGGACTTCTCGGCATCTGTTCCTTGGTATCTTTATCCAATCGGGCACTATCGACACCAACAAGGGTTTCGTCTCGTCACTTGGTTATCGTACAACTTGTGCTGCTTGATGTTGCGATTACAAAGAAGGGCGAAGCAGGTGGTGCCTTAGAAAATGAGACGTTGGACATTGAGCTCTTCTGCCAATCCTCGCGTACATGGGTGGCACATGTCGGAGATAATGCAGGTTGGAGGTGGGTGATCCCAGAGGTAGGCGGCAAGGGGTGCCCGGAGGGTGTGGACTGCCCGGAAGAACTTGACACCGGGGTTGAGCGACAGAGCGAGGTCAAGGCTCTCGCATCCCTCCGGCAGGCCAAGCTTGGCGCAGGGGAACAGGGGGAGCTCGACGAAGTGGATGGGAAGGCCCGAGGCCCCGATGCGCTAGATGGTGTCCCGTACCCGGGCAGTGCTGAGCGGTGTCATGACGAAGCTGACCATCGCACAGTGGAGGAAAACAGCCCCGATGTCACCTTCAGCGTGAAGTCACCACCATTGGATGGCTAGGAGATCTCGAACTTGTCGGGGTGAGCCGCCGTCTGTATCCTCATCACTTTGGGTTGAGACTTCCGAGTGTGGATGTGGAGGAAGAGGATTGGGGGCGTAGGATAATCTAGAGGCGGGACTTCCTCCACGACCACGACGGGCACCGACAGTTCGAGTCGACTTGAATTTGACGGTAAGGTTCAAGGTCAGGTGTTCATCCGAATTCGATAGTCGCAAATTTTTTAATACAGATCTCAAAACAGGTTAAGAATAACGGGTTCGGATTTGGATCCAAAGTGATCCAACCCATTTACCGTTCTAAGTCTTATCATGTTCCTCCATTTCTGAGGTCGGATTGATATTTTTTGGTACCTTTTTTCGAATTGGAAAAAATAATGATTATCTTATTTAAATTAATAATTCGGCAATGGAGTTGTGGTGGTAATTAATTGACTTTTATATTAAATACACTTGTGAATGTTGATTTCAACATATCAAATTTGTCTATGGTCTTCTGAATATTGTGAATGCTAATTTCAATGCATCAATAGTTGCCTGCAGGTGACCGGTTACTAAAGGGTTATAAGCATTCCGTTGCTGTTTGTTTTTTTTTTCCTTTTAAGTAGCCCTAACACATCTAAAATAGTGTTAATGTTTAATAATTATTAAATATATAATTAATAATTAAAAACTTATAGTCAGTATTTGTGATGTGTGATGTCTACGTAGTATTGATAAGACTGTTGTTATCTAACGCCCTGTTTGGTAACACTATTAGGTACCTCTATCACTATCAATTTTAAAATTGATATTGATAGGAACTATTAAGAGGTGTTTGGTTAATTGTATCAATTTTAAAATTTATAGTGCAAACAACGCATATTATGTAATACAAGTGTCCACTTGTATTACTTTTGATATTGATACTCCAACCTTTGAAAATATTAATATCAATATTGATATGGTACCAAAAATGAAACTCTAACCAAACAGGGCATAAAGAAATAATTATAACACTTTGACCTGAAATATTAATTATATTGAATATATATACTTGAGAGAAACAATTTATATTTTAAATAAATTTATACATACAGCAAATTAATTATGATACTTGAATAAGATATTTTTATTAAAAAATTTAAATATTACACGTATTAAAAAAGTAATGAAAGAATCTCTAAGAAATTCTTAGTTGAATAAATTGCACTGTGAAGAAAGAAAACAAATTAACCAGAGAAATCAAACTCCAACTATGAAATAGACCTACGGCATTTAATAAGAACAATGGAAATTTCAAGAATGCAAAAAAAAACATATCAGATTGTGTTAGAAAAATTGACATGAATAAAAATCAAAGATTGTGTTAGAAGAATAAAAATCAAGAATATATGTATTCCTAACTTAATTACCCATTACTGGGACCACGACAGTCTTTACAACTGCTGGACTATATTGATTTTTGTGTATCTTGTTGGTTGGAAATGTCCGTAGGTGACTGTGAAGATTTTTTTTTTTTTTGAATTCACGAGTTCTTTATTTCCTTTTTTTTCTTTTGAATTCACGAGTTCTTTATGTCCCATTGGTTTCTGATAAAACTTGTAGGTTCAAAATTTCCTTGTTCTCATTCTTTGGCTTGTTTTAGGGTAGGGACTACCCATGTTTTAGGGTAGGGACTACCCATGAATCTGTGTACATGGGAGTAGAGGTGTAAACGAACCGAGTTGAGTTGAGTAGTATAATGTTCAAGCTCGACTAATTTATTTTACATGAGTTTGAGTTTGAGCTCGAGTTTTAATAAATATATTGATCCCTTGTTCAAATCTAGTTCGTTTATTTAAACGAAAAGAGTCAAACTCAAACTTGAGTAATAGTTGAAATAAAATTTAATTCACATTCAAACCTAAGTTATATACAAACTAGTTTATAAAACTCATAATTAATAAAAAATTATTTTTGAAACTCTAGATTTAACTCATTTATAAAAATTAATCTAAATTTAAATTCAAAATTTAAATTAATTAATATATTTAAATAATAATATATAACTATTAATACTCCTAATTTAATTTTTAAAAATAAAAATATAATAGAATATTTAATCGAACTACTCGCAAGTTTATCGAGCCGAGTAAAAATCTATTCAAACTTAGCTCGTTTAATAGTTAAACTTTATTTTATGTTCAAACTTGTTCATTTAATATAATAAACAAGCCAAGTTGAATTTTTATCCAGTCGAACTTCGAGCTACTTGTCCAAATGTATTGATTCGTTTGCACCCCTACATAGGAGAAGAGTAATGTGAAATTATTTAAAATGTAATGCAGACATGTATGTTAGATCCATTTTGTTTGGGCCATTTGCTACACTTCTCAGATATGGCATAGACTTGGGTGATTCGTTGAATATGTTACGTTTTCAAATAACAAACTCACTGAAAATATACATTAGCCTCCCAAAAGCTACAACCATATTTATTTATTTAAATCTAGATACTCGATATATATTTTTGTTTTGAGAAATAGATACTCGATACACTTGCTGAGTTGCTGGTGATTTTTCTAGCATTATCAAGAGTGCCATGGGTGAGAATTTGCCTGGTACTCAACGATACCAAACTTCTATGACAAGCAAAATGCAGCCCACGAAGTGAACTCCTTTCAGCTAATGATATCAGACTCAGCAGAGAAACTGAAAATAGAGGAGTCGACGCCAAATAAATCCATTCTGATCATATAACAAATCCAAAATTAGAGACCTTATTGATTTAGAAGAAAAAAATATCTTGAAAAAAAAAGTTACATAGGAGAATGTTCAACTGGATTTTTAAACCCCTACAATAAATGATAGAACATTTCCCTGATTGGAATACTGCCGAAAATGCATGGGTCGTTTGGCATGATCCTTGCTCATGAGGAGCAGGGACGAGGGTTCGAATGGGCCTGTGAGCCCGGCCACCCCCCGGGGGGTGCTTCCGGGGGGTGCTTTCCTATGGAGATGGAGCGCCGCTCGATCCCTCACCTCGCACGCGAGCGGCACGATTGTTGGCCGTTGAGCCATAGCATCCAAAAAAAGGAAAACTGTCAAAAAATTGTTTTCGCAGCAACTGGATCCCCAAATAAGATATATTTCATCACTGTACAGAACTAATATCAGGATCCTTGAAAAATGAGAGAAATGCACCAGGTGAGGAATTATTTCTAGTCTCTATCTTTTCCTTTGTTCATGTCACAAGAGATCATTTACTGCAACTTCCTGTTAATATAAAGAAACATACACCCAGTAAAAGCAGATGCCCATGATTTCTGCAAGGAGAATCACCATCTCATCTAACGCAGTGTCTCTCTAACAATGATCAAAATTGAAAACAAGGACATCAAAAAAGAATTCAATATCTCATTACTGTTGAGCCGAAATTGAACAGAGGCTTCAAAGCACTGAAACTATATTTTTTTCAAAAACCTGAATCCAAAAATTTTTAATATTATTTTTTTCAAAGATTTTTTATTTTTCAATGTATATTATAAATATAAACAAATAGGAGGACTGTTATGCAAAAATCCTGTGTTAAATGTCATCTATTATTTGTTTTCAGCATCTTATATTTACTGATTTCATTGGAGACTATGATGAAGCTTCTGATATTTGAGTGCATAGCATCTGAAAAAAAAACTTGTTACTTTTCGTTAGTAGGCTCATCAGGTCTTTCAGCTGGTTGTATGCTTACAGCTTACTTTCAGTTTCAACCGGGATACAAGGAAACGTTATGACATTATTTAGTTTTATTTCTACCCTTCTGGATTTTTCTTCTTTGTTGTATCTTCATTACCAAAATCCCAAACTGTCTCCACTCATCTTCATACGGGGCATACCTGTATCCATTAATCTGGTGGTCTTCTCAATCAAAGATTTACCTTCCGTGGACTTTGCATATGATAGTACACAGTCAAAGAAGGTGAAACTGTCACACCAGGAATGTCGTTATTTCGAAAACAGATTCTGTGATGCACATTGCTCCATCGGAAGAGAAATCAGCTGAAGATCTCCCAAAGCCATCTTCCGAGGAAAAGGAGAATAAAGGATCTCAGAAGCCTGTTTCAGAAACTCCTTCAAAGGAGAAGCCTAAAATGCCTTCTCCTCCACCTCCCAAGAACTCTACTTCTGAACCTCAGCTTCCTCGCAAGGAAAGAAAAAGATGTGTATGTCTCTCATCTTTGCACCTTTTTTCCTACTAGTCTGGATTAAACTGCTAAGTGTAATTTCCGAAATCCCAAACCGAACAGATGGAAAGAAAAATTTCCGAAATCCCAAACTGAAAAGATGGAATAAAAGAAATAAATAGCATCTTCCTATTCTGTTGGATCACCTTGATGTAAGTAGACCATAACAACTTCTAGAGATATAACTTCAAGAGCATGCCTCTGATGATAGTCACCTTACATCAAACAAAAGCAGAGATGGAGATCTCTGAAACGGAATTTATTTCACAACATTTAGTGTAGTAAAACATACACAATTGATAGAAGAAGTTAGTTCCTCCTAATTTTGTCCAGAAATTCTTCCACTTAAAAATGCGAGAAAACTTCATCCCATGATTTTAATTCCCTTAAAGGACTCCTATGGATGTCCGTGAAAGCTCTACAGCTTTAAAAAAGGTAATCACATTGTTTCCTTGACAAAAGTTTAGATGCCCGAAGAATGCAGGTAACACATGTTGATTGTGTATTTCTAGTCAACTTAACCGGCCAACAGTTGAAGACTTGAGTAATAGCATGGGAAGTAAAAGTTAGAAATTCTCCTTTTTTATAAAGGGTGAAAATCATATATCATACGACTGTTTCTTTGATGTATAAATGTCTAAGGCTGATTATCATTCTCTTCCTCTTGCATGGTTATATGCAACATGATTAACAATCTTTTATCAATACTCGCACGATAACCATTCGTCCTAAGTATGTTTCTTTGTCTATTCACTGCTAGATTCAGCAAACAAAAAGAAAGAGAAACATACTTAGGACGAATGGTTATCGTGCGAGTATTGATAAAAGATTGTTAATCGTGTTGCATATAACCATGCAAGAGGAAGAGAATGATAATCAACCTTAGACATTTATACATCAAATAAGTGGAGGCACTATAACCATGCAAGAGGAAGAGAATGAGAATTAACCTTAGACATTTATGCATCAGATAAGTGCAAACATCAAACGAGGAGTTCATTAAACAGATCCAAGAGGAGTGTGACCAACACAGACGACGATTAAGAGCAAATATAAACCAGTGAAAACATATTCAAGAATAGAGTTGAAAAATGGCAGCCAGCCACCTACTAAGATGAACCATGGACGCTCCGCAAAAACATTATATATATATATATGTATATATGTATAGTTATGTAGCAACGCTGAAGACATCGAGAGTTCTTACACAGAGCTAAAAAAGAGCGAAGGCAACCCCTTTATCAGCCCTTTTACCAATAAAAATATCCGTGAGCACCGTCATCGACTGGAAGCTAGTTTTCAATATAAGGAGGACCTGCAGCACCATCACCCCCGTTAGAAGATAAATAAGAAGAACGAAGGAAAAAATAAATTGGGTACAAGTAAAATTGCCTCATCCAAGCCAAGCTCGACGGTGTATTGCTCGACATTGTTGACAGAAGATAAACACAACTTGCTGGTGACGCCAGACATGGGTTCGACGCACAGATCATCTCTGATCATATAGATCTTCTCCCCGACCACGTCTTTTGCTTCTCCAAACAAGTGTTCCATCATCATCCCATAAGTCGTCGTGGCCTTGTCGTTGAGGAGCCGGGCGACCATGGACAGCGGCAGGGACATGATCGAGTAGAAGAAATCCAGTTCCGCTTTCCGCGCCACCGCGTATACCACTTGACGGCGTTCAGCTTCAGCTTCGGCCCCTCTTCCGCCATGGTGGTAGTAAGAGGATTGGAGGAGGAGCGGGGGCGGCGGCGACAGAAAAGCAGGCTGAGCGCTATGAAGGAGGATAGAGTAATCCCTAAATCCTCCTTCGGCGGCAACCGAAAAAAGAATTTGTTAATTACTAACAAATAGATTTCCACAATTCGTTAAATCTAGGTATCAAAAACAAAAAAAATAAAAATACGTTGAAGCTCCAAGTAATATATCTAAGCAATTTATCGATTTTGGGTCTCAAAATAGAAAATATATATATTTAAAAATATCAAGACAAATTTTCAATTCAGGATCAAAAGAAAATCGTAACAATACCAAGTAATATATCTCCTCATTTTCTTCAATTCAGGATCTCAACAAAAATTAAAATTGTGAATGTACCGATTAATGGATAATATATATTTAAAATACCAATACAAATTTTCAATTCAGGATCAAAAATAAAATCGGGAGTAATATATCTCCACATTTTCTTCAATTTAGGATCTCAAAAGGAAAAATAAAAGCGCGAATGTACCGATCAATTAATATATCTCAACGATTTATCGACGAAGGGCCTCAAAATAACAATTATAATTGTAAACGTACCAATTAATTAATATATCTCTGCATTTTATCAATGGAAAAAAATGATTTCCAATCTAAATAGAAAAAAAATCAGCTCGGTTTCTGATTTGTCGACTAATTAAATATGTTCAGTTAGTATCCATTTCAATTTTTATATGATTATCCTATGTTATATATCACGAAGAATAGTCGCTGGGCGGAGAAGTCCTTCTATCTAAAACACAGAAATGTGAAGTAAATATGTGCGTACATACTATATTTTTATTTGTTTGGTCTAGAAAGTTCTTACCCGAGCCAATGCGACAAATGCCTCTAAAGGCTAGGCATTCACCTGTTCAAGACGCCCCCCAGTAAAATTACTTAAATTTGGTTGGGTCTAGATGTACAACTCGGTGTAGTATACCATGATCTTACGGATATCCTGATTTATGTCATGAACAAACCATAATTGTTAATAGTTATCTATGAGAGAACTTAGATTTTTGATTCGATATATGTATGTTACAATCGATTAATGTTGATGATTGTATGACATGTTAATTTGGTCGATTGCATGATTTTAGGATAGGTACATCATCTTATCAATTGATATTAGATTGTGGTCCACTACAAGAAATAAAGTTATTAGGGACGGTTTAATGGCGACGGCTTTACTAAGCCGTCTCTATAAGAGTTAATTGCGACGGCTTAAGCCGTCCCTATTAAAGCTGTCGACAAATACAAAGATATAAGCGACGGCTCTATGAGACCGTCGCAATATCTCTTATTAGAGACGGCCTAAGCCGTCGCCAAACCAGAAAATGCACCCGGAACACCCACCGGTCCGGGTAAATGGCGACGGCTACGGAAAGCCGTCGCCAACTTAGTTAATAGCGACGGCTGGAAGCCGTCGTAATAAAATTTTTCCCCCGTTCAACGATCGACTAATTTTTGCGACGGCCTGAGCCGTTGCTGTTGTACTTAAACGTACCAAATGCGACGGCTTCAGCCGTCGCCAATACATTAGGGGTTTACAAAACCCCGTCGGCACCTTCCCTCTTCCCACCCCCCCCGCTTGCTCTCGACGTGCTGCCGCCGCCGCCGCCGCCGCCGCCGTGCCGCCGCCGCCGCCGCCGCGCCGCCGCCGCCGCCGCGCTGCCGCCGCCGCCGCGCTGCCTCCTTGCGCCGCCGTGGCTTCTGCCTCCTTGCGCCGGCGCCGCCGCCTAGTTGCGCCGCCGCCAGTCTGCCGGCGCCCTCCCCTCACTACATCCGTCCGGGCATTATCCTCCAAAGTATATTTTAACTGAAATTATTTTTTTCATTAGTTTCTATTTGAATTTTATTTAATGTCTTATGAAAAGTGGATGTTTATTGATAAATCTTTCATTTCATATCGGCTAGGGTTAGTTGTGTGTAGGGGTGGGCACAAAACGGTTCAAACCGAGAAACCAAACCGAACCAGTCCATTCGGTTCGGTTTGGTTGATTTGGACCCCTTTGGTTTGGTTCGGTTTGAAAAATCTCCAAACCGATTTAAACCAAACCAAACCGTTTAAACCGATTTAATCAAAAAAATATAAAAAAACTATTATAGTATTAATAAAAATGATATTTTTATAAATTTTATAATAAAACAATATTTATTTTCATTAATTTTAACATAAAAATTAGTATATATATGTAAAAAATAATTAATTTAAATATTTTTATTTATTTTCGGTTTAAACCGAACCAAACCGAACCAAACCGAATTGATTCGGTTTGGTTCGGTTTGGAAAAAAAATGGTCCAAACCGAACCAAACCGAACCGTGCCCACCCCTAGTTGTGTGGTCAATCATCTAGCACTCGTGTGTTTTGAGACCATGTAATTGTTTTAGGAAATCATGATATATGCCAAATTAAGTAGAAAGTATTTTAGTGTAATAAATTGTTTAGAAAAATAGTCGTATTGTAGTGTATTAAGTCTTTTATAATTAGATTATGCTGATTTCTTTAAATTATACGTCAGCATGAATAAAAAAGATCACTCGTATAGCTAAATTGGCGACGGGCTTATTTGCGACAGGATTGCGACGGTGGAACAACCGTCGCTATTACCATATGGCGATGGCTTTTGTATTTTTAGCGACGGCGGTCAACCGTCGCTAATGACTTTATTTCCTGTAGTGGTCACTTGTGATCTAACCTGCACTTATGCGAAGCATATAACCTTTTGATTGTGTTTTTGCACGGAGTTGGCTATAGTTGTGTTTTTATGTTTAGCTTGGTCTTTACATGTTTGGTTTGATTAGTTAGTGTATGTCTGAGTATTATATGTTTTTAATTTGTCACATGTTACATTCTATTATATGGTAAATCTGGTGCTAATTCTATGACATGGTTATAATGTCCAAGTGAAGCATGTATTTTACTAAGACAAATGGTTCAATTTTGTATTTAGTTTGCATTGTGGCATGTAAATTAGTGAATTGTTGTATTTAATTTTTCATTTCATGTCAGGTCTATGTGGTACGTGCATATAGAGATATGCTAGTGATATTTTGTCATGGTTAGAATAATATGCATTTAGAAATCATGCTTATCTATACAACGGATAGAAAAACATCATATTTAATGAATTGAATCTTAATAATTAGTTTTATTTATAGTTGATATAATCTGATTTTTTGGGCTTTATATCTCTATTATCAATATGACTTGCCCAATATAATGGGATAATTTGGGTGTAAATCTTACTTAGTCAAGTGTGACTAAAAACTAGTTGATTGCTTATTCAATATTGATATTTAAATTGTTTAAATTGTAACTTCTTAATGATAGTTTGCCTATAATTATTAGAATCATCTATTTAGATGGTGATATCAGTCTTATCCTGCTTCCAACCTAATATATTTGGGAGGTTATTTCTCCATTTACGCCGTCGAATTATATTTTACTATGCATGTTAAAATCTGAGTCGTGACAACTGAAATTACAAAAAATAATTTTATTATAGGTTGCCAATACTATGTTCAGACATACATTTTAAGAATGTGATTGAAGTTGCCTCAAACATATGAAAAGTTGGCTTGAGCCTACTGTATTCCATAAGGGTGTGCTAAGAGCAACTACACTACTAAGGTGGCGTTTGATTAGGCTTAATTTAAAAATATAACCTCTTAATTTCACATCTAATCTCTTAATTTGTGGTAAAAATGTACTTAATTTTATTAAGATATAAGTGATAAGTACGTTTGATAAAACATCTAAATTAACATCTAATTAGATTAATTTCACATTAAATCTTAGGATCATTCACGTGATCATAGAAAATATAAAATTTTTAAATTTGAACGTAACATTTAAAATTTATTATATAATGGTTCAAAAAATAATTTAATAAATTGTATTATAAAAATTTATATTATGCATGTTCATGACGTAACATCAACGCTAAATTTTTTATAAATATTTCAATAATTTTATTATACATGTGCATGACGTAACACCAACGCTAGATTTATAAATAAATTTCTTGATATTCAAATAAAAATATAATTATATTTTAATTATCCAATCGATGCATTAGATGCAGTAACATGTTAAATGTTAAGCTGTACGTCAACGGAGCACCGTCTGAATCAAAAAAAGTAATATACGATCACTGAATGGCTCAGAGCAATTTTAGATTTCAGTGTTTCGGTCAGACCTTAATTCAGTAATATTATCAAACATTATCAAACATCTAATGTCTGACCGAATCAGACAATAGATGTTTATTCAGAGTTCTCAAACTAGCCCTAAGTTACATGAATGAGATTTAGGTCAAGAACAGACATTATCCTTTTTCAACCAAGAATATGATTCTTGGTGGTGAAAATACAAGGACATGGAATTCATGCAACTCCCCACCCACAGAATGCTTTTATCATATAACCACATCTAGTCTTTTATCCTTCTTTGTCAACATTTATTATATATCCATATGTTTCCTTGATCTATAACTGTCTTTCTTTTTGCAAGTTTTTTTATATTTGTTATATATCCATATTTTTGGTTATCTAGCGGCTACTAAAAAGTAAGCACTATGTTATTCAGATTTTAATATTTTTAGTGAAAGTGAAACTTATTTTCGCCGAAGTGTGTTATTTTTGTCAATTTTATTTTTTGTGTGAGTTACGTAATATATAACATAAAGTGTGCTAGATAAAAAAAAAATCGGTATACACCGCAAGATAACTTTCTCAATTTACTAGTTTCTTAATTTTCAATGAACACATTTAATACCGTGATCGTTTTTTACTAAAATAGAAATAAATAATTACTCACCGACTCTGCTGACTTCACAGTCTCTCTCTCTCTCTCTCTCTCTCTGTACTTGCCTTCCTACGCTCCGCCGCTCCCTTCTTCCTCCCATCTCTGGATTTCCTTCACCGTCTACTGCCGGCTGTCCTTTCCTCCTATCCGGAGTTCTTGATGTATGATCGGGGAAATTCCCCAATTTCTTTCGCTTAATCTTTCTCTGATCGGATCCCGCAGGGGAAGCAGCTGCTGAAAGGGTGCAAACGCTGCCACGGCCTCCGTGAGATGATGGTCCTGTAGGAGGGGTCTTCTTGTCTCCGCGTCGGCCTTGTTCCGCTGGTGCCGCCGTGGGGATGGGCTGCTTTCCGTGCTTCGGATCGCCGAAGCAGGAGAAGGAAGGGAAGGGCGGGGTCGACACGAAGAAGAAGGAGGCTTGTACCGCGGCGTCCTCTCACCATGTCTCCCGAGTCGGCTCTGGTAGTTCGTCTCTCCGTCAACCTCTCTCTGAGTTGTCTTCTCTCGTCAAGTCGGATCTCTTTGTCTTAAAATTTGCATATTGGATGGTTTCAGCTGGTCCAATGGATTGTTCGTTTCTTTCGACCGATTGGATCCTTGCGAAAATGGCATTATTTTCCGTCTTGCGGGTTGTATTGTATGATGTCTTACACCTGTTCCGCTTGGATGTGATGGAAGAGGGTGTTGTTTTTTGCTCACAGACAAATCCAAGCAACGAAGCGGTGCTGAGTTGAATAAGGAGACATCTATGCCGAAGGATGGGACTGCGCATATTGCTGCTCAGACATTCGCGTTTCGTGAGCTTGCGACTGCTACGAAGAACTTCAGACAAGAGTGCCTTTTGGGGGAAGGGGGCTTCGGTCGTGTTTACAAGGGTCGGTTGGAGAGCACGGGGCAGGTGAGACCCTGGGCTGACAGTTTGACATGCTTATTTCGTGTTGTGTGCACACTTTTTACATTTGTTTCTTATATTTATTACCGATAGATAAGTTTCAATAGCGAAGTGTTTTGCATCTTTTGGCAGGTAGTTGCTGTGAAACAACTCGACAGAAATGGCCTTCAAGGAAATCGAGAATTCTTGGTGGAAGTACTCATGTTAAGTCTCCTGCATCACCCTAATCTTGTAAATTTGATCGGCTACTGTGCTGATGGGGATCAACGCCTTTTGGTATATGAATTTATGCCATTGGGATCTCTCGAGGATCATCTACATGGTTAGTTCCTATACCCTTCAATATTTTCACCAAGGTGCTTAGATTGTTTTGCATCTCATTACATTTATAGGGAAAAAGAACGACACTTAAGAATCCATGTTTGTATCATGCCCGGACTTTTTATTGTAACATTCGACACAAAAGTTTGTTCTAGCAAGATGCATTAGGCTGTCATATTTTTTCCTATTTGAGTTGTCCTGCTTGCCAGGCAGCAGAATAGAGTAGTAATAAAATAAGCGTGCATGGACTATGGGATTAAAAAGCATGCTTAGACATATGTACTTTATGAACTAGCTAAAGGCATGAATTGCAATGTAATGAAACTTGAGCAGATTGCTTATTTGTTTGATTCTGAAAATTGAACCCAAACCGTAAAGGACTTATCTCAGTGCTTGGCAAGCTATGAACTATATTTTCCATTGTATATGTTTTTCCTGCTGATGTGGGATCAAGATGCAAAACCCACCACATCATGCAATTTTGCCCGAATTAACCGACTGGAAAGGATCAACTAAGCTGTGCCGGTATCGACTGAACTGGGTTTAATTGAACCAGGGCAGAACTGGTGCAAACCGCCATGGACTGAAGCTAAACCGGGTTGATCCAAGTCAGAACTGGACAAACTGGTTTAGTCCAGTTAACTGGTTTGTTTGACACCTGTTTGACATAGTTAACTGGTGGATTTGACTAAGCTACACTGATCCCGGCTTAAGACTGTTCAGAATCGGTGTCAAACTGTCTGAACTGGCCAGACTAGGACTAAACCCTGTTGAACCAACCAAACAGCATTGAACCTGCCTGAACACATAAGAATCAGGCCTGAACCTCAGTAAATTGGCCCCCAGTCGAACCATCTTGAACTGGACTTAGACTGGACTAAGCAGCCTTAAATTGGTCAAACTGACTGGGCCGGACTTGAACCAAGCTTGACTGGGGTGGTCAGTGGTCCAGAATGTCGGGATTGGGCATCTTTTCTTGGGCAAAAGGCCCAGATGATCCCTGTTCCAGTACCAAACGGGCAGGCACCTTGGGGTGTAGGTTGGCAGAGGAGGGAGCTTGGGAGACAACAGTAGTATGGGGGCATGATGGCTAAGGCAGAGGAGGGTGGCAGGGCTGGGCTGTTGGATGACATGCGCAAGATGGGAGCGTATGCAAGTGGGAGAAGCTTTTGGGCCTGACAGCGGCTGCTGGAGGTGCCAGCTAGAGGCTCTAGTCCAACTGTTTGATGACTTATTCTTAGGTTCTGCAGTGGCCAGTGGTGGATGGAATGCGGCAGGGAAGTTGTGAAGGGAGATGTATACTCCTGTGCTGCTGTCGGCAAGGAAGACAGACGTGATGGCAGAGGGCCAGGTGGTAGGGGCTTCGGAGCCGGAGGTGACTGGTGGGGAGCTGGAAGGGACTCTATCAGTGCCATCAATGTGGGAGGAGCTGTCGAGTGACCATGGGGGCTGATGGGGTGTTGTTGGAGTATCATTGGGTTGAGCCAGAAGGAAACAGGCAACAGAGTCACAAAGGGTAGGGGCTTCTCATGCTGCTACACGGATGGTGACAGAAGTGCCTGGGCCAGTGAAGTGCTGACAGACTTGCGTTGGACCCTCCAGTGCCTGGCAATGTTAGGAAGGCCAGATGGACCATGGGCTTCGGAGGGCATCCGTGACTGGCTGGGGCATTGGTGCTCTCAATGAGGTAAGTGCTTGTGAGAATCTACGGTGAGGAAGAACCAGGAGGAGGAAGGGAAGGCTGTTGGCACCAGATATTCTTCAAATTTTTTTAACAATTGAAGCCCACTTCAATTTTAATTCGTGAGTAGTGTGCCTTATTAGGCCAATTTCGCAGTCCACTCTTCACATGCTTAGTGGGCTGTATTTCTGCTTTTCTGCTTTGAAATCAAGGCCATCTTAATCCCAATTCAATGATAAATCAGCTCCATTTGTATGATAATTGTGCAGCCCATCATTTATACATTTAATGGGCTGTATTTTTGTCTCAAATCAGGCCTTAAATCTCATAAGAATTAACCCTTTCAATGTCAATTTCGCAGCCCACCTTTCCCCCACTCAATGGTCTGTATCTTTATTTTAAAATGGGCTTATAAAATGTCATTTTTGCAGCCCGTCATCCCCCCTCTTATTGGACTGCATTTTAATTCAGCACAGACCCATATTTTGGAGCTTTCTTAGACCTTTGCCACCTCATCAACTAAGAGCTGGCACAAACCTTCCTATCATTGAGGGCTGTGGACCTACCTACCATCCTCAATTCCCCTCTCTTCCTATTTTTTTGGCTCATAGTTACACCTGCCTTCTCCAGAACTTGCCTTTCCATCGGTTTCTCCTAAGGATACCACTGTGGCTGGCTGGAGCAGATACTGGGCATCCCTATAATTAAGGTGACATCGGGAGCAAGGAGAGCATCAACAGGACCTACAATCGAGGAGAATCTGTGGAAATCCCAGGAAAATGGTAGGAATCCATTGAATCCTTCCCCACCTTCCGGATTGGCCATCTGATGAATCTGAAAGCCAACGGAGCCTGCCCCGGGATGCCAGCTCCTTTGCCTTCAACTATGGAGCCTCTGGTGGCAGGAAGACCTATCGTGGGATGCCAGCATGTCTCTGAAGAACCGGGGCCATCCAGGAAGGCCCCGGTTCTTCAGGAATCTCTAAGAATTAGGAATTGGCCACTGGGATTGCAATTGGGACTGCCAACTGCCCTGGAAATTAGAAGAAGCACCTCTGGAGGATCCTGGACAATAGGAAGCCCCCACAGTCTTCTCTTTTGACTTGATTGACATCCTCACAATCCACATCCAGCAGGACTCTCCCCGATGGGTTTCTGCTTATCTCTCTATACAAAGGGGTCTGTGGTCAGCATAGGGAGGAGGTTCTGGAGAAGGTAATCAATACCCCAACCCCTACGGCTATCTTCTTGGCATTCTGGATAAGCACCACGAGCATCCCTTAGCTGTGGTCATCCTGTGGAAGCCCCGGTGCCCATCCACCATCAGCATAAGAGCCAAGGAGAAGAAGGGAAGGCCATCTTGATCTAGCCATCCCACTTGCTGCACTCAAGTTTAAGGCATCTGCAAAGGAGAATCCAACAAGAAAGTAAAGAGAAGAGTCATCGGAGGCTCCTGATCCTGCCGCGCCAAAGGGAGGATGAAGAGAAGATGAAAAAAATGAAGGGCAAGGTAAGGTGATTAGTCCACAAAGCCATGCTCTTCACTCCTAACCCTCTTCTTCACCGAGATACTCCACTTCCCATACCAAATTCCCATGGAAACATCTCTCAGCCAGGCACCTAAACCTGCTCATAATCAGGCTTCCTGAACCTAAAACAAAGCCAGATCCAACAGCCAAATAGATTTTATTCAAGTCATATTAAATCTAAAATAGCATCAAAGATAAAAAGACACCAAGTCTTAACCCAAAATAAATCGTACCTCGAATAAATCCAAATCAAACCAAGCCAAACAAGCAAAACAATGCTAAGTTTGCATTCTCGTCAAGTTTATGGGGTCATTGCTCCTGAATGTTTATTTTGTGGATGTACGATTTTTGTTCACGAATTGTTGTGGCAGTTAATCAAAGGTATTTAAATGTTTGTTCAATATAATGAACATCGAAACTTCCCAGGTCCCTAAAAAAATAAAAGAATCTAAAAACCTCAGTACATATTTTGTATATTTTGAATTACCTAATACTTCTATGTGATATTATGTATTTTTATAGTTGTTAAAGCTAAACACAAAACAAAGTTCTTTTTCACAAAGGAGAGACATGAATTTTTACATATTTTTGAAGAAGATTGAGGTGACATCAAAGGCCTGGAGGGAAGGGAGCTAGGAGAGGGAGGAAGGTCTAACATGGGGAAGAAGAAACCAGAACATGGGGGAGGAAAGTCGGGATGGTGGTGAGAACCCGAGGAAGGAGGAGCCTCCTGTAGTCCTTTTGGCTAAGACAAAGAAGAGGGAGAAGGGGGAAGGTGCGGACAAGAGGGAATCAAATTTTCATTTCATCTTGTATCCTTCTGCATGGGTACATGGTGAGAGACTTTATTTCCTTTTTACACCATCTCTACAAGATTTTACAATAGAAAAAGATACCCCACTTTCTACAAAATGTGACTTAAATTTTTTAAATTTTTTATTTTGCTTTGATGCCCTTAAACAAAAAGTTTTTAACCAAATGACAAATAAATTTCTAAAATTAATAAAATATTATAAGCTCTATATCAATGCCTATTGTGTCCGACTAGCAAGGATTACCATCTCGGATCAAGACTTCATCTCGGAAAGGTGGAAGAGAAGAGATCTCGTGAGATTATCGAAAAAATCTCGAGAGATCTGATCAATTTCATTTATATCGGGTATACTTTACCAAAAGATTGTCATTTCCCATCCCGATTTTATCTCATGGAAACTGAAAAGAAGAAATCTTGAAAAAATTTTGGGAGACTGGATCTTGAAAATACGAATCAATATACATGTTTAAATGTAAAATGTCATGTGATCTCTTCAAAAAAGACAAGGAAACTCATATTAAACATTCAAATAAGTTTTGAAAGAATTAAAATGAAATACAAATACAAATAAGGTGAACTATTGTTAACAAGAGACATACAAAAGATCTTATTTAGACTTAAATTTCATCTTGAACAATATGGATAGGAGATTGATGGCATCTTGAGTCAATTATACATATATAATCATAAAAATATTAAGTTATAAAAGTTTATTAAACAATGATGTCTAGATGAATATTTAAATAGATTCTATAATAAATTTGACAATATATGAAGCAAACTTAACAAGGTCATCTAACAAGTTAGGGGTAGTAATAGGTGGAAGAAATCAAGGTATCAGGTACTGTATAGATATTCTCATTTCGGCGATCTCATTTCTTAGATGCATGGAGAGAAAAAGATTCTCGGGAGATCTCGAGAGATCCTCGGGAGATCACATTCCATGCCGACTGGTGGTGTCAAATCTCTGAGTGACGGAGTCCATTTTCATATGTATGTTTCAACTGAAAACACATCACATGCCTGCTAACAAAACCATACTACGACTTGTCTGTTATGGTACCAAGTATGAGACCTAGCGAACAAGAGCCCTGTGAGTTAAGATCCTATATGTAGATCTTCCAAGATGCATCCCACTTTTGATTGTATGCTTCTCAAAAATGTGTAGCATTATAAGTTTTATTTGCTTGAAAATTGCTATCTGATATACCTTTTGCTGAAATCATAAGAATGTCTTCAGAAAACGAGATTGGCATTCTTTGTATACAAGAATCTGAACTCCAGAGAAATAACGATCAGAGGATTCAAGCCCATTTGAGCAACAATTTTTACAACATGATAACTACTACTATGGGTAGAGCAGGAGGTATGATCCTAGCCTGAAAAGGTAGTTCCATTGATGCTGTTACTACCTTGAAAAACACCAATCTTCAGGTATCATCTTCAGATAGCAAGGACCTTAAGAAACTCATTAATGTCGATGGGCCTATCTCTGACCAGGAGAGAGTAACCTTCTCCTAGGAGATCAGTGATTTTCGTTCGTCTACTGTTATGTCTACGGCCATTCTTGGAGATTTTAATATGGTGAGACACCCCGGGGATAGAAATATTGGTAGTGGTTGGTCAAAGGAAATGTCCTTTTTTAATTGGATCTCTGACAATGAACTCTTTGAGATCAATCCCTCCAATGGAAAATTTGCCTGGGCTAACAGTCGATCTTACTCGAAAAATGATAGAATCCTTTGCAATTCCAATTGGCTAACCTTTTTCCCAAACTCTATATTTCCTGAACTCTAGAGCATTTTGTCTACCTGCTACTATGTCCAGCCACAGACCTATTAATGAGGACATTTGTCCAAAGCGGTTTGGGAAATTTTATTGACGTCAAAGAAAGAGGGATCTACAATAATTTCTTTTATTTTTCGTCATTTTCTTTTGGGCCACCATTGATTTCAAATTCTGGCCCAATTTGTTTTGCTTATTAGAGTCTTTTGGGCTATTTTAGTGTAAGCCCAATACATAGGAATTCTCTTTGTCATTTACTTGTGAATAGGAGACATTGGGCCATCCGCAGCACATTGGTGCCACGGGCCCAATACGCTCTGGTCATTGTTTTCTTTTTTTTATTCATTGTACAGCCTCTTTAAAAGAGGGGCCCTGGTGCGCTGTTGGCGAGAGGAAGAAAAGAGAAAACCATTTTTTTCGTTGGCGCAACCTCTCTCTTGTTTTAGGGTTTTGTTCTCCCGTTAGTAGTGCAGCTCTTCTCCAGTTCGTAGTTCTTCATCCTGTTGAGGCTCCTTCTTTTGGAGCCTAGATCTAGCGATGGTCTTACACCTTCTGCTTTCCATTTAGTTATCTAGTTCGTTTCTTCTCCATTTTCCTACATCTTGCTGGCGGATCCACCACTATTCTAGCGGCAGACTTCAATGGCTTCGTCTTGGTGAAAGCTGGCCGCCTGTCTCTGCTTCATCCTCTGGAGCTTATTCTACTACTCCATCAGTTGCGGATCTTCCTTACGGCGGAAACTCATGACCGCGCATTCGACGGAATATTGTCTGCCCGCAGTGAACGATCCACGTGGTTCTTCTCACAGCTAAGTATTTTGCGCCTGTTTGTCACCGATTCCAAGTCAGTCGAACTCGTTTGCGTTATTGACACTTAGGATCACATTTGCACCGCCGTCTCGACCTAAAATGTCGAAGACGTCTATGACCCCAGGCGAGTCGGCTGCGTATCTTTGTTTGTCAAAGGGGAGTCACTCTAGATCTGAGAACGTCCGCTTTGGTGGCATAGCCCCAAGCCGGAGACGCATCCGGAACTAGTCCAGACGCTGGTTCATCGTTCTGAACTTTGGTGTCCTCCGCTTGCTTGTGATTTGGCTTCGGTTTCCAGAAGTATGATTAGTTCGCCAAGAACAATGATATCATTGAACAGCTCCCTGAGATCTAGAATGATCAATGATTCTTTTGGATTGACGTTGAGGAAGATATGATGATAGCCACATGAGTCTCAATATGACCATATTCCGGATTAATAGTACAGTTGGTTTCAAGTCGACACTGGTCCTCCTCCAGTGAGTAGCTGCGTTTTCTTGAGGTCTTGAAAGGTTGAACATCTGATACTACACTGGTCCAATCCAGTAAACCGCTAGTCACTAGGTCTTCTGGTCGGAGGCTGAACCTCTTTTGTTTCTGCTTAATCCGGTGGGGTCTCAGTCCCGTTTGAGTACTGGAGCCTCAATGGAGACGCCTGCTGATCCGGATTGAGTCCTTCTGATTAAAAACGAATTGGTGGTATCTGATCCCTTCAACGTACTCCAAATCGGCAGTGGTTCTTTGTTTGACACACTCGCGTTCGGCGAAACTTCGTGGACATTTCGATTCTTCGGTAGCTCGTCGGCTTTGGATCCGGTCACGATCCCCTTTGTCATGTTCGACCTATTACCACCCTGCGAGGTGTGGGTCTACGTTTTAAGGTTGTAATGCCTATTGATTGAAATTGTATATTGGATCGTGACCATATCCAGCCGGGCCGACACCCACACAACCGTGTGGAGGTACTCTCTTATTCATAAATCCTTGTATGTTTATTTGCTTTCCTATTATACGACTCGAACGCCATGCTCAACGTGCGGTAGGAAATCTAGCCCGAAAATAATCAAGTAGCTGGCGTAGAGTGAGAGTTTAATTTCAAATCCAACTGAAAACTATCAAAAAATCGATTTCGTAATTAGTTGACGAATTTAGATCTACTGGTTGATTTGAGAAAGTTCCATTGTTTAAAATCCTGAATATTTTCTAAAATGGGTAAAAGTTCGTTGGTCCAATTTCTAGTGCTAACAGAAACAAGCCAACCTTGAAATAACGAACTGTTTTAAAGTTGAAGATCTACTTGAAATTTCTTAAAGAGTGTTTTCTAAAATGTCCTTCACTCTCGGTCCTTGTTAGTTCCGCATCACCTATCCTCTTGTTATCAAAGATCCTGAGGAAGAGGACCCACTGACATTTCAGATTTGCTTCTACTTGGCTAACGATTGATGCTTCAATGCCTTAGTGGACGGGGGTGGGGGTAGATCAAAATCCAGTCTATAACCTTAAGTACCAACTTAAAAGTTTGAGATCCCACTTGAGGAAATGGCCAAAGGACCTGGACCGACAAGGAAAAAAATCAGAAACCAGGAAATACTGACTGAAATTGATAGAATTGAGAGAAGAATGGAAAATTTGGTGATAAAGGAAGAGGATGTCAGGAGGATTGAGCTAAAAAAAGAGTACAAGAAGTTGCTGGACCTGAAACATGAGAAATGGAAGCGACAAGCCAAACAAAGATGACTTAAAGAAAGAGATAAAAATACGAAACTTTTCTATGCAATGGCAACCCAGAAGAACGGGAAAAACCTTATATCCCAAATTTCCTTTAATGGAGCCACCACCACCAGAGAAGATGAGATTGCTACTGCCTTTGTCCAGTACTTGTCTTCCATCTTTAAAGAGGAAGTAGAGGTCATCCATGAGTAACCTGTCTAACCACAAGCAGTCCGACAAAAACAACTTTCTTCTCTCGAACCCTATGTCAGAGGAGATTCCAGATACAGTTAAACACCTAGGAACTGATAAATCATTGGACTCTGATGGCTTCCCAATTGAGTTTTTTTCATCATTTTTAGTACATGGTTGGCAAAGAAGTGGTAGAGGCTATCTAAGAACTCCAACAAAACCCTTAAAGAAGCAAAGTCTTCAATGCTACCTTCCTGGTGTTCATAGCCAAAAAGGAGAACAACTCCTCCCCGGAAGGCTATCAACAGATTAAGTTTCTTAACACCAAATAAAAAAATTTTACTAAAACACTAGCCAACAGACTTCAGAAAGTGATTAACAAAGTGGTTGACAAATCTCAGTTGGCCTTCTTAAGGGTAGAATGATCACTAATTCTTTCATGACTGTTCATGAACTTATCCATGATTTCAAAGGGAAAAGGAAGAAAAGTGTGGTTCTGAAGTTTTACTTCAAAAAAGCACATGATAAGGTCAACTTGAACGCTTTTTATGCCACCCTTAAACTCCTGAATTTCAGTGACCAGTGGATCCATTGGGTTAAGTGTTACTTGGAATCAACACCCTTCTACATTTTGCTTAACAGGGAAGGCAAAGGCTTTGTTTGAAGTATTCCATAGGCATCCGTGAAGGGGACCCCTGATCACCTTATCTCTTCACCCCGATTTCCCAAGTCCTCCATTCTTTGTGGGTGTGGGGAAGAATGTGGTTTAATTGAAGGTATCATCATTGACCTAGGTTTTCTCATGCTATTCCTCACATTCAATATGCGGATGATTCCCTTATCTCAACTTCTGACCCTGCGAAATTTAGGAACATCAAAACTGCTCTTCCTTCTCCATATTATAATGGGGCCTAATGTTAGCTGGTTGCTATCAATCTGGATGTCAAGGACATTGAGAATCTGGCATCCACCATGGGGGTCAGAACATGCTATTTCCCTCTACCCTATTTGGGGGCTTCCATTGTATGACAAGAAGTTAATAAACATGGATTGGAATCCAGTGGTTAGAAACCTTGAGTCAAGACTACATAGATAAAAAGGTAGACTTCTGTCTGCGGTGGACAGATTGGTTATTTAACAAATATTTCAATGTATTTAATGACTATTTCAGAATCCTTAAGGGGATCTTCAAAAAATTTTGAACCTACAAAGACCTGTTTTTTTGAAGAGGATCAAACAACAACTACAAAGAGGGTCATCTGATTAGTTGGAGCGAAGTCTACACTCCCAGGAACTAGGGCGGAATTGGATTATCCTCCTTGATACATTTAACCAAGCACTTCTCTTCAAATGGATATGGGTGCTAGACAGTGGCTTTCAGAACCAATGGAACCTGTTGGTTAAAACGAGAATTCTCTAGAGGACCAGATGCATGAAGTGAGGCTGCAGTGCCATCTCCTTACTGGTCAGGCATATGGAGAGATATCATATAAACATGGATATCATAAAAAGTGGCTCTGATGTCAGCATTTGGGATGGGAGAAAAACCAGATGCTGGAAGGATAAATAATTAGACAACAGCACTCTGGAAGACAGACTCCCAGAGTTTTACCACCTAGCTCAAAATCTAAGTGTCCTTGTGGACTACTGGTCTTACTACTGTAACTTCTGGTGGTGTTTATCCTCAAGTAACTTGACAGGGAGTGAGAGTAGCAATCTTTTGGAATTGAACCAGATCAATCTCATATCTTTCAACCAGGCTAGTGAAGACAGGAAAGTTTACAGATGGTCGCAATCCAACCTTTTTTCTTGGTTAAATCCATGGAATGCGATCTCCCGAGAATCTCTCGAGATCTCCCGAGAATCTCTTTTCTTCCGTGCATCCGAGAAACGAGATCGCCGAAACGAGAATATCTATGTAGTACCTGTGATACCTTGATCTTTTTTGCCTATTATTATCCCCAACTTGTTAGATGATTTTGTTAAGTTTCCTTCTTATATTGCCAATTTTAATATGGAATCCTTCCAAATATTCATCTAAACATTATTGTTTGATAAAATTTCATAACTTAATATTTTAATAACTATATATGTACAATTGACCCAAAATGTTATCAATCTCCTATCTATATTGTTCAAGATAAAATTTTGGTCTGACATAAGGTCCTTTGTATAGCTCATGCTAACAATACTTCACCATCTCTCGTATTACATTTCTAATTCTCTCACGTTTATTTTAATATTTAATATGAGTTATCTTGTCCTTTTTAAAGATATTATATGACATTCTACATCTAAACATGCACATTGATTGGTATTTCCAAGATCTAATCCCTTGAGATTTTTTTGAGATCTTTTATCTTCAATCTCCGTGAGATAAAATATAGATGTGAGATGGCAATCATTGGGTAAAGTATACCCTGCATAAATGAAATCCGAGATCCAATCTCCCGAGATTTTTCCGAGAATCTCACGAGATCTCTTCTCTTTCACGCTTCCGAGATGAAGCCGAGATCCGAGACGACAATCCTTGGTTAAATCTATTGTCAAATTTACTGCTTCCAGAGGGTTAAGGATGAATTGGCCCAGACATATATGGCAGTTGAAAAGTGCCCATGAAGATTAAGATCTTCATGTGGAAAATCACCTTTAGAAGACTCCCAATGGCAGTCAATCTACAGTGGTTGAATGAATCAGACAATGTTTGCTTGTTCTGCGGGACCTACCCCGAAGATCAAGATCATTTGTTTCTAACTTGTGAAGTTATTTATTTTCTCTGGCAAGTAGTGGCAAAGGCCCTTCCCATGCAGGCCAGCATCCCAACTTCAAATGAGGAACTGTTGATGAGCTGGGGTAAGACTTCCCCACCAAGAGTGAAAACATGTTGGGTGGCCTTCATTCTGGCCCTCCTTTTGGTTGATTTGTAAAGAAAGGAATGCCAGGCGCTTCAGTGACAACCTTTTCTCCGCATACAATTTTGAAGGCAACTAAGGACTTGATCTTTTAATGGGGGGAAGCTACACATCTTTCAGAAGAGGACTCAAGCATTTTTTGCTTGCTGTAGATGGATGCATTTTGCATATTGTATAATAGATATTGGACTCTTTGTGGATCTATCCCCCTTGATAGATAATTTTCTCATTTGTTCCCTTTTTTTGGTACCTGGGTCACTAAAGATGTACCCCCTTCTAGATCTCAATTGACCTTGGTCTCTTGTTTTGACTATGAATATGTACTTCCCTTCTCTGTTTCAGTTGAAATGCCATATTCAGTGTCTTTAAAAAACTCCTTAAAGGAGTCACAACCATTATGAAATCCCATTGAACTTATAGTTTTATTATCTTATTAAATCATGATTATGTAATTTGGTAAATCTTTATTCTCAGTCTGTGTTTAAACTCCAGATATGTAGTATCTCAAATCCTTGGTATGTTTCCTGACCAAGAAATATGACAACCTAAGTAGCAAGCTACTTTATGCCCTGTTTGTTTAGAGTATTAAAAATGATATCAATTTTGATAATGATGTTTTGAGGATAGGGTATCTATAAAAAATGATACTTGTGGACGTGTGTATTACAATTCATGCCTTGTTTGTACTTATAATTTTACAGTTGATAGTAATATTGAAGGTGACAAAGGTCACAATTCATTTTATATAAAAGGAAAGAAGTACTAGCAAAGGGATAGAATGAGTACAAAAAGTTGGAAGAGATATAAAAGGGGAGGCATCCAGCTAACTATCAAGGGGGTAGCAATCAAATAACTTCTAATGTCACACTCTTCCGAGCAAAGAATCTGTCCCTGAACGCAGAAGATTCTGTAACACCCCGAGTACGCTAAAAACCTTGCATAAAAAGCCATTTTGAAGATCTCTCCTTTTGTCTCAGCCTTGAACTTTCTTTTACCTTTTTCCAATTAGCATCCTTAGTTTTGTCTGTTGTCCTGTTCGTCTTTTTACATCTTTTTTTTACTTAAATAAGAAATGTTGCTATCCATATTCAGGAAACAGTATGTTTTACATATATCAGTTCACATGTTTTGGACAGTATTTTGAAGGTGGCTCCAAACGTACAGTTACATATTATTGATGCAAAAGAAATAAAAAAAACCTGACCAGGAAAACACCTGCTTAGATACAAGGAAAGACTTCTTCCAAAAGACGAGAATAAGACAGAACTTTGGAGCTTACAGCCTTAATGTACCCTATTTTCATCCCCAAATTAGAATGCTGGAAATATTGAGAACATTGGCACATTATTCATGGTTGACTAAACTTCCTAATATTGTGAGCCTTTTCATGCTATCCAGAGAACAACTAATAAGGATAGTCCAAACACCAAACTTTATTCTGACTGGATTCAGATGTCTTTTGTCCAGATTTTACATTCCAGTTGTGGCACCATATGTACACCATTTCCTGTTTTGGCGTTTTTGCTTGCATCATATCTATTTTTCTTTGGAAAAGAATTGCCAGAAGAGAGATATCTTGTTTATTGTAATCTCCTATACTCAATTGTTGTTGTGTCATAAATTTTTGATTTTTGCTAATATATCTTAATAGATTCGTCTTAGTTTAGGCTTGTAATGCCAGTGAGTTTAGCTCATCTTTGGTCATTTTTTTGTTAGATGTACCACCTGACAAGGAGCCTCTGGACTGGAATACAAGGATGAAGATAGCAGCTGGTGCAGCAAAGGGCTTGGAATACTTGCATGATAAAGCAAATCCCCCTGTTATTTACAGGGATTTCAAGTCATCAAACATTTTACTGGATGAGGGATTCCATCCCAAACTCTCTGATTTTGGGCTTGCAAAACTTGGCCCCGTTGGGGATAAAACTCATGTCTCTACCAGAGTAATGGGAACATATGGTTACTGCGCTCCAGAGTATGCTATGACCGGACAGTTGACTCTAAAATCAGATGTATACAGCTTTGGTGTTGTCCTCCTTGAATTGATTACTGGGCGAAAAGCAATTGACAATACAAGAGCTGCTGGGGAGAATAATCTTGTTGCATGGGTATGTCTTTCTTTTACAAATGTAGTTAACATCATGGGAAGGGACAAGGTTGACCATAGTTTATTCAAGTACTTGAACAAATACTATGTCTTTGTGAGATCACCACAACCAACTCAAATGAATAGATCATTCTGTGTATTGTGATATTGCGCTTTGTTGGTATCTTACAGTACATTAGTGTTTTAAGTCAAATCTCAACTGATTTTATCTTCTAAACATCTACTTTTAGGGTGAGATCACTTTCATTGGTTAGCGTTTTATGTTGTTCTAATACTCAGTATAGAATATGTTGATTTAAATTTAAGTATTGCTTATTTTTTTGTATGTATGATTTTTTAGGCTCGTCCATTATTCAAAGACCGAAGGAAGTTTCCCAAAATGGCAGATCCTTTGCTTCAAGGCCAATATCCAATGCGTAGTCTATACCAAGCTCTAGCAGTCGCTGCCATGTGTTTGCAGGAGCAAGCAGCAACTCGACCTCTTATTGGAGATGTTGTAACTGCACTCACCTATTTAGCGTCACAAACATATGACCCAAATGCATCAGCTGGTCAAAGAACTGGTCCCTCCACTCCTAGAGCACGGGAAGACAGGAAGAATCTTGGGGCTGGAATGGATGGTCTCCGTGGTGTGCAATCACCATGTAGAAACTCCCCTGACTTGAGGCTGAAGGAGCTTGCGAGGGGTGTCAGCTTTGGTGCAGAGGTAGGTAGAGGTGACATTGGCACTGGCTCAGGAAGGAAATGGGGTTTGGATGATTTAGAGAGTCAAGATTCCCAGAGAGAGAGTCCCATGAGTGCTGGAAGGACTAGGAGTATCCCCAAACATTTAAATAGAGACCTGGACAGAGAACGTGCCGTTGCAGAAGCTAAAGTGTGGGGAGAGAATTGGAGAGAGAGAAAGCGTGCAAATGCACAAGGCAGCTTTGATAGTACACATGAAAGCTAAGGTGCTGAGCGTATGAGCACTTGGGGCATAGCCATTGGTGATCAACATCCACTGCAGAAGGATGTCTGCATTTCATGATATCTATTACAAGGAAAAAACTGCCATACATCTGATTGTGGTTTCCCAATTGGAGAACAATTCTCATGCTTCTACATGGCAATTGCTGCTTATCACACGTCATTTGTATAGATAATGTCAGATACCTCCTGAGTAAGCTGACGACCCACCAAGTGCCCGTGTATCTTGTCTTGAGGTAGGGAATGGATGGTCCAAAAGTGTATAATCGCGTTTCAGATTCGAGCATTGGTGATCTGCTGAGTTCTTTTGTGCAGCCTTTTGCAACTTGTATGTATTTCTCTATTTTAAGTTGGTACCGGTACTAAGAGTTTGGCTCATGACACATTGACATTTACTTTGCAGCAACAATTTCGATGTTTTTTTACACCTTGTCTTTTGCTAATAACTTGAGTTAATAGTTGTTTGACCAGCATGTTAGTCTGTTGCTGCACCCTCTATATTCTTCATTAAACACGCCTCTGTTGTAAAACATTTGCATCACTGGTATGTGGGTGATATACTCCGATCGGCTGGAAACTGCAGTGTTCTGCTTGTTACTGTAAATTGTTTTTGACTTTACTTTCTGAACGAGTTCTTAGTACAAAGCATTTGACATTTCTCTCCACCCTGACTTGTATGCTTTCCTATTGATGCCAAAAAATAGGATGTCAAAGTGTTAATCTTCTGTTTGTGATCGTCGGTAAAAGAGTGGAATAGTGCTGTATTCCTTCAGTAGGAAAAGCTGCCCGGCCCAGTGGGTAAAGACATACATTGTGATGTATTTTTATTCTGTGAAAGCAGCGGAAAAGCAAAACAACAGGATCTATTATTAATCGTGTACATTTGGTTGAGATTATGAAAAATGTTTTAATCGTTACAATTTTTAACCGCACATATTCTCTTCTAAATGCACTTTATTCCTTTTGTTATTGATTGAACTTGGGTTTTTAAGGAATAAAGATGGATGGAGTCATCTCCTATCTTCTCTCTCAACTTAAATAGCTTTCCAGAGACAGATCCCGGATGTCATCATTTTTTAAAGACAAAAATTTACATTTTTTATAAAAGTAAAGAGAGAGATTGTTTACAATCCCTACGTGTAATTTCAACCAAACACAGCCTAAGGCTATGTTCGAAGGGCGCTTACGATCGTCAAGAACCAGAGGGGGGTATGCATGAGGTATCTACAAGCTCTATGTGGGCTCTTATAATCTAGAGAGAGGATATTAGCCTAAAGGGTGCCTCCTCTATGATACCCAAGGGTCTCCCTGGCAAGAGTTTAACGAGAATAAATCTGATTTATCTCCGAAGGATCAATTAAGTTTATCTCCAAACTAATCTTGAACCAAACATGCTATAAACGCTCTGCAAAGTGAGTTGAATTGGATGATTCTTGCATAATTTTCAGGAAAATTTAAGATGATGTTCTGAGCCTTAAGAGGAAAAAAAAAATCTGAGCGTGATATTATGATCCAAGGCAACCCATCAACGTACAATTTCGAAATCAGAAAGCATCGCATCCGAAGACTAGCAAACAAGGATTAGGGTTGGCTTGGCCGACCCGATCAATTTGAATTGATTCGAATCAGATATGATTAAAAAATAATTATTATTTAAAAATTATAAAAATAATAAAAACATTATTTGTTAGTATAAATAAAAAATATTTAAATAAGTGTCTTCAGGCGTAGTAAGGGAAGAGGGAGCACAGGGGTCGGACAAGAAATTGACCGGGTCGAGATCCTGATTTGACAAACCATGAGTGGGATTAAGTGCATACTCAACGAGAAGAGCTCAAGAAGAATCTGTGCTTGGATTATAACAACATGCATCCCACAAGACGCACGCTGAAGTTGAAATAATGGGCACTTCTCTATGATACGTGTGGTTCTTCAAAGAATGCAACCCGGCTTTGAGTGGTTGGCTTCTATTTACATGCTTTGTGGACAATCGAACACGATGAACAGCTTTACAGTTTTTACATACAACGTTTTACTTGACAGTGGGGACAGAAATCTCGGTCTCATGGCATACGCAAACAAGATGGTTTCAGGGCTTCCTGGTTTCAAGCACACCCTGCTGCCATGGTAGGCAGCAAACCGGATATGGCGCTAGACAGAGGTGATGGTGTCATCTCCCAGCTCCTTGAGAACTGCAGAGCGAGGTTGTCTTGACAAGATAAAATTTCCTTCCGAATCTGTCCGGTACCTCATCGTGTTATCAGCCATGATGATTCCACAAGAACCCCAAGTTATGGCCTGTAGCTCGACGCCAAAGTAGGCTAAATGATCCGAAATGCTAGTCCCAGGTACAGATCTGAACCAGCAGGTTCGGAGAGAAGAAAAACAGTAAATAAGCTGCTATTCTGTACTTTACGGAAACACAAGCTCCTGGATAAAATATTTGTACCTGCTACAGTCTGGGTCTTCACCAGTTCCGTCGCAGACCTTTTCGACGTTGTACACAAGGCTACCAAATCCTATGTTGTAAACCCATACCTGATGATTTTAAAACAATTGTAAACATGAACTAGAGAGATGAATATAGGCGGACCAACGTTGATCATTTTTAATAAAAGCCAAAAAGGGGCATTCCATATGCAGAATCTAGGAGATAAAACAGTTTCTTGAGCATTACTTTACCTCCCTCGCGAAGTGATGATATGTTTTCTGGGGGAAGTAACTGTAGTATGGAGGTAAATGTGGGACCATGTCATGAAAGTTGACCAGTCTAACAGCCCGAGGCACATGCTTGCTGAAATATGAAGCAAAAGCTGCATTGCCAACACGCGGCTGTCCAAAAGTCATAAGCTGAAGGTTGTTTTCGCCTTGGTTAACCTGAGGACGGAAACATGCACTGGTGTTAAATATTAGACATTAACACACAACGAAACTCAAACAAGACAAGGAGGCGTCCCTACAAAGCGAAGGGCAACATTGATGATTCAAAGGAAATGGAATAACGGTAAAGGGCAACATGGATGATTTGAAGGAAATGGAATAATAGTAGGTGGCTGTTTGGGATAAGAAGAGAAATCAGACCAAGAGTCACCAAGATTTAAATTACAACATGTACCATGTAATCAAGCATGTGGCATGTAGAATACCTTGACTTCGGTAAATACCAATAGCATTAGGATTTCGAAATTCGATACGAGCAACTTCATACAAGAGAAAGCAGAAAATGTGATAGAATTGCATGTAATATCTAAGCCACCGGAAGAGCAGAAACAACAGAAATTAGAATAACATAACAAGGGCTATGCAAGAGATAGATGGTTTGACTAATTTAGTTCTTTCCAGCCACCTCATGTACTACTACATACAAATCCCCAAGATATCTGCAGCCAGCTGGAGGTTTATATTTTATAAGGCTGCATTCTCTTGGAAAGGAAGGCATCCCTCACTCAGAGGTCAATCAGATGATTCAGATAGGATAGGAACACACCAGCACGTCCAAAGAGGGAGGACTTGCTGGTGATAGTAGAAATCAGAAAAGGAATCTAATCCCTAATCCCCCCAAGGGTTACACGTACATTGACTGAATGTTTGTGATGCAGAATGCAGGAAAAAGAACTAGAAAGATATCTACTGAGCAGAAAAGTTATAGACTTAGACATGGAAATGAAAAGCAAAATTAACATGGTCCGAACATAATACTTTGAAAAAAATATAATCAAAAGTTTCATGACAATAAAAAAGGTCAATAGTAGTTACAGCAAGATCAAGAGCACAGAAAGAAGCCATAGCTCCTCCCATTGAATGCCCAGTCACTATAATCCCAATATCTCCATAGAATTTCTTAGCCTTGTCCACAGCCGTCAAAATCCCTGGCCGTAAAGTCGTGTTATGATAAGCAGAATAAAATCCATGGTGCACCTGAGAAAATAAAGAAGATAGGTAAGAATGCATCAATAAAGTAAGCCATCAGCAAGATGTTAAAGACCACTTACCATGGCGTCTGATACCCCAGGATAGTCGAAATCAAGTTGTTTCCAGAAAAGGTCTTCAATCCAATTCTGAATGCTGCACGTGGCCAAAAGAATGATCAAAACCAACCTAGACAAAAATGGTTGCTAGTCACAAAATTGCACCGTATTGAAACTTAGATCATTGCAGTGACCCAGCAAACACAAAGCCCTCTTTTTTTTTAATATTGCCAAATGGACAAAATTCTATTATCGCAGAAGTGATTACAAAGTGAACGGGATAAGGGAGGAGAGAAAAAAAAAGCTCAACTACGAAGAAAGTAGATAGGCAGTACAACTAGATAAAGAAATTATAGAAAGCGCAAACTTGTCCTTGAACGAAGCCTCCTGCATGTGCTGACAGGAATAAGCCAGCATCCATTCTTTGACATAATGAGACCTTATGCCAATTATCATTCTTCGATTCTCAAAATGATCTTCAAATATTCTTTTGTTCATTGTGAGTGTGCCAGATAGACCATCGCATGGTAGGTACGGTGAATTTCCACACATTTAAGCTTATGTTGATTTTTGACATGTATTTTCTTTTTGCTCGGCTAGCCATTACATGAGAAACTTATGTATTTCATTCACCTTTTAGTCACTTTTGTTTACCTCTCTGCCTCAACTTGATGCGTTCCATGTCCAGCAAATTATTGAATTCTTTCTTGAGAGCCAACTTGCTCAAGGAGTCATCTTCCCTGATTCCTTGGGCTTCAATGGAGAGGGATACACTGCCGGAGCCAAAAAGGAGAAGGTTAGAAGAGCAAGGGGTCTGGGAGGCGTGGATATGTAGGGCAAGGTGGAGAGCCCCCTGGTTGAGGAAGGAGCCAACGAAACCAGACTAAGATGAAGGGCTAAAGGCAAGGGCTCCAATGGAGAGGGATACACTGCCGGAGCCAAATGGAAAAGGTTAGAAGAGCAGGGGTCTGGGAGGCGCAGATATGTAGGGCAAGGTGGAGAGCCCCCGGGTTGAGGAAGGAGTCCACGAAACCAGTCAGAAACAGGGAGGCAAACAGGGCAGAGAGTTCAGACCAAGAGAAGGGTGGACTTGGTTCATTGGCTTGGACCGGACCGGAGGAGGGACGATGGCTAATCCAAAGAGACAAGTGACAGGATTCAGGAGATCGCAAAAAGGCACCTCAAGAACCCACAAGGAAGAGATGCAAGAAGACTCGTGGGACTTGGGCAACAGAGACAGGAACTGGTAAAACAGGGCCTGAAGCACATGGGGTCATGGTTCGCCGGGTCGGCGACCCGGTCGCCCGGGTCGCCCGACCCGGCCGGTTTCCGGGCAGACCGGCCCGGAAACGACCCCGCCGGCCCGACTCCAAGCCGGCCCGACGGGGGTCGCGCGACCCATTTGGGTCGCGCGACCCGGCGGCCTAGTCGGGCGGGGCGCCCGACCCCGGGGCGACCCGGCCTATGTCAAATTTTTTTATATTATTACTATATACTTAAAATTTTTTCTTCTCCCTCCCCGTTACCACCATTAAAAAAAATTTCTTCGGGGGGCGCTGCCCCCTTGACCCCCGCGACCTGACCGCGCAGGTCGATCCGCGACTACTCTGCGCCGCATTTAATAATAGTATAACAATAATTCACTATCATTTATATCATCACATATATATAAGATTTATAATTATAAATATATGTTATATACTTACATTTTATAAAAGATCTATTTTAACTCTTTTCTCTTTCACACACATATCAAATTTGTCAAGAATAATTATTTTTTGAGTGTTCCATTTATTGATTGTACAATATTATTTTACTATCATTTATATTATTATATATAGTTAAAAATTATAATTCTAAATATACGATACATCTTAAAATTTATAAATTTATTTGTTAAGTATCTTTACCTTCTCACTTAAGATTAACTCTTTCCCAACATATATTAATACAACATAATCACAAAAAAATCATATTCACTTGTATACATAGATAAACACTCATATTCAATTATAATATAAAAATATAATTATATTTATGTATATATTTTATGTATACATAAATATATGATATAAAAAATATTATTTCTATTATTTCTTATTTTTATATAATTTTTTATAATAAAATAAATAAAATCCGACCCGTCCGACCCGGGGTCGCGACCCCGTCCGACTAGGTCGGTTTTGGGGCCGACCGACCCCGGGCCGACCCCCGACCCTGCCTTCCTTGCATGGGGTTGATGAACATGAGGTGACAGAAAGAAGAGTACTTGAAGCCGCATTCAAGTGCTGGTGGGGACCGCCTTGATCTCTAGAAATGGCAATAAAGTTTGGTAGGGGCAACAAGATGGAGAGACCTCAGGACTCCATCGATCTTGGCACCAGCAGCCTCCGAAGGACTCGGCTTGTCAGCCTTCGGCAAATAGGAGCCACAATAACCCAAAAACATCAACCTTTCATATGGCCGAGGATCTTCATCAGCCAGAACACATTGGTAGGGGTGCAAACAGACCCCGATATTCCGACCCATTTCTGATAAAAATTAATGGATTTGGAACATATTTTTACATCCTATAAGCTGCCCAATCGAATATTTCAATAGTTTATTGGAATTAGAATCGAAAATAGCTAATTTCGAATCTCTCTATTCAATTTCGATAAAAAATATAAAAATTAATATTATAATTATGTATAAATTACTAAAAGTAAGACATATAAATATTAAAAAAAATTAAAAATTAAAATATATTATAACAAAAAACCATAGTAAAATAAAATGTATTTGCTATTCTTTAATAAAAATTAATAAATTTTATAAATTTTGAAAATTATCAAATTATTTTGATTTCGATAATAGAATCAGAATTGGAGTGAAATCGGAATACCTTAGTTTTGATTTTTAATCAGAATCAGAATAAATTAACCCTTATCAGAATTGGAAAGAGATATTATTGCTACCAAATCCGACCCATTTGTAGCCCTGCATACCGGTGTAGCTCTAGTAGCACCCGCACTTGAGCGATGAAGAACTTGACTAGCTCACACATCGACCTTAGCAACTCCTGGATGTCCTCATTGTCACTCTACTAGTGGAGTAGAAAGGCAAGATATCACAATGAGAGATCAGGGAGAGAAGCCAGAGTGGCCCAATCTCAATAATAGCCCAACGATCAAAGGTGATAGCATTCCCTTAGAGATGAGAAAGTGCTGCCAAAGACCAACTCTTTTGAGGTCCAAGGATTGCAGAATCGGCCGAATCGAATTGGAATCAGTCGATTCCTGAATCGGATCAATCAATCTTGATCCGTTTCTAGCCTGAAGAACTGATTCCAACTAAAATTCCGGAGAAATCGGTCTAAATCATTCGAATCAGCCTGGGTCGATCTGATTTAACCGATTTTGACTTAGAATCAATCGATACGACCAATTCCATCGGGACAATGTCGCGATGGCATATCGATATTAGGCCCAATCTAGACCTAATATCGGTCCAACATCACCCATTTAAGGCTAATATCAGCCCCGAATAGCCGATTCCTTCGTATCCACCCCTATAGCTCCCAATTCCAAGCAATTCCGGTGGTGATCAGGTGATTTCGACGGCGATCTATTGATTTTGACAGTGATCCAAGCAATTCCAACAATTCTTCGACGATCCAACATTTTTAGCAGCAATTCCAACGATCCGGGGTGTCTTCGGCGGCAATTCTTCCTCGACGATCTTTCATTTTAAGTTGTTTGTAAGTTTTCTTCTCCTAAAACCCCCTAAAAATATGTTTACAATCCCCTACCCCCTTCCCGGCCCCCTTTCACTTTGCCTTAAGGCCGATGTTCTCTTCCTGAACAACTCCTTAAGGGGGGGAGGGTTAGTCCTGGTCACCCCCTAGGGGTTGTTCGAGTCCTAACCACCCCCTACAGGCCGAACAGCCCCCTTACACATTTCCATTGACTTCTTAAACAACTATAACAGCCCCTTAAGTGAGTGTTCTCTTCCTGGTCACCCCCTAAATAACTCCTACTCCTCATTAGTTTAATTATTTAATTGTTTAAGTTGGTTGTTCAATTCTTTAATTGATTTTTCTTTGCTTATACACGCAATAACTGACCATGGCGAAGACGATGTCCTTGCAACACGTGATATTGGGTGGGAGCATAAACATATTAAGGATGAGGTCAATAAATGTGTCAAATGCAAGTGATGTGAGAAGAAGATAAATGCAGAAGTGTATTGATTGAAGTAACACATTGTCGGGGTTAGTGACAATATTAAAAATTGTGACAAGGTACTTAGAGAGATTAGTGAAGACATTAGAGAATACCTCACAAGAAAGGCCTCGCAGAGGAAGATTAGGATCGAATAAAGAGATGATTTGCATAATAAACTTTTAAGGAGGAGGAGGGAAGAGGTGCCAACTGCCAACCTTTAGAAGGAAAAGGAAAAGGAAAAGGAAAAGGAAGACAAAAGCTAAAGTTGAACCTGACAGTGAGGACTCATCCACAGACTCTGAACTCAGGAGAATCGAGCATGTAAGTGTGCACAAAGAGAAGATGATGAGAGAAGGGGAGCAGGAGGGTCCAGAGTTGACCCTGTCTTTCATCGATCATAGTCAACATGACCTACACCTAATGAGGGTGTGGCTACGAGAGCAAGAGAGGAGACATATCGTCAATTTTATTTAACACACCCACCCCCACACCAGTGGGAGAAGAAGAGCATTTGTATAAGAAACATAGTATCTCACAGAGGACTATTAAACAAGTAATGAAAGTGGTTAAAACAATAGAAACAGCTGCAAAGAGAGCAATAAGACATATTGTGAAATAGTTTTTACATACGGGTATAAATATTAAATTTATTTTATATTTCATTTGACTAAAATTATTAGTTAGTAAAGGCAATAATTTTTTTATCTACCTTAATGTAGGCATCCTAGCACATGTAGCCACCAGTCCATACTTTCTTATTATGGTTGATGGCATTGCTAAAGTTGGACCGAGATTGCAAGTCCCAACTAGCAGCTTTATTTATGCTAGTGACTTGGATGAGAAGGTAGAAGAGCTGAAGATATAGATAGAGGTAGGGGTGAGCATGGTTCGATTTGGTCCGGTTTGAACAATTTTTTTTCAAACCGAACCAAACCGATTCAACCTCTTAAATCGAACCAAACCAAACTGATTTCAATTTGGTTTGGTTCGATTTAAACTAAAAATATGTAAAAATATTTTAATTAATTATTTTTTACATATACAAATAGTTTTTAAATTTAAAATAATTAAATTAAAAATTATTTATTATAAAAATTATAAGAATCTTATTTTTTAATAAATATTATAATAGTTTATATATTTTTAATTAAATCGGTTTAAATGGTTTGGTTTGGCTTGGTTTGGTTTAAATCGGTTTGGAGGACTTCCAAACCGAACCAAACCAAACCAAACCGAAAGTGGTTCAAACTGAACCAAACAAGCCGGTTTGGTTTGGTTTTTCAATTTGAACCGTTTAATGCTCACCCCTAGATAGAGGGGTTCAAGTTAGTGTGGAGGAAGAGAGACTACACAGTTATGTATAATAGGTAGACAGACATCACCAAACGGAGCATCATCAATTTCCTAATTTATTGTTTAGAGAACATTACTTTCTCAAAATCAATTGATACTTCAGTTTAGGCCATATCAAGAATATCAACAACATTTTTTCCTTGATGGATGTTGTATAAGAGATTGGTGAAGAAAATGTTATTTAGTTTGTGACTGACAATGAACCATCTTATAAGGCAGTAGAGAGAAAATTGATGGAGCATTATCTCTTATGGGTACTATATGTAGTACACTCCATTGACCTCGTGTTGGAAGATATAGGCAATGAGATTTCAGTCTCTACACTACTCAAGCAGACCCAAGTGATCACATTATTTATCTATTCACATCCACGTTTATTGTACATTATGAGGGAATATACTGAGGGGTACGATTTGATTAGGCATGGTTCTACTAAGTTTGCTACAAATTTTATTACCTTGGAGAGTTTGCATTGACATAGATATGTCATAATCAAATTCGTAAATGCAAAAATATACTATAATTACATAGTTAAGGAGGATCAAATGAAAATGCTTGTGAAGATAGAGCATTTAATCATGGACAAGTGATTTTGTGAGAGGATTGCCTACTATTTATCCATTATTGAGCCACTAGTAGTTGTCTTGAGATTAGTTGACTTGGATGACAAGAACCATATGGGTACTCTTTATGATACAATGGACTGTACAAAATTGAAAATCAAGAAAAGAATCCCAGAAGATACAAAAAATGATAGAAAATAATTAAGGCAAGATGGAATAAGACATTGCATCATAATGTACATACAGTAAGTATTTGAGTGTGTTTGTGATTATTTTATGTTATTTTTAGTATTATATGTGCCATTGACATATGGGTGAATGATTGCAAGATATTTCTTAAACCCCGCATCCAATACGAAGAACAAGTGTCCAATGACAATGAAGTGTTGTGACACACTCTATTAGTCATATAATGTTTGTCCAAATCTCAGCAAGATAGAAGAGAAGTTGCATTGAAAGTAAGTGAGACTTGTATTGGTAAATGTCTTTAATATTTAATTGGGAACACTAATCATTTTATATTTATCAATTTTCAGATACAACATTATAGAATAAGAGTTAAAGTGTACTCAAATTTAGATTTGGGATATTCTTGTGACAAGATTTTTCTTGGTATGTTTAATATAATATTTGACATTATTGTTGGACAAGTTCTCAACCTAAAGACTAATCATTTTCCATTGGTTATTTTCTCAACTGAGTGGTGGGTTCAGGTGAACACAAAGAGTAGATGGAATCCACTTGTATCTATTGCCACCAGGATTTTGAGATGAAGTATCAATTTCTCCCATTGTGAGAGGAACTGAAGTAAATTCAACCTTGTACACATCAAAAGAAGGAACAGACTAACACCTGATAGGCTGAAGAAGCTAATCTTTTGTCTTTATAACATGAAGTTGCACATAAAGAATATCAAACATTGTCAAAAGTTGTTAGAGGGGATATTTGCAAGGTTTGTAGGTAGAGTATACGGAGAAAAACATAAATCACAGGAACCACCTATTGAAAAGGTTGACATTGATTACATTTTTCAGGAGGAGCACCCACTTGTTGTTTTGATTGAGGAGAGGGCAAACAGGGACCACCCACCTAAGTTTGATCCTAAGCAAGGAAGGAAAACTCGGGGGTCGGCCCCGGGTCGGTCGAGCCTAAAACCGACATGAGTCAGTTGGGGTCGCGACCTAGGTCGGGTCGGGGTCGGGTAGGGGTCAGAAATAAATAAATAAATAAATCATTTTAAATTAACAACCAGGTCGGGGTCACGGGGCCGGGGTTGGGTCGGTCGGCCCAAAAACCGACTAGGCCGGCCAACCCGGCGAACCATGATCCTAAGGACTATGCATGGGCAGAAGGAGAACTATATGATATTGAGGTTGATGACATAGAAGAGAAAGTTCCTACTACTCCTCAACCAGTCCCATCTTCTACCCCACCAACCCTACATCTAGCTCCAACCCTACCCCTAACTATATAACCAAATCTTAGTCCAACGAGAAAAACAATAGTAAAAAAATGGAACACTTTGGACAGTTGAAGAAAAACATGAAACTTGGGATTTCATCACACAACACTATAGAAAAAGTTAAGAAAAGAAAGTTGAATATCAAACGAGGTTCTATGAGTCCAACAGACAATATGCAACCACCCTCACACTCTTCAAATGATGATGAAGAGTTCATACCACCCACCTAGCCAAGTGGGAGAGAAGGTGGACGCTCTTCTACTGGTGAATAAACTAGTGGGACAAATATAGATGATTTGGTCTTAAGACAAAATTCTAGCCAGAGGCATCGAAGGAGACTATAAACTACTTCCACCAATGAACCTACCTCAGGTGGGGAAGTAAACTTGGCAACCACACATCCTGACAAGGCTTAACCCAGTAAAGATGAGAAGGGAGGGCGGCTCCACAAGGGAGGGAACAAGGAGGCAAGAAGGGACAGAGAAGCGAGGAATCTGTTTAGACAAATCAACCAATGCCAAGTCGATATGCCTGAAATTGAATAATTCCACGAGATTCCATCTACAACACGCCAATTGTAGAAAGAATAGCCAGTGATTGGTTGCTCCGCCAAACCGATGAAAGGAAATCCTATCGAGGATCAGTTTCAATTTGTTCTTTTACAAGTTGAAAAAAATCAGTAAAAAGTGAAAAGCAATAAAATAAAACATTGCTGGTGATTCCAGATCGATCAAGCAAGGATAGGGATCAAATCGCCAAACTGAAGTGGAGTGGTAGGGTGGCACCGCTCCCTGAATCTACCTCATCCTAACCAAGCAAGGGACACAATGTGTATCAGGTCCACCCACAGGACTCGATACTCCATGATCCAGTAAACTAAGTTTCTGGATCAAGCCAAATCCAGCCAACTTTAGCATGATCCTATCAAAAGTGTTGCCAAAGGCCACCTCTTTCGAGGCCCTAAAGGTCGTGTTACAAACCATGCACACAGGGTCAGATCTTTAGGGCCCACCAATCTCTGCTCTCCAGCCAGAGGCACCAAAGGAGACTACGAACCACTTCCACCAATGAACCTACATCCGGTGGGGAAGTAAACTTGGCAACCACATGGCCTGACAAGGCATCACCCGGAGAAGATGCAGAGGGAGGGTGGCTGCACACCAGGGGGAACGAGGAGGTGGCGAGGAACAGAGAAGGGAGGAATCTGTTTGGACAAATCAACCAATGCCAAGTCCATATGCCTGAAATCAAATGATTCCACAAGATTCCATCCACAACACGCCAATTGCAGCAGGAGTAGCAAATGATTGGTTGCTCAGACAATCCGATGAAAAGACATCCTATCCGGGATCGGTTTGGATTTGTTCCTTTACAAGTTGGAAAAAATCAGTAAAAATGAAAGGACAGTAAAATAAAGAATTGCTAGAGATTCCAGATCAATTAAGCAAGGATTGGGATCAAATCCACCATGAAGTGGAGGGGCAGGGTGGCACCGCTCCCTGCATCTTCCTCATCCTTACCAAGCAGGGGACACAATGTGTATCAGGTCCGTCCACAGAACGCCATGATCCAGTAACTTAGGTTTCTGGATCAAGGCTGATCCAGCCAACTTTAGCCCGATCCCGGTAAAGCTTCTCCAGGATAGTCCCCCCCCCCACCAGATTAGATCGGCAGGTCCTATCATGCAAACCATGATCCTACCTATTGCTAAGGAAGTAGCAACATCACTTCTATAGTCTCTAACTGATGGGGACCCGGTCCGGTCCATTTTGGGGTTTATTTGCATTTACGTCCATTTGGACTTGTTTGTAAATATTTGAGTTTTATTTGTGGTCTTTTCTTTTTCTTTGGGTCCTTACGAGAACATGTATGTAATTAGTCATTTATGATGTCTTGTTTGTAATAGGCTCCTCTATTTAAGAGGGCCACTTGTTGAAATGAAGAGGAGAGTGTTATTGTCCAATTTTTGGAACCCTAGGGGCTGCCCCTTGTGCTGGGGTGCTGCCCCTTCCTCTTCACCCCCTCCACGATGGAGGTTGTCCAGCTCCACCTCCGGTGAGGACCGGTCTCTTCGCAACCCTCCGGCGTGGGTGCCTTCTCCTTCTCCTCCGTCCAGCGGCCTCCGAGCCATTCTTGCCCCTTCCCCCTTCACCGGTTCGTTTTGCAGCCCTATCGACACCGTTCACCCCCCGTCTCCGTCCGTTTCGACACCTCCGACGGCGTCGATTCCCCCCTTCCGTCCACCCCCACCTCCGGCGATCCCCGGAGTACCTCCACCCCCCCAGCCCGGTGCTGGAACCCTCCCTCGGAGCCCTATCAGACGGAGAAGAAAGGAGGAGGAAGAGGAAGAACCGCGTCCGCGGCTCCGTCTGTGTGCACGGCCCCGCTAGGGCTCCGGTGCGGCTCCCCCCCACTCCGGCGTCCTAAGGAGACTAGAGGAAGATGAAGGCGGCGCCAACAGTGCCGTTGGAGGTCCCCGTCCCCTCCGGCGGCGGCGAAGATGGCTTCCGGCGCTGCTTCCGGCGCCTACCTCTTCCGCCCGCCGCGGCCGACTCCGCGCAAACCCCGCGCTCGAAGACGCCCCCCCCCGGCGTCGATGGCGGCGATGGAGCCCCACCGGCTCCCCCTTCCCCTCCGCCGCCGGTTCCGGCGACGGCAGCCTCCGCCGGCTCCGCCTCCTCCGCCTCCGCCGCCTCGGCCTCCCCCAGCCCTCGCGCGGCCAAAGCCCCACGGAGGCCCTCGCGAGCGGGCACTCGAGGGAGAGACCCCGACGGGGTACGCGGCGGCCGGCGACCCCCCTCGGCCAACCGCACGGGGCCACGACCCCCCCCCCGGTTAAGTCGCGCGGGCGAACCGGGCACCGGTTCGCCCCTCCGCCCGGCCGGCCTGCCTCTCGCTCGAACCGGCACCGGTTCGTCCCTAGACCGGGTCCGACCGCCGGTTCAGCCCGGTTCAAGGCCGGTTCGGCCCGGTTCGACGGTCCAGAAGCCGGTTCAGGGCCTAAACCGGCCGGTTCACCCTGTTTTGGGCCGGTTCAGGCCGGTTCAAGCTATTTTGGGGCCGGTTCAGGCCCGTTTTGAGCGATTCGGGCATGGCTCGACATATTTTGGGCCCGTTTTGACCAGTTTAAATCCGGTTTTGCTTATTTCCTGCACTTTTAGGTCTTTTGCGCCTCCCGAAGGCCCCCTGCAGCGCCACGTCGCCGGTCCATCCCGCCTCATCCCGCATCACTAACCTAGCATCCAGGATGGTAGGATAACCTGTCTTTAAGCTCAATCTATAAAATCCTCATATGTCGGTTTTTGGCGTACTTTTAAGATGCTTTCACAAGTCCCCGATTTCAATCACTCACTAACTGACGAACACCCTTGTCCCATTGACAATAGAAAATTGACATTTTTATAACAAACATTTCTCAGAATAAAACAAGTCTTTCAGGAAAAATTACAAGGTCATAAAATGCTTTCAGCAGAAATAAAACATGTTATGTGAACAGGATCCATATCTGGTAAGGAATTTAACAAGTGTTGTCTTTGTTATCTGGGTATACAAAAGGAACACAACAAGAAATTTGAATCAGAGTGGGCCTGAAAAGGCCATACCACTTTATCAAGCATCATTGTCTTCATATTTCATATTGAAGATTTCTATGAGAGAACTTAACATTCATACATTCAAAATTGATGAATATCACCATTTCCTTTTTACCTGTGCTCTTGAGTACCCCTAAATGCAATTACGATGGAATTCAGATTTTCAGCCACTCCAACAAAAGCCTGAACAAGAAAAATCATTCACTTAAGTTTTCTTCAAAAGATGCATAAACAAAATCATTAGTACGCTCAATAGTCTTAAAGGGGAGAAAGTTTAACCTGTAAGCAGTTCTGGACGTCCACAATCAACTCAATGATTTCAAAACCCTGTTTAGTGCAGGATGATGCATAAGGCTAGTGATGAGAAAAAACAGCTCTAAATACTAAATTGACCATCAACACCTTATCCAGTGTAGAAAAAAAATTAGGATAAAAAAGAGAGGAGACATTTTTAGAGTACCAATAAAATGTGCATGATACATGTGTGTTGTGGGCATGTGCCGGAGCTTCGTTTAATTTAAACATTGCATCTTATTACTGATGCAGAGCTCTGGTGATTCCATGATCGGGGCAGTTAACCGAACATGCACAGCAGTGTTGGTCACCCTTGCCGGCTGTCAAAGGAGCTCTGGTTGAGAGGACATTAAGGCAGTTGGTCCTTGGTGATTCAGAAAAATAAGGAAGTGGCAGAGGTTCGGTGGTCGGTGGCCAATGAGAGGAAACTCAAAAGGCTATGTGGCAACATCTATGCAAGGTGTCTGGGGGACAGCCATTGGTTGGCAGCTTGTTGCAATGGTGAGCGGTGCAGATTCTGCAAGGGAGTAGGACATAGAAGCAATTGGTGTTGTGCCACACAAAAACAGACAGAGGATGGAGTGATGAACAGGGCCATGTGGCACAGGGAAAGCTGCAGGTAGAATAGGAGAGGTTTGTGAATCCTAAAAAGCCAGAGCATGCAGGGGATGGAATGGTGGAACAGGGTCATGCGGCACAGGGAAGTTCCAGGTGGAACCAGGGAGGTCTCTGAATCCGGAGACACCAGAAAGCCCGATGAACATGGTGAAGGCTAATGTGGAGCTACGATGGTCTAGGGAGGCTGCAGCTAGAAGAAGAAGGCTGGAAGGTTGTGTGAATGCAATTGTTGCAAGGCTGTCTGTGTTGTAGCCCGCGGCTGTAGAAAAAACCAGATCACTTTTGCCTGAGCTATGGCCAAAAACTATACAGTGGTGGCTATTGGAGGTAAAAGATGGGTGGTGTTTGATTCGAAACAAATGTGTTGATGCGGGAAGAAGGTGGTCCAAAACTAAACATTCAGGTCAACTGAAGAGGTGTAATAGCCGCCTTTCAGTAGTGGTCATTGCAAGAGGGTTCGGAGGTGATTCATCAATCGAAGACAGTATGGTGCAAGATAACTGGGATTATATGGCACCTATGGTCCATGTAGGTAGTACAAGATGTAGTGAGGCTGGCGGGGAGATTCATGGAGTGTTAAACCAGTCTTTTGGAATTAAATGCATTGATAGGGCAACAAGAAGACATCTCAGTACCTCTGAAAGTGAAAGTCTTGTCAAAATTGGTGTAACCCTGGGTGCACTTAAACACAAGAAGTGTGGAGAATAGGTTAATGACGATATTGGAGGCAAATTTAGAACATCAAACAATTGAGGCAAGTGGATGTTTCTTTCTCTCGCCAGATTCAATGGCAATGGGTCCGTCAGTGTCAGAGGAGGAGGAATCAGGGAGGTTGCCAAATATGGCAAAATGGGTAGATGGTTACAAAGGGAATGGATGCGCTGTCAAGATCAGGCTGAGTATGACTTTCCTCGACAAGGAAGAGTGAACGGCAGATATGTTGAAAGGTGGAGTGCCAAAAAGGGGTAAGTGGTGCAAGAGTTGAGGCAAAGAAGGTGAAGTTGTTACAGGGTTGGTGAAACCAGTAAGGCTGGGATCAGAACCAGCTAATGTGGATTCAGAATTTAAGTTGACAATGGTTTGAGTCAGCGAACCAGGGGATGACAGCTGGGAACCGGTTCAGGGAACAAAAGAGGGTATGGCAGTTCAAGTGACAGTGTGAAGTATTGAACCAGTATAGTGGCTGGCTCACTTCCCCTTTTAATAGAAGATAGTCAACAAATGAATTATGGACCAGACCGGTCCAGTCATTATTGTGTCCTGGCTTAAAAAGCAGAGTTGTCGGCTTCAACAATACCTGATCCAAATGACTTGCAGGAGGCTGAGCAGGCAATTGGATACGACAGGAGACAAATGACAGGCACATCCGTCAATTTGAGGCTCACAGTGTAGATCAACATAAAGAAAATAAGAAATGGAGGTCTCAAGACGTGGAAGCTTCTCTTTCTGATGAAGTGGTTCCTTTCCCAATTTACGAAAGATGTAAACTTAAACAGCTATCTCAACACCAAATGGACAAGTGGGATTCCTAGGATTGGAGTGAGGGAGCTGAAATTTGTAGTGTATTGGCTAATAGTCATATGGAAGAGAATGAGAAAAGAAGAAGGCTTGGAAGAGGAAAATAAATCTCTACATGATGAAGAACCTATCATGGAACATCAAAGGGATGAATGGGGCTAATAAAGTGAGAGGTAAGAAGTATGTGGACTAACCATAGATTTGATATGTTGATCAAAGTAGAAGCTTTGGACTTTTGGAGTAATATGAAGTTGATAGGCTAACGATGAACAAATTGACAAACTTATCCTTTTCCCTGATTGTTCATGGAAGTGGGGTCATCCTAGTACAACAGGGTGATGTATAAAAGAAACGATGTAGTGTGGAATGTAATAAGAATGCATAGACGGACTGTTGAAAGTGAAAAGAAATAGTTCTTTTACAAGTTATTGGAGCTGGTGATGACCGATCCTCTTTCAATTGGTGTACTTGTGGGGACTTCAATGACGTAAGAAAACTAGGAGGAAAACAAACCAAAATGCATGGGCACAGGAAATGAACAATTTGAAAGGTGGATGAAGAAGAGTGGTCTCATTGAACTACACCAAATGGTCTTTATTATGTGTGGTGCAATACAGCCTCCAAGTCTAAACTAGACAAGATCTTTGTCTTTGTTAATTATTTTGACAAGTTTGGGTATTCATCTATAATTTTATTACTGAACATGTTCTGATCATTTCTCCATTAACATTTTGTGCCAACAAAACAACGAATCAAGGAAAAGAGTGTTCAGGTATGAATTGACATGGAAAAGAAGAAATGAACACATTGAAATTGTCAGGACATGCTGGGAAAGGTAAAGAGGAGAATCATCAGCGAACAAACTTGTCAATAAATTGAAAAGACTGTGAGATAAACTACAGAATTGGAGTCAGGCAGCATATGGTAAATAAGCAAAAAAGAGGAAAACTTTACTGGAGAACATGCAAGCGCTTAATCTGATGAAGGATGAAGGGACAATCACTTTTAATGAAAGAAGGTAATGGGAAGGAGCAAAGAAAGATTCGAAGAATGGAGCATAAAGAATGAAATTAAATAACACAGATATCCAAGGAGACTTGGCTCACTGTAGATGATAAAAAATATAAAATTCTTGAAAAAAAAAGAAACATGATCTGATCTTTAGAGGTAGAAGGCAACAAGATTGCAAAGACCAAGCAAATTGGAGCAAGGTTCGCCAGGTCAAAATTGGGGCCAGGATTGGCCAGTGCCAATCCGATCCAAATTGTTAAAAATATAAATGTGACATTTAACACACTTTCATGTGACTATGACAGATTTTAACACAAGTGAATATAAAATAACAGCAATATTCATTTCAATATATAAATAAAATGGTACAACTCATATGCAATACAAAAGATATTTTCAGGTGACTGTATAGTCACCCCTTTAGGGTGAGTAACCCCCTCCCCCCTGGAAGGGGTGCCGTAGGGTTCCATATCCGAGTAAAATTGCCCCCCCCCCCCTAGTTTAAGGACAACTGGCCAGGGGGGAGGGCCTTTCGGAGGATGGAGAATGATAGGGGGAGAGGGAGAAGAGGGGGAGGGGGATTGATCTCCGTCGGAGGAGGGCCACCGGAAGAAGGGGAAGCCCTAGTCTGGAGGGGGCCCGTGGGAGGGAGGAGAGATTAGAAAGAATCAGGGGGATATGATCCTAGAGAATCAGCCCATCCAGGGCTGATTCTCTTGATCCAAGCCAATTATTTTGGGAATCGATCTTGGATCAGTTGTCCAATAGGTGGATCGGATAGACAGGGGTTGATCCAATCCAAGAATCGACCAATTCTGCCTCCTATGGATTGGAGTGATGATTATTAAAATATATAGAAAACTATAACAGAAAACAAGCGGTGAGGCCATTTTTTGAATTGGAACAATCTAAATAGGCTATGGAGGGAAGAAGCCGACTTCCTGATTGCATTTGCACCTCTTTTACCAAGTGAGGTAAAAGATGCAATAGAGACTTTTGACCTTAACAAATCTCTAGGTGTGGATGGCTTTTCTGTATATTTTTATCAGCTCCTCTGGGATATAATTAAAAATGATTTTATGTTGATAGTATAAGAATTTGAGAGCAATCCAAGATCCATCTAAAGATCTCATTGAACTCCACAGTCCACACTTCCGGTGACGCTAAAGAAGACACAAGATATAAGGGACTTCCAACCAACAAGGCCCTTGAATTATAGCTATAAACTAATTACAAAAGTGATGGTGAGTAGGTTACAATTAATTAGTGTGAACCAGTCAGCTTTTATCAAAGGAAAATACATTCTAAATAATTATATGGCCATCTCTAAATGCATTCAAGTGTAACATGGCAAGAAAAAAAAAACATGCAGTGTTAAAGCTAGACTTGGAGAAGGCATATGATAGTGTTAATTAAAATTGTTTGAACGGAGTCCTTCAGCTCGTGGGCATCCCAGACAAATGGATAAAATGGGTTCAGAGTTGTATCAGCTTGGTCAGTTATCATTGTTGACTAATGGAAAATTGTTTGGGTATTGCTCAAGCTCCAAAGGGCCCAAGCAAAGTGATCCACTATCCCCCTTATTGTTCGTGATTATTGGATATGTCCTCAATGAGACATGGCAAAAAGCTATTGAGAAGAGTCTCATTAAGAGAATTTCTTTTTTTGAAGGTGACCAAGAGTCGGCCACAATTCCATTAATTTAAGGAAAATTTACAAAGTAGAGAATTCATAGATAATGAATAAGACAAAACAGTACTTATCTACAAAAACTTCTCCAAAAATTAAAAAAAGACAAAAAAGGAGTTGTGAGGGTAACAACAAAACTTAACTCAACTCGAGTCTTAGTGCCAAATTATTTAAAGTCGGCCATATAAATTCTCTTTCTTCACTCACATCAATTCTAAGTTATTAGAGATATTCAAATCATTCAAATCATATTGAATTACCTTCCACCAAGTAAACCTAGGTTTTCCACATTCTTTTTTTGCTTTTGCTATTTTAATAGATTCCACTTTATTAATTGGACGTTTAATACACCCAAATAATCTTAATCTTTCTTCTTTCAATTTATCTATAATTGTTGTTACTCATATTTTCTCTAATATATTCAATTCTTATTATATTTAATGTAATATGACTACTCATCCATCTTAACATTCTCATTTTATCAACACTTAATTTAGAAACATGTTTTTTTATTGTCCAACATTCACTACCATATAACATTACATGTCCTTGTACGATAAAATTTTCCTTTCAACTTTAATGGAATTATATGATTACATTGAACCCTTGTAGCCAATGTCAACTTTATCCAACTTGCTTTAATCATATGATAAACAACTTCATCACATTCTTTATCTTTTTGAATAATTAATCCAAGATACTTGAACTAAGTTCTCTGAAATAATATTACCCTATCCAAACTAACACCTTCACCTACTTCTCTTTGATTTTTATTAAATTTGCGGTGCATATATTCTGTTTTAGTTTTACTTATCTTGAGACGTTGTCTCTCTAAAATATTTTTCTACAATTCTAACTTTTTATTCACTGCTTGCGTATCATCTATCAATACGATATCATCTATAAATATCATGCACCAAGGTGTATATTGTATAGTCTTCGTCATAGATCACCCGATCGAAATCGGTACCTAGATCGGTGGGCACCCAGATCGGATCGGATTAGCCGATTCTAGTCAATTTTATGAGAGAAAAACCAATAAGGTCTTGATTGGTTCTTCCAAAAGCCCTAAAAAACACATAATATAGGCCTTGATTGGATTCCGATCCAATCTAAGCCCTTTTGAGATAGATTTCGGTACCAAAATGGGGCCATATAGGCTGCCGCTGAGGAGGCCTGATTCAAGTGATTTGTCGTCAGAATTAATTTGGAATCAACCGATTCGACCAATTTCAACCCCGATGCAACCAATTTCAGTCAATTCTGGCAAGAGATTAGGTTAGATTGGCCTTTCAAGCAAAATTGGATCACCAAGAGTTTATCCGATCTGAGAATCAGCCAATCTCAACTCAAATCAGCCAATTATGCAATCAACGGTCTTTGTTAATTCATCAATAACTAACGTAAAAAGGTAAGGACTTATTACAGACCCTTGATGTAAGCCAATTCAAATAAGAAAATCTCTTGTTTCTCTTCCAATTGTGCATGCTGGTTGCTTCACCATACATTTCTTCTATCACTTATATACACCTAAGAGACATCATCTTTTTTTCCAACACCCACCACAAAACCTCTACTCTATTGTAATTCTTTTTGAAGTCAATAAACACCATATGTAAATTTTTCTTCGTATCTCCATATTTCTCTATCAAACTTCTAATAAGAAAAATAACTTTAATTGTGAATCGACCATTCATAAATCCAAATTGACTGGCTAAAATATTGATACAATTTTGTAATCGACGTTCAATAACTTTTTCTCATAATTTCATAGTATGACTCAAGATCTTAATCCTTCTATAATTTGCATAATTTTGTATATCTCATTTTTTCTTAAAAATAGGTATGATGATGCTCTTTCTCCAATTATTCATTTTTTTTAAATATTAAGATTTTGTTAAAAAGTTAAGCCAACCATTCCACTCTCAGATAAGTAAGAACGGATGGCCTCACAATCTTTTGCATCTTTGCAACATATGGCAAGAAATGAATCCGTGGAAATTAGACATAGATGTGAGAGAACTTCTACCTGCGATACTATGGCCCATAAGGGGGGGAAGAAATCATTGGATCTTCAATGACCTGTTTGTGAGGAAGAAACATATCCTTAATCAAGCGGTCATGTTTGTTGGGTTGTGGTACTTTGGTTATTTTGGGAGGTTCCTTCTGAAGGAGGCATCTCAAAGAGAATGTTCTTTAGAAGAGATTTTTAGTGTAGGGCCAGTCTAAACCTACTACCTTAGTAGGGTAATTTGGCCTTTTAGGCACACATCTCCTGCACCTTTCCTTTTTGTGCTGTCTCAGTGATGTAGCATTTACTTTCTATTATCAATGAAATGTGACCTTATCACCTTTGAATATATACACACACACAAACAACTTAAGCCAATCTATCAGACGCAAAGAACAAATATACCTCTGTTTTATCTTTGCAGCGTGAACAAGTCCATGAGAACAGTTCAGTTAGATCTGACATATATACCTGTAATATGGACAAAATCAAATGTAACATTTATAGCATGCACAACTTTAATACCTGAAACATCAAATTAGAAAATTTTGGACAAGTTAGAAATTATGCAGTAATAAAAAATTAGTTGCATACAAAAATCCGACGAAATTAATAAAGGTATAACTATGCTACTTTACTTGTGAAGAACCTTACCGCAGAAGCATATTCTACAAGTATCGTAGCAAGTGTGTGGTTATAGACATTCGCATGGCCCACATGCTTGACTTTGATCTCTGTAAAAAAACAAGGCTTTACATAAACAAAATATAGTTTAATATAAGTAATCTAGCACATAAATTCCATGCTCATGGTATAGTTGAACAATACAGCATTGCCAATAGTGCACATATATGCCAAGAGCACCTCAGTGACTAAAGACATACAATAAGGCGATAACAAAGAAAAAGTTGAGAAGTAGAATGAAAAGAGAATAACTCTTAACCATAGACTACTATATACAAACAGGTAGACATGGGGTAAAACGCAACTACAAGCACTAGCACAGAGGTATGATCGCATTTAAGTAAGCTCAGGTTTAGGAGAGACAATGGTCTTATAACTGAAATAAACAAGATAATCTCCCCTTATATTTTGGAAGTCAAGCAACTGCCATCAAAATGAAATTTTGCATTACCTTATGAGATAAACAAGATTCCACGGAACATGCACCTTGCGAAAATGACTTTGGCATATTCATTTTTGGATTTACAAGTTGGTTACATCAAGAGAAGCCATGCACCCGATCAAAAAAAAACTTAGGCGTAGTCTGCTATCATTTCCATGTACCATAGATGAATGGTAATAAAAGTTCTACATAACTACTAAACTATTTCGCATTCCACACCATCAGCACAATTTCAGCTAGGGATTGAGGATCCTAAGAAGATCGACCGCATGTCATCACCAACTTTTTGCCATCACAGCCTCCGGAATAGACGCATCCATTATATAACAGGAGAAAGCTTTTATGACAGATAAGACCAACATGAAGACGTAAAACTCGGCAGCGGGGATAGATTCTCGTGAAATTTTACAGGAACCAATAAAAACTGTTATTACGGCGTTAAAAAAAAATGATGAAAACGGCGTTGGTCTTCTGAAATGGAACAGCAGCCATGTCACATCCGAGATACACCATACAGTGATCGACTACCAACTTCCATTTCCAATTTTTACCCCAATCACCGATAACCACAGCCCACAAGCAAGCCGCTCACGCTCCCCGTTGAAAATATGTCTTGCGTTACCTCTTTCGCTATCTCGAACCCCGCTTCATCCAAAAACTAGAACGTGCATCTGCACGAGCGAAACTTTTCCTTTCCTCTCCCTTCCAGGAGAGAGAGAGAGAGAGAGAGAGAGAGTTTTGTTTAATGGTCATGAATCTTATGATGGGATTACCTCTCCCTCCGGAGACGAGGAACAGGCAGCACATCAGCACCGCCGCCTTCAGCCATATTGACCGCGCCATCTCCTGAAAGACCAACACCAGAGGAATCAGGAAAAGAAAAAAAAATCTTACAACGGCTCGACGACATCCGGAAAGTTCCCTATCCTGGCAAATGAAGACCAGATAGCTAATTAAACATACATGAGCTAGTGATTGAGCTCCCCGGCGCAGGAGTCCGCCGCCGCCCAGACTGCTCTGATTTAGAACGCCGCGATTACTTCTGACCGGACCTGCGATCGACCGGGAGAGAACGGAGGGGGCAAGCGGGAAGACCAGCGCCGGTTGGCGACTGAAGAAAGCAGAAGCCGCTAGAGGAGCGCGCCTCCGGCGAGTCCCAGCCCTCCTCCGGCGCGGTGGGGTCTCTGATCTTCAGTCCTTTCGCCGTGATTGGCAGGTGAGGCCGGAGAAGACGTTATATCGATCGCAATCCTGGGCGTGCGGGACAAGGAAATTTTGTGTGCAAATTTGAGATACCACCCTACTTAGAAGATATTTACGTCAGGGTATTTCGGGAATTTTGACCTCGGTGAAACTTATGGCAGATGAGACGAGAGCGAGGATGTGGACGACGAACGACGAGGAGCCGCCGTTCTGCCACGTCGGATGTACACGTGGCAGATGATGCCGGGTCCTGATTCGCCGCCGCCGTGGTTCGTCACGCTTGTACGGCTTTTTGTCCGTCGAGTCGAAAGACGAAATTGCCCTTGCAGCGGCGCGACGACGAAGCCCGGTCCGGTCACGCGGCTACGAGGTGGTGCCGTGACCGCCACCGACGCATCTTCTCGAAGCGAGGCGAATAATTCTGGCACCGTTATCCTGTACCGTACGGTAATAACACCGGCGTATAATACGCAATTAGACAGTTGAAAAGGCTGGTTTGTTCTTAAACAAAAAAAAACATAGCCACGTGTTAGAAAATTAAATTAAATTATAAATGATTTATATTAATGTGATGTGCATATATTGATTAAATTCTTTAATATTTTTATTTTAGTGATTTATTAAATTAAATAATTTTGCTGTCTACCAAAAAGGTATTCTAGTTATAAAAATAAGTTATACATGATTTAGATTAATGTGAAGCATTGTAAGTGTAAATATCGATTAAATTATTTAGGTTGTTTATTGTGATAATTCTTTGTATTTAATGATATAATTTTTAATATTTCTAATGTGATGCTTATATAATGATTAAATTCTTTAGTATATTTATTTTAGTAATTTATTTAATTAAATAATATTGCAGTCTACAAAAAAGTACTCCAGTTATAAAAATATATTATATTTTATTTAGATTAATGTAAAGCACTGTAAGTGTAGGTATTGATTACATTATTTAAGTTATTTATTTTAGTAATTCCTTTTTTTAATAATACAAAATAACATACTTTTAACATTTCTAATGCGATGCGTGTATATTGATTACATTTTTAGTACATTTTTTATTAATTTATTGAATTAAAAAATATTTCAGTCTACAACAAAAAACAATCCAGTTATAAAAATAAATTATATTTGATTTAGATTAATGTCAAGCACTGTGAGTGTGAATATTGATTAAATTATTTAGGTTATTTATCTTAGTAATTTCTTGTATTAAATAATATTGTAGGCTACAACAAAGTAATTCATGAAATATTTCTCTCAAAACTGAGGATGATAAGCAAGCTTATACTACAACTTAAAGTTGGCAGTAGAATCAGTTATCAACACTCCTTGTTATTATTTGTTATCACTGATTGAGAATCATTCATATTTTCTGAAAAAAAAAATATACATTCCAGTGAATTTCTTGATAAATTTCGTTGGGGGAATTATATTTACCTGGTATAATCAGTGGCAACCTACATACTCCCCAAATTTTTGTAGTTATGCAACCCACTTACCTAAAGGTAACAAATATAATTGATAAGTAATGGCATTGGCAGAAAGATTGTCTAACACTCTGGTGTCACTTGACACTCTGTGCAGCACTTTTTGACACTTCTTGGTGTTTTCATGGCAAGAGTTTAGTCTGTCTTTTATTGGCCATCAAACAAGTAGCTAGAGTGGAGTTTCTAAAAGGTGGGGATGATAATCTTTGGAGAATCATTAACTCTCACCTTCAAGTGGCATACCCATTTGAGGGCTTCCTCCGGAAGTTTCGCCTGACGCTCGGCGGCATCGTCGCCGCTCTCGCAGCGGTGGAAGCAACATCGACCTCGCCGGTTCCAGGAGGTCACTCGGCGTCCTCGCCGGTCTCCATCGACGGTTCCAGGAGGAGGCTCACCGTCCCTCGTTTGGGTCTCGGTAACCTTCTTGTTCCTTTGTTCTCTCCTTCAACTGCCCCATTTCAGCTTATCCGTTCTTCTCCAAGCCCCTCCGGCCCTAAACCCCTAAGTCCCCCTCACCGTTCCCCTCCTTTTGATCACCCGGAGCTCACCCCTATTTCTTCCCTCCGGAAACCCCTGGCCCTAAACCCCTAAGCCCCTCACCGCATTCCGGTAGACCCCTCACTCCCCATCCGGCAACCCCTATTTTTCCCTCCCGCCACCCCCGGCCCTAAACCCCTAAGCCCCCTCACCGCCTCCCGGTAGAGCTCCTTTCCTGCTATATCGGACACCTTTCCGGCAACCCTCCCGACGGTTTCCCCTGACCCCTGACCCCCGAATCCCATCTAGGCGCCGGCCTCCCCAGGAACCCCTTCCTCGGCTTTCCGACCTCCCCCTTGCGATTCACCTCATCCCGCTCCTTCAGCTCCCTGTCTGTTGGACCCCAATCCCTTTCTGCCTTGGTGAGTGATCGGCAACCTCCTTGTCGGTGTTACCGATAGCTTGCTGTTTTGAGTGTCTCTCCGTCCGGGAGGAAGGTTTAACGCCTTCCTCCCAAAATGTTTAGTTTTTGTGGGATCGCTCATTCTCTAGTGCTCTGTTTATATGTCCATCTAGGTTTTTTGTATCCTCTATATGCACTAGAGTTATTGAGCCCATCGTATCTAGGTTTGTTTAGTCTACGTTTTAGTTTTTTATTCTCAGTTGTGTTTTTGTTAGGTTTAGTTAAGTTATCTTTCCATATTTCCTTCGTAGTCACGATCTCACTTTCGAGACTGATAGTCTGGGCGAAATCCACACCACTTTGGTGTGATCTTCCGGTCTCGTTGAAATCATCAAACTCCATGAAGAGAGTTCTTATCTCAGCCTTTCGACGCTTAGTCGATTGGTGGTTATGTTTGTGTCTGTTGGACACGATAATATCTATTAGAACCGTAGTTGGTCTGTTCGTCATCGTAGTCTGTCTGTTTTCTCTTATTTGTGTCTATGCAATGCTACTCTTGTACTTGCTCGTGTTATGAATATATTGTATGCTTTTGTTCAAAAAAAAAAAAAAAAAAGTGGCATACCCATTTGGTTGGCTGCTTAAATATGAAGATGGGCAAGCAAACTCCTCAAAGAAGAACAAATACTTATTATGTACAAACTATGGCAGAGAAATAGGTTAGATTTGGCAGTGAAATCATCTGATTCCAATTTAAAAGAATCAGGAGGCTGAGTTCAATTAATTAAGAATCACTGTGCTTGGGCTATAATTTTGTTATCAGAAATGGAATTGAATTTGATAATTTTTAAAATATATACTATATATTATTTTTATTCAAAATTTACTTACTAAAGCACATATAATTATTACAAATCGGTATAATCTTTATATCTGTCATCACTTTTTATATCATGTTTTACCTGTTATATATTTTTATTTTAGTTACATATTATCAAATTTTATCTTAATAGAAAATACAAACAAAATCACTGGATTCCAATATGTGGTACATAAATAGATTTTGAATATGTTAAATTTTATTTATTTTAAAATATCGAATTTCGTTTACGCTACTAGTATAAAAAGTATCTTTACTTAAAGATCAGAGGTTTACATGTGTTGATCTAACATATTATTCCTATCTTTAGTTGATGCCTGATGGCCATGCAATTGCATGGGATGCAGCATCAAATATTAGGGCATGGACGGCTTGGATGAAAATGTCTTGATATGCCGAATCTAGATTGATTACAACTTGGAATTTTTCTTTTAGCTATCCTCAATAAGTGGAAACACCTGTTGCACATTGGATGCTTTGGGATGGACATGTGGCTCGGGTAAACAAATAAAAATATATATATATACATAATATATCTTTTCATTATCTAGTGTTTTCTTATAGGTTAAGAAAAGATTGTACTTTTAATATACTTTTTTATTGCTTTCACTTCTTTGGGAGACATTATGCAATGTCACAATGACATCTCTCTCTCTCTCTCTCTCTCTCTCTCTCTCTCTCTCTCTCTCTCTCTCTCTCTCTCTCTCTCTCTCTCTCTCTCTGTTTTCCTTTTTTTTACATGGGCTCATTCTGCACTTTGCCATATTCAGTAATGGGGGTATCACTACATCTAACAGCATGTGACACTACACAGCAATCATCACAGGTACATAAATAATGTAGCTTTGGCCTACTTCAGCAATATTTGCATCCAATCCAGTGGTAGAAGTTGAGTGTTTAATACTTTACCTGGCCTCTTTGTTTGTTGTTAATGGATCTCCAATACCTGAATCAATCCGAGGTTAGACATTCGAACCAACCACTAAAACAACTCAATACTATGGTAACCTCTTGAAAACCCACTTAATCTTAAGTGATTTATTATACAATTTTATTTTTAGAGGTGGAATTCTATGATTTGGTATTGTGTAATAAATATTAAAGATAAAATTAAGGCTTTGGACATTTCATCTTCTCAAATAAAAAACCAGCTTAATTAATATCTAAATCTATCACTTATATCTTAACAAACCTCTAAAATATAAGTCATTTAATATAACTTTTTATTTTCTTGGTGCACTACATCGTGTAGGTTAAGTAACATATAAACATTTTAAATTAATTTAAAAAAATAATCAACATATAAATATTTTAATAAAATAAATTGTAACACCTCGGTTTATGAATATATTAAGAGATTAAATTAGTAGACTATCAACAACACCGATTAACCATTTTTCAGATATTGAGTCGAAAAAACTTCGAAGTTAAGCATGCTCCGTCGAGATTAGATCGAGGATGGGTGACCTCCTAGAAAGATTTCTAATTAGCACAGTTGTTGGGTCAGTTAACTGATTTAGTCGTTCGTTACATGTGGTATCAGAGCATGGCCCATCCGGAAGGTCCGAGTGACTCGCATAGTTATGTGATGTGATGTGTGTGATCTAAAATGGTGTCTGTTTATTTTTACTCCATCTTTGTTTGTTTTAATGTCTATGAATCAATTAGAGCTCAAGCATTTAGATCTTTTGGTAAAATATCTAATCTCTTAAATGATTCAAACAACATATGAACATGTCAATAATCTCTAAACAAATATTTAACTTCAACAGTTATATTTTTATTTCAAAAAATAGATGATTTGACTTAATAAAATGTTCAAAATCTTAATTTCATATTTATTTTTTAAAAATCTTTTTTTCACATTTGAAAAAAAAATTATAATGAATCGCTACCACTTTTGACAAAATCATAGCTTAGACATCACTTGAGTCAAAATAAATGAAACTTAGGATGTGTCTTTTAAGAGATAAGTGATTAAATATGAAATTACTGTTCAAGACATCCCATTGAGCCAAATTAAATGTCTCCTTAAGTTCTTAATTTCATGCCTACGGTGAAATTAGTTAATTTAAGTAACGATCGACTAAATTAGTTGACTGACCTAACAACAGTGCTAATTAGAAACCTTCTCGGGAGGTCGCCTATCCTTAGCCTACTATTAACAAAGCACTCTTAACTTCTAAGTTCTTTCAACTCAACCTATGAAAAATGGTTAACCAGTGTTGATAGTACATTGACTTAATCTCTTAACATATTTACCAACCGGGGTGTTACAATCTACCTCCCCCCATAGTCAATCAAACAAATGGTACTCACTATCCCCAGCCTAACCCAAAATTAGCTCGATCAATGTTTAGTTCATTGAGTTTCGGACGGACCCACCCTACCCCACATTATAGTTTGGCACAGTATGTCATTTTGTTCTATCTGGTAAATATATTATTATCACCTTAATTTTAAGTGATTCATGTATTTTTTATTCTTAGAAGTAAATAACTACGGATTTTTTTTCCACAAGATAAGATATTAGATATGAAATTAAGAGTCTAACTTTTTATATTTAAACAAAACATACACCACTTAAGTCAAATCAAATGTCACCTTAAACTCTCTTTCTACTTTTCTTATCAACAAATGTCAAGCAAATGATTTACACCAATATCAAATTGCACTTGAGCTAGGAATCCCGATAACGTAGAACACCATCTACTAATTATATTATATTTGAACATAGAATTAAATATCTATATATTTTTTAGTTTTTTTCTTCTATATAGTATATGTTTAATAGTTGTGAAACGATCCAAACTCCATTGCGTTGCGGAAGACAAGAACGAGGAAGATCTGCCGGATAGGAATCCCATGTCTCCTTCAGACGACCCTCTGATTTCCTCTCTCTATTGAGCCTGTATGGTGCAACCGTATGGGGAGTCACAGCCCTGCCTGTGCTTATATAGAGAGGAGGGACCAGTCCGAGTTCGACTAGGATTAGGATCCTGCCCATAGTCGGATCCCGGGCCAAACAGGAGAAATGGCCCAACAAGCCATGTTCCATCTTATAGACCTAATAGCGTGCTAAGTCTATTAAATATCGGGTAAACCCAACATTCTCCCACTTAATCCATCTTGTTCCTTATACATCAAATCTTCTCTTTGAACTATACATATAATACTAATATATATAATTTTGAAAATGACTCTAGAAGATTTGACATCACGGGCTCAGACTTGAAACGAGAAAACCGGTATGCACGCGCGCGATAAAACAGAAAACCAGCACACTGTCTCTATTAGATGGAACCCAAATTGCTCAGGTTATAGTAGGTCAAATGACAAAGGTCGTGGCGGTAAATGCATTCAGTCACACACCACCTTCCATGTACCACGTGTCACCAACTTTCCCATAACTGAACACTGTAAATGGCTGTTTGAATAAACGTACACCTGATATTTATTCGATGGTCACCACTTTAAATTACATTCTGCATACTTGAAGTTCATTACTGAAGTGTACACAAATGGAACATGCAGAATACAACAACAATGAAGAATCAATCACACAACTGTAAGTGTCAAACTGAATCACAACATATCAAGAGAACTGACAAGACACATCCGAATCACATGACTACAAAGACGCTAGCCAGTAGTCTCTTAGTGAGTGGATCTGTCACCATGAGACCTGTCTCAATATGCTCAATAGACACTTAATTGATTCCTCACTTAATCTCTAAGACAAAAGTACTTTATGCCTAAGGTTCTACCACCCTTAGACACCTTGTTGTCCTTAGAGAAGAACACTGTAGTGGAATAGTCGTTATAAATCTTTATAGGCCTCAAAAGACTACAAAAGGTAGAGTAATGACCAAATTCCATAACCGAATAGCCTGTGCACTAGCCTCATGACATGCATTGAAATCAGCCACCATAGTGGAAGTAACCGTAAAAGATAACCAAAAGCAAACTTTCGGATATCAAGCAACCACCATAGTTTGTATCGGCATATGCAACTATCTCAAATTGATATGACCTCCTATATGTGAGCATAACACCTACTGTGCATTTAAGATATCCAAGACCTTCAAGGTCATAAATGGAACACCGTAGCATACTGAATAATTATTTTCTTTTACAATGGGTACCTTATCGGGTGTGCAAGACAGCAAATGGAAACTTTTAGAACCTATAAGATGTAAGATTTATGAGAAAGACCTAAGAAGCCTAATAGTCTAACTCTGGTGTTCTCTAAGCCCAAGATATACTAGGCTACACTTAAATCTTCCATCTCAAAAAATTCTCAGACACTAAAACCTTAATTTCATGTAACAAACAGAGATAACCATTAATAAGGCATATATCATCCATACACAAAAGCAAGATAAATTTTACTCCCACTGACCTTCAGGTATAAACACTCAACAAAAGTGTTCACTTTAAACCCAAAAGACAAAAAATATCTCATTAAACTTAAGATACCACAGCTGGGAGGCTCGCTAAAGTCAGTAAATGTATTTCCTTAACTTGCATACCATATGTTCTCTCTATTCAATATGAAACACTTGAGGTTGCTCCATGTACACCTCTTAATTTAGATCCCAAACTCCCAGTGGCATCCTTATTAGGCGTGTGTGTCTGCTTTGCCTTAATGCAGTCAACACATGTCACAAAGTCTTTAAAGTCAAGAGAAGAAAATACTCCTCTAACTAATCTTTGAAGCCTCTTAATGGAGATAATTACCTAATCTCCTGTACCACAACATGGATGACTCATCATTTATGCTATCATGCTTATTGCCATTAAACCGAAGTAGGTAGGACATTCCACAAACCATCCGAAAGATTGACAGTACCAAAAACAACTGAATCTTTAATTAAATTAAATAAAACAATTCCAAAACTGAAATGGAACCATTTACAATCAAGTTTTGATACCGACACCATAATTCTACTATATGATGGTACATAAAATGTGTCATCTAAATTTGAAACATATCCATTACTGAATATAGCCTAAAAAGTTCCTATAGCCTTCACTTGCAAGCACGCCCTATTCCTCAAGAGAATCGGCTACTCACCCTTATGGATCGGCCTTATGAACAGGAATCCCTACACAAAAGTGGCAACAAGCATAACAAACCTTGAGTCAAATCTCCAGGAATCTAAAAGAATAGTAACCAAATAAGACTCATTAATATATATGATAAGAGACCGCACCTTTCTTCTCAAGCCACTGTTTATATTTCTGACAATCTCTCTTTATGTGTCCAACCTTATGGCAGAAGAAGCACTTATCATTCTTTGCTTTTCTATTTTTTTTTCTTATTCTTGCCCTTCATTTGAACACACATTCCTTTCACTAAATGTCCACTTCCATTATGAGAGGTAAAATTAACCACATTATTCCTTTCTCCTCTCAATCTCTCTTCCTCTTGTACACACATGGTCATCAACTCATTGACAGACCACTTAGCCTGATGTGTGTTGTAGAAAATTTTAAAAGCTTCATATTCCATAGGCAGAGAGTTAAGAATGAAGTGAACCAGAAAAGTATCAGAAATTGTAACCTCCATGGCATTGAGTTGAGCTGAAATGTCTCTCATCATCATGATATGCTCTCTAACACTCCCACTGCCAGTGTATTTCATCGAGGAGAGTTTGGCTATCAAGGTACTTGCCTTAGCCTTGTCAGAACTGACAAATTGCTCCTCAATAGCTTGAAGAAACCCACTACCACTGGTTTGTGTAGGGATCGATCCCTTTATGTTCTGACTGACGTGTCCCTGAAGAAATAGGAGACACAAACGATTGGATCTCTCCCACTTCTCAAAATGAGTCTTCTTGTCAAGTGTACTATCAACTGTAATAGGAGCAGGCTGATCCTCATGTAAGGCTAAGTCTAAGTCCATACACCCTAATGCAAACAGTACCCTTTGTTTCCATTCGGCAAAGTTTGTTCCATTAAGATAAGGCACAGACCCAATAAAAGGTGTAAAGAGTGGAGAAGCAACTGCAATTTATAAACATGCTCACATGAGATAATGCAACTTAATCATGTACAAGGCAACATGCTAAAAGTTCAAAGTAATTCTAATAACCGAAAAGAATTACAATCAGTCCGGTGCATCATTGTAATTTCTCCTTTGGGAGGCAATCACAACATGCTAATGGACCAACTCCCCAGATAGACCGAAATGATAGAACTAACATCCACATATACTTTGATGTCCAGAGAATTTATACCTTTGGGTACCAAATTCCCAAGAGTCGCCGTATACATAAATATCATTCTATCCTACTCTTAACTTAAAAATAAAGCACTCATTTGGGAGTTGAACTTTATCTCTAAATTAAAAGTACAAATTTAATACTATTCTTATTTTCTTTATAAGGATTATTCAATATTTTCCATGTATAAAGCCACTTTGGTGATCTACTCACACACTTCAAATATTAAATCTCACTCCCTCCAAATAAGAATAATATTAAAACTGCATGCTCACTTGATGCTATTTAAACTAAAGAGAAGTAAATTTTATTATCCCTCATGATTGGTGCCACTTTGGTGATCTACCCAACCACTTAGAATGCAAAAATTCACCACTAAACCATATAACAACATCAAATAATGACTTTATGTGAGCTAAGGACATTTCCATGATATTATTGCAATAAGAAATATTCATGCACAAATAAAAACTTTAAGAGGTCATGATTGCATGCTTAAGATTTCTAACCAAAATTGCAATAATTAATGTCTAATTTCATGCTAAAATTCATTGAAAATAACTTGATACAGAAATTCTAGCAACCTGTTTGCATATATATCCAGTTCTACTGTAGAAATATCCACTAGAATTAATTCTGAATCCACTGTTTTGCATGCATGTCCCTGTATCCTTTAACATGATTTTTCTTGATGGATTACAACCCTACAGGATGCTTAATGGGCCCAGTATCCTATGAACTGAATGGATACTAGACAATCCCTTATGCCCTGTTTGGTTAGAGTTTCATTTTTGGTACTATATCAATATTGATATTAATATTTTCAAATGTTGGAGTATCAATATCAAAAGTAATACAAGTTGACACTTATATTACATAATTTGTTTTGTTTGTACTATAAATTTTAAAATTGATACACTTAGCCAAACACCTCTTAATGATTCTTATCAATATCAATTTTAAAATTGATAGTGATAGAGGTACTTAATAGTGTTACCAAACAGGGTGTTAACCAAATCAAAGAACAAGGACAATTACTTTAATACAAAACAATTAACCTTGATGAATTAGAAATAACAAAGATATTTCAACCGGATATCTTAATGGATAATAAATCGGATCTAAATTCAAATCGGATTCGGATCTAATTCCTCAAAGGATTCAAAATCCACTTAATTTAAATCTAAATCAGATTCTACCTTAAAAAAACTAAATCCGAATTAAATTCAAAAACCTTAAAGAATACCAAAATAGATTCGGAATGATATCTTATTGGATCGAGGATCCATTTAACAAAAATCCAAATCTATTTCAACTTTAAAATAGAATCCAAATCGGATTCTAACATCAAGAGAATCTGGATCCAAATACTTTAAAGATCCAAACTCAAACCGAAATTGAATTCAAATGATCCTTATCGGATCCTGATGAACTTTAAGATCCGAAAGCAAACATAAAATCGGATTCGAACTCACAAGATCCGATAGACAGATCCAAATAATATTAAAGATATTTCAAACTGGATAATACATGCGGGTACAGAAACTCTTTAACATGAAATTCACATGAACATTAATGTATCCAATAACTAAATCAACCAAGGGCAAAAGTGTAATAAACATATCCCATCCCCATCACGATGCTTATGCCAACTGCCAAGGTGAAAACCTAGCCGCCATGATCTTGGCAACAGCAAGGGGGATGGGATCAGCGACCCATTGGCCCTCATCAGAAATCAAAACACAATGCATGCGGTTGATCCAGCGATGGTGAGAAACAGCAGATTGTTTGTTTTTTTTTTTTTAATGTGAAGCCCTTCCCGCAGGCACATACCCGCGGGAAGAAGAAAGGCAGCGCTAAGCGCGCTGCCTGCTGCCGCCGGCCGCAGCAGCGGCGCCGAGCACGGCTTTGCCTCCAGCCGCCGCGGGCAGGGCGCGAACAGCGCCGGCAGCGCTGTTCGGCGAGGAGAAGGTCGCTAGGCGGCCGTCTGGGGTCCATCCCCTTGCCCAGTCACGCGAACGCGGGCTGCCGCCGGCAGCCGCTGCCTATCCGACTGCGACGGCCAAAAACCCAGAGCCGGCGCCGGTCCCCTGTAGACCATCTACAACGCCACCATGGGCACCGCGGGGCAGCCGCGCCAACGCATCGCAGCGGCACTTGTGCGCGCAGCCATCTGCGCCCGCGGAGGAAACCGGCAGCGGCGCTCTCTGCCGCCGCGGGACAGGGAGAGTCAACGGAGACCAAAACGTGGATTTCCAAGGGTATCGTCCACGGAAAGAGACGATCAAACAAAGTCGATCCAGTTCTCGGTGAGAAGAGAACCACGAAGAAAATCTATAAAATCAAAACCGATTTTGAGATCAAACACCCGTGGATCAAAACACAGACTCTGATATCACATGTTGGAGTTTCTAGGAATATCTGACGACGATTCAAACTCCATTGCGCTGCGGAAAGACAAGAACGAGGAAAATCTGCTGGATAGGAATCGCATGTCTCCTTCAGATGACCCTTTGATTTTCTCTCTCTATTGAGCCTGTATGGTACAACCGTATGGAGAGTCACAGCCCTGCCTGTGCTTATATAGAGAGGAGGGACCGGTCCGAGTTCGACTAGTACTAGGATCCTGCCCATAGTCGGATCCCGGGCCAAACAGGAGAAACGACTCAATAAACCATGTTCCATCTTATAGACCTAATAGTGTGTTAAGTCGAGCTCATTAACAAGTGGATCACTTAATTAAATATCGGGTAAACCCAACAGTGTTATACCAATATTAAAAGTGTTACTATTTTAACTTTCATATATAGCCGTTTATGAAGATTTTTGGTTGCAGAATTGTTGTTACAATTTGATGTTTTGATAAGAAAACTCGTTAAAAAGTGGTTTGACGGCCATTAAAATTTTATAGTTTTAAAGATTTTTTTTTTCCGTTGACAAAAACAGATTTGAGACTTTTTTATCTAATGCACCTCTACTTTTTTTTGTCACACATGACTTTCACTTTTTTTTAGTTAACACATCCTGCAAAATATTATATTTTTATGTCATTGGTCATCTCACACTTTCTTAATATCACTTTTTGTGATGAAAATGTTTTTTATTTGTTATTCATGGTGAAAATATATTATATATATACCATAACTAAAAATTATGGTGCAACCAAACATCCAATCCCTGCCTTAATTATAACTGAGGTAACATTTCAGTTATAACATAATCTATACCTAATACATAGAAGCGCGAGTGCTCATTTCTTCGTCCTCCCATTTACAACCGTCCGATCAATTTTATCTCTCCTGTTTCAGTCGTCCGATCGAAGCATAGGTCTAGATTCCTTCTTTACGACCTGTCGCGATCGTTCGCCCACTTTTTCCTCCTCCCGTTTTCAATCCACTGGCGAAATGGGAATGGCTGCCGCTTCCGCTGACCTCAGCCGACCTGCTCACCCACGGCTACCGCTTCCACTTCCGCGGCGAAATAGGAACGGCCGCTTCCTCTTCCGCGGCCGCCACTTCTGCTGCCCTTCTCTTCCGTAAACCTCCGTCCAGAAGCGCGAGTGCCCGCTTCCATTTCCGCCCAATCCGCCCAAGCACGCACTTCGTCCTTCGCCAAAGCCCTGTGCCTGCATTGCTTCTGACCTCTTCCTCATCCTCCCGACAGCATCGACAAAGAAGTCGAACGCCTCATACTCCCGAGTATTCAGCCCACTTGCGCTCTTCGCCCTTTGCCAAAGCCCCTCCTCCCCCTCTGTGCTCATCCTCCCGACGTTTCCGCACACTAACGCGCTTCATCCTTCGCCAAAGCCCTGTGCCTGCGTTGCTTCTGACCTCTTCCTCATCCTCCCGACAGCATCGACAAAGAAGTCGAACGCCTCATACTCCCGAGTATTCAGCCCACTTGCGCTCTTCGCCCTTTGCCAAAGCCCCTCCTCCCCCTCCGTGCTCATCCTCCCAACGTTTCCGCGCACTCACGCGCTTCATCCTTCGCCAAAGCTCTCTGCTTGCATTGCTTCTGCCCTCTTCCTCATCCTCCCGACGGCATCAACAAAGAAGTCCAATGCCATCACCTATGCAATCGCGATCCATCCTCATCCTCGAGGGATTCTCTGGAGCCGCCCCTCACCAGGCAATGCCTCCAGAACAGATTTGCCGGCCGCCCGAGGTAGGATTCCTCCTGCTTTACGTAACATTAGTTTCCTCATATATCCCGTGTACAAGTTTCGCATGAGCTGCGATTTCGTAACCGAAGTCGTTGCACACCTTTTGCAGTTCTTCGTCCAACAGAAAATCTACATCTGGATTTTGCTAGACCATTGAGCTACTTGGATTGTTGCTGGACGAAGGGCACTGCGTGAGACATAGAGTTGATAGAAGCATTGAGAAGATGATTCTATTACTCCACGTGGTTGGTTTACTTCCAACATCTTTCTCTGTTTTTCTGATTTGAGTATCTTCCCTTCTTTCCTAACGTTAGAGTCTGGTGGTTTCTGATATATCACTCATTCATTATTTTGTTCTATTTCCTTTTATTTTATTCTTTTTTTATTACATTATTTGATGGATTGACTCCATTCTCTTGGAATTAACAATTTTATATTAAGTTTATGAATTTGTGATTATTTTCATTATTGTTTTTGAGCCATGAGCAATTTGCATACTTTAGGTCTGAGCGTCGCATGGAAAAATGTCATGTTAGGACCCATGCACCTGCACGTAACCCTCAAATTGGCCATGCAAAAGCAACCATTTTCTTTTATAAAACAATCCCAATAGCTCATAACTTAAACAACCAGCTACGCAGCTACATAACACAAAGAGCCAAAGCTGCAGCCAGCATAGTTGCATGTAGAAGGCTGTGCTAAAATCTAACCAATCGACATGAGAAATTAGCCTTTCCGTCGGTAGTCAGAGCTGCGATAGTGGCATTGGATCATGATAGGAATTAGTAGCCAGCTGGATCAACCACCTGCAGTTTCGTTTCAGGTATGATTAAGACGCTTTGTCTTCTCTCTTCCCCTCTGTAATTCCCTCCTCCGTCACATGAGGCATCAATTTCTAATTTCACCTTGGATTCTCACCTAGCCATGTACGCAAGATTAGTATGTCTACACTGAAGAGGGAACTGAAGGCATAAACCAATTGATTGGTGCTACTGTGTGGAAACAAGTGTTCTCTCATGTGTCACTGTCCATGGCTGCTGTTGATACCACCGCTGTGATGTTGTATTTCACACACATTTTTAAGAGAAAGCCCATTTCGTTGTATTTATTTAATTCAGTTAACTACTCAGATTTAAAGGTGAGTTTTTTTTCTTAAGCTAGCAAAATGTTTCTTTTGATCCTGTGTCGAAAACCTTAATCAATTTATTTATTTATATTGTTTTTCTAACCAATTTTAATACTTTACCGTAGTGTTTGTAATGGACAATAGTCGATTGAACTCAACATTATCATTTCTCATTAGGTACTATCACCTAAACCTTTCTTTGTTCCATTAATATTTATGTACTTGTTTTATACAATTTGTTTATTAAAAATGCAATTGCAATGTTCTGCATAACCACTTCATTTATAACAACAATATAACATTAGTTTGATAGTATTTCAACTTTATCAACAAGGGTAGATAGTTGAACTTTAATTAATGCACTTTCCTATCTCTACTTATTTCTAGGTTGTGAACAACCACTAGGTTTCTAAGGTTCTAATCTAAGTTATCCAATTTATAAACAAAACAAATGCTTGATTCTAATAAAAGCAAATTTAATATTTGCTTCCAATAAAACCAGATAGCAGCATCTGCTTGAAACTGAAAGAAAAAGAAAGAGTAGCTTAGTCCTTTTTACATTTTTATAGTCCATTCATAGTCATGTTATGTTATGTTATGTTGATAAGCAGAAATCGTATTTAATGCAGTTATTGCTCGTATATTCATGTACTTGATAGTCATATGCTCTTTTTTTAACAAGAGATAATAACTCCTATGTTCTTACTGTTTTTCTTTTTTTTCTTTTTTCTCAAATTTCAGAATTGTCTTTAGGCAACGCAGCCTGACCTCCTTGCAGCCATAGCATTATCAAACATAAGGTTCTTCTTCTTGCATGTTTAGCAAGAATACTGTCTTTTGGGATTGTAAATTTTGTTTTTAGTTGTTTTAACTTTCAGATTTTGTATTTTCAGATCCCACCTCCTTTTTATATTTCAGATTTCAGATTATTACACTTGATATCCGAATTGCATTATTTTCATATTTTATGCTCTAATCCAGGACTAATGGTTTCCAATTTGTTTAGAATAGTTATAAACATCAAAGTTCTTCTCGTTTATAATTGTAAATAATCTTGCTATGGGCATGAACATATCCGTACAAGGTAACAGGGTGATTATTTATTTTGTTTGGGGGTGGCTGCCAAGAGGACAAGCTAAGTGGACACATATAATATTTATGTGACAAAAAGGATTAAAAAATTCATGTAAATAAATTGCTATTTAGATTTCAGATATTTTGATGTTTTATATTCATTTATTTTATAGTTTGTTCTTTCTATGGGTTTTCTTTTTTAGTAATGTAAACATTCAGAATAATGATCCTGGGTTGGCAATCTTCAGATTTGCAGTTTTTTCCTATTTTATGTAATTTTAATATGTCAGCATTTTCATTTCACTATTTTTTAAAATTTGTAGAACCTGCTAAATTTCTGATATTTATAGTTCTCAAATTTTTTGGATGTATGCGCTTCCATGGGTTTTGGCCAGATTTTCCCTTTTTTCTGTATTTTATTTTTCACACTTGAATTTACTTTCTGCATCTTGTACTTTACATCCTTTATTTCGATGAATTGTGGCATATTCATGTCACTTGCAAAAAAGTAGGAAACATGTTCTCTTTTGAGAGAAAACCAAGAGAAAAAGACGAAAACCGGAGATCGAACCACATTTTTTGCTAAAACTGTATATAGTGGGAGCAATAAGTGAATCAATCTTCTAGGTGTTGCACAAGGCTTTTGTTGCCTCTTCTGTGGTAATAATTGACATGCATAGGATGTCTAAATTGTTCTTGCCTTTTTCATTTTCTTTTGTCATCTATGCAATAATTTTCTTCCATGTATTTTTCAGTGATTATCTGACTGTTATCTAAAAAAGGTTTAGATTTTAGGTTTTTTATGTCAGAAAACATCTGTATTATTGATTGATCTTGTATCTATGTCCTTTAAAGTGATGTAGTTATACATATAATTAGTGGAATCTTTACATCAATTAGTTTATTTTTAAATTTTTATGAGAGATATGACGGTATTTTCATTATTTAATAAATTAAGAGATAAATTAAACCAAGTTAGAGATAAATATTTCGGAACCCAAGCTTTGGACTCAAGATTAAACTATTTTGGTACGTTCATGTAATCTGTATAGCCCAGAAATAGCTGTTAACGGTTCTAAATTAATTAGCCTTGTCATGATAAGAGCTTATTATTTTCTATGAGTAGTAGAAGGTCCCTTAAATAAAATGCTGGATGTCAAGGATGACCAACTTTTGTAAAACTCTTCATTGAATTTTAAAGATTTTACATGTTCTAGCCTCATGTAGATGACCATGAAATGGCTTTAGTACATCCATGAATCTGATTTACTGTTATAAAGCAGATATATCATGTACTTGACCATGGATTATCACATTCATTTGTTATCGGCCTTCCTATATGCATGTCTGTGTACACTGGGGGGTGTGGCTTAGGGTCAACTTGGACATGGATCTAGGACCGATGAGAGGCACCCACGCTTGATTGACTTGTTCAAATTATTTAATCTTCAGCCTACGGTGGTTGTTGCTGGTGCTTGGCATGATTTTGTAGTGGGACGGGATGGGTGTGACTGCAACCGGGGATGGGGCTGCTATGGCTGTTGGGTCATGGAAATGAGGAGTGTGAATCTACTCCCAAGGTTGTAGAATCTTTGAATAAGGTTAGTCCATGTTTCCACCGGTGATTATACGATTTTTGTGGTATCTAGGTAAGGCGATGTCTACTCATTTGGTTGTGGAGAATCATCCAGTCTCGGGCATGCGGGTGGGGATGATGGACAAGTTAGTGTTGCCTTCATAGCCTAAACTATTGTATTATTTGTTTTCAAGGAATATGATCCGAAACTAACTTAGTACTACATAAATTGACATTAATTAGCTACATTATCGTTGACCATCCATCAAGCAAGAATTTTTGTCATTTGATAGTCATGATCATTATACATTTTTCACCGATTTCACTTGCTTATTGTAGGCCCACTTCGTTTTTCTTATCCTATTCCTTTGATAGTTAGTACCATTAAGGTTTTTTATTTATTAATTTGTGCATGACATGCATAAACATGCCGATGTTGTTCTATGCTTGTCGGTTTATAACCCTGTTGTAATTTGCCATGAACTTATATGGATAAGATGAATCCTTGTTTATTTATTTATCTTTGATGTGCTGGTTGATGCTAATTATTTTTTCAATCTAGGCAAACTGGCATGCTAATGTTCTCAGTCCACAACTGGTAATCTCACTCAAGCAGTGAATGAACGGGTTGTGTGGGTCAGCCTCACCAACTCAATCTATTGGAATGCACACACATTTGCACTTACAGCATACCTTAAAACTCGCATTTGGAGTAGGGGACAAGGGCTAGCTAGGCATGGAGCTTTTTGAAAATGATAAAGTTTCGACTCGAAATGGTAGATGCCCCGCAAAGTCTACATTGTGTTTGTTCATTTTTTTACTCTTTTCAAAAGAGGATGTACCCCATGTGCTCGTCTGAAAATTTCTTTGTCCATATGTAAATATGAAGAAAAAGAAGGAAATAATGTGAATATGTAGCACTTTGATGGCTTTCCTTTGCGTCTTGTCTTACCATACGCAATCGTTCTTAAGCCGCAAACATGTGACCACTGAAGTGTCCTATCTTCGTATAAATGCCAATTGTCCACGTGCCGCAAATGTGGTTAAAAAAACAATGGATCACTCTCGGATTGGATTAATATGATTTTTTTAGTTTAAGGATGGACTTGAATCAATTTGTAATTGGTTCGAAATAGGATTAAATCAAGTTGATCTAATTTGGCATGTCCTTGATTAAGACCAACATACTCAAATCTAAAAGTTGAATATTGTCAATGCATAATGTAAACTTAAAATCCCAAATACACCAACCTAATTTGATAAAGCTGCTTCTTAATGGGTCTAGAAACCCGATTTGATTGTGGATCAACTAGATTGTTAAAATATTATAATATTTTTTTTAAAAATTGATTAATTATTGGTAGACGTGCGAAGCACGTCCTATAACTAGTATATCAAGAAACACTCTAAATAAGTCATATTTTTATTTGTTATTCATGTTTATTAACAAATTTTTACACAAAACATGTTTTTATAAATAAATTATATTTTATCTGTGCAGTCAAGAGTCACTTTTTTTGGTGACCGTGATCTAATGGAGCGCTGTGATGCGCACGAGAGCGGATCGCCTCAGTTTCCCGGTGGAGAGAATAGTTGCAGTCCCCAATCAAAATTGGCCACGTACCCCCGTCACTTAAGTGGCAGTTTAAATACTAGTTTGGCGAACCGCTACCACGTTTTAGTAACTCACTACTCATCGGTAACGAGTTACTAAGGCATCGGTAGCGAGTTAGTAAAGCATCGGCAACAGTTAGTAAACGGTTCAGTAACATCTTAACTTGTTATTTGAAAGTCTTTAACTGTTGCTAAACCGCTACCTACGCCTTACTAACCTGCTACCGACACTTCAGTAACTCGTTATCGATGGATAGTGAGTTACTAAGGTGTCGGTAGCAGTTCAGCCATTTTCGGTAGTGTTCACCAAACCTATATTTGAACCGCTACTTAAGTGACGGGGGTATATAACCAGTTCTGATTGAGGGCTGCAGTTATTCTCTTCATCTGGGGACTGAGACGATCTGCTCTCGACGCTCACCGATGAGTGCGCCCCATAACATCTTATTTAATAAAAGCCCGATAACGGTTATAAATATGGGTTATTCTTCTTATTGGGCCGGCCCAAGCTCACCAGAGATGGTCACCGGAGGCCCCCCCCTGGCGGGAAAGGAAAGATCCGCTCCATCACGAATGACATGGCGGGAAACCCCTCTCGAAGTTCTCACGCCGACCACTCGGCCTGGAGTTCTCTCGCACGTGCCGCAGCTCCCCTATAAATCCCGGGACCCCCCCGGCGCCGCCGCGAACCTACGTGAAGATCCTCGTGTTTAGGGGAAAAGCAGCTCCTCCGCCGTCCCCCCGTCCCTTCGTTCTCGAATTCTTCCTCACTTCCTCGCCGGGAGGTCGCAGAGAAACCCTAGGCGGTCCATGGCAAGGCGCCCGAAGCTAGAGGACTCCTCGGAGGAGGCCCTCTCCGATGGATCGGCCTCAGAGGAGGAGCGGCGGGACGTGACGGAGGCCGTCATGGACGCCGAGGACGAGGAGGAGCTCGAGGCCGTGGGGAGGGCCGCGAGCTCTGGTGACGATGACGGTGTTGCGGAGGAGGACGATGATTCGCAGTCCACCGAGGACGATCTGGCCAAGGCCGACGGCGATGATCGTGACGAGGTAGTTCGCCGCAGGGAAGGGGAAAGTAACGTGTTAGTTGCCGAGGGAAGTGATGGACCGGATGCAGCTTTTGGGGACTACCGCCTTTGCTGTGTTTGATCCCAATGTGTTCCGGTTCACTTGTCTTCCTTGGAAGAACCTCTATCCACGTGGATTCCGTCTTCTTTTCCTGCACTTTCTCACTGGTTGTCATTTGTGGGATTCATATTTTTATGCTATTTATCTGTTCAGTTATTATTTCATCTTCCCGTATCATTCGAAGGAACAACTTCCTTTTCGGTTCCGGCACGGTGCGATTTCTGTTTGCAGTAACTCTACAATAAGTACGTTTCGCTGTTTTCGTCATTGCGGCTAACCTTCACTTCGTCGAGCGTGTATTCCGACCAAATTCTTGTTTTGATATGTTTTCGTTGTTCTCCACATCCTCCGCGTGGTGAAGTTTTTTGGGCGTCGATAAATTGGATTAGGCTGTTAAAATTTGTTTAAAAAATAAACCATGACATAATAAGGGAAACGTTCTTCTGGCTTTAGTCGGATGATCTTTACATCTTTTAATTATGATATATTTCTTTATGATTACAATATAAGAATGGCAAACAGAAGCTCTTTTCTTTTACTTTATTCCCAGGTTGAGAATCAAAAGGTAAATGCGGAAGTTGCAAAACGTGAAAAGGCCAGGCTGAAAGAAATGGAGAGGCTAAAGAAGCGGAAAATTCAAGAGATACTGGATACTCAAAATGCTGCCATTGATGCTGACATGGTGCGTCTGTCGGAAAAGTGTAAATGTTTATCAAGCATGTATTAGATCATGTGGTAAAAGTTACTCTTTCTGTTTTTGTTCTGCCAGAATAACAGGGGGAAGGGTCGGTTGCATTATCTCTTGCAACAAACTGAGATATTTGCTCATTTTGCAAAAGGAGTTCAATCTGAATTTGAGAAGAAGCCCAAGGGGAAGTGAGTTCTATTATGCATATTTTTTTTCTCTTATGCCGTTAATTTCATGCCAAAGATGTGCATCTTGGCTTGTATTGATCTGTTGCCATATTCATTGTTGATTCTTGTGCTTATATCTCTGACTTTGTCAGGGAAATGAATTTTATTGGTGATTTAAGCATTCTCTCTTTGATCTCCATCTTAGTAGTATTTGTATGTTTGTAGATCTTGCATATTGTACAGTTTGCCTCCATATCAGTTGTTTTGCACTTAATGCTTGCTGATTTACCAATTTGTTTTATGATTTACTGTTGTTAGGAATAAGATACTTGCTGCTGTCTATGATGTATCTAGGGATGTGCATCAAACCGTCCAAGCCGACAAACCAAACCGAACCGTTGTAGGGTTTGGTTTGGAAGACTCTCAAACTGGCCGGCCTATGCTAGAGGTAATTATGCAGATTTTACCTAAATAAGAAAATGGATGAACAACCATAAGACTCAAATTGTCATTGCTGTTCTAAGGTTTTGAAGCTTGGCCTGTGTGATCAGTGCCAATCTCATCTCACCTAGACACTCTTTAGCTGGGTTCTTCTTAATAAGGACTTGACCTCCAATCAGTATTTGTCGTCAGTCCAAGCTGGACAAGGATTGGGCAATTTTAATGGGTTTCGACTAGCATTTCCTGGATGATCTGTGTTTTGGAATTTGATCATTTGGTATGTGTTGTTTTACCCGTTTGCTGTTTTCACTTTGTTTGGTTGGGTGATATAGTTTAAACTTTAAACTATACCTCCATATTGCATGTTGTACGAGATTCATTCCTGGTTTGGCCATTCTACATTTAAGGGATTCATGTGGTCAACCCAAATAGGACTCTTCCCTGCATTCGCACTCAACTGAAGCCTTCTGCTTTGAGAATATTTTAAAGAACATTTAGAAGACATAGCCACCTAGCTCCAATTTCACATGAACATAATAATAGACAAGGACAACCCATGAAAGTTATAACTTAGTAACTGCTATTTTTTCTTATATCTGTGATATTCAAGAGTATGCATGAAATCTAGGTGATTGAAGCACCAATGCTTACTTGTGTTAAAGGATTCAGGGGAATTGAGCAAACAAGGATGCCATGTTAAGATCTCTGGTTGTGGGTTGTGCTCTCTTCTTTTTTGGTTATGCATGCGCATTGAAAATGAGTTATGCATATTATTATCTTTCTCACCTATTTTTACGTATTTCCTTTCAAGGGTAGGATGTCAAGGTAAGTGTAGCATATATAATTGTTTTGTCTGATGTACACGAAATGAAATGAGACACAGGCTGTGGCCTTCTAATTTTTTTAAAGGCTAGTTATGTTGTTCATGCCTCCTTTCCAATTTTGTCAACACAATGATTTTTATATTTCATGATTATAGGGGTCGTCACTCATCAAAGCTCACTGAAGAGGAAGAAGATGAAGAATACCTTAAGGCAGAAGAAGATAGTTTGGTTGGTGCAGGAGGTGGTACTCGTCTGGGAACACAACCATCATGTAAGCTTCCCCTTCCAGTTATACTATGGTTATAATTGAATTTTTTCTTACTTAATTTTGGGTTGACAAATGGATGTCAATGGACAGTGTTTAGAATCTTGCCTTCAATGAAGTGCATTTTTTTGGTTAATGTTAAATTGTCACTTGGAATTGAATTGTTTAGAATGCAACATGTTCAAGTCATTCATTATGTCCTTGGTTGATTCTTTTGAGAATGGTGTTATAGAGTTTTTAGTTGAATCTTTAATACTATCAGTAGGAACTTTTATTATCAAAAAGGTGTCCAAGGTGATTGCCTAGGCAAGACTCAAGACTTTTTTTTTTGTTTATGCTTTATTCCTTTTAGGAATGTCAAAGGTAAGCTTCAAAAAATCTTCTTGCCTAAAGGTGATGCAGTTGTTGCATGCATAGAATGTCGAATTGGTATTGGTCATTGGATTGGCGAGCTCTGATTTGGACCAATTTTTTGGGTGGATTAACGGTAAACTTTTTATTTTTTATTTATTAAAAATATAAAAATCATGATAAATTTCTAAAAAATATGGAAGCACATAATTTTTTTTAAAAAAATTAAAAAGTAGCATGTAACTTTTATTCGTGTGACTATCACTCTTTATGCTTTAAATTATGACATGTGGATATAAAACATTACCAATATGAATTTCAATAATTATATAAAATTGTATAATTTATATGAAAAAAATGATATCTTCTCATCACCATCATGCACATTTTTGGTTCTCATAGTTTTTATTATTCTGATTTTCTTGAATGCTCCACTGGGATTGGTCAGTCATGATTGGCTCTTACTTATATGAAGATAATGACTTGGCCATGTGACTAAAATCATATACACGGTTTGGTGTTGGAGGTGGAGGTGATAATGGATAACATGGCATGAAGTGGGTTTTGGATAATGTGTTGTTGCGTGCTCATCAAATAAATTCATCTGATTCCAGTATTGACTTCTTTTACTTAAATATTGGCATTGACATAAATTATAGGTCTTGTTTGGTATTGCAAAGTCATAGCTAAACATTGTGTCACTGACAACATATCTCATATAACTTTTGAGTCATTGGATACATACCATATTGTATTTTTGAGTTTAAAAATATCATGGAAAAAGGGTGATGGGAACCGAATCGGGACACAAGAACCGATTCATGTTAATAATTGAATCGGGATGCAAGAACCGATTATTAGAATTCAATTTCGTGTAAATTTTGATTTTAGATTGATTTTAGGTCCATTTGAATAATTTTCTAAGTTTTAGAATTTTTTCTAAGATGTCTAGTCTTTTTCCCATTATTTTAGGCATTTTAGAGTCATTAGTTTCAATTTCTAGTTTTAAAATGAATTTATTTTACATTTTAATTGGAGGCAGCTGTTCGGCCCTATAAATAGGACCCAAGTCCCTTATGTACATGATATGATATGATGAATACAATTTGATTGCCATGTTAAGCTTCGGTTTCCAAGTTTACCCCTCTCCCTCTCTCGTTTCCCCCCTCCCGAGCGACGCGGGTCTTCTCTCTCCCCGACATCGGTTCGGCGCTCCTCCCTCCCCTCGCGATGGCGTAACCCTAGCGGGTGGCTTCCTCCTCTTCGATCGGCCTCCTCCCGCGGTGATCTCGACGGGCGACTGAAGACTAATCTCCTCCCCTCGTCCTCCTCTAGCGGAGCTTCTTCAGTCCGGCCGGTGATTGAGCCTTCTACGACGGCGTTTCCCCTCCTTGGATCAGCTCAGTCCGTTTCTTCCGGAAGCTGACCCCGACGAGCTCCTGTGGAGAGATTTCTCCACTCGTCTGGTTCTTCTTTCCCGTCCCTGTTGTTGCTGCTCTCCTTAATCCGAAGCGGATGCTCTTTCTCTTGTTGTGTTAAATTCGTTGCAATATTACTTCCGTGATCTGTTCCGGAAGGAGTTGAAGAAGAAACAGCTGAGGCTGTTAAGCCGATGATGAGCAGATCAGCAGGGTCATCTACCTTGGTTGGTCTGATGGTACGGTTGACAATAAAAGTCTGTCCCTCCCACTCCAAGACGGTTTGTAGAATGCCTTACCTCCCAAGGCACATGTGATATCTGACCCTCCCATGCTATATTCCTCCCTATGAGCTGTTATGGCAGTGGTTATGGATTCGGTTTTGGCTCTCTGAAGTTCCTATTGGTCTATTTTCTATGTTGGTTCTTCCGACAAATTGAATGGCTCCGGTTATCAAGCTGCTGCTCCTATTGTTACTACTTGAAATGGATATATATATCTTCTGAGCTGGTTGTTCCTGTTTTAACCCTGTTTGGATCTCGGTATTCAGGACTGGTCCTCTCCAGTCAGTTTGGTTCTGGCTGTGGCTGTTCTGTGGAACTATCTTGATTTCCGACTGAATATGGGTCTGATTTTCTATACATATTTGATTGATTGGAGCCTACAATAAATGGCATCTTTCAGATTTTGCCTACATTTATGAATGAGGAAGAATAATTCTGAGCTGAAAGTGTAATGTGCTAATCAGATCCGGTTGTAGATGACGGAATAAGATCCGTAACTCCTAGATCAGCATAACAATAAACTCGATCAGGGATGAGTATATATCTGAGGTCGAGTTAGGGCTATGATGACTCATACTATGTATTTCTGAGCCCTTGTCCCTCCCAAATGTTACCATATTGATGCTGCGATTATTTCATTTGTTGAGTTGCATAATTTTCTTGAATTTCAGCATTTTGGGTTTATTGTGGACATATATTGCTGATGCCTATTAGTTTTAACACCTGTTGGTAATTTGGAATTATCACTGGATTTCTACTCTTGTTTGGCAATTTATCTGCTGGTTATATCTGGATTATTATTTCTGAGCTTATTACTGTTGGAGATCTGTTCATATCTGGCCTGTTACCTGCTGGTTCATATCTTTGAACTCTGGTCAGACTGTTGGTTCCTGGATATTTTCTGTTTGGGTTATTATTCTCTTTCTGAACCCCTGGAATAATGGGACCCCCGGTCCCGTCCCGCATCAAAGGGAAGATAACCATTAATTACATATGGTGAGATATAAAAAAAATACCTGTGGTATGAATGTCATGGTGAAGTGCCTTATCTCATCTATTATCTATTATTTTTTACCATTTATTGTAACATTTTAGATGTTTCTTTTTGATTTTTAACTTGACTTTGTTCATTGCATCATATAAGTACTTCATCTTGTTTTTGTCATTTGAATCTACCAATCTTAACACATATATTAGGGGTTCTATCATAGACAAGTAATATTGTATTCTTTCCTACCACCTGTTGTCTTCAATAATATGTTTAATCTTTGCTAAACTTGTCTATTATGCCATGAAGGCCAATCTTGTAATTGATTATGCTGACGAAGGCATGAATCTCTTCAAGTGATGTCTATATTCAATCAGGCTTTCTAATGTAAGAAAATGCATGATAAATTTTGTTGAACTAGGTTGCACTAGATCATGACTATCTGGAAGTGCTCACTTGATATGTAGGAGTTTAGGATGTAGATATAAAAATGATGTAATCAATTGTCTTTGGCTCAGCAAGGTCCTAATAGATGTCTCCTTCTCAATGTCTTTCAACATCAAATCAATAGAATGTGTAACACTGGGTGCCCAAAATAAGTGTGATCTGGCCTCCATAAGTTTCTTTCCTACAGTCTTATAAGAATCTTTATGGTCAATGGTAAACTGAACAATGTTGTCTTCACTTATTTCTTTGACAACATTGTTCATGAGACAAAACAGGTAGTCTGCATTTTTTATTTGACCAGATACATGACGTAACCTTAAAATTTATCACTTCCTTTTAAAAAAAATTGGTTTGAATAAGCTTTGAACAAACAGGAAAATTGGTTATATTCTACGTGAGTATAGCTAATTCGATGATATATATAAAAATATATGTTGAGGTTGTAGGGTTCTTTGAAAAATATTTTATTTTTACATCTCTCTATCAAAGTTGTGAAGTACCAATGTTAATTATATTGAACAACCATTTGAACAGCCTTGACTAACCGTTATAGTAAATCATGAATAGAAGACATACACCCAGAAAAATAAGCACACTGTGAGCAACAGCCCCATGAACTTATTGAAATGCAAGACTTGATGTTTCAATTTTAGTTGAAATTGATTTGAGATTTAAGTCTCATATTTGGGATGAGTCTTATCTTGTTTAAGTGATGTTTTTTTATCTTTAGAACCATTTTGATTTTGATTTAAATTTTTTTGTGTTTATTTTGGATTGATTAAGATTTATGTTCATTTTATTTAAAGAGTTGCCTGTCCAGTTAAAACTTGATTTTGTTTTAATCCTATTTTTGGTGCCTCTTCCAGATTGAGATGTTTAGTTCGAGGGTACTTTTTCTTTCTTTTTTTTAAAAAAATTGTTTGAGTTTTTTTTTCTTCCTTGCAGTTTCTTGGACTTGCAATTACATGGACTTGGTTTTGGCTTTTGGGGAATTTTGATCTTTATGGTTATGGGATTAAAAATTTTACAGAAAACTTGCTTTTGAATTTAAGCTTGAACCGCTTTCAGATTCAATACCCCTGGATCCTATTTTTGCTTTGTAATGACAGATCTGGAATTGAGAAATTTCTTTTGGTTCTTAGGGGTTTCATGGTTTAGTTTTTGGGTTTGGCAGGTCGAGGCTTTATCTACCTGATTTCAGATATCGGAATTTCTTATGGTCCCTTTATTTCTTCAAATTTTTTTGTTTTGGGCTTATCTGTTCCCAGTTTTCAGCACACAATTTCAAATTGAGGGGGAATTATCCTATCACTGGTATCTTACCAAGTTGAATGTGTTTTGGAGTCAACTTCAAGCTTCAGATCTGTACAACCAGGAGCTTGACAGAATAGCATTTTAGTTTGGATCTTTGGCAGGCTGAGGAATGTCTGATCATGGTTTGACATTCCTGGTTACGTGATGCAGTCCATTTATTTCAATTATGCCAAAACCTTGATGTTCTATTGAATTTCAGAATATATCGAAGTCCTTCAATCATGGTGACTTAATAGTTTTATTAAAATTTAGGAATTTTAAGTTTCTTCTTGTTTATTTGCATTCTATCAAGAGCTAATGAAGCTATTGATTCTCCTCTCAATACCAATTGTACGCCGGATATTATCTTCTATTATTTGCTCAATTTGAAGTACATGGCTCAAAAGTCACATTTCTCATAACTTGAGATCAAATCCATTTATAATCTTTGATAGATATTATGGAATTTGTCCAGATTAATTTAGGATAGAATACACCTGACTTTTGATAGGCATGTGGACATTTTTCTCATTGTTTTATGAATCTCATTAGCACATAGTTCGGCATGCTAGCATATTAAACATACACAGCCTTTTCATGGATTAATGGGTATATTGCTTTTTGTCGAGGCATGATTTGACATTGGGGTTTTACATGACCTTTGTATGTCTATTTTAAGGGCCGAGGGGCATGTACAAAGTCAGTCCCATGCTTACCCATATGTTATAATTCTTTTATGTTAAGTCAAGACCAAGGGGAGTGCACAAGGTTGGCCACATGCTTGTTTTGGTTGTTGAATTAAGTTAATGAATTTTTATTTAATTCTTTGCTGGTTGTTTATTTAATTTTTTATAATCATTGGCCTATTTAAACATTGTTTGGCCTATTAAACTTGCTAATGAATTGTGTTTGGACAGAGTCTTCTTTTTTTGACACGTTAACTCCGGCGAGTCCAATCTTTTGGACAGGATCAACGCAGGCCATCTCGACCCCAACATAGGAACGAGGGGGAACTCAAACATTGTAGAAGAGGAGTATGAAGTTATTTTTTTAACACCTAACTTTAGTGGGCCCCTGTGAAATTTCGAAATTATAAATATAAAAATATATATTGTATGGCATGGTTTGAAAATTCATTTGACTTCCGTTTATTTGGGAAATGAACTTTCGTTATCTTATCTTTGGCTACTACGAGAATACATGATATTTCATAGAAAATATTAGCCAAAATATGTGATATGCATAAAATATGTATATCGAGGTTAGGGTTCATAAAGTTTGTCTTTGGACCTTCTCCATCAGAAGTTGTGAATTTTCGATGTTAATTACATCGAGATTCTTGAACACCCTTGATTAACTGTCGTAACAACTCATACAAAAGGAAACAATCATCCACAAAACATAATAACATCATCATGTGGGGAGGTTTAAACATAGCCATAATCTCATCATACCATGCACTTCATACATCTTATTTGAGAATATCCCGTCTTATGTAGACATGGACTTTCCACTTAAACCATAGAGTTTTGGTCTATAATTGACCTCACTTTAGATGAAGTGAGAATTTCTCTAATAGATTGAGCGTATGTACTCTTCCCACTTTGGGATGGATCGATGACATCGAGTGCATGTTCGGAGCCCTGTCCGAACCAAACATTTCGGGACGTACCCGATAATACTTGTTCAAGTATCATGAATATTGCCTAAGTATAGGCTCATGTTATGCATCTTAAATATTTTTTGTGTCAAAATATTTAAGATTTTTCATTTTTGTGTCATTTTGGTCACATTTGGCCTTTCCATCATGTCATCATCATATCTTAGTCCGGGTGACCAAGTCTTTGTCATCTTCTATGCCCAGTTGGCCATGTCTTTGTATGCTTCATATCTTTAACTTCATGGTATCTTGGCTTCATTGAGTCTTCCCAGGGTGGCCCTTAGTCCATCGTATGGGTTTTAAGGGGGGCAGATATTGCCTTATCTTTTGGCTGCAGCTCATCTTCATTCCCTTGTTGTATGGGGTTGATATAGATTCTGGATATATGACCTGTTATGGGGTCGGTATGGGTTGGGAAAGATGACCTGCTATGGGGTCAATATAGGTTAGATATATCACCAGCTATGGGGTTGATATATAGTTAAAAAAAGTGACCTGTATATAGGTCGATAGGGACTGAATATGTGACCAGTTATAAGGTCAATATATGGCTGGAAGTGACCTGTATATGGGTCAAACAGGGGTTGGTATATGGTTTGTATATGGGGTGATGAGGGGGTAGGTATGACCTGTGCATGGGGGGGGGTCGAACAGGGGACTGGTACATGGACTATATATGGGGTCGATAGGGGGTTGCTAGGTGACCTGTATATGGGTTGATAGAGGGCTGATAGGTGACCTGCATATGGGTCAGGTAGAGGGACTGTTTTGCATGGGTATATGGCCGTCGAATGTGAGTATGCAAAGGGGTAAACGTCATGTATCTGGGTTGATATCGGATCATGTATATGGCTGAATAGGGGATTGCTTCTGTGGGATCAAATAGTCATCGAATAAGGCTATGTGAAGGCTTGAAGATGTGACTGGTTATGGGGTCTCGAGGGGGCCAGAAATTTGACCAGTTATGGGGTCAACAAGGGCCTATATGATGAGTGGGGACTGTGTATAGATCTTCAGCCCTCTAGTTAGCCTTCCCATCGATCCACTACACCACTTTGGACAGGTGGTGACAGAGGAGACAACATCTCCATCTTTCATTGACAACATCTCCTCCTATGTCTTCGTCTTCATTTGCTGCCACATCATCTGAGGCATCAGCTGGCATCGATAGTAGTAGGAGAAAGTAGAGATGACCTCAGCATTAGCTGCACCATAGGGCAGTATCAGCAGGTGCAACCAAGGAAGACTTTAGTCTGTTCCTCTCCTTCCTGATGCATTTTTTTATATGCCAAGATCATGGTATTCCCACCCTTGAAATATCTGGAGTATGGTTTCTGATGTTTGATTATGTTCCTGCCGATATGTCAATTAAACTGTTCGATATTTGGGTGGCAACTATTGCGGTGTCCTGCTTCCATTCAGAAACTCAACTTATATTAATCTATGGCCGCTGCAAAATCTTGCCCTTTGATCACCCCTGTTCTTGCCTGTATAGACTTTCATTAGTTGAGAGTAGTCTGACGGTGTCTTTATCTGTCGATGACAATAATACTTGTTATATGTATCATTCATGGAAATTTCTTGGATGATGATGATGGCATTTGATATATATGCAAGTATGCCATTCGAATGACCAGGATTACATCTCACTGAATGCAATGTCATTTCGTGCCCTTATGTAGGTATCAACCTTTCTCTATATGAGATGATGTTTTTCCTTAGTAGGGTGAATTTATAAGTTCATCCACTATGGAAAGGATCAAAGAAACCGGGATTTATGCCCGGAGTCCTTGTCCAGATCAGGCTCATTGGGTCATGCCCAATGCTATTTATCAAAATGCCATTGATGCGCCTAAGTATAGGCATATGTCTTCACGTAGATTTTCTTGATCCTTCAGGCTTCATCATCTTCAAGTTGATTGTGTTATATGTTGTCTTCTATCTTCTCATCACAACTTCATCTTAATTGGTATACTCAGCTAACTGAAAATTTCAAGGCCCGGATGGCTTTTTCTTCATAAGTTTCACACTCTTTCTTCATAGAATTTCTTTGCTTCATGAAGGTTACCCGGGGAAGCTCTTAGTTCATCATGTGGTTTCTAAGAGGACCGAGGATAACCTTTCTTCATTGCCATCTTGAGTAGTATATGGTGCTTCACATCGGGGGCTGTTTCATGACCGGTTCGGGTCGATATGTAGCTGGAAAAGTGACCTGCTATGGGGTCAATATAGGTTGGGAAAGTGACCTGGTATGGGGTCGATATGAGTTGGAAAGGTGACCTGCATATAAGTTGATAGGGAGTGAATGTGACCGAATATAAGATCGGTGGGGGAGAAGCTATCGTCAGCACAATAGGATGGGAGGGCAGCAAGTTATGCATATGGGAAATGGGCTTCATCCCATCTTCATCTCCTTCTCATCATTTCTTCAACAACATCGGAAGGCAGCATAGGGAAGGTGACCAAACTTCTTTTCTCTTTTCTTGGACGCAGCCAGAGGAGGAGAATGGGTTGACCATACTTGTCTCCTGCTGACGGCGTAGCAAATAGGTAGCCAGCAGGTCACGGTGAGGACTGAGGAGGCAGCAGCAGCAAGAGTAGATTTCTTTTTAGGGCACTGAGCGCACAAACCAGTTGGGAGAAGGCTGAATTTCGGCCAAAAGAGAATCATCTGATGGGGTAAGATGATATTTGAAGAATATTGTTGAATTTCAATGAAGATAATGCCCATGGGGATAATGATAAGTTGGAGATCGGATAAGAGAGCAAGAGTCCTATCTTCAACCAAAAGGACTCTAATCAAAGGAGGAGTGTGGGCAAAGTTGAATGTCGTCAAAATCAAGTGAGGATGAAGGAATTTTGGCCAAAGGATGAGGTGTTGGACATATGAGATGAAACTTAATCCAATTCATCCATCTAAATACTCCTGATACAATGGTTATCATTAATTTCAGTTGAAAGCTGATTAAACATACCCGGAATTAAATAAAAAAACATGAGATAATCCCTGATAACCATTGATCTTGTGCACCATCAATATGTGTAGTCATGATGTCTTGAATTGTATCAGATCATCTGAAATTACCGATTTCCTTGATCGGCGCGATCTCGACTATCGATAATGTCGAAAACTGTAATTGGATGCAATTGAATTATCCCATTGGCCAAATTTTATTATTCATGCACCAATATTCTTGAGACTAAAGTCTTGGACCAGGAAATTAAAATTTTCAGCCCATGGGTCAATTCGGGAGCTAATCGGACTATTATGCCCCTAGTATCATTTAATATGGACTTTGGCCATATTCGATATTCCTTGCATATCTTTTCAACCAGTGGTCAGATTTTCGATCTGTTTTGAGCATTGTCCAGTTCCATCTAATGTTGACAATATAGTAAAGTTAGAATTCCATGATAGAGTCCCAACTTGTCCTGAAGTGCCAGAGCAAAATGGTCATGCCGATATTCTTGTGTCCGTTTTCTATATTTTTGGTATTGATGCGAAGCTCTCGACCGTGGTTATGCAATGAGCACATTATCCTGGCCATTTGTAGCCTATCAGGCTATGCCGAGACATTTCCAGAGTCTATTCACATCATCTATACTTGAATTTTCCAAATTTGGGTCGGATTTTTTCGTACCGGCTTTGGCATTGCTCAAATGTGTGTTAAGTGAGCTAAACACAAAATTTGGTACCAACAATGTGTCAACCATTGGTCTTGCAATGGACATATTCAGTCATCTATTCTCATCTTGAGGGGCAGTGCAAAATGGTCCGATATTTTTCATGCGGATGAATTGTACCAAGATGGTGTTTTTGATTGCTGGATGGTTATCATTAATCCAGGGTTATTTTCATCTTTTTTCAATTAGATGTATATAGTGCTGCACACCTCGCTCCCATCTCCTTGCCATATTTTCTTTTTGTCTATCGCAACTTCTTGTTTAATTTTCTTTTAAGAGATAATGTTCTACCTGTAAGTTTTATACTATTTTGGAAATAAGGCGTAATGACTGTCAAAATTTAAAGGACTGTTGTTACAATGGCTGTCAGTCCCAGTGTTTTTGTTCTTCTTTTTTGATAGTCATTGGTCAGTTTTTCTTCTGTCTTTTAATTTTCTCTTGTTCATGCAATATTGAATGGAAAAGCTCTCACATTCTTGTAAAAGCTGATTATTTACAAACATTTACCCGTATCTGTATTATGGGCACTGTGACCACTACCATTTGACTTTTGATCAGTGCATTCTTAAACAGCAATAAATGCGGAGGGATTACCAGCTTTCTCATAGATGTGTTTTTCTGACAGGCATACAAGGAAAGATGAGGGATTACCAGCTTGCCGGTTTGAACTGGCTGATACGACTGTATGAAAATGGCATAAATGGAATCCTTGCTGATGAGATGGTATTTCTTTCTCTTAGTGACTATTTAGTTGATCTATAGTCTGGATCTTGCAGTGTATTTAACTTGTGTGTGCAGTTTTTTTAGTCTAGTGTACAGATGTTCCTGAATACGAGTATCTGTGTTCATGTTGATAACAGCTTGTTATTGTTGCAGGGTCTTGGGAAAACATTGCAAACTATATCACTGTTGGGTTATCTGCATGAATTCAGGGGAATTACAGGTCCTCACCTGGTTGTGGCCCCAAAATCTACTCTTGGCAACTGGATAAAAGAAATTAAACGTTTTTGTCCAGTTTTACAGCCCATAAAGCTTTTAGGGAACCCAGATGAAAGGGTCAGATCATTGGCTATCTTTTTCTTCTTTCTTGAATTTTGGATCCTACAAATATTTGTACTTTTTGTGGTATGCTAATATTTGTAACTCTTTCTGTTTTTCCAGAAGCATATTCGCGAGAATTTGTTACTGGCAGGGAAATTTGATGTCTGTGTTACTAGTTTTGAAATGGCCATTAAAGAAAAAGGTGCTTTGTGCCGCTTTAGTTGGCGTTATGTGATTATTGATGAGGCACATCGAATAAAAAATGAGAATTCTCTTCTTTCTAAGACGATGAGACTCTACAAGACCAATTATCGCCTCCTTATTACTGGGACACCTCTTCAGGTATGTTTTAGATAGATAGTTTCGTTAAATTAGGATTTTTTTGTACAAAATTTAACCTTGGATGAGTTTCTTCTAAGCTGAGGTTCTTTTCTTTTGATTTCTGTCTGGACTCCTAGAATGCAATGGGTATCTTCAAGTAAATGGCTCAGCTGTTGGTAAAATAGCATTGACCTAGCATGTGCTGCCGATGAGGTTTTGGATTTTTAATATTCACAATGAATGCTGAGAAAATGCGATTCACAATGTTCAGGATTCGGTTATTCTGACTTGTTTGCCCACAACTTACTGTTCCATCTCTTCTTGATCACAAGTGAATGTATATGTTCATCTTGATCTTTATTACCAATTTGGAAACAATTGTGGGCAAGGCAAGAAACAATCTAAACTACAAGGGGATACATATTTTGTGTAGAGGTGAGAGCTTGATCTGGGCATTCTGCTTTTGATTCTTGGACTTAAGCCAAGGAACACAGAAGAAATAAGACTGAAAATAACTTCATGCTAGAAACTCATGACAAGCTTTCTGCTTCTAGTATGGTGTGGCCAATTTCCTAAATATGGGTGTTGTTCAGCGCTCTGTATATGCAGTCTAATTACCAGAGGACATTTTTTTACACACAGACAGCATAAGCACATGAATAGTAGGGTATGGTTATTAATGATCATTATGATTTATGGGTGTTTCACAAAGCTGTTCTATGTATTTGATGTCAACTTTTCTTACTTTTGTAGCATTGATTCATGTCAAGTCATTTTTCAGCATTTCCAGAACACTTTCACTTCTCTGATATGTGCCCTTAGTGAGATGCTGATGCGGGACAAACCGGCTAGACCGGGCTAAACCGACCGAAAACGGAACAAACCGGCACTAATCGCCTTAAACAGAACTAAAGTAACCCAAAATGAGGCGGACCGGACTTGAACCGGTCGAAACAGGCCCGAAACGGTGCCGAACCGAGTCGAACCACCCTGAACCGGGTCCAGAACAGTCCAAAATGGCCTGAACCGGACTGAACCGGCCGGTTCAGGCGCTGAACCGGCCTGAACCGGTTTGAGCCGGGTCTGAACCCGGTCGAACCGCCGGTCTGGCCGCGGACCGGCTGGCCGCGAACCGCGGTGGTCGCGCGGCCGCGCGAATAACCCGGGGGGGGGGTCGTGGCGCTTCTTTGCTCGCCTCCGGGTGGTCGCGTGGCCGGCCATCTTGCCGTCGCCGGTCGTTACCGTGGCGGCGTCTCCGGGCGCCCACGTGGACCCGAGATGCGACAAAAAGGGGCGAGGAGGTCGTCCCGTCCCTCCCGCCTTGTCGTCTTCGTCAGGTGAGAGTGCGGCGCCCTCGTCCAGACGCCGGCCAATAGCGGCCCGCGGAAATGATCCTCCGCCGCCGCCGCGGGCGTGAGCTGACGCCGACGCCGTCTTCGATTTACCCCTTCCTCTCGTTCCCTTTTCTTCCGCTCGCCTCAGCGGGTGCGACCGCAGACGCCGAGCAGCGGAGGTCGAGTTTGGTGGCCGGAGAAGGGAACAGCGGATGGAACGGGGGCAGGAGGAAGAGGGGTCCTCCGATCATCGCCGTCGCCTTCTTCTTCTCTGTCGTCTGGCGTAAGGAGTCTTGGCGGGCGGTCTCGTGCGGACGGCTCCGGAAGAGGGGTTGCGGAAGGAGAGAACCGGGCAGAGGAGGAAACTGAGGCCGGGGATCGCCGGATCTACCCTCCTCAGTGGACGCCGGGGATCGCCGGTTTCCGTCGCTCGTTGGATCTTTCGTCTCGAACTGGGTTGGAGGATGCCGAGGTGGGTGTCACACGTTGCGGTCGTCGGCTTCAGAAGCTCTCCTTGGTCGATCGCGGCAGCATAAACAGAAAACAGTCGGGAAACTGTGAAGGGGAAGTGGGAGGAATGGCACGGAGGCCAGAGGGTGAGAAGGGAGGTAGACTGGCCACCTGCCAGGTCCGCAGGGTGGAAGGGAGAAGGGGGACATCGCCATGGGGGGGATGAGGGGAAGGACCGGGGCAGAGCCCCTGCTCGGGAGAACCCAGCCGGAAAGGCTCCAAAAATTCCAATCACTGTGTATTGTCCGATGGAACTCCTCCTCTTATATAGAGGAGACTAATTATAGGACTGGACACTCAAAATAAAATATTTACAGACATGTCCATTTCAGGACTTGAAGAAAATATTTAAAAAGACTCTCTAAAGACGTAAAAATTGACATTGGCAGAAAAATTAAACCTAAAACGACAAAACAAATGTTTACAGACTTTTGTCCCCATCAGATGCTGTGTTAAATATATATCTGATCTGTTTGTCACTTCAATTTTCAATTGAATGGTGCGGTCTTTCATACTCAGTTTCACATTGTCATTAAAATTGGTCTACATTTTTTTTCATGTTCAGAACAATCTGCATGAGCTATGGTCTCTTCTTAACTTCTTACTTCCTGAGATATTCAGTTCTGCTGAAACATTTGATGAATGGTTTCAAATTTCTGGGGAGAACGACCAGCAAGAGGTTGTGCAACAGCTTCATAAGGTGGGGTATTTTACATGCGATATTTTACAGGCTATTCTATGTTTATTCTAGGATTATGTGTTTTGATATTTGTTTTTTTGGCTACTGAAGGTTCTCCGTCCATTTCTGCTTAGAAGGCTCAAGTCTGATGTTGAGAGAGGTTTGCCTCCCAAGAAGGAGACAATTCTTAAAGTTGGGATGTCACAGATGCAAAAGCATTATTATCGTGCCTTACTTCAAAAAGATTTGGATGTTATTAATGCTGGAGGGGAGCGTAAACGTCTGCTAAACATTGCCATGCAACTCCGCAAATGTTGCAATCACCCATATTTGTTTCAAGGTGCTGAACCTGGTCCACCATATACAACTGGAGAACATCTCATAACAAATGCAGGTACGTAACTAACCCCTTAGTCTTGGAAGGTTAGAACTATTAACAACTTAAAAAAGTAAAACAGCAAAAAGGTAACCCATTCAAGTATAGTTTGTAAAATGGCTTCCTGTGTGTTAAAGCTTTCCACGCTATCCTTCATTCCTTGTATTTAGTTTTAAACTAGGTATACCAAGGTATGGTCAGGATGATTTACTAAATGGTACCAATGATATATGGATGTTGAATCTTATCATATTTACAATTTTTGAAAGTCACTTCTTGCTCACCTGTTTTAGTTGTAACAAGGAGTCATTACATGAATGTAGGTAAAATGGTCCTACTTGACAAGCTTCTTCCTAAGCTGAAGGAACGTGGGTCCAGAGTATTGATATTTTCACAGGTATATTCCCGGAAAAGGATAATATTTGTTGAAAGTTTTCTGTTGGAAACTTGTGTTTATCATGAAATTGTGCATTTTAATCCTTTGGTGGATACTACTTCAATTGGAATCTTCAAAGGATGTGTGGACAAAAGTTACTCTTTGTGCTGAGGTTTTTGGAGTCACAGACTTCATTTTCATAGATTCTGTCACCTATATTACATGGTGCTTTAGGCATTGACAACATTTTAGTTAGGTTAGAGTGATATTGAAAAATAATCTGTATGTTACCCTGATAGTATTCATAAAGAAATTTGAAAATATTTGGAAGATTTAGAAATGGAATAGTTGCCTCACTTATTAAAATAAATATTATTATATTATTAAAACTTATTAGTATTATTTTTATTAACAATATAGTATTATTTTATATTTTTATTTTAAATCGGTTTAGTTGGTTTAGTTCGGTTTGTGAGACTCTCAAACTAATGATTCAGATCGCTAAGTCACTTCTTGCTCACCTGTTTTAGTTGTAACAAGGATTGGTTCGGTTCGATGGTTTGAACCATTTTTGCGCATCTTTACTTGTTGGGATGCTAGGGAGTCGTCGTGGCGTGGGGGAGGGGCCTTGGCGCTCAGCACTGACTACTGAGGGGAGAAGGGGATGTTAATCGGGAGGTGTAGGGGCTTGCATGGTGGTATGTAGGGGTGGGAAGCATCTGCGAATCCAGGCAACATGTGGGGAGTGCAGTGTCTGGGGGGACCAAAAGGTTGGTTAGGAAGATGGGGAAGGTGGACACGTCGGGTGATGATGGGTCAATGGTGGGAAGATGTGTTGGGGAATGGGGGAGCCGTGCACCAGCGGGCATCATTGAGGGGGATGCCATTACCCAGGTGGATGATGTTGCTGGTTTCGGGTTGTTTGATGTGGGATGTCACATGGTTTGGGTGGGGAATGTTGATTATCGTTGCCTCTTGGCTTTCATCTTATCTTGTCATTGGTGTCTCCTCACCAGAGATTGAGATGCTCCCATTGAGCAGGTCGAATGGGGGATGACACGGTCAAATGCAGGGGGAGAGAGAGAGAGAGAGAGAGAGAGAGAGAGAGAGAGAGAGAGAGAGAGAGAGAAAGAGAAAGAGAGAGAGAGAGAGAGTTAGTTTTGGGTTGAGTTAAGTGGGGTTAAATTTAGTGTAAAAAAATTTGATTAAAGGACTTATTTAGAAACTGAATAAGTTTTGGGGAGTTGAAAATTATTGTCAAAAATTTAAGGACATTTTAAAATACGTATGATTTCAGGATGTAAAAATTCCTTAAATTAAATATCATTCATGTCTTAAATAATTTTAAAATGGATTGTGCATTTAAAATTAATCACAAATTAATTTGCCTTACAAAATGAGGGTTGACCTGGATTGGAATGGGTGATTAAAACAATTATTTTTACCCAAACCTTACATATTGAGAACAACTTTTGTCTCATTGAATTTGTGTCTTATGAGATAATTTATCTAAATTTTATATATAAATTTGTGTTCCAATATCCAAATATATAAATATTTTGTTAAATGGCATCAGAGCACACATTTAAATAAAAACTTAAATGTGGTGAAAATGGCACCAAAATGATGCTTCAAGATGATGAAAATCTTCTGAGACATGTAGGAAAACAAAAATTTCTATTGCATTGGATGACAATCCTCTGCCTAGACTAAAATTTTTATTTTCCTATTTGCTCATTAGATTTTCTGCACTTTTCATAAGTAAATTTCTTCTTGGACTGATGTATAAAATCTACCAAGTGCCATAGGCAAACGTAAAATTTCAGCTAGAGAAAGAAAACCGCCATTCAATGCCATAGACTTTTAGTCCAAAATGAAAATTCTAAGAAATTTGGATGACAATCCTCTACTAGGATTGGAATCAAGGATCGCGGGATCGGGATCGGACCCTGGATCGGTGGGGTCCGATCCGGATCGGATCGGATCGGTCTGATCCAGGGTGATTCTCTTGGAGCCAGACCGATCTAGAATCGGTCTGGATCGTTTTTTTTTTTTGGCTTTGTGAAAAAATCTGTAAAAATCGCCAAAAAATCAATAAAAATACATAGAACTCAGAAAAAATGTGAAAAAAATATAGGGAACACTCATTCATATAACAAATTAACAATCAATCATATATAACACATATCATATCCAATCACACAATAGAACACATCATACATCAAATAAGATACATATTTTTATCAAACAAACAATCATATCCAATCACACAATAGTACAATACATATTCTTCTTACCACTCATATTACATTGCGTGAAATAAATAAACAAATACATTATACATATGCCATCACCACCAACTATGGTAATGTCCGGAGTAGGATGGATCTGGATCTGTCCTGGTCATTCTGATTGTCTTGAAATCTCCATTGATTAGGGTCAGTCATAATTGGTCCGTATCCATAAGAAAATAAAGGCGGGCCATGTCGGTAAACTCATAAACTCCCTGATCAGTCGAAGATGGAGCTAGAAAAGATGGTTGATAGCCAGGCTCACTGTCTGAGGCAGGCTATGGATAGGAAGATGCAAACTCGTCAAAAACATTCATCCTCGTCCAGCATCCGCTGCCCCTGCCACTCGAACATGAGTGTCTTTTATCACTCAAATCATCTGGACCTGCTCCACTCGTGCGTGCACTACTAGTAGAGCCACCCTCACCTGCACCTGAGGCGCCGCACCACCTATGCTGCCGCCACCGCCACCTCCACCTCCACCTCCACCCACTGTACGCTGTTGTTGTGTGGGTGGGACAAATTCTTCTTCATCCTCATCTGATGAAGGTGGCTGAGTGGTCTCGGTGTCAAGGAGATGATGTCGTCGTTTGATACTTATCTTCTTCCTCTTCAATGTAGGATCTCCTTGACTACTTTGCTGTGAAGGTAAGCATACTTTCTTTAAAGTCCTGAATAATCCACCATTCTTCTTGGTGGTGGCGGTGGTAGATGGGCCCGCAACTGGAATCCGAGCTGGAGCTGTAGCGGCCGGGGGGGGGGGAGCTGGATGTCTCTCCTGCATGTCTTCATCCTCACCAACGACGCTGTCAAGCTCTCCTTCGGCCCATGATCTGTCGTTCGAGTCGAACTCTGGCTCTCCCTCAGCATCCTTGTCTTCCACCCATGCTGCAAGTGGATGTTCTTCTTGGAATAGATATTCCAAGTCCACATCCGCCCGGGACAAGCCCCGAGTAGCTTGGGCTTGTGCTCTTTCTTGGTACAATCCACCCGCAACCGTGCAAATCTCTCGCTTCGATGTCTTCTCCCTATCTTTGATTTTCTTGATCCTCGGCCTCATATTGTAATGGCAGTAGACAAGCTTCTCCAATCTTTCTGTCTTCAACCTATTTCTCCTCTTTGTGTGAATAAGGTTGAAGGTGCTCCAATTTCTCTCGCACTGGGATGACGATGTGCTCTGACTTAGCACCCGAATTGCAACGGATGCGAGTGGATTCTATCTAGTCCTGTTTGTCACCATAATTCACCACTCAGCTGTAATTGTAAAGAAGACATTTATATGCATCAGTAACCTTATGTAAAAAAAATCAAGTAACCAAAGAGTCATTAATTCGGGTAAGCATATTACTAGGGGGGACCCTATCATGTGAGTACTGCAAATCTGGATCCCCGTACACCCCAATCTTGTGCCTGTACGAAGTCATCTGAAAATCCAAAATAAATCAGTTATCTTCTCTTCTTGAGATAAAGTTCTAAGTTTAATTGATATGAAACATATTACTTACTTCAACCACATCGCACGTTCTGTCTTCTTGGATCTTACATAGTCGTTTAATTACAGATAGTGTGCCTGATAACACTTCACCATCATTACATACTTGGCCACCATACTGTATCCTTGGGTTCAAGAAGTACCCTGTAACGACATTAATACTCCATTAGTATAAAGACAGTGGGGGTAATACACAAAATGTAGCTTATAATACAATTATATTACACTACTAAAGTATACTAAAGCATGAATGTCGTGGTGTAGGGTTCTGTCCCATCTATTGTCAATCACCTTCCACCACTTTTTGTAACCCTTGGGATGCTTCTCTTTAATTTTCAACTTAGCTTTATCCATAGCATCATATAGGTACCCCATCTGATTTTTGTCATTTGAATCCACCAACCTAAGTACCTGCACCAAAGGCTCTATGACAGACAAGTAGTACTGCACCTTCTTCCACCACCTGTTATCTTATCAGCTGCTCCATCTTTAGCAGTATCTCATACTGATCCAAGGAGCTCCTGTATGTATCCATGTACTCCTGATAAGCAGTGGAGAGGATGAACATTTTTAAACTAGCCTTGTACCTGTATAGGCTCTCTAATGCAATAAAATGGGTGGCAAATCTGGTGGGACCTGGTCTGATCAAATCATGACTATCGGTGTGCTGCCTCATGATATGTAAAAGTCGTGGATGGCCATAGATAAATGAGGTGATCAGTTGTCCTTGGTTGACCAAGGACTTGACATTAGCATCCCTATCAATATCTTCTAACATCAGGTCAATAGAATGTGCCGCACAGGGCACCCAAAACAAGCCAAGGAGCTCCTGTATGTATCCATGTACTCCTGATAAGCAGTGGAGAGGATGAACATTTTTAAACTAGCCTTGTACCTGTATAGGCTCTCTAATGCAATAAAATGGGTGGCAAATCTGGTGGGACCTGGTCTGATCAAATCATGACCATCGGTGTGCTGCCTCATGATATGTAAAAGTCGTGGATGGCCATAGATAAATGAGGTGATCAGTTGTCCTTGGTTGACCAAGGACTTGACATTAGCATCCCTACCAATATCTTCTAACATCAGGTCAATAGAATGTGCCGCACAGGGCACCCAAAACAAGTGAGGTCGAGCCTCCACGAGCTTCTTTCCTGCAGTCTTATATGAGGCCTCATTGTCTGTGACAAACTGCACAATGTTGGCCTCCTATCTCATCCACCACAGTGTTCATCAAGCCAAATAGGTAATCTGCATTTTTCACCTGACCTGATGCATCAACCGACTTCAGGTATATGGTACCCTCAGAACAATACACAAGGAAGTTTATAAGTGATCTCCTTGTGATTCCAATCTACCCATCGCACATTACAGTGCACCCCCTCTCTTTCCAGATGGTTTTAAATCCATCTATCCATGAGGTTAACTCATCGACCTCCTTATCTAAGCCTGTTTCATATATATACTTTGATGTGGGGGCTTTCAACCCCGGCCCAGCCTCACCAATCGCATCAACCATAGTTTGGAAATATGGACTCGTGGCTGCATGTGCCGGGACACCTACAAATTCAAAAACAAGATAAGGGAGAAGAGAGGGTTGTTAATAATAACTAACCTAACAAGAAATTCATATCAACAAGCAAATGCTAACCACAACTTCAACAAATCTTTACATGCATGTAGAAAGAACTTGACCATATGCTTTAGGGCTTTCTTTGCTGCCCCAGTCGAGGCCTTCATCCCTTTAAATGCTTGTTTTATACCCCTCTGACCTCTGCCACTCTCCCTATACATGGCAATGTCTCCTGTCGGCATCGGTCGAACAGAATGTGTCCTTCGGATTTCAGGCTCTCGAACAAGGCGTGTGCCCTCCCCCACATTAGATCGTCTGGCAGCCGAACCTCCTGCTCCTCGTCTTCGTTCCTCATCCTCACGGGCCTGAGCCCTACTCTCATATACGGCTCTCCTGACCTGAGCCTCTTCCTCATCTGATGAAGATGAAGAATCAACTTGGACCCTTTCATGTGCTGGCCCTTTCCCTTTCTTGCTCTTTCCGGCCATAAGATCGGCGTCTCTCCGACCTAGTAACTCGTCATGTAGGTCTTGTCTCTGACCAATTCTCACCTCCCTCTGTGATGCCCTTCCAGTTAAATAACTCCTCATCTCCTCTCTCAGCTCAGCCGGTACTTTATCACACTTCTTTACATTGCCACCCGTCCCGGCTATATGTTGCTTTAGCCGATACACACCTCCATTCATATCTTTTTGGCACCACTTGCATCTAACTCTCTTCTTCTCTGAATAAAGGAGATGGCCATCTTGCCATCCAATGTCACCAAATTCTGCGGGTCCGGGGCCATCCTCCTCGTCCGACATCTTATCTACAACACATAAAATCATACACAATATTAGGCCAATTAAATCCACCCCCATTGGGGGGTGAAATAATCCCCCCCCCCCATGGGGGGATTTCATACCAGCCCCCCCCCCCCCCTAAGGGGGGGGGGGGATCGCCAAATACCCCTTCGGGGGTGATCGTTCAACACCCCGAAGGGGTGATTAGCACCCCTTCGGGGGTGCAATTCCACCCCGTTGGGGGTGAAATAATCCCCCCCAACGGGGGGGATTTCATACCACCCCCCCCCACCTGGGGGGGATGTCAAAATAGTCACCCCTTCGGGGGTGATCGTTCAACACCCCGAAGGGGTGAATAGCACCCCTTCGGGGCGCAATTCCACCCCCATTGGGGGGTGAAATAATCCCCCCAATGGGGGGATTTCATACCAGCCCCCCAGGGGGGAACAGTCACCCCTTCGGGGGTGATTGTTCAACACCCCCGAAGGGGTGATTAGCACCCCTTCGGGGGTGCAATTCCACCCCCATTGGGGGTGAAATAATCCCCCAATGGGGGATCCCAAACCTGCAGCCAGCCAAGGCCTGGGGGGGGGGAAGAGGGGATCGAAGGTCCCCCCCCCTTACAAACCTTGTGTAGGGTGGATCGGCCCTCCAACAGTTGGATCGCCGGTGAAGTATGCCCTAGATCTCCAAGGAGGCTTGGGGGGAAGGAGAGGAAGCAGAAGGAAGGTGCTGAGGGGAGAATCGGTCCGGATCGACCCCAAATTGGGGGTGATCGGGCCTTAAAACAGGTCCGAACTGATTCCGGGTCTTCCGGTTTTTCGGAGAATCGGTCCGGATCGACCGATTCCGGCCGATCCAGCCGGGACTCCCAGCTGGATCGCTAATTCCGGCTGGAATCGGATCGGGGTAATTGGAAATTTTTTTTTCTATAGACTTGGTAGATCTTCCACACTTTGGGGTGAAATCTTGGTGGGGAAGGAGTAAGAAAATGAAGAGGGAGGGAGTGCAGGGAGCACCTTTGGGCGATCCGGGCCATCCGGCCGCATCAGGTCGCGTGGCTTGACATGAGCTGGCTCAACTCGATTAGTAGATTGGGGTGGGTCAAGCACTCGGAGTCGTGGTCGAGACCCTACCCAACTTGGCTTTTCATGATACAAATCACTGAAAGAACTGACAAGTATAGTAGGTGGCAAAACATTATTCATGTGAATCTCTTGAATGATGATGGTAGATAATGATGTCCTTGTGGATGTTGGCTGTTCTCTACTTATGACCGATGACATTTTATATATCTTTTGTTCTTTTCTCTCTATGTCACACTGCGTTGTGAGGAATATGGTTAGACCTCTGGCAATAGAAATTGATAAAAATATAGTGGTACCCTTAGAAACCTCATTTTTAACATCTTAAGAATATATAAAAATATAGGTATGATATTTACAAAATATATTTTGGTTGAAAATTCATTTTGTTTGATTCAACATATATAAATCTAAGGGTTCTCTCCTCTCATCATTTTTTATATGATTGGACCTATGACTTGAGACACATAAAATTTCTTATTCTTGGCTCCTAACATGTGTTATGTTATTATTAAGGTTTTCAATGTGACCAAGACGATCAAGGTGGCACAGTACATTTTGACGATAAGGTGTTAGGCGACGCCTTTTTATATAGTAAAATGGATATAACAAATATATGTATAAAAATGATGTAAAATAACTTCGACAACATGCAAATCAATTAATAATGTGGGAAGTACTTAGTTACATAGACTAAATAACTTAACAAATTAGTTAATTTTAGTATTTAAATTCTATTAACTATTAATAAACACTTGAGAATTTGTTTAACCCTAGCAATTATTTCATCAAAATGTTAATTTATAGTCAAATTAACTATTAGAACTAGTTGTTTTTACTTCAAAACAACTTAATTATGTGATATTGACACTTAATTAACATTATTTATTATTAAAATATAAAAAAATAATTTAAGGCAATGGGCGCCTCCTTGCCCCTTCTAGGGACACGTTGTCACCTAGGCGACACCTTGAAAACATAGGTTATTATCAAACTCTTAATCATGTATGGACCATAGATCGCGGAATCGGCTGATTCCTGGATCGGATCGGCCATTGCCGATCCGATTCTTGGCTGAAGAACCAATCCGGAAAAAAGTTTCGGTAGAATCGGTCGGGATCGGCCGGATCGGTCAGAATTGGTCCGGAATTGGATCGGCCGAATCGGAATCGGAATTGGATCTTTTTTTTCTTTTTTTGCTATTCCAGTCGGAACGACCAGGATCGGCCAGAATCGGTCCGAATTGGCCGGAATCAGATCGGAATCGGATCGGTTTTTTTTTTTGCTTTTTTTTCTTATCGATTCTGGATCGATTTTCTTTCATTGGATCGGTCGGAATCGAATCGGATCGGTACCCACCGATCCCGATTCCGATTCCGATCCCGATCCCACGATCCTTGGTATGGACTAGGGCTTAATATCCTTCAGATTATCTTCTCTGGACATTTGGATATTCAAATCCAATGATGTCATCTTTTTCCTTCTATGTTTTAGATATACATGGCCTTGGGCTGAACATGAACATAAGAGACCCGGTCCTAAGATTTAAAAGGAAAGTTTGATTTTTTGCACTATAAACTATACATCAGACCTTCAATCTCAAAGTTTTCCTCGGGATTGAAATCCTTACCTCTATTCTATTTCTAGGGATAAGACCATAAGTCTAAAATTTGTTATAAGACCATAAGGGTCAGTATAGCATGGCAACCAGCATCCCCTTAGATTAGTGGGATTACCCTCCCTTAGTAGATGGAATAGGATACTTCCTACTTAGGGGGAAAATATCAGTATGGAATGGGAGACTTGTCCATCTATCCGTTGAAGATTGGTACATGCCATGGGCATGTCCGAGTGTCTATCCACCATTACGAGGGAGCCCAAGTTAATATATTGGCCTCTTAATCATCTTATTTTAATTTCATTATAATTAAAGTGTATTTGTCTGAAATTATTATAGACTGGTTCCATCATCTTGGGCCCGGTTGGCCTATCACCTTTATGTCTTCAAGCCCAATGGGCTGATGTACCTTGTTTGAGCCTATATGACCTGATGCCATACGAGTTGAGTCCTATGGACTTGCTCTCCAGCACCTCTTGAACCTATCGACCTGCTGCCTGGCCTGTAGACCTCAGACCTGCTGCCATCAAATTTAGGCCATGAAAGAGGGCTGTAGGATGGGCAAAACCGGAAGTCAAGGGGCTTTTTTTGGGGTCTTAACAGGTTCTATTTTTCGGGTATAAGTATAGGCATGTGGTTGGCTATGGAGGGATGAGTATAGGCATGAAGTAAGTTATAGGGTCTATGGGATATAGGCATGTATAGTTGTGGAGTATGTGGGATTTAGGTATGATATGCAAGTGGACTGGGTATCCTTAAGCCCAATGAACATTAAGGGAGTCAATTTCTCCTTGCAGTATAGAGCTAAATGGATGTTTTAGATGTCTATTATGAAATGGTGAGATATGGTTTTTGCCATAGGCATGTGTAGGCTCATAGGGATAGGTAGATAGGCATGTCATGGAGAGGGTCTTCTCCTTCATCGTACATGGGCGCATGGATCACTACAGATGATTGTTGAAACCTTATAATTCTTTTTTTAAAGAAAAACCTTTTTATCTAGCATTGAGGACTATGAAAATACATGGTATTCGTAGAGATATTAGTTAATTTGGTGTGTGCGGTATTTAAATATAAGAACATAAATAGTTTTGTAGATTTAGAGCTAAATGTATGTTTTAATTGTCTATCATGAAGTGGTGAGATATGGTTTTCACCATAGGCATGTGTAGGCTCATAGGGATAGGTAAATAGGCATGTCATGGAGAGGGTCTTCTCCTTCATCGTACATGGGCGCATGCATCACTACAGATGGTTGTTGAAACCTCACAAATCTTTTTTTAAAGAAAAACCTTTTTATCTAGCATTGAGGACTATGAAAATACATGGTATTCATAGAGATATTAGTTAATTTGGTGTGTGGTATTTAAATATAAGAACATAAATGGTTCTGTAGATTTTTTATATGTTGAGGTTATCTGAGTTCTCTAAAAATAAATTTTGACTTCTCCACCGAACTTGTGATATTCTGGTGTTAGTCACATCGAGCAACTACTCGAATATCTTTGATTAATTGTCATAGTAACGCATTAAATTGAAGTCATTCATTCACATAAAACACAAGACCGGAAGACTATTAGCACTCAAAAATGTCATGGGACTCAAATAGGGGTTTATTCCCTTGAGATCAAGCATCGGGTAATTGCCTCAACACGAGTGAAGAGATCTTCCTACGAGGGACTCAGCATGAGTTTATCTTCTCGAGATCAGACCTCTAGAAAGTCATTGTCTCGACCGTGAGCATAAGGCAGGTATATGGATAAATATTTATGTATATGCATTTATATGTCTATATAAGCACATATATCTAAATGATCACATATATTTTGAAATGCCGAAATAATCGGTTTCACAATGGTCTACCCATCTTGGCATGGTGCGCAGCTCCTAGCAGAAACCTTGGCTACGTGGGCATAGGGCTTTGGTCTCTTCTCTTGGGTAGGTGGGTTCAGCAGCATCCTCCAGCAACAACACCCTTCCTCTTCCTCTGTCGGATCATCAGGAGCTTCCTCCATGACTGCAACAAGTGGGGGCAACAGCAGCACTTGGCAATGGCAGGACACCGGCGGCACCTTGGCAAAAGAGGCTTGCAGCAGCATCAACCAAGGAAAGATGGGTCGCGGGTTGCGAGACAACAGGCCGACTCGGTCGCGACCTCATTTTTTTATTTTTTTGAAAAATTCAAAAAAATAAGAAAAATGCAAAAAATTCAAAAAAATACAGAAAAATCGGAGAAAAATAAATGACATGATTTAAACAAATAATATGTTGGCGTCAGATTTTTTCAAAAAAAAGGGGGCAGCAAAAAGAAGAAGAGGGAAATAGGACCAGACCAAGCTTCAATTGGCCCAATCCTTAATTGGGCCAAAACAGGCCATAAACTGGGCCCAATCAGAAGGCCATATATGTCCAATCGGACAACCCAAAATTCCATCCTAAATTGAGCAAATTCTGGCCCATGGAAGGGCCTTGCGCACAGCCCACCAGGAGCAGGACCTGACTGGGCCGAGGCTGCCCAATCCAGGCCCACTTCGGCCCCTCCCAGCCTGCCAGCCCACCTGGCCAGACCGCGGCCCACCTGCAGCCCATCAAGGCCAGCCCACTTCAGCTCTAGTGTGAACAGGTCCAGCCGTACATGCCACCTCAGCCTATTCATTGGTCAGTTTATGGAGGGGGAGGTCAAGGGACAGCCGGCCATTAATCTGGAATTAAAGGAGTAACCCCCCAGGGGCAGGCCAAGAGTCACCAGTTAATTCTGCACCTGCTAGCCCTTCATCTGCCCCCCACTCTCAATAAGAGAAGGGGGCACGCCAGTCTTCAAGGAGGGGAGGCTGCTGGAGAAGGCCGCCAGGCTGCCGGTTTGAGTCCCCATCCTGCTGCGCCCTGCTGCTGCCACCCGCTGCCAAAAGAAAAGAGAAGAGGAGAAGAAGAAGACAAGGTGAGAAGGTATAATGGGTATGCCCCTATTGCCCTCTAAGGGCCTTCTTGCTATCTGTTCTACTTGCCCTTTCCTGCCCTCTATCCATCCTCACAAGATGCCTCATTTCGGTCCATTTAAACCCCTTTAAGTTGGACTGCACTGCCCCTGGAGCTGAGCCCAATCCAGGCCCACATTTTGGATCACCTGCAGGTCCATTCTCTGGCCCATGACCGGATCACCTGCAGGTCCCTCTTCCAGCCTGGTTTCAGCCCCGATCAAGGCCCAAAAGACCCCCATTTCGGCCCATTCCAGGCCTATCACTAGGCTCATAACCTGCCATCTGCAGGCCCACATTCCAAACCACCTGCAGATGCCCCAATCCAGGCCCATGAACACCACCTTTCCAGCCCACCTGCTGGCCCCCTTCCAGGCCCAGTCCGAACCCATATGTCAGGCCCAAGATCTGGCCCATGTCCAGTCCAATTTAATCTGCAATCAGCCCCTGTCCGGCCCACAGTCCGAGCCCGCTTGCAGGCCGATATCCAGGTCCTGAAACAGGTCCCCTGTGACCCAATCTCAGCCCATTCAGAACATCCCAAACAGGCCATTTGCAGGCCCATTTTTAGCCTTGTTCGGCTCCTTACATAGGTTCCAACTCAGGTCTCCAAAGCAACCCCTTTCGGTCCATTAAACAGAGCCTGGTGCTCATTAAACAGATCCGAAACCTGCTGCAAAAACAGCCCTTTTGATGACCCTTACACAAGCCTTGCCCTACCTTTGTACAAGCCCAACAACTGTTCCACACTGCGGAAGATTGAAAGGCTGGCAGCACGTCAGGTTGCAGAAACAGGGAGCATAGAAGTACATAAAAATCTGGTCACCAGGGTCAGATTTTGCAAGAAGTTCCAAGGCCGCCAGGGCCAGATTTTACAAGAAATTCCAAGGCTGTCAAGGCCATATTCTGCAAGAAGTTCCATGGCCACCAGGGCCAAACTCTGCAAGAAAATTTCAAGACCTCCAGGGCTTTATTCTGCAGGAAGTTTCAAGGCCGCCTGGGCCTCACTGAAGCTCAAACAGGCCTCCAAGACACAATGAAGGCAAATATGGCTGAGTCAAAGTTTGACATTAGTGTTAATCAAATAAAATTCACAATCAAACCGACTTGAGACTAATTGGGGGTCGGTCCAATCGGGCACGCTCTACGTCTCAAGTTTAAACCTAAATAATAATCCAATCTAAGACTAATTGGGGGTCGGTCGAATCGGGCACATTCTGTCTTCGGAAAATAATCAAACAATCGAGGCTAATGGGGGTCGGTCCAATCGGGCACATTCTACGCTTCGACATAATCTAAAAGAATAAAAAAATAATAATTGGTTAGCATATAAAAGTTAAAAATGACTCCAATGCTATATCATTTTTATCCTATTAAGGGATGATTATATCGATTTATATAATGACT